>OZ007564.1:70055255-71305255 GCA_963931875.1 Pollenia griseotomentosa
ACCCTCGCAAGCATCTTCTTCCGGTACTTTGCTTTCAGGGCGTCGGCCCAGATTTCGCATCCGTATAATAAAATCGACTGGGTCGTTGCCATCATCAGCTTCCTTTTGCTGTAGTTTGGCCCCCCGATATTCGCCATTAGTCTGCTAAGAAAGGCCGTTGTTTGGGCTGCTTTACTTGCCGCATGTTCTAATTGGGCTTTGAACGTCAGTCTAGGATCTAACCTCAATCCTAGATATTTGAGCCACCTCTTCGTCTTTATTGTCTCAGACAAGACACGCATGTCTACCTCTAGTGGGATGTGCTTTCCCGTAATCAGGAGCAATTCAGTTTTTTCCGTGGCTAGCTTGAGGTTGTGGGAGTCCAACCATTGTTTTGTCCTTAGCATGACTTGGTTTAGCTTACTTTGTGCTTCATCCATGTTACGGGCTGTAATAACGGCTGCAATGTCATCTGCGTAGCCGACCAGGTAGGTATCGATAGGCATTTCGATATGGAGGATATCGTCATAGCTGATGTTCCACAGTTCAGGGCCTAGGATTGAGCCCTGTGCTGCTCCTGCCGTTATCTGCTTCTCGTATGTTCTCCCAGCCTTTTCGTATAAAAGTACACGATCTTTGAGGTAACTTCTGACCATCCTCATGATGTATGCGGGTGCCGCAAACCGTGTCTCCAGAGCCCATATCATGTCGGCCCACGTTGCGCTGTTAAAAGCATTTCTGACATCTAAGGTCGCCAATAACACAATGCGCCTTGAAAAATGGTTCCCCGCCTGTGCTTTTCTGGCTCCCTCTATTACGTCTTCGATGGCTCCTATCGTTGACTTTCCAGGTCTAAAGCCATGTTGTCTTCTGGATAGTCCTCCCGCATTTTCTATAGCCGCGCGTATTCGGGGTTTAAGCAGCATTTCGAGAAGCTTTCCTGCTGTGTCTAGCATGCACAAGGGTCGATATGCTGACGGAGAGTCTGGGTCTCCCTTTCCCTTACTTATCAGCACAAGTCGTTGTCGTTTCCAAACTTCCGGAAAGACCCCTTCTTGTAGGCAACAATTGTACATCTTCAGTAGTACCTGTGGTTTCTCTTTGGCGATTATTTTAAGGATTTCTGCTGGTATTCCGTCCGGTCCTGGTGCCTTTCTGTTTTTTAATGCTTTCGCAGCCGTCTTTAGTTCCGTCACAGTGAAAAAAGGTGGGGATTCCATGTGCGATGGCGAACTTCCATTTTGCGCTATTTCGCCTGTGGGGAAGAGGGTGTTCACTATGTTTTCCATTGTGTCACCCTTTAAATCTGGTGTTGAAATGCGTGCTCCAAGTTTCCGCATGACTAATTTATATCCTAGACCCCAGGGATCGTTGTTAAGGTCTGATCTTAGTTCTTCCCATTTTCGTTTCTTGGTTTGGAATATAGCATATTTAAGCTCTTTTTTAGCCTTTTTGAATTCCTCAGCTTCTGACGTTGCGACATGTGTTCGCCTGGCTCTAGTGTATTTCCTTCTGCATCTAAGGCACGCCCGTCTTAGGTCGGATATTTCATCAGTCCACCAGTATAATGCTTCCTTCCGATGTTTTCTACCAATGGTAGGCATTGCCTCGTTGCATGCTGCCTTAATTATTCTCATGGTGTTCCGTTCTACATTTCCAGCACCTGGTGTATTTTCGCTTATTTGGTGGCCTTGTGAGATTTTGTCCAATAAAACACCAGTGTCGAGTCTCGCCACATTCCACTTCCGCGTGGATATCATGGTGTTAGGTTGGTAAGATCTTCTGCTGCTTTCCACGTTGTACATAATGTATTGGTGGTCGCTTCCAGTATAATCCTCCAGGACCGTCCAGTTTAGTACCTTGCTTGCGACCCCTTCCGAGGCCAATGTGATGTCTGGGATAGTTCCCCAGCATCCCGGCCTCCTGAAAGTAGCGACATTTCCCCTATTCATGATGACTAGTCCCATTCTGGCCGTCATGTCCAAAACCAATCTGCCTCGGGAGTTTGTTGACCGCGACCCCCATTCATATGCCTGGGAGTTGAAATCCCCACCAATTAAGAGAGGACTTCCAATCTCCATGCCTTTATCCTCTATGCTATGCAGCTTAACCCGGAAAGCTTCTTGTTCTTCATTCGGTGTTAGGTAGCAGCTGAAAATCGTGAGTTCGTTCGTTTTCAGCCAAACGAAACCGTTTCCGAAGCCTTTGTCTTCGATAGTCAGGGTTTTATGTGTTGGTATCCAAATCGCTGCTGTTTTGCTGGTATCTTCGATCCAAGTGCCTCTTTTTGGCTTTCCATATTGTTCACTGATAAGCACTATATCAGCGTTTTTCTCCACGATTAACTGATCTAAGAGTGCATCAGCTGTTTTGCTTCTATGCATATTGGCTTGCAGTATCTTCATCTTGGTCCTCTAGTTGTCTTTGGGCACCTTATTGATCCTGCTAAGTGGTTTGTCTGGCTGTGTCCCGCTTCAGTACAGATGCAACATTTTGGCTCATTTTTGCATGCCTTCATTATGTGTCCGGCTTCTCCACATCTGATGCATATCCCTTGACTTCTTCTGTCAGGTCCTGTACAGTTCCACTGCTGATGCCCAGTGCCAAAACATCTGAAACACCTTTTCACGTTTTCATACTTCCTTAGTCTTACACGACACCAGCCTATCTTGATATACCCCGTTTTGAGTAGTTCTTCAGCTATTCTCTGTGATACCGTTACGAAGGCTCTCACGAGTTCCCTGCTGTTAGGTTTCGTGATTCTAATATCGATGGGCTCACTGTGTGTTTGCGCCGTGCTTCGAATGGATTCCTCCACCTCCTCGGGTGTTGTAAAGATATCCAGGTCTCGAATTTCAATCGTGATTTTCGGCGTTGCGTTTTCTATATCGGCAGATTCTTTGAGTATTTCTTTAACTCTAAGAAATAATTCGGGGTTTATCTGTTCCCCTTTTTCCATCTCTACCAAGAGTGAACCAGCTTTCGTTTTCCGAATCGTTTTCACCTTGCTGTTGGCCTCATTTCCAGCTCGATTTCTCAGTGTCCTTAGCACGTCTGCGTAAGTGTATCCTTCGCGTGGTTTGGCTATAATAGCCTCCGATTTCCTTTGTGTTGATTTGCTTCTTTTATTTGTCCTTTTTGCGTCATTTTTTCTTGGCTTCTGCCGTGAATGTTGGGCTTTATTTGCCCCTTTCTCCGTTTGCTTTTCCCTGGGTAGGGATTTCTTCCTATATTCAACAGTTTGCCATTCGACATTTTCTCTTTCGCGTGGCCTCTTGGTTGTATTTAGTGTTTCGGCAGGGCTGCTGGCTGTTCTTTTGGTGTTATTCGTATTGGGTGTCTCCATACTTTCCTGTGGGTTTACTGCACTATTTTGGATTTGCATGGGTTTCTTTCTCTCTTCTATGTTGAGCCAGTTTACTCTGCAAGTTTCAGCTATACACACAAGCTCGTCAATCTGTTGGATTCCTTCGCGTACATCCATACTGATGTTTCGCTGTCTCTTTAGCGCCGCTTTTATTTTCACCAGAGACTTTTTTATGTTTGAGATAGCAGTAGATTCCTCTGTTCTCATCTTGGCGATAAATTCTTGGTTTGGAGAGCTGTGCTGGCTTTCCGTTTGGTTTTTTGAGCTAGGTATTTGAGATGTGGTAGGGGTATCTTCCAACTCTCTTCTTCTCCATGTAAGGGGTTGCGTGCTCACAGGGCCGCGAGACTTTTCCCTGGTTGTCGTAATATCTGTTTCCTCCTCATTTATGTTCTCCTCACGCTGTGATTGGCGTGGTAATGTTGCCTTTGGAGTTGCACCTTGGGTTTTCGGGCTTAGATTCCCGGCAGTTCGCAAAATCGTGCGGGTTGGCGAATGCGCGATTCTGCTTTGTTTTCGAAAGACGCTAGTCTCGTCTTCCTTTTCAGCATATACGCTCTTCTCGACTAGTACATCCTTTGTTATGGACATTTTGTTATCGGTTGGGTCCCAACTTTAAGCCGCTATCGCTGTTCGAATGTACAGTTCCCATTTGACCCCCGTGGTTATCTATGCATGCAGGGAGGCCACGCAAGGGTTGACACTGGTCCTTATGGGACCATGTGTTCAGAGCCAGGGTCGGGTGTTAGGCAGGAGTAAAATCAACTGCGCCTATACCGCCAACTTAATGGTGACGAAACAGCGAACGTACTTAAAGGCTTGCCAGGTTTTATTGGGACGGAGGCACCTATAGCATTAGCCCGAAAGCCATTTCCACAGGATTTCACTCCTGTGTACTAAGGTAACAGAATACTACAGGTGTCAGCCCGGGGTCGTCAAATCAATATCGCGTTCCAGTATACCATAATCAAAGACCTTACTGGTCTCGGTCTTCGATTTCGCTGTGCACACAGTCAGTTCGCTCTCAACGGGTGTTGAGAAACTATCCAGTGGCGCCTCGAGGAGGCCGTGTGACAACTTGGTTTGAGCAGTGACAAGGATCGCTACCTGGCTATCCCCAAGTGGATAACAATCAGTGCTTTCCCTTGTTTGTTCTCCCCCACGCCACCAATAACAATAACAATAACAATAACAATAACAATAACAATAACAATAACAATAACAATACAATAACAATAACAATAACAGATAACAATAACAATAACAATAACAATAACAATAACAATAACAATAACAATAACAATAACAATAACAATAAGCAATAACAATAACAATAACAATAACAATAACAATAACAATAACAATAACATAACAATAACAATAACAATAACAATAACAATAACAATAACAATAACAATAACAATAACAATAACAATAACAATAACAATAACAATAACAATAACAATAACAATAACAATAACAATAACAATAACAATAACAATAACAATAACTAATAACAATAACAATAACAATAACAATAACAATAACAATAACAATAACAATAACAATAACAATAACAATAACAATAACAATAACAATAACAATAACAATAACAATAACAATAACAATAACAATAACAATAACAATAACAATAACAATAACAATAACAATAACAATAACAATAACAATAACAATAACAATAACAATAACAATAACAATAACAATAACAATAACAATAACAATAACAATAACAATAACAATAACAATAACAATAACAATAACAATAACAATAACAATAACAATAACAATAACACAATAACAACATAACAATAACAATAACAATAACAATAACAATAACAATAACAATAACAATAACAATAACAATAACAATAACAATAACAATAACAATAACAATAACAATAACAATAACAATAACAATAACAATAACAATAACAATAACAATAACAATAACAATAACATTAACAATAACAATAACAATAACAATAACAATAACAATAACAATAACAATAACAATAACAATAACAATAACAATAACAATAACAATAACAATAACAATAACAATAACAATAACAATAACAATAACAATAACAATAACAATAACAATAACAATAACAATAACAATAACAATAACAATAACAATAACAATAACAATAACAATAACAATAACAATAACAATAACAATAACAATAACAATAACAATAACAATAACAATAACAATAACAATAACAATAACAATAACAATAACAATAACAAAACAATAACAATAACAATAACAATAACAATAACATATAACAATAACAATAACAATAACAATAACAATAACAATAACAATAACAATAACAATAACAATAACAATAACAATAACAATAACAATAACAATAACAATAACAATAACAATAACAATAACAATAACAATAACAATAACAATAACAATAACAATAACAATAACAATAACAATAACAATAACAATAACAATAACAATAACAATAACAATAACAATAACAATAACAATAACAATAACAATAACAATAACAATAACAATAACAATAACAATAACAATAACAATAACAATAACAATAACAATAACAATAACAATAACAATAACAATAACAATAACAATAACAATAACAATAACAATAACAATAACAATAACAATAACAATAACAATAACAATAACAATAACAATAACAATAACAATAACAATAACAATAACAATAACAATAACAATAACAATAACAATAACAATAACAATAACAATAACAATAACAATAACAATAACAATAACAATAACAATAACAATAACAATAACAATAACAATAACAATAACAATAACAATAACAATAACAATAACAATAACAATAACAATAACAATAACAATAACAATAACAATAACAATAACAATAACAATAACAATAACAATAACAATAACAATAACAATAACAATAACAATAACAATAACAATAACAATAACAATAACAATAACAATAACAATAACAATAACAACAATGGGACCATGTGTTCAGAGCCAGGGTCGGGTGTTAGGCAGGAGTAAAATCAACTGCGCCTATACCGCCAACTTAATGGTGACGAAACAGCGAACGTACTTAAAGGCTTGCCAGGTTTTATTGGACGAAACAGCGAACGTACTTAAAGGCTTGCCAGGTTTTATTGGGACGGAGGCACCTATAGCATTAGCCCGAAAGCCATTTCCACAGGATTTCACTCCTGTGTACTAAGGTAACAGAATACTACAGGTGTCAGCCCGGGGTCGTCAAATCAATATCGCGTTCCAGTATACCATAATCAAAGACCTTACTGGTCTCGGTCTTCGATTTCGCTGTGCACACAGTCAGTTCGCTCTCAACGGGTGTTGAGAAACTATCCAGTGGCGCCTCGAGGAGGCCGTGTGACAACTTGGTTTGAGCAGTGACAAGGATCGCTACCTGGCTATCCCCAAGTGGATAACAATCAGTGCTTTCCCTTGTTTGTTCTCCCCCACGCCACCAATAACAATAACAATAACAATAACAATAACAATAACAATAACAATAACAATAACAATAACAATAACAATAACAATAACAATAACAATAACAATAACAATAACAATAACAATAACAATAACAATAACAATAACAATAACAATAACAATAACAATAACAATAACAATAACAATAACAATAACAATAACAATAACAATAACAATAACAATAACAATAACAATAACAATAACAATAACAATAACAATAACAATAACAATAACAATAACAATAACAATAACAATAACAATAACAATAACAATAACAATAACAATAACAATAACAATAACAATAACAATAACAATAACAATAACAATAACAATAACAATAACAATAACAATAACAATAACAATAACAATAACAATAACAATAACAATAACAATAACAATAACAATAACAATAACAATAACAATAACAATAACAATAACAATAACAATAACAATAACAATAACAATAACAATAACAATAACAATAACAATAACAATAACAATAACAATAACAATAACAATAACAATAACAATAACAATAACAATAACAATAACAATAACAATAACAATAACAATAACAATAACAATAACATAACAATAACAATAACAATAACAATAACAATAACAATAACAATAACAATAACAATAACAATAACAATAACAATAACAATAACAATAACAATAACAATAACAATAACAATAACAATAACAATAACAATAACAATAACAATAACAATAACAATAACAATAACAATAACAATAACAATAACAATAACAATAACAATAACAATAACAATAACAATAACAATAACAATAACAATAACAATAACAATAACAATAACAATAACAATAACAATAACAATAACAATAACAATAACAATAACAATAACAATAACAATAACAATAACAATAACAATAACAATAACAATAACAATAACAATAACAATAACAATAACAATAACAATAACAATAACAATAACAATAACAATAACAATAACAATAACAATAACAATAACAATAACAATAACAATAACAATAACAATAACAATAACAATAACAATAACAATAACAATAACAATAACAATAACAATAACAATAACAATAACAATAACAATAACAATAACAATAACAATAACAATAACAATAACAATAACAATAACAATAACAATAACAATAACAATAACAATAACAATAACAATAACAATAACAATAACAATAACAATAACAATAACAATAACAATAACAATAACAATAACAATAACAATAACAATAACAATAACAATAACAATAACAATAACAATAACAATAACAATAACAATAACAATAACAATAACAATAACAATAACAATAACAATAACAATAACAATAACAATAACAATAACAATAACAATAACAATAACAATAACAATAACAATAACAATAACAATAACAATAACAATAACAATAACAATAACAATAACAATAACAATAACAATAACAATAACAATAACAATAACAATAACAATAACAATAACAATAACAATAACAATAACAATAACAATAACAATAACAATAACAATAACAATAACAATAACAATAACAATAACAATAACAATAACAATAACAATAACAATAACAATAACAATAACAATAACAATAACAATAACAATAACAATAACAATAACAATAACAATAACAATAACAATAACAATAACAATAACAATAACAATAACAATAACAATAACAATAACAATAACAATAACAATAACAATAACAATAACAATAACAATAACAATAACAATAACAATAACAATAACAATAACAATAACAATAACAATAACAATAACAATAACAATAACAATAACAATAACAATAACAATAACAATAACAATAACAATAACAATAACAATAACAATAACAATAACAATAACAATAACAATAACAATAACAATAACAATAACAATAACAATAACAATAACAATAACAATAACAATAACAATAACAATAACAATAACAATAACAATAACAATAACAATAACAATAACAATAACAATAACAATAACAATAACAATAACAATAACAATAACAATAACAATAACAATAACAATAACAACAATGGGACCATGTGTTCAGAGCCAGGGTCGGGTGTTAGGCAGGAGTAAAATCAACTGCGCCTATACCGCCAACTTAATGGTGACGAAACAGCGAACAACAATAACAATAACAATAACAATAACAATAACAATAACAATAACAATAACAATAACAATAACAATAACAATAACAATAACAATAACAATAACAATAACAATAACAATAACAATAACAATAACAATAACAATAACAATAACAATAACAATAACAATAACAATAACAATAACAATAACAATAACAATAACAATAACAATAACAATAACAATAACAATAACAATAACAATAACAATAACAATAACAATAACAATAACAATAACAATAACAATAACAATAACAATAACAATAACAATAACAATAACAATAACAATAACAATAACAATAACAATAACAATAACAATAACAATAACAATAACAATAACAATAACAATAACAATAACAATAACAATAACAATAACAATAACAATAACAATAACAATAACAATAACAATAACAATAACAATAACAATAACAATAACAATAACAATAACAATAACAATAACAATAACAATAACAATAACAATAACAATAACAATAACAATAACAATAACAATAACAATAACAATAACAATAACAATAACAATAACAATAACAATAACAATAACAATAACAATAACAATAACAATAACAATAACAATAACAATAACAATAACAATAACAATAACAATAACAATAACAATAACAATAACAATAACAATAACAATAACAATAACAATAACAATAACAATAACAATAACAATAACAATAACAATAACAATAACAATAACAATAACAATAACAATAACAATAACAATAACAATAACAATAACAATAACAATAACAATAACAATAACAATAACAATAACAATAACAATAACAATAACAATAACAATAACAATAACAATAACAATAACAATAACAATAACAATAACAATAACAATAACAATAACAATAACAATAACAATAACAATAACAATAACAATAACAATAACAATAACAATAACAATAACAATAACAATAACAATAACAATAACAATAACAATAACAATAACAATAACAATAACAATAACAATAACAATAACAATAACAATAACAATAACAATAACAATAACAATAACAATAACAATAACAATAACAATAACAATAACAATAACAATAACAATAACAATAACAATAACAATAACAATAACAATAACAATAACAATAACAATAACAATAACAATAACAATAACAATAACAATAACAATAACAATAACAATAACAATAACAATAACAATAACAATAACAATAACAATAACAATAACAATAACAATAACAATAACAATAACAATAACAATAACAATAACAATAACAATAACAATAACAATAACAATAACAATAACAATAACAATAACAATAACAATAACAATAACAATAACAATAACAATAACAATAACAATAACAATAACAATAACAATAACAATAACAATAACAATAACAATAACAATAACAATAACAATAACAATAACAATAACAATAACAATAACAATAACAATAGCAATAACAATAACAATAACAATAACAATAACAATAACAATAACAATAACAATAGCAATAGCAATAACAATAACAATAACAATAACAATAACAATAACAATAACAATAACAATAACAATAACAATAACAATAACAATAACAATAACAATAACAATAACAATAACAATAACAATAACAATAATAATAATAATAATAATAATAATAATAATAATAATAATAATAATATAATATATATATAATATACATACATACTAGTTTACGAAGTTCATAGGTATGAGAGAGAAGCAAAATCACACGTACACGAATGTTTACATCAGTTTTTTCATATTGCCCTTAATAATTTGATAGAAACTTCTGATGTATCAACCCATCAGCAATGCCCATCAGATGATGCATCACATGATTGTCATTGCTCTTGTAGGGTATCTACACTCTCTTTGTATGGCATTTTGCGGATGCTCTGTATTCATAACTAACATGTTTTTACCTAATTTGGAAATCTTGGCTCTTACTGCTCTCCAGATATACAAAAATCTATGTCTTTAAATGGGAGGTTCCACGCCCACTTCTCCCATCCCGTTTGAGTTTTGATAACCCAGCATTTTTAGATATAAATAAATCTATTTTGTGCCACGCCCACTTATCCAATCTCGCCCAAATGTTCTGTATTGATGACCAAGATGCTTCTACCAAATTTGAAAATTTTAGGTCTTTCCGTTCTCCAGATATACAGAAATTTCTATTGACTTTGTATGGAAGGTGCCACTCCCACTTAAAATTTCAAAGAAATTTAAAGCATTCAGCGGCTTTAAGGTACAAACAAACAAATAATAATGATACAGAATATGCCACGCCCACCATTAGTGATCCGCCCATTTCTGCCTTTAATATTCTTATTGATATTAAAGTTACTCGTACAAAATTTGGTGGCTGTAGCTTACAGATTTACTGCATATAGGAAGTGCGACGCCCACTATTGGTGACCGCCCATTTTTGTCCAGAATATTAATATTGATACCAATACGAAAAGGCATTAAATGAAAATCAATTCAGTAAATAAGATTCTTTTGCAATGAAGTTCTTGGTTTTGCCACTTAGCAACGCGGAAGTTAAAATAGGGTTTTAGTGGTATAAATCACTTAAAATCGAAAATTCGAAACAGAATGACGTTTAAGACTATGAATTCGCTACTTTATATATGGTGTGGTTTAATATGTTGCGATGGTTTAAAAAAAATGTACGATCTCATTTAAAAATGCGATAAGAACATATATTATAATGATATCTCGATCGATTCTTCAGAAGTTAAAGAAGAATATTAATTTGATGACGTATTTAATTTATAAAATGAAATTTTTAATTAAACATGTTGTAAATTTTATTGAAATACTAAATAATTGCAATTTATGGGTCAAGTTCCTTTGATTTTTTGTTATGGTATGGTACCCTTTCTTTAAAAACTTTTTATGTACAGGACTGAAATATATTTCTTTTATACTGGATTCTAGCTGTTATAGTTTTCCGAATATACACATTGCGGGATTTAATTCATAAGAGAAGTGCCACGCCCACTTTTGTTACCACACCCATTTCTTCTCTAAATGTGCATAAGGATGTCAAAGTTGCCTGTGCAAAATTTGGTAAGGTCATCACCCGTTTTTTTTATACGAATGTTCATATAGATGTCAACGTTGCTCCTGCTGAATTTATTAGTCTTACTGTTTTCGTTTCCCAGATATATGAATTTTTGTATTTAATTCATATGGAAAGTGCCACGCCCACTATTACTAATGTATCCATTTATTATCCAAATGTTCATATAGAGGTTAAAGTTGCCCTTGCAAAATGTTGGTAATCTAACTGTTACCGTTTTGTAGATATACGAATTTTAGTATTTAATTAATTTGGGAGATGCCACGCCTACTATTGCAAGTCCGCCCATTTTCTAATTTAATTTTCGTGTGGATGTCGAAGCTGACCGTACTTTATTTTAAGACTGTAGCTGTGATAGTTTTCGAGATACACTTTTTTAAATACTTATCCTGTAATTGGGCGTGGCAACTCGCCAACTTGCAATATTGATACAGAATAAAGCCTATATTTCCTCCCAAGCATACAGAAAGGCTCTGTGAAAATTTCAAATAACATACAAACACACATTAATTTTTATATGTGTATTTATATATATATTCCTGTTGATCTGGCCTTAGCAACCAGTGAAATGCGCATAGGAACAGCTTATCCCATCAACAATAAATTTCAGTGTTTTTATCAAGAATTAAAATTGGGAATTAAGGACGACAAACGAAATCTTGTTAATTAAAAATTTTGTATTCCCAAAAATTACTTTGATAATATTTATGAATTTTTAAAAAGTATTATATACAAAAACATGTGTATTTTAAAAAGAAAACATAACAAAAAAATTTAGTTTATACTTACATATGTAATAAGTAGGGATGCGATTTCCAGGCAAATGCATGTTTTTTGTCGATAGTCTAAGATCGATGTCGACCAATTATCTTTCCGAATCATCAAATTTGCGTTAAAATGGCATCGATTTGTTCTTGCATATTGTTGCATATTTTGATTTTAAATGCATATTTTAACATTTTTGAGTGATATATTTTTTAAATTTCCATATTATAAAATAAATTTCTACAAAAATTTCCAAATACACAAAAAAAGTCTTGCAAAAAAATTTTAAGATCAATAAATAAATTTTTTTGGAAAATGATTTTGAAAAATTTAGACAGAAGATCCTTCCATTTTTAACCGATACAGCACCTAACATGTTTAACATGTTACATGTTAACATGTTAAAATATTTTATCCAAAACGGTTCACATGTTACTTAATAGTCATATGGGTGGTACTGATGTGTAGAGGAAATTAGAAGCCAATTCGATAGTATTGATTTATTGGTTTTATACGTGAAGTGTATATTTTTAAAGGCTCCTTTATGAGTTCAAAATTTTTAATGAAATGTATCCCTTGGGACCCTTACCACCGCAGTCAGTATAAACCTGGCTAGATGCTGTAGAATACTATTCAAAAAATTTTGAGCAATTTAAAAATGTTATTGAGGAACTTGTTGCTTCCGGGGCTTATGCAATTAAAAAGGTAAAAGAAATATTAAATTTAAATAACATTAAAAGTCAATTAACATTTGTATTTTACATCTACATCTATGACTCAAGTCAAATTAACTGATATGCAGAAAGAAAAAATTAACAATGTGGTAGGAAGAATAGCCCAACCAATTAAAAAAAATCCAAATGTGTTGCAAAAAAATTAGGGATTTCAAAAAATAAAATTGTGGAATTTTTATTAGAAAATTAATATTCTCCAAATGAATTGGCATCCTTCAAATATGCTCCTAATACTTCGGTTGACGTTGAGAGGTCATTTTCCATGTACAAAAATTTTTTGCGGCCGAACAGAAAAAAAGTTTACTTATGATAATATAAAAACATATTTATTTGTTTATGCAAACAAAAATTAAAATAAGTTATTTAAACTAAAAATATTAGACTGAACTTTTTATTTTATTTTGCTTTTTTTTAAATTAAAAAAACGCCTTTTTATGAAAATGTTCACGATTTTAGTGCATATTTTTTATTTTTTTATGGCATATTTTAGAATTTTTAGTGCATATTTTATGCGAATATTTTCGATTTTTTAGTGCATGAAAATCTCTTCCATAGTAATTCAATTTCATATTAAGGCAGAGTTAGCCGAACGTCCGCGTCCCCTAACGGAACGTCTGGTTCGTTTTGTTATTTGCAAACAATGTAAATGCTTACTGAATTTAAATGTCACGTTGACGGAACGTCTCGATCTGTATAAAACAGATTTTTATGCCGTTGTTACGTGACAGTTGTAAGGCAGTGATGGGCTGCTTGCATGTTTAATTGAATGTGGGTATTTTTGGTCTTTTTTTTGGAACTTTTTACAGTAAGCTATGGAATTGAGACAAAACAACTTAAAATACAACATATTTCCATATAAACAAATATATTTATGTTTAGATGTAAAAAATAAAAAAAATTTAAATACACATACAATGGAAATGTGAAACAAGTAAAAGGCTTTAAATAGTATCAAAACCTCGTTTGGTGCGTACACCACAATACAATATATGTATGCTAAAAATATATATGCTAAAATACAAATTTGTTTATTGTAAATCTATAATATAAATATAAATTATTAATGTTTTTTACATACACAAAATACTGTGTTAATACCATTTAAATCACTTGGTACTTTTTCTGCACAGCGGTCACCATTTAAACATTTTTGATTCCCATCACTGTGTGTTTTGTTTTATGTATACTATTGCTTTTTGTTTATGTATGGGAAACACTTATGACACATTTTTAAATGTTCTATAAGTGCACTAACGTGCTTACAGTACGGTGCGGTACATTACGGGTACAGCAACGTTCGCCTAACTGGGCCTTTACACGGGCTCAACTCGTCGGGCGGTTGGATGCTAACTTCGGACGTCGTAGGACTGATGTCGGATCGGCTGGGCGCAGGATCGGCTTCGGTTAATCAGGTTTTAGACAGGTTCGGGTAATCGGCCCTTTTAGATAGGTTCGGGTCAGGGTTGCCGTTTGAAAAATTATTATCCGACCAAAATTGTCTGGCAAAACCTACCAAAATCCTTTTAAGCCGACCAAATTCTTTAAATATTTAATATACAGTATATCGTCAAAAAAAAAGCAAAAGGGGCTATAATCATTTAAAAAAAAAAATTAGAAGTGATGAGAAATCTTTAAATATTACCACAAAGAACCTTTATGCTTCGTTCACAATGAGTGAAGCAATTAGGTTTTTTCTTCTATCTTATTTCTTCCCGAAGTATATCATATATTTTCCTTTTATTTTTAAAAAATTGAGTCTTTTTCTACTTCAGCAACAATTTGTTTAATTTGGAATTGAAAATGCCGTTTATAGTAATTTTATTTAGTTTTGAATGGAAATTTTAACAATATGTTGTCAGAAAAATTTGCAAACGGTTTTTTAATGCAAAATGTGTAAGTGAGTTTGAAAAAAATTGTTGCTGTATTTTGAACATCAGTGAAAATGTTGTTGTGAACGAAGCTTAATATGTTTTGCATTGCTAAGTAAGATTAAGCTTAGCAACATTACCAGTCATGGCGTTTGTTGCCAATCCGATTAAATTTCTTAAAGGAATATTGTTTGGTTATTAAAAGTTTTTATTAAAATAATGAAACGGCATCTGACTTGGTAAGCTCGAATAAAGTGACAAAACTATCCTTATTAAACTAACACCGTCAGAGTAACTTGCTACTAACTTAATACATTTCATTTCATTGCACACATCTATAGTTTCATCAACAATTGAAAAAAAAAATAATAGATTTGCCATGTCTGCTTTGCGACCAGTGTTCTAAGTTTGTTAAATTAAATATATGTAGTACATATATGAAGTTGTTTTTCGACCTAAATGATGATGTTATTCAAAGCATAACGAAATATCCTAGTAAAAAAGTGCTCCAAAAGGACCAGGTTTTATGAATGAATTCATTCCTCAAACCGCTTCAAACCTGCTGATGGGATGCCTGGTTTTGTATGGGGTGTTCCCGGTTTAGAGGACTATTTTCTGCTGACAATAAGCGCTTCTTTTCACATGCAAACAAAGCACTCCTAAAGTGCTTTTAAAGAGCTAACTATATTAACATATTCATTAATATTTAGCTTTTACTTGTTTAAATGCTCTTTTTCAATCATTTTCGCAAACCATAATATATTTTTATTTTTTCGCTTTAAAACCTTCTTTGTTGTCAGCACTAAAATAGCAGTTTTTTTGTATAGTTTATTCTTTATCATTTACTGCTGTGCTTCAAAATCCCCATTTTTTTCTGGGATTGGATAAATAAAATAAAGAATATTTTATACAAAAAAGGACCTCGAGCTTGAAGATTTATTTGTTATTTATATATGTTGTACATTTTCTAAAACCGACCAAAATTCGGCTTGGCCTACCATCCGACCAAAACAAAAATATCCGACCAAATTTGGTCGGAAAAGACCAAGTTCGGCAAACCTGGTTCGGGTAATCGGCCTTCTAGGCAGATTCGGGTAATCGGCTAGACGGTCAGGTTCGGGTAATCGGCTATTTTATCAGGTTCGGGCTATCTAAACAGGCTCGGGTACTCGGCTATCTAATTCCTCTTCTTCGTCGGCGGCGCGTGCGTTAATCTTACCTTAATTATCTTACAAGCTACTTTCTACCATGCTAGTACAATATGTGGGAACAGTCAGCCGAAGCCGCTGTGAGAACAGTCAACCGGAGTCGCTGTGAGAACAGTCAGCCGAAGCCGCTGTGAGAACAGTCAACCGGAGTCGCTGTGAGAACAGTCAGCCGAAGCCGCTGTGAGAACAGTCAACCGGAGTCGCTGTGAAATTTATTCGATACTTAACCCAAAGGTTAGGCATCGTCCAAAAATATTCAACCGAGTTCACTTTCGTGAAATCAGTCGGCTCTTCAATTATAATAATTTCCGAGACTTGTATGGCAGATTCTTATCCAACGAGAATCGCCCCGACTGTAACCAAACCTTTGTCATTCATACTAATTCAGAAATTAAACAAATGAGAATTCTCAGAATAAAACATATTAAACAAGTGTATGCAATAGTTTGAGTGTATGTTGTTGTTACAATAGGTGCGTTCAGTGTTGTTTGTACTGAGAAATTACAATAGGGCCGTTCACTGTTATTTCCAGATAATAATTATATTAAATGATAATAAGTAATAATACAAGTAAACTTAACAAACAATTGAATTCATATGAATATAATTATATTAAATTATATTATTATATAATATTAATAATTATATTAAATGATAATAAGTAATAATACAAGTAAACTTAACAAACAATTGAATTCATATGAACGTAAAAATAAAATACTGGGGTATTTTATTTCCACGTTACAGCACTTTGACTTAACTGCCCAAAATACATATTTTCTGTAATTATTCTTTAAACTCCTTGTTTACGTGCATTTTGTATACCTTCACATTTTTCATATTTTTGGGCAGCGTTAAAATATTTTCATATAAAACATCAAAGTTAGCTGCACACATGAAAAAATATGGTGGCCACTTTTTCACATAAATATCCAATTTTAGCTTTTTATAAAAACATAAAATCGCAAACAAGTCAAGTTGGTACATATCATTATAATCCATTTATTTTCTTTGCATGTACCTACATTTATGCATATGGGTTGTGGTTACAGCAACTTTACCACGATTATATGAAAGGAAATGCAAATCTTAGGTCTGGAACAGAATAAAGTAGTTGTAGTCGTATTTGAAGCTGACGAATGCTCTGTAGCGCAACAAAGTTCCTAGTTTCGAATTTTGCGCTTCAACGGCAACGACTACTACTACTACGTATTCTATTGACACTACTTTAAAACTGCAGTTTTTAACTTTTGACAGCTTGCAGCGCTATTCTTAACGTTATACTACACCGACTTTTCTGTTCCACACTTTATTGTTACCATTTTGGCTATCATGTTCATTATAAAAATGCATAAAAAATGACTACAGGTTGTTTGAACGTCATTGTTATTATCAATTTAATTCTAAAAACGTTGGTTCTCCTCTTTCAAACACTTTACTTTAGCTGCACTTTTATGCAGGTAACCACAATTGCGTACCTGCACATTAAGGCAGCTAAATACATTTAAGATAGCTGCATTTTTGATTTACCTGCACAAAAAATCGTGCAAAGGAGATTGTGCAGCTAAGTCAAAATTACTGTATAAACAAAAAACAAAAATTTTTTTTTTTTGGAAATAAAGAGGTGTACCCGTGCCAATTTGGGTACACCTCTTTATACGGTCACTTTAAAAAAAAATTTTTTTTGATGTTATGAAAATTTCAAAATTTTTGTTTATCAATAAGGTAAACATATATTGAATAATGTCAAAAACTTTGTCGTAAGTTGCAAAAAATTAAGTGATCCCAAATTGGCACTACTTGCAGTACTCCTCCAGGGTACTGATATGCACTTAAGTAAGTTTAAAATTTATTATAAACCCAAATTTGCATACAAATATTTCTAAGAACCGATTTCAAGTTTAAATAATTTTCTTATTAAAATAATTTTTGGGAATACAAAATTTTAATTTAAAAAGATTTTGTTATTCGTGCTTAATTCCCAATTTTTATTCTTGATAAAAACAAGAATTCATAATTTTCCGTAATTTTCCGTTTGGCATCCCTATTACATACAAACATACCTACTAGCTTAACCCGGTACGCTTTGCTACCCCCATCGAAATAAAATAAATAACAATTTTTTAAAACCGATCTCGAGTATTGATAACAAAGCATCTTGCACTAAATTAAAATACTTTTACTGTAACCGTTCTACAGATGCACAGAAATTTCAAGTGTATTCGTATGGGAGGTGCCATGCCTACTTTTCTGATTGAACCAACTTCTTGAAAGAAAGATGTTGTGTTTATTTTCGGGGCTAACGTTACAGTAAAAATTTCAGGAAAATCGGTTCGATAGTTTAGGAGTCTATAAACCAACAAACAAACCGTTTTCATTTTTATATACGTACGTAGATTTAACAGTTAATAAAATCAGTTTATTTTTATTTTTTTTTAATTTGTATTACTATTAATTCAAAATTGTGTTTTACGATTTATATAATGGTCTCAGCGCCATTAAGGCTTTGTTGAGACAACGTTGGTAATTATAACAAGGCATTACTATATAATTACTACAAAACACATATATATTGTAACATATATAATATATGTATATATAAAATATAAATACATATGTTTACAAAAAAAAAATAGAAAAAAAAGAGAAAAGTAAGAAATTATTTACATCATGCAATTATTATATTAAAAGCATTTCAATATTGTGTAAAAGTTAATCTTTTAGTTGATTTTTAAATGAAGATATTGACAAGCAATCCTTTAAAATTTGAGGCAAACTATTGTACTCCAAACTACCGTTGTACTCAACTCTCTTAAACTCAAGTTACATGCATTGCGTTTTATACGCTATCATTATTTTTTTTTTTGATCAGCTGTTGTGTTAAAATTGTTATCAAATAAAAACAATTTTGGCAAAATGGGAAGTGAATTTATGGAATTAATACATAAGCACATATGTTAAGAGTAAGCTTTTATTCCATATCACATTTTTTAAATAATAATAAACGCAACAGAGATAGCACTCAGTACTTAAAAGTAATCGATAAATAGAATACAAGTAGATGAATAGAATACAAAATATAAAAATTGCTTTTAAAAATAGTTTTTATGTATTTTTTTCCTTGAAAGTTATTGCAACCTTTTTAACGAAAGCTTTTTTATACCCACCACCACAATTAGTTGTGAAGAGGGTATACTAAGTTTGTCATTCCGTGTGAAACTTTTTTATTATTCATCTCAGACCCCATAAAGTATATATATTCTGGCTGCTTGAGTAATTCTAAGTCGATTTAGCCATGTCCGTCTGTCTGTCCGTCTGTCCGTCTGTCCGTCTGTCCGTCTGTTGAAAACACGCTCACTTTCGAAAAACTCAAAAGAAATAAACAAACTAGGTGTCAAATTGCTTGTAGTTATCCTAAGCAGTTTGGGATTGAATTTCAGCAAAATCGGTTCAGTAGGACCAGAGCTATGAATCAAAATGTGGAACCACCACCTTCAGAAACTTGATAATTTTGTTACAAAAACTAACATAAATGATGCAAAAATGCACGGAATGACATAAGATTTTGCACAAGTCCGTTTTATTCGACTAGAAATTACACTGTAAAATTTCGCGAAGGTCGGTCCATAATTTACCCTAAGCCCTATATAAACACTACTCCCGGAAAACAGTTTAGTACGCCTAAAACCGTAAAAAATAATGCAATCATAACAAATTTTGGCTCGTCACAATTTTATAGGACTATAAATGATACTGTGAAATTTCGTGAAGATCGGTACATAATTTACCCTAGGCCCCATATATGCCCTACTCCCGGAAAACAGTTTAGTCTCCTAAAACCATAATTAATAACAAATCGTCACAGTTTAAGATAATAATAATAAAAAGACATTATACAGATATTACTCCTTAAACATTCGAACTGTCGGTGGAGGGTATCAAAGATTCGGCACAGCCGAATATAGCACTCTAACTTGTTTTTATTTAAAACTTTTTTTATACCAAAGAAATGTAAAAAAGATTCCACCACACAAACATATTTATCGATAACATTAAAAATAAAAGATGATGTCTCATCCATGGCTATTAAAAACAGCTGACATTTTTTCATATACATAGATATATTTAAAATTGATTTATCATATTTTTGTTTAAAGTTTTTTAATGCTTACTTAACCCATTTAAGCCCAAACAAAAACTACCGGACAAAAAATAAAATATTGTTTATTTTATTATTTAATTCATTACATACAGTAGTTTTGACTTAACTGCCTTTTTTACGTGCACTTTTGACTTAACTGCACAAAATTGATAATTTTTGGCATTATTCTTTACAACCCCATTCAAACTCCTTTTTATGTGCACTTTCTTTACCTGCACATTAAAGATTAAGTGCCCAAAATTTTTGGCATTTCAAAATTATTTTCATACAAAAAATTTAAGTTAGCTGCACTATAACGTGGTTTTCTCTACGGCTGGAGTAGCTTAATCGTGGCCAGGGTATACTTACGGATCCACGAACCTTAAGTGATAAGATTTTGTATTTGCCCTTTCTGGGGTTAATAACACGGTTATTCTTTATTGTATTTCTAAATATTAATACAAAGTTAATACGGAAGATAGATATGAAAACTTAAAATAGGATCATTCGGCTATTAAGGCAGAGTTAGCCGAACGTCCGCGTCCCCTAACGGAACGTCTGGTTCGTTTTGTTATTTGCAAACAATGTAAATGCTTACTGAATTTAAATGTCACGTTGACGGAACGTCTCGATCTGTATAAAACAGATTTTTATGCCGTTGTTACGTGACAGTTGTAAGGCAGTGATGGGCTGCTTGCATGTTTAATTGAATGTGGGTATTTTTGGTCTTTTTTTTGGAACTTTTTACAGTAAGCTATGGAATTGAGACAAAACAACTTAAAATACAACATATTTCCATATAAACAAATATATTTATGTTTAGATGTAAAAAATAAAAAAAATTTAAATACACATACAATGGAAATGTGAAACAAGTAAAAGGCTTTAAATAGTATCAAAACCTCGTTTGGTGCGTACACCACAATACAATATATGTATGCTAAAAATATATATGCTAAAATACAAATTTGTTTATTGTAAATCTATAATATAAATATAAATTATTAATGTTTTTTACATACACAAAATACTGTGTTAATACCATTTAAATCACTTGGTACTTTTTCTGCACAGCGGTCACCATTTAAACATTTTTGATTCCCATCACTGTGTGTTTTGTTTTATGTATACTATTGCTTTTTGTTTATGTATGGGAAACACTTATGACACATTTTTAAATGTTCTATAAGTGCACTAACGTGCTTACAGTACGGTGCGGTACATTACGGGTACAGCAACGTTCGCCTAACTGGGCCTTTACACGGGCTCAACTCGTCGGGCGGTTGGATGCTAACTTCGGACGTCGTAGGACTGATGTCGGATCGGCTGGGCGCAGGATCGGCTTCGGTTAATCAGGTTTTAGACAGGTTCGGGTAATCGGCCCTTTTAGATAGGTTCGGGTCAGGGTTGCCGTTTGAAAAATTATTATCCGACCAAAATTGTCTGGCAAAACCTACCAAAATCCTTTTAAGCCGACCAAATTCTTTAAATATTTAATATACAGTATATCGTCAAAAAAAAAGCAAAAGGGGCTATAATCATTTAAAAAAAAAAATTAGAAGTGATGAGAAATCTTTAAATATTACCACAAAGAACCTTTATGCTTCGTTCACAATGAGTGAAGCAATTAGGTTTTTTCTTCTATCTTATTTCTTCCCGAAGTATATCATATATTTTCCTTTTATTTTTAAAAAATTGAGTCTTTTTCTACTTCAGCAACAATTTGTTTAATTTGGAATTGAAAATGCCGTTTATAGTAATTTTATTTAGTTTTGAATGGAAATTTTAACAATATGTTGTCAGAAAAATTTGCAAACGGTTTTTTAATGCAAAATGTGTAAGTGAGTTTGAAAAAAATTGTTGCTGTATTTTGAACATCAGTGAAAATGTTGTTGTGAACGAAGCTTAATATGTTTTGCATTGCTAAGTAAGATTAAGCTTAGCAACATTACCAGTCATGGCGTTTGTTGCCAATCCGATTAAATTTCTTAAAGGAATATTGTTTGGTTATTAAAAGTTTTTATTAAAATAATGAAACGGCATCTGACTTGGTAAGCTCGAATAAAGTGACAAAACTATCCTTATTAAACTAACACCGTCAGAGTAACTTGCTACTAACTTAATACATTTCATTTCATTGCACACATCTATAGTTTCATCAACAATTGAAAAAAAAAAATAATAGATTTGCCATGTCTGCTTTGCGACCAGTGTTCTAAGTTTGTTAAATTAAATATATGTAGTACATATATGAAGTTGTTTTTCGACCTAAATGATGATGTTATTCAAAGCATAACGAAATATCCTAGTAAAAAAGTGCTCCAAAAGGACCAGGTTTTATGAATGAATTCATTCCTCAAACCGCTTCAAACCTGCTGATGGGATGCCTGGTTTTGTATGGGGTGTTCCCGGTTTAGAGGACTATTTTCTGCTGACAATAAGCGCTTCTTTTCACATGCAAACAAAGCACTCCTAAAGTGCTTTTAAAGAGCTAACTATATTAACATATTCATTAATATTTAGCTTTTACTTGTTTAAATGCTCTTTTTCAATCATTTTCGCAAACCATAATATATTTTTATTTTTTCGCTTTAAAACCTTCTTTGTTGTCAGCACTAAAATAGCAGTTTTTTTGTATAGTTTATTCTTTATCATTTACTGCTGTGCTTCAAAATCCCCATTTTTTTCTGGGATTGGATAAATAAAATAAAGAATATTTTATACAAAAAAGGACCTCGAGCTTGAAGATTTATTTGTTATTTATATATGTTGTACATTTTCTAAAACCGACCAAAATTCGGCTTGGCCTACCATCCGACCAAAACAAAAATATCCGACCAAATTTGGTCGGAAAAGACCAAGTTCGGCAAACCTGGTTCGGGTAATCGGCTAGACGGTCAGGTTCGGGTAATCGGCTATTTTATCAGGTTCGGGCTATCTAAACAGGCTCGGGTACTCGGCTATCTAATTCCTCTTCTTCGTCGGCGGCGCGTGCGTTAATCTTACCTTAATTATCTTACAAGCTACTTTCTACCATGCTAGTACAATATGTGGGAACAGTCAGCCGAAGCCGCTGTGAGAACAGTCAACCGGAGTCGCTGTGAGAACAGTCAGCCGAAGCCGCTGTGAGAACAGTCAACCGGAGTCGCTGTGAAATTTATTCGATACTTAACCCAAAGGTTAGGCATCGTCCAAAAATATTCAACCGAGTTCACTTTCGTGAAATCAGTCGGCTCTTCAATTATAATAATTTCCGAGACTTGTATGGCAGATTCTTATCCAACGAGAATCGCCCCGACTGTAACCAAACCTTTGTCATTCATACTAATTCAGAAATTAAACAAATGAGAATTCTCAGAATAAAACATATTAAACAAGTGTATGCAATAGTTTGAGTGTATGTTGTTGTTACAATAGGTGCGTTCAGTGTTGTTTGTACTGAGAAATTACAATAGGGCCGTTCACTGTTATTTCCAGATAATAATTATATTAAATGATAATAAGTAATAATACAAGTAAACTTAACAAACAATTGAATTCATATGAATATAATTATATTAAATTATATTATTATATAATATTAATAATTATATTAAATGATAATAAGTAATAATACAAGTAAACTTAACAAACAATTGAATTCATATGAACGTAAAAATAAAATACTGGGGTATTTTATTTCCACGTTACAGCACTTTGACTTAACTGCCCAAAATACATATTTTCTGTAATTATTCTTTAAACTCCTTGTTTACGTGCATTTTGTATACCTTCACATTTTTCATATTTTTGGGCAGCGTTAAAATATTTTCATATAAAACATCAAAGTTAGCTGCACACATGAAAAAATATGGTGGCCACTTTTTCACATAAATATCCAATTTTAGCTTTTTATAAAAACATAAAATCGCAAACAAGTCAAGTTGGTACATATCATTATAATCCATTTATTTTCTTTGCATGTACCTACATTTATGCATATGGGTTGTGGTTACAGCAACTTTACCACGATTATATGAAAGGAAATGCAAATCTTAGGTCTGGAACAGAATAAAGTAGTTGTAGTAGTATTTGAAGCTGACGAATGCTCTGTAGCGCAACAAAGTTCCTAGTTTCGAATTTTGCGCTTCAACGGCAACGACTACTACTACTACGTATTCTATTGACACTACTTTAAAACTGCAGTTTTTAACTTTTGACAGCTTGCAGCGCTATTCTTAACGTTATACTACACCGACTTTTCTGTTCCACACTTTATTGTTACCATTTTGGCTATCATGTTCATTATAAAAATGCATAAAAAATGACTACAGGTTGTTTGAACGTCATTGTTATTATCAATTTAATTCTAAAAACGTTGTTACTCCTCTTTCAAACACTTTACTTTAGCTGCACTTTTATGCAGGTAACCACAATTGCGTACCTGCACATTAAGGCAGCTAAATACATTTAAGATAGCTGCATTTTTGATTTACCTGCACAAAAAATCGTGCAAAGGAGATTGTGCAGCTAAGTCAAAATTACTGTATAAACAAAAAACAAAAATTTTTTTTTTTTTGAAATAAAGAGGTGTACCCGTGCCAATTTGGGTACACCTCTTTATACGGTCACTTTAAAAAAAATTTTTTTTGATGTTATGAAAATTTCAAAATTATTTTTTATCAATAAGGTAAACATATATTGAATAATGTCAAAAACTTTGTCGTAAGTTGCAAAAAATTAAGTGATCCCAAATTGGCACTACTTGCAGTACTCCTCCAGGGTACTGATATGCACTTAAGTAAGTTTAAAATTTATTATAAACCCAAATTTGCATACAAATATTTCTAAGAACCGATTTCAAGTTTAAATAATTTTCTTATTAAAATAATTTTTGGGAATACAAAATTTTAATTTAAAAAGATTTTGTTATTCGTGCTTAATTCCCAATTTTTATTCTTGATAAAAACAAGAATTCATAATTTTCCGTAATTTTCCGTTTGGCATCCCTATTACATACAAACATACCTACTAGCTTAACCCGGTACGCTTTGCTACCCCCATCGAAATAAAATAAATAACAATTTTTTAAAACCGATCTCGAGTATTGATAACAAAGCATCTTGCACTAAATTAAAATACTTTTACTGTAACCGTTCTACAGATGCACAGAAATTTCAAGTGTATTCGTATGGGAGGTGCCATGCCTACTTTTCTGATTGAACCAACTTCTTGAAAGAAAGATGTTGTGTTTATTTTCGGGGCTAACGTTACAGTAAAAATTTCAGGAAAATCGGTTCGATAGTTTAGGAGTCTATAAACCAACAAACAAACCGTTTTCATTTTTATATACGTACGTAGATTTAACAGTTAATAAAATCCGTTTATTTTTATTTTTTTTTAATTTGTATTACTATTAATTCAAAATTGTGTTTTACGATTTATATAATGGTCTCAGCGCCATTAAGGCTTTGTTGAGACAACGTTGGTAATTATAACAAGGCATTACTATATAATTACTACAAAACACATATATATTGTAACATATATAATATATGTATATATAAAATATAAATACATATGTTTACAAAAAAAAAAATAGAAAAAAAAGAGAAAAGTAAGAAATTATTTACATCATGCAATTATTATATTAAAAGCATTTCAATATTGTGTAAAAGTTAATCTTTTAGTTGATTTTTAAATGAAGATATTGACAAGCAATCCTTTAAAATTTGAGGCAAACTATTGTACTCCAAACTACCGTTGTACTCAACTCTCTTAAACTCAAGTTACATGCATTGCGTTTTATACGCTATCATTATTTTTTTTTTTGATCAGCTGTTGTGTTAAAATTGTTATCAAATAAAAACAATTTTGGCAAAATGGGAAGTGAATTTATGGAATTAATACATAAGCACATATGTTAAGAGTAAGCTTTTATTCCATATCACATTTTTTAAATAATAATAAACGCAACAGAGATAGCACTCAGTACTTAAAAGTAATCGATAAATAGAATACAAGTAGATGAATAGAATACAAAATATAAAAATTGCTTTTAAAAATAGTTTTTATGTATTTTTTTCCTTGAAAGTTATTGCAACCTTTTTAACGAAAGCTTTTTTATACCCACCACCACAATTAGTTGTGAAGAGGGTATACTAAGTTTGTCATTCCGTGTGAAACTTTTTTATTATTCATCTCAGACCCCATAAAGTATATATATTCTGGCTGCTTGAGTAATTCTAAGTCGATTTAGCCATGTCCGTCTGTCTGTCCGTCTGTCCGTCTGTCCGTCTGTCCGTCTGTTGAAAACACGCTCACTTTCGAAAAACTCAAAAGAAATAAACAAACTAGGTGTCAAATTGCTTGTAGTTATCCTAAGCAGTTTGGGATTGAATTTCAGCAAAATCGGTTCAGTAGGACCAGAGCTATGAATCAAAATGTGGAACCACCACCTTCAGAAACTTGATAATTTTGTTACAAAAACTAACATAAATGATGCAAAAATGCACGGAATGACATAAGATTTTGCACAAGTCCGTTTTATTCGACTAGAAATTACACTGTAAAATTTCGCGAAGGTCGGTCCATAATTTACCCTAAGCCCTATATAAACACTACTCCCGGAAAACAGTTTAGTACGCCTAAAACCGTAAAAAATAATGCAATCATAACAAATTTTGGCTCGTCACAATTTTATAGGACTATAAATGATACTGTGAAATTTCGTGAAGATCGGTACATAATTTACCCTAGGCCCCATATATGCCCTACTCCCGGAAAACAGTTTAGTCTCCTAAAACCATAATTAATAACAAATCGTCACAGTTTAAGATAATAATAATAAAAAGACATTATACAGATATTACTCCTTAAACATTCGAACTGTCGGTGGAGGGTATCAAAGATTCGGCACAGCCGAATATAGCACTCTAACTTGTTTTTATTTAAAACTTTTTTTATACCAAAGAAATGTAAAAAAGATTCCACCACACAAACATATTTATCGATAACATTAAAAATAAAAGATGATGTCTCATCCATGGCTATTAAAAACAGCTGACATTTTTTCACCACTCATGCGACGGATGCATAAGGCTGAAGGTTCACACCATGCGTAGATGCGTATGATACTTTTTGTTCATTTTATGCGTTTTTAAATTCAAGTTACATGCAATGCGTTTTATACGACAACTTGTTTTTTTTTATCAGCTGTTGAGAGAATATTTTTATTAAATAAAAACAATTTTGGCAAAAATGAAGAGTGCTATTGATATTTTAATAGGATTTATTTAAAAGGATTCAAAGATGAGTAAGCTTTTATTGTACAAATATTCGTGATTTTTCACGGTATCAATAATTTTCCAGTTCATGCTATTTGTTCAAAAAAAATAATAAACACAACAAAGATGACACTCAGAACATAAAAGTAATCGATAACTAGAATGGCAAACTTTTTTGCGCTCCGTGTTTTGTATTGTAAAGAGATGTTGTCAAATTGCAATAAAAAATAAAATGAAGCAACATAAAAAATACGTACGTAAAATACGCAAATGAAAATACAAAAAAAAAAGACACAGAGGACAGAAAATTTGATTTTTTTCTCCACCCCGCTTGCTTCACTACACCGTCCACCAACAAACACCAAAAATCACGGTTTGAATCTAGTGTATGTATGGAGGTATGTTGTATATCACATTTCTCAAATACTAAAATTGAAGCAATTCACAAATGTATGATATGTTTTGTTATATCGCTAGTGTGAAGTGAAATTAAAATTTTAATGTTTTTATTGTATTACTTTTATTTTTAATTAAAAATTTTGTTTTTTCAGAGGTTTTCTTACATGGAAAAACTATTATGTATTAGTTTATTTATACACGGGGCAAAATTAATTATCAAATTTTAAATTAAGGGTAATATTTTCCTGAAAAGCTAGCAAGAAATTCGGATTTGTATTGATGTTAGATTTGACTAACAATTAGTATTAACGTACAAAAAATCATGTTAGCTTATTTCGGGTAATTCCAAATACCTAAGGTATTCTTCACTCAGGGTTACCACTAACATTACCGGTGCATTTGTAACGGTTGCCGGTGCATCTGTTACGGTTGCCGGTGCATCTGTTACGGTTGCCGGTGCATCTGTTACGGTTGCCGGTGCATCTGTTACGGTTGCTGGTGCATCTGTTACGATTGCCGGTGCATCTGTTACGGTTGGTGGTGCATCTGTTACGGTTGCCGGTGCATCTGTTACGGTTGCTGGTGCATCTGTTACGGTTGCCGGTGTATCTGTTACGGTTGCCGGTGCATCTGTTACGGTTGCTGGTGCATCTGTTACGGTTGCCGGTGCATCTGTTACGGTTGCTGGTGCATCTGTTACGGTTGCCGGTGCATCTGTTACGGTTGCCGGTGCATCTGTTACGGTTGCTGGTGCATCTGTTACGGTTGCCGGTGCATCTGTTACGGTTGCTGGTGCGTCTGTTACGGTTGCTGGTGCATCTGTTACGGTTGCCGGTGCATCTGTTACGGTTGCTGGTGCATCTGTTACGATTGCCGGTGCATCTGTTACGGTTGGTGGTGCATCTGTTACGGTTGCCGGTGCATCTGTTACGGTTGCTGGTGCATCTGTTACGGTTGCCGGTGCATCTGTTACGGTTGCTGGTGCATCTGTTACGGTTGCCGGTGCATCTGTTACGATTGCCGGTGCATCTGTTACGGTTGGTGGTGCATCTGTTACGGTTGCCGGTGCATCTGTTACGGTTGCCGGTGCGTCTGTTACGGTTGCCGGTGCATCTGCTACGGTTACCGGTGCATCTGTTACGGTTGCTGGTGCATCTGTTACGGTTGCCGGTGCATCTGTTACGGTTGCCGGTGCATCTGTTACGGTTACCGGTGGGTCTGTTACGGTTGCCGGTGCATCTGTTACGGTTGCTGGTGCATCTGTTACGGTTACCGGTGCGTCTGTTACGGTTGCCGGTGCATCTGTTACGGTTGCTGGTGCATCTGTTACGGTTGCCGGTGCGTCTGTTAATTCCAAATACCTAAGGTATTCTTTACTCATTACCGCTACATTTTTAACGGTTAACGGTGTATCTGTTACGTTGGCCGGTGCATCTGTAACAATTGCCGGTGCGTCTGTCACGGTTGCCGGTGCATCTGTAACAATTGCCGGTGCGTCTGTTACGGTTGCCGGTGCATCTGTAACAATTGCCGGTGCGTCTGTTACGGTTGCCGGTGCGTCTGTTAATTCCAAATACCTAAGGTATTCTTTACTCATTACCGCTACATTTTTAACGGTTAACGGTGTATCTGTTACGTTTGCCGGTGCATCTGTAACAATTGCCGGTGCGTCTGTCACGGTTGCCGGTGCATCTGTAACAATTGCCGGTGCGTCTGTTACGGTTGCCGGTGCATCTGTAACAATTGCCGGTGCGTCTGTTACGGTTGCCGGTGCGTCTGTTAATTCCAAATACCTAAGGTATTCTTTACTCATTACCGCTACATTTTTAACGGTTAACGGTGTATCTGTTACGTTTGCCGGTGCATCTGTAACAATTGCCGGTGCGTCTGTCACGGTTGCCGGTGCATCTGTAACAATTGCCGGTGCGTCTGTTACGGTTGCCGGTGCATCTGTAACAATTGCCGGTGCGTCTGTTACGGTTGCCGGTGCGTCTGTTAATTCCAAATACCTAAGGTATTCTTTACTCATTACCGCTACATTTTTAACGGTTAACGGTGTATCTGTTACGTTTGCCGGTGCATCTGTAACAATTGCCGGTGCGTCTGTCACGGTTGCCGGTGCATCTGTAACAATTCCCGGTGCGTCTGTTACGGTTGCCGGTGCATCTGTAACAATTGCCGGTGCGTCTGTTACGGTTGCCGGTGCGTCTGTTAATTCCAAATACCTAAGGTATTCTTCACTCATTACCGCTACATTTTTAACGGTTAACGGTGTATCTGTTACGTTTGCCGGTGCATCTGTAACAATTGCCGGTGCGTCTGTCACGGTTGCCGGTGCATCTGTAACAATTGCCGGTGCGTCTGTTACGGTTGCCGGTGCATCTGTAACAATTGCCGGTGCGTCTGTTACGGTTGCCGGTGCGTCTGTTAATTCCAAATACCTAAGGTATTCTTTACTCATTACCGCTACATTTTTAACGGTTAACGGTGTATCTGTTACGTTTGCCGGTGCATCTGTAACAATTGCCGGTGCGTCTGTCACGGTTGCCGGTGCATCTGTAACAATTGCCGGTGCGTCTGTTACGGTTGCCGGTGCATCTGTAACAATTGCCGGTGCGTCTGTTACGGTTGCCGGTGCATCTGTAACAATTGCCGGTGCGTCTGTTACGGTTGCCGGTGCGTCTGTTAATTCCAAATACCTAAGGTATTCTTTACTCATTACCGCTACATTTTTAACGGTTAACGGTGTATCTGTTACGTTTGCCGGTGCATCTGTAACAATTGCCGGTGCGTCTGTCACGGTTGCCGGTGCATCTGTAACAATTGCCGGTGCGTCTGTTACGGTTGCCGGTGCATCTGTAACAATTGCCGGTGCGTCTGTTACGGTTGCCGGTGCGTCTGTTAATTCCAAATACCTAAGGTATTCTTTACTCATTACCGCTACATTTTTAACGGTTAACGGTGTATCTGTTACGTTTGCCGGTGCATCTGTAACAATTGCCGGTGCGTCTGTCACGGTTGCCGGTGCATCTGTAACAATTGCCGGTGCGTCTGTTACGGTTGCCGGTGCATCTGTAACAATTGCCGGTGCGTCTGTTACGGTTGCCGGTGCGTCTGTTAATTCCAAATACCTAAGGTATTCTTTACTCATTACCGCTACATTTTTAACGGTTAACGGTGTATCTGTTACGTTTGCCGGTGCATCTGTAACAATTGCCGGTGCGTCTGTCACGGTTGCCGGTGCATCTGTAACAATTGCCGGTGCGTCTGTTACGGTTGCCGGTGCATCTGTAACAATTGCCGGTGCGTCTGTTACGGTTGCCGGTGCATCTGTAACAATTGCCGGTGCGTCTGTTACGGTTGCCGGTGCATCTGTTAATTCCAAATACCTAAGGTATTCTTTACTCATTACCGCTACATTTTTAACGGTTAACGGTGTATCTGTTACGTTTGCCGGTGCATCTGTAACAATTGCCGGTGCGTCTGTCACGGTTGCCGGTGCATCTGTAACAATTGCCGGTGCGTCTGTTACGGTTGCCGGTGCATCTGTAACAATTGCCGGTGCGTCTGTCACGGTTGCCGGTGCATCTGTAACAATTGCCGGTGCGTCTGTTACGGTTGCCAGTGAATCTGTTACAATTTCCGGTGCGTCTGTTACGGTTGCCGGTGCATCTCTTACGGTTACCGGTGCATCTCTTACGGTTACCGGTGCATCTGTTACGGTTGCTGGTGCATCTGTTACGGTTGCCGGTGCATCTGTTAAGGTTACCGGTGTAGTACTTTGCAACTGCGTCATCTCATTATGTTGAAGATTGGTATTGTACGTCTTCTTAAAGCGATTAACTTCACAAATAAACCCAATTCGTCTAATGCAACGCACATCGTCCCATTTGAATCCAGAATTTGTGGACCGTGTACACACACAGTGTTGCTCTCCGCGAAGATTGTCTGGACTTTTGCTCTTCCAAGAGGTGTAATTAATTCTTTTACCCGATGGCAACCAAAAAAACTCTCGATTTAAGGATTTATTGGTACTGAATTCATCATTACCGCCGAGCCAAAAGAGTCCGGAATTCCCTGTAATCTTTTTCAAAAGATCGTTAACCGCAGTATTTTTTTCTTCGGAATCAATTTCAATAAGTTGAAAATTACTGCGGGCGCACTTATGCCAGGCAGCAAAAAAGTTGTTCTAAAACTTAAATTTATTAATTTTTTTTATTTTTTTAATCTTTATGGTAAATTACCGTCTGTTCCAGTTCAATAAGATATTCCTGGCCATCAGATGCCTTGTGTAGCTTAGGGGTGCTTGATACTGCCTCTAGTAGTCCGAGGCAAATTATAAGGACTTTTGCAATTAAGTTTAAGTTCATTATTGTGTCGATCCTTTTTTAAAGACTTCCTTCCGCGAGATGAACAGATCCTTCAACACTTAACGTATAAAAGTTAAATGAGTAGATGGCTAAGAAATTATCGTATTTATACTTTTTAAAAATGTTTTTATGTATTAAAATGTATAATAGTTTGTCATATTGTCTTATCATTTCAGCAATCAATTAAAAATTAAGAGAGTTACCCCACGGTAGTAAGCTGGTCTATCAGTGCGGGGTGGCTAGCAAAAACGTGCTGAAGTTCTAGTTACTATTGCTTTGTTAATTATGTTTTAGAATATAATTTGCTAATGTATTTGTGACTCTTAGTAGATAAACAAATAAATTGTGCTTTAGAAATAAACAGTAGAAATTATAAATATGTGTCATTATATTGTCTTATCATTTCAGCAATCAATTAAAAATTAAGAGAGTTACCCCACGGTAGTAAGCTGGTCTATTAGTGCGGGGTGGCTAGCAAAAACGTGCTGAAGTTCTAGTTACTATTGCTTTGTTAATTATGTCTTAGAATATAATTTGCTTATGTATTTGTGACTCTTAGGAGATAAACAAATAAAATGTGCTTTAGAAATAAACAGTAGAAATTATAAATATGTGCCATTAAAATGCAAATATTTAGTTGGAAAATAATTTTTTTTTTCCTATAAAAATGTACTCTTATATGAGGAAGAAAGTATTTTTATATTTAAACAGAGACGCTGATTATTGAAAAAGGTTCTTGTTATGGAAAAAGATTTTTTATATTCAAATAAGGTACACCTTGTTTAAGGCTCAGTTAGTCTTTACTTTCTGTTTCTGTTCTGTTCCGTGCTGTTCTGTTACGAAATTGTAATAGTTACTTTTTCTGTAGCAACTTAGCAGCCATTTATGACAAATTTATCAGTTTTGCACCGTCCATTGTTTTATTTCAATAACTTTAATGCACACAAATTTGAAGAAATTAAATTTTATGAATTCTTAAAATCAAAAAATAGTTTATTTCAATACAATTATGTATTTTTTATTATTTATTTTGCTGTCACTTACAATTACTTACCAAGTTTTTGATTTTAACAAACTGAACCGCAACAGAACAGAAAAACTAATCAATTTCACAGGTTTTTTAATAACAAAAACAAATCAGCTGATTCGTAACAGAACAGAAAGTAAAGATTAACTGGGCCTTAAAAAATTACTTATGATCATATCATATTCGAAAAATAAATTTCAACGATAATTTAGAACGTTTTATGGCTTGTAACGCCATTTTGCTAAGCACAAGTTTTCAGATAAAGTTCCATATAAAAGGGAATCCAACTAATTGTTTACGATGGACCTATACAGCACTACGTTGACCGTCCAATTCCAATTCGAATAGGCACTATTTTTAAAAAAGTTTTTTAATTTTTAGAACAATTTTGATTTTTAGTTGAACTGTTAATTTTTAATTTTTTTTGATATTCTTTAATTAGGCTCGAGTTCATCAAATTTAATTTTCATTACATTCACTGAGGGAAGGAATTTTACAACTTGGAATTTATATTAAAATTTATTGATAATTTTTCTTGGCTGAGCTGGGATTTGAACCCGGGTTGATCTTTACTGCCCAACCTAAATTACGGCGTAAAGCGCAACGTAATTTAGCGCCCAGCTTTTACGCTGTAATGAGCAACCTAAATAAAAGCGTCAACGTTGTGTCAAGAACAGTAATGTCTACTTACTAGTTAAATAAAAATCGCCAAATAAAAATAAAAAAGAGATAAAATCGCAAAATTGAACTGAAAGCAGCTAACATGTCATTACTTAACAATGACAAATGAAACCATTTAAAAAAACAAATAACGAATAAAATATAAAAAAATTCAACTGTTTAAAGATAAAAAACTATTAAAAAGTGCAAATTCTTAAAATAATATAAATAAAAATAAAAGAAATGGAAATAATAAATGATTTGGAAGATTTGATTTTCCTTAAAATGATGAAAGCGAAACGTCGGGAAGGTAACAAGGAGTTATTTAAAACTCGGTCCTCCTTCGGATTTTACTCCACAGGAGTAAATATCATAATAGAGAAGAACCCGAAATTGTTTGTGAAGTCCACCAGACTAACCCACGAACAATTCAACGCCTTATTAAATTTGATAAAGCCGTGGTTAACAAAGAATTCCCGCAGAAAGCCCATTGAACCTGAACAGAGACTTTATATTACCTTAAAGTGAGTACATACATAAGTTTTTCAGATAAATAATTTCTACTCAATTTCCTTATTATATCTAGTTTCTTAGCACATGGACCATCTCTTCATGTTATTTCCATGAAGTTTAGAATAGGTTTGGAAACGGCCAGGTGTATAGTTTTAGAAACATGTGAGGTGTTATGGCGAACTCTTAAAACCTTGTATGTAAGCCCTCCTAATATGGCAGAGTGGAAGAAAATTTCTGAAGAGTTTCTAAGTTCCACTGGATTGCCAAATTGCTAAGGGGCTGTAGACGGCAAGCATATACGTATAGCTTGTCCACAGAAATCTGGTTCCCAATATTTCAATTATAAAAAATTTCATAGTATCGTAAGTTTATTAGCATTTGACTACTGTATTTTAGAATTTAGTTTTTTATAATAACTAATATTCAACACATACATATGTATGTACATTACTAGGTATTACTTGCAGTATGCGATAGTAACTACACATTTACATTAGTAGATGTTGGCGCTTATGGAAGTCAAAGTGACGGAGGAGTTCTTAAAAATTCGGAATTTGGTAAAAAAATTTTAACAAACACTCTTAACACACCTCCGCCAAAGAAACTACCCGGTTCAGACACATTCTTTCCATACTTTTTTGTTGCAGATGCTGCATTTCCTTTAAAAGAAAATATAATGAAGCCTTATTCCAAAGTATCTGACTCTGCTAAAGAGAAATTTAATCAAAAATTAAGCGGCACTAGAATTCGCATTGAAATAGCCTTTGGTAAGAAATACTTTCTATATAATAAAGCTTTTCATATTTTTGGATATGTACATTATTGTTGTTATTAATTATTAAAGGTATTCTTACTACCCAATGGAGAATTTTAAGAACGTGCATGCCATTTGAGCCGCAAAATGTCAAAAAGGTTTGTTTTTGTAAAAATTTTATTTAAACACTTTTCACTGTTTTTTTTATTTTATTTATTTAGATAGTCTTAGCGACAGTAGTGCTGCATAATTACCTCAGATTCAATAAAATAAATTCCAGAGTTCCAGAGGAAACTGAAGAGGAAGATTTGCCTAGTGTAACCAGACAAGATATGCATACAGCAAATACATCTTCTCAGACAGCTCTGAATTTAAGAAACGAATTATGTAGCTTTCTTAATTCAATTTAGATAATAAGATATAACTTATTTAAAAATGTATTATTATTTATCTTTTTATTTCATTAAACACAAAAGTATTTATATATGTAAATGCAAATTATATATATCGTTAAGTCCGATTTAAATTAATTTTTTGGGTAACCAGTTGTAAAATTTCCATCTGGACGTTATCGACTTCATGTTCCGGCAAGCGGTCAAGTTTTTCCCCCAACATATTGAAAAAGTTTTCATATTTCATTTTGACTGATGTCTCTTTTGTGTCGTATTTTTTTTTCATGGCTATTAAAATATCAGCAAATATATCATCGTGTTTTCTTTTTTTTGTTGGTGCTTTTACGGGAGTCGAATGACCTTGACTGTCATCAGTGAGCCATTCTACGGTGCTTTCATCCACATCTTCATAGAAATTGCCTGATGTGCTATAAATAAAAATACATATATACAAATATTAACACATAACAAATGTAAACCGAAATTTAATCTTACTTGGCGCACTCCATGGAGTCTGCTAAAAAATCCAGGCTACTTAAGTATTTCCACTGCGAGCCAATCTTCTTTGAAGAGCCTGAGGGTAGATCATCGGCATTTTTTCCCCTCCTGTACCGATCTCTCAAACTCTTCCACTTTATTTTGCATTCTTTAGCTGAAACAAAAGTCATACATAACATTATATGTCTTTACGTGTACATGTGTTTCCATCAGGTAGCAGCAGCTTTTTCAAAACAAAATACCTGAAAAATACTTACAACATCCCATCATTTGGTAAACAAAATACAAAAACCAATCAGTTAATCTCAAACGAGTGAACCAGTAGATTATACAGGTAGCAGCAGCTTATTTAAAACAAAATAACATACCGTGTAACTACCTGTTTGAAACACATTTACGCAAAGATGGTGATTTCATCATTTAAAGATAAATTCTAGTGTTTAAAGTTTTCTCGAAAGGAGAAAACAGAATATACATTTAAGCGAATTTACTCGTTTGGCATTAACTCAATAGTTTTTGGTATTTTGTTTACCAAACCATGGGATGTTGTAAGTATTTTTCAGGTATTTTGTTTTGAAGAAGCTGCTGCTACCTGATGGAAACACATGTACGTATAGATGCAGATTTCATCTTTTGAAAATCAATTAGAGTGTTTGCTGGCGCCGGGATTCCACCATTGTTCAACAAAAATTATAAATATTGTTTAATAAATATACAAGTATATACTTACAAGTCAGATTTAAGTCCATCCCTATGCACTCCCAAATTTTTTCTTTATAAGGCACATCCTTGTATTTAGGGTCCCTTTTATTATAAATGCAAGGATGTGAACGCACCAGCTCAATAACTTGTTCATTAAAATTCTAAAAGCAAAAAAATATTAAAAAAATATACGATTTTCATTTTATTTAATAATAAAAATCATTGACTTACCTCCATTTGCAAAATGTCTACCGGCATCAACTTTTGTAAACACAATAATAAAAGTAAACAAATAAAAAAATCACTTGTTTTACAACCAACTTCACTTCTTTGCGCTCTGTCAAAATTGGATTTTCCAATTGCAAAACGTTGACGCCTTGCAATTATGGTTGGTCTCATACATTTTATATGGGCATGAGAAATTTTGACATTTATTTTGCGCTTTACGCCGTAATTTAGGTTGGGCAGTTACATGTTTCAAGAAACACCACTTTCTATCGTCAGAAGATCTTTGTGTTCTACCCACTGCACCACTGCGGTGCCCGTTAGCCAACAGTCAAACATCAATCTTTAACCAGTAGTACTGGTGGTTCGAAATTTGCTGTTATTATCACTTAAATTTCAAATTACATGTTGCCTCCTTCCTCCCCTGTTTTCTCGTATTCTTTCTGTCAAGACTTTGTCTTGAAAACCTAAATACATTTGTTTATTATGTTTTTTTGTCCACTTTCGTCGACATTTTTATTTGTACAAATTAAAGTACAAATGTAAACATTAGAGCTTGTGCCATAGCTATTTCTAAGAACTTCAAAAGATTTTGTTATTCGTGCTTAATTCCCAGTTTTTATTATTGATAAAAACACTTGAAATGTATTGTTGATGGGATAAGCTATTCCTATGTGCATTTCACTGGTTGCTTAGGCCAGATCATCAGGAAACTTCATCCATAAAGATTTTAGAAAAACTAAAGATATTAAACCAAATAAAACTGTTAAGCGTATAAGACTTATAGCAACAGTTCTACTTGTAATAATATCAAAGTTTAAACAAAACACATCAACAATAAACAGTGGGTTTATCTCATCTTACATTCCCCACTACAATTAGTTGAAATTCTCTCAACATTAATTGTAGTTGTAAGTAGGTTAAGAAAAACAAAATAAAAACAACAACAACTTACAAAAGATGTTGTCAATTAAGTGTTTTTTTTAGGCCGTGCACTTGCCTGTTTATAATCAAAAAGTAATTTCAATTTTTGGGAATACAAAATTTTAATTTCAAAAGATTTTGTTATTCGTGCTTAATTCCCAGTTTTTATTATTGATAAAAACACTTGAAATTTATTGTTGATGGGAAAACACTTAATTGACAACATCTTTTGTAAGTTCTTTTGTAAACAGAAAAAACAGAAGTAAGGAAGAACATATAAAATCAATTAAAATGGATAATCATTCGAAAAAGCAAACTTCGATCTACCAAAGGTTAAATACAATTTGGTTTAAGGATTGATGTTTGACTATTGACGTCAGCAGTCGTCGATGGCTGCGAGTGTAAAACGGCAAATCCATCTGAGGAGATCGAGTGGTTGCGATCGAAACATGTCATGGTAACCTGCCGGCCCGGGTTCGAGCCCCGGCCACGGTCAAGAATGAAAGATTATCAATAACAGTTTTTTAATTTTGTTAAATAAAATTTTTTTTAAATAATTGTCAAAACCGAATTAGATTTCTAATAAATGTCTTACAGGAAAAATAACTGATTTAGGGTGCAACTGAGCTGTAACATATTCGCTTCTTGTGAGTGTATAAGATTCGGCATAGCCGAAGAGGTCATTCTTACTTGATTAAAATAATATTATTTAAAAATATCGACTGCAAACGGCAAATGAAAAATTATTTTGTGTTTTGTGGAACAAAAAGGAACACCCAGCTTCATATGAAGGAGGCAACACAAAAATAAGTTTTTCTACCGCTTTAAAAGGCAATTATTGAAATTAGTTCAACGTCTTCCATATTTGATACACCTAACAGTTCATCTATTTCTATACCCTCCACCAATAGTGGTGAATGCGGGTATACAAAGTTTGTCATTCCGTATGTATTTTCGTTTTTAATATTCATCCAAGAACCCATGAAGAATATAAATTCCGAGTCTTTCTCACTGCTCATTTTCAAACAACTTTAAAGAAAAGAAAAATTTTGGTATCAACTTGTTTCTAGTTATCCTAAGCATTATGGAATTGAAATCCAAAATTTTGTATAATAAATAGTGGCGCAATGCACATATTGATATTTGATTTCGCATAAATCGTTATATATCTCGAAACACACTATAATACACTTTAAACCTCAACGTAAATTGCTATTGTGTAAAATTTCGTCCGTCTTAGTTTCGAAGGACTAAAAATCACACTGTCCAAAGCCCACTCTGGGATATCATTTAAATTCGCCTTAAACCACAAAAGATATAGAAAATGTGATAAAATTTGGCTCAATTTAGTTTTACGTGGCCAGAATGGAAATTTGTTATAATTGGATTAAAATATACCATAGGTGTACCATAAAGCAGCCTTATAAAAAGCTCTTCAAAACGTATAAAGCGCTTCTGTATTGAAATTTAGTCTGAATTAAGATTTTCAGTACCAGAAATCACTCTACAGAATTGTGTGATGATTGGTTTAATATGAATTCCCCTCCTGAAAATCCTTTTACTTCGGCTAAAACTGTTACGAATCATGATAATTTATTCAAATCAGGTCAAATTAAGTTCCATCTAAAAAGGAGTAGAAGCATTAAACTTTCTTTAAAGGGAGGTTAACTCAAAACTTATAAATTTTCAGTAGAAACAAAAAACTGTTTTCTTTCATGATATATGTACTTTTATAAAAGGTGTTTTTTAAGAGGATCACAACTTAAAGTTGGCATCACTGCTTTATTTGAGCACCCATTTGACAGATGATAGTTGCTTTTTGTTTAGTTTGCTTTGAAATTTAAATTCATGAATCGAGTTAAGCCAGACTAACGCATGCAAATTGTTAAAATTTTTAATCAAAATAATTCGGTGAATAGGCTGAAGCACAAATTGATATTGATGTTTTAATTCATATGGAAAGTGCCACGCCCACTATTACCAATGTATCCATTTATTATCCAAATGTTCATATAGAGGTTAAAGTTGCCCTTGCAAAATGTTGGTACTCTAACTGTTATCGTTTTGTAGATATACGAATTTTAGTGTTTAATTAATTTGGGAGATGCCACGCCCCATATCTTCCAATTCGGGCCATAAAAAGTTCGTTATCATCTCACGATAGCGAACACCATTCACACTAACTGCCTGACCGGCCTCATTTTGGAAAAAATACGGCCCGATGATGCCGCCAGCCCATAAACCGCACCAAACAGTCACTCTTTGTGGGTGCATTGGTTTTTCGACAATCACTCTTAGATTACACTACGTAACAATTTTTTGACCAAATGCATTTGACACGTAATCCTTATGTAAAATTTTTCGCTGAATCCGAATATGAAGTCAGAATTGTCAAAAGTAGAACAGTTTTTGAAATATTCCAAAATAACCGTTATTTGTGTTTTTAAAAAAGATGATGTGACTGATATGCAAATATCTAAAAAATAAAATTTTAGCCTATTTCAATACGAACATTTTGTGCCCAATAGGATCCAGATCGGTACAAAAATGACAAAGTTACAGAAGATTAATTGAATTAACCCACAGCAAATAAATATACAAAGCTAAATTTTTAGTAACAATAAATATTAAAAATTGCTTGAAACTATTGAATTTCTATGTGGGTTAATTTACTAAATCTTCTGTAGCTTTGTCATTTTTGTACCAATCTATGTCTTGTTGGGCGCAAAATGTTCATATTAAAATAATCTAACGTCGCATGCAATAAAACATTAGGATTTTTAAATGATTGGTTTGAAAAAAATAACTTTAAAAGAGCAAAATTGAACAAAATCATAAAATTTTCAATGAAGCTTGAACTTTTGTCCCCTGTAACTCTGTCATTTCTGGACCAATCTTCACAAGCAATCCGTGGTTATTTTAGATATTTTATAACCTTTTACTAAAAAGAAAAAAAAACATAATTCGTTTAAATTTTTTTAAGATATTTGCATTTCAGTCACATCATCTTTTTTAAAAACACAAATAACGGTTATTTTGGAATATCTGAAAAACTGTTCTACTTTTGACAATTCTGAGTTCATATTCGGATTCAGCGGAAAATTTTACATAAAGATTAGCTGTCAGATTCATTTGGTCACGACTTTGTTGAAATTTTGTCACGTAGTGTTATTATTCGCCCAAATGCGGAAATTCTGCTTATCGACAAATCCACTGAGGTGAAAATGTGCCTCATCACTGAAGATGATTTTCTTCGAAATTTATCATCCATTTTCATAATAAGTCTGGATAACTTTAACACGTTGTTGGATTGTGTATCTCTCCATGGTTCAAATCGAGTAAGTCTGAAATAGAGAAATGTCAAATAAAATTCGGAAAAAAACTTGGCGTTTAGGTGTGGTTCACATTCAACATCGGCCCTTACAATTTAACCACCCTTTATATAATATATGTATATATAAAATATAAATACATATGTTTACAAAAAAAATAGAAAAAAAAGAGAAAAGTAAGAAATAATTTACATCATGCAATTATTATATTAAAAGCATTTCAATATTGTGTAAAAGGTAATATTTTAGTTGATTTTTAAATGAAGATATTGACAAGCAATCCTTTAAAATTTGAGGCAAACTATTGTACTCCAAACTACCGTTGTACTCAACTCTCTTAAACTCAAGTTACATGCATTGCGTTTTATACGCTATCATTATTTTTTTTTTGATCAGCTGTTGTGTTAAAATTGTTATCAAATAAAAACAATTTTGGCAAAATGGGAAGTGAATTTATGGAATTAATACATAAGCAAATATGTTAAGAGTAAGCTTTTATTCCATATCACATTTTTTAAATAATAATAAACGCAACAGAGATAGCACTCAGTACTTAAAAGTAATCGATAAATAGAATACAAGTAGATGAATAGAATACAAAATATAAAAATTGCTTTTAAATATAGTTTTTATGTATTTTTTCCTTGAAAGTTATTGCAACCTTTTTAACGAAAGGTTTTTTTTTTTATTTAAAACTTTTTTTATACCAAAGAAATGTAAAAAAGATTCCACCACACAAACATATTTATCGATAACATTAAAAATAAAAGATGATGTCTCATCCATGGCTATTAAAAACAGCTGACATTTTTTCACCACTCATGCGACGGATGCATAAGGCTGAAGGTTCACACCATGCGTTCATGCGTAGATGCGTATGATACTTTTTGTTCATTTTATGCGTTTTTAAATTCAAGTTACATGCAATGCGTTTTATACGACAACTTGTTTTTTTTTTATCAGCTGTTGAGAGAATATTTTTATTAAATAAAAACAATTTTGGCAAAAATGAAGAGTGCTATTGATATTTTAATAGGATTTATTTAAAAGGATTCAAAGATGAGTAAGCTTTTGTTGTACAAATATTCGTGATTTTTCACGGTATCGATAATTTTCCAGTTCATCGCATTTGTTCAAAAAAAATAATAAACACAACAAAGATGACACTCAGAACATAAAAGTAATCGATAACTAGAATGGCAAACTTTTTTGCGCTCCGTGTTTTGTATTGTAAAGAGATGTTGTCAAATTGCAATAAAAAATAAAATGAAGCAACATAAAAAATACGTACGTAAAATACGCAAATGAAAATACAAAAAAAAAAGACACAGAGGACAGAAAATTTGATTTTTTTCTCCACCCCGCTTGCTTCACTACACCGTCCACCAACAAACACCAAAAATCACGGTCTGAATCTAGTGTATGTATGGAGGTATGTTGTATATCACATTTCTCAAATACTAAAATTGAAGCAATTCACAAATGTATGATATGTTTTGTTATATCGCTAGTGTGAAGTGAAATTCAATTTTAATGTTTTTATTGTATTACTTTTATTTTTAATTAAAAATTTTGTGTTTTCAGAGGTTTTCTTACATGGAAAAACTATTATGTATTAGTTTATTTATACACGGGGCAAAATTAATTATCAAATTTTAAATTAAGGATAATATTTTCCTGAAAAGCTAGCAAGAAATTCGGATTTGTATTGATGTTAGCGGATTTGACTAACAATTAGTATTAACGTACAAAAAATCATGTTAGCTTATTTCGGGTAAATCCAAATACCTAAGGTATTCTTCACTCAGGGTTACCACTAACATTACCGGTGCATTTGTAACGGTTGCCGGTGCATCTGTTACGGTTGCCGGTGCATCTGTTACGGTTACCGGTGCGTCTCTAACGGTTGCCGGTGCATCTGTTACGGTTGCTGGTGCATCTGTTACGGTTGCCGGTGCATCTGTTACGGTTGCCGGTGCATCTGTTACGGTTACCGGTGCGTCTGTTACGGTTGCCGGTGCATCTGTTACGGTTGCTGGTGCATCTGTTACGGTTGCCGGTGCATCTGTTACGGTTGCCGGTGCATCTGTTACGGTTACCGGTGCGTCTGTTACGGTTGCCGGTGCATCTGTTACGGTTGCTGGTGCATCTGTTACGGTTGCCGGTGCATCTGTTACGATTGCCGGTGCATCTGTTACGGTTGCCGGTGCATCTGTTACGATTGCCGGTGCATCTGTTACGGTTGCTGGTGCATCTGTTACGGTTGCCGGTGCATCTGTGACGGTTGCCGGTGCGTCTGTTACGGTTACCAGTGTATCTGTTACGGTTACTGGTGCATCTGTTACGGTTACCGGTGTATCTGTTACGGTTGCCGGTGCATCTGCTACGGTTACCGGTGCATCTGTTACGGTTGCTGGTGCATCTGTTACGGTTGCCGGTGCATCTGTTACGGTTGCCGGTGCATCTGTTACGGTTACCGGTGGGTCTGTTACAGTTGCCGGTGCATCTGTTACGGTTGCTGGTGCATCTGTTACGGTTGCTGGTGCATCTTTTACGGTTGCCGGTGCATCTGTTACGTTTCCCGGTGTAGTACTTTGCAACTGCGTCATCTCATCACCCTCATCGCACTTATGTTCCACACTTAAAATAATATCGGGATCTTGTGGTTCCTGGACAATGGAAATGGAAATCGTTAAATCGACATTTTGGTCCTCATCATTTTGTTGAAGATCGTTATTGTATGTCTTCTTAAAGCGATTAACTTCAAAAATAAACACAAACCAGTTGTGCTAAAACTTAAATTTATTAATTTTTTTATTTTTTTAATCTTTATGGGAAATTACCGTCTGTTCCAGTTCAATAAGATATTCCTGGCGATGAGATGCCGTGTATTGCGTAGGGGTGCTTGATACTGCCTCTAGTAGTCCGAGGCAAATTATAAGGACTTTTGCAATTAAGTTTAAGTTCATTATTGTGTCGATCCTTTTTTAAAGACTTCCTTCCGCGAGATGAACAGATCCTTCAACACTTAACGTATAAAAGTTAAATGAGTAGATGGCTAAGAAATTATCGTATTTATACTTTTTAAAAATGTTTTTATGTATTAAAATGTATAATAGTTTGTCATATTGTCTTATCATTTCAGCAATCAATTAAAAATTAAGAGAGTTACCCCACGGTAGTAAGCTGGTCTATCAGTGCGGGGTGGCTAGCAAAAACGTGCTGAAGTTCTAGTTACTATTGCTTTGTTAATTATGTTTTAGAATATAATTTGCTTATGTATTTGTGACTCTTAGGAGATAAACAAATAAAATGTGCTTTAGAAATAAACAGTAGAAATTATAAATATGTGCCATTAAAATGCAAATAGTTGGAAAATAATTTTTTTTTTATTATTTTTTCCTATAAAAATGTACTTTTATATGAGGAAGAAAGTATTTTTATATTTAAACAGAGACGCTGATTATTGAAAAAGGTTCTTGTTATGGAAAAAGATTTTTTATATTCAAATAAGGTACACCTTGTTAAAAAATTACTTTTGATCATATCATATTCGAAAAATTAATTTCAACGATTATTTAGAACGTTTTATGGCTTGTAACGCCATTTTGCTAAGTACAAGTTTTCAGATAAAGTTCCATATAAAAGGGAATCCAACTAATTGTTTACGATGGACCTATGTATACAGCACTACGTTGACCGTCCAATTCCAATTCGAATAGGCACTATTTTTAAAAAAGGTTTTTAAATTTTGTTAAATAAAATTTTTTTTAAATAATTGTCAAAACCGAATTAGATTTCTAATAAATGTCTTACAGGAAAAATAACTGATTTAGGGTGCAACTGAGCTGTAACATATTCGCTTCTTGTGAGTGTATAAGATTCGGCATAGCCGAAGAGGTCATTCTTACTTGATTAAAATAATATTATTTAAAAATATCGACTGCAAACGGCAAATGAAAAATTATTTTGTGTTTTGTGGAACAAAAAGGAACACCCAGCTTCATATGAAGGAGGCAACACAAAAATAAGTTTTTCTACCGCTTCAAAAAGCAATTATTGAAATTAGTTCAACCTCTTCCATATTTGATACACCTAACAGTTCATCTTTTTCTATAACCTCCACCTATAGTGGTGAATGAGGGTATACAAAGTTTGTTTTTAATATTCATCCAAGAACCCATGAAGAATATATATTCCGAATCTTTCTCCCTGCTCATTTTCAAACAACTTTAAAGAACAGAAAAATTTTGGTATCAACTTGTTTCTAGTTATCCTAAGCATTATGGAATTGAAATCCAAAATTTTGTATAATAAATAGTGGCGCAATGCACATATTGATATTAGATTTCGCATAAACCGTTATAAAGGGTGGTTAAATTGTAAGGACCGATGTTGAATGTGAACCACACCTAAACGCCAAGTTTTTTTCCGAATTTTATTTGACATTTCTCTATTTCAGACTTACTCAATTTGAACCATGGAGAGATACACAATCCAACAACGTGTTAAAGTTATCCAGACATATTATGAAAATGGGCCTTCAAATCAAAATGCATATCGTGCACTTCGTGATTTTTTTGGTCAATTTGATCGTCCAAATGTGCGTACAATCGCAAAAATCGTGGAAAAATTCGAGCAAACCGGGTCTGTAGAAGATGTGGGAACACCAGTGCATGCTCGTACAGCTCGTACTGCAGAAAATATTGCTGCTGTTCGCGATAGTGCGGCTGAAGAGCCGTCCACCTCAACTCGTCGTCGTGCCCAACAATTGCACCTCTCACGCTCGTCTTTGATGAACATTATGCATAAAGACTTGCATTTACACGCTTACAAGGTGCAATTGGCTCAAGAACTAATGCCTCTTGATCATTCCAAACGTCGTGAATGGGCAGAATGGTGGCAAGAAATGGCAACCTCAGTGGATTCGTTAAAAAGCAGAATTGCCGCATTTGGGCCAATGTGAATCCAAGAGTGATTGTCGAAAAACCAATGCACCCACAAAGAGTGACTGTTTGGTGCGGTTTATGGGCTGGCGGCATCATCGGGCCGTATTTTTTCCAAAATGAGGCCGGTCAGGCAGTTACTGTGAATGGTGTTCGCTATCGTGAGATGATAACGAACTTTTTATGGCCCGAATTGGAAGATATGGATGTGGACGATATGTGGTTTCAGCAGGACGGTGCCACTTGCCACACGGCTAACGAAACAATGGCTCTTTTGCGCAACAAATTCAATGGCCGTGTTATCTCACGTAATGGCGATGTCAATTGGCCGCCAAGATCATGTGATTTGACACCGTTGGACTTTTTTCTTTGGGGTTATTTGAAAGAAAAGGTGTACGTCGATAAGCCAGCAACAATTCAAGAGCTAAAGGATGAGATAATTCGGCACATTAACGGCATAGAACCTCCATTATGCCTCAGGGTCATCGAAAATTTGGACCATCGGATGGAGGTGTGCCGCCGTGGTCGCGGCGCCCATTTGGCCGATATTTTGTTCAATACATATTTGAGTAATACCAATATATCATAATAAAATAAAATAACAATAATTTCCTAAATAGTTTGTGTTTTATTCAAAATCAACATCGGCCCTTGAAATTTAACCACCCTTTATATGAAGAAGAAATCATATCACCAACTTTCGTGACGATCGGCCTATAATTACCCATATGCCCCATATAATGCCTTATCTCGAAACACACTATAATACACCTTAAACCTCAACGTAAATTGCTATTGTGTAAAATTTCGTCCGTCTTAGTTTCGAAGGACTAAAAATCACACTGTCCAAAGCCCACTCTGGGATATCATTTAAATTCGCCTTAAACCGCAATAGATATAGAAAATGTGATAAAGTTTGGCTCAATTTAGTTTTACGTGGCCAGAATGGAAATTTGTTATAATTGAATTAAAATAAACCAGAGTATGAAAACAAACAAAACATTTCGCAAACGTTTGCAAAATGTACAAAACTATTGAAAATTTTTAAATTGTATTGTACATGAGCAAAACCAAAACAAAAACTTTTCAAGTGTCAAAGAGAGAAAACGAAACAATTGGCTTTCCACTCATCTGCATTATTTAATTTACCGTTACAATCGTACATCTGAGTACAAAACAGATAGAGAAACGTTTTGTTTTGAGTAATTGATTTAGTTCTTGCTTAGTTTTTGTAGTGGCATAACAAGAGTAAAATCCACAATGCCTCGTCTTTTTTTTTAATTTATTTTTTTTTTCTTTTTTCTTTGAATTGCTTTTTATTTAATTTAAGTTGTTTTTTTTTTTTAATTACTATAGTAGTCAAAAAAAAGCATTAATAAAAACAAAAAAACCTAAAAACCTCTCTTTTTATTTCACTTAGAAACAATAGTTATATATATATGACTAACGGCCAATTTCACCAAGTTCGGTTAAAATTAAGTACCGGTTATAGCTGTCAAAACATATTGGTAACTGGAACTTTAATTGAAAGTTAGTTTTAACCGAACTTGGTGAAATTTACCGTAAATATTATAATCAGCGTTGCCGTTTTGGTTACTTTTAACCAAAATTGGTTACTTTTTTTCCAATGTGTACTTGTGTACTTTTTTTCCATTTTGGTTACTTTTTTTCAACACAAAAATAACCAATTTTTTGTTTTGGAAGAGGATTTACCCGCTCCGCTTTTTTGACTCTTAAAAATTGTGTGTGGTATTTGTGCAACCAATACCAATACTTTTTTCATCTATTTAAAAAAACTTAAACTTTAACAAACTGTCAACTTAACCATATGTACATATATACTTTGAAGTGTAGATGGCCATTATCTGCTACTTTTAATTCTTCATAGGTCTAACTGAAACACTTTTCTAGACAAACGATAAGGTCAAAGTGAAGTGAACTTTAAATAGGATTCTATTTCCACCGGGCAAAAAGCATCTACATATATGTGGCATTTTGACAAAACATCTTAAGTCGAGATAAGATAGCAAAAAAGTTTTTAAAAAAAACTCTGCGAAAACATAATTTTTGTTAAATATTAAAATAAACCAAAATTAAAGAAAAATTTCGCTTATAATACAAATTTTTAAAAACGTAAACAAAAATGTTTTTTGAATGAAAATTCGTATGATTAACGACATTTTTTTTCAACTCTTAAAATTTGACTGAAGATGTTTTGTCAAAATGCAACAGATATATATAAAAGATTTACCGCATAATTTAGTTAAATTTTGAACTTTGATACCTTAATAACACAGCAAGACCTAAAAAAATGTTACTTGCAAGAGCTCTTTATATAAAAAGGTTGAAGTGTTAACTTTGTAAAGGAAGTGCACGTCAATTAAAAATTTCGAAAAATTATACAGCCTTTTATTCTTTCCAGACTATTGGTAATACAACATTAAAATTTATAAAAATTAGTCCAGTGGTTTTTGAGCCTACTAGATACAAACAAACACAATTCCTTCTTTAGACATATTTTTCAACTGAAGTGCGGATAAAATAGTATGTACATTTGATAATAAAAATTTTGGTTACTTTTTTTTGCTTTTGGTTACTTTATTTTAACATTTTGGTTACAAATTTTTTTTGGTTGTGGCAACGCTGATTATAATGAGTAAACCAATTACCAAACGTTTGTCAAACGTTTTTACTCTGAATGTTTCAATATTGTTCTTACTCTTTTCTTTTCCAGCTGTGTACTTTTATATTAATGTACAATTTGCGCTCACGAGCAAAAATAATACAAAACAAAATGGCACAATCATTCTCATTGTTTTGGTTTTGTTTTACTCACTGCAAAGAACAAAACAAAACGAAAGCAAACGTTTCGTTTTGTTTGTTTTCGTACTCTGAAATAAACCATAGGTGTACCATAAAGCAGCCTTATAAAAAGCTCTTCAAAACGTATAAAATGCTTCTGTATTGAAATTTAGTCTGAATTAAGATGTTCAGTACCAGAAATCACTCTACAGAATTGTGTGATGATTGGTTTAATATGAATTCCCCTCCTGAAAATCCTTTTACTTCGGCTAAAACTGTTACGAATCATGATAATTTATTCAAATCAGGTCAAATTAAGTTCCATCTAAAAAGGAGTAGAAGCATTAAACTTTCTTTCAGTAGAAACAATTTCAATTTCAATTTTATTTTATTGATCACAACCCAATACAAAGATGAATCTTATATTGAAGTACTGGATTATAAGAGTAGGTATACAAATCTTATTAAAAATAATTACAATAATAACTTAATTTTAACAAGTAAACATTATATAAACATAAACATAATAATTTGACAAATGTTAAACAAACTTTAATTTTATTTTTAATTAATTAGCTGTTAATCTTTCTTTTTTTCTAAAATGTTCAAAGATTAATGTTTTGAATTGCGTTGTATTGTTGTTTCTTTGCAAATCAACGGGTAGCTTATTCCAATCGTGAATGGTATTAATATAAAAATGTTGCTCTGATATCTGAGTCTTATACCGCTGCTGTTTGATTCGATTTCCCCTATTCGATCTAAAAAAAAGTAGTCTATCATATAGATATTTTGGTTGACGAGTGTATATAATTTTATGTAGGTATATTTATGACCTACATTGTAGTAAGGATTCAAAAGACACGCCAAACACTTGTTTGGTATAAAAAGATATTCTATTGAAACGTCTCATACCATATATGTACCGTGTTATGCTATTAAAAGCAACTTTAAGCTTTCGAGTACTAGTAGCATCACAGTTCGCAAACAGTTCACAACCATATAAAAGAGTTGGTACCAAATATGTTTTAGCTAGAAGCATTCTTATTTGAAGAGGTATAAACCACTGAGTGCACCACAAATTTCTTAACATTCCATATACTCTTGCCGTAGCAATATTTATATGGTTACTCCAATCCAGGTGATTGTTAAAAGTAACTCCAAGATTCTTTGTTGAGGTAACTATTTCAATTTCTGATCCATTTAATAGCAAATCCGGAAATATCGGTATGGATAGTGTTTTCTTTGTTATCACTAAGCATTTTGATTTGTTTGGATTGAGACACAACCCGTTTGAAGTTGCCCAGTTATAAATATTTGTCAAATCCTTATTAATTTTTCGGACACATTCATTAATTTCGAAGGGTTTGCAGCTAATGTAAAGTTGAACGTCATCAGCATACATTTGTACATTACAATATTCCAACTTGGTTGGCAAGTCGTTAGCATATGCAGAATACAATAAAGGCCCTAAAATAGAACCTTGTGGTACGCCTCTAGTCAGTAATATACTACTTGACATCCTATTTGCATAAAAAACGGACTGTGACCTATTTGTTAAATATGACGACATTAATTTGGTAGCTGTCGATGAAATATTGAGACAGTTTTCTAGTTTAGAAGTAAGAATTTCCGTATTTACTGTGTCAAACGCTTTCGAATGATCCAGTAAGATTAAAAAAGCAACTTCACCATTGTCAAATATGACCTCACGTCCTCAGTTACGTCAATTAACGCTGATACACAACTGTGAAGGGGTCGAAAACCAGACTGTCTGGGGGTAAGAAGGTTGTTATCATTTAAAAATGCACTTAGTTGGTTGTGCAATATTCGTTCAAGTATCTTAGAAAGAAATGGAAGTATTGCTATTGGACGAAATTCAGTATCTGATTTTGGTACAGGAACTATTTTGGCATGTTTCCAAATTGTTGGGTACGAAGACTTTGAAATAATGTTATTAAACAGGTTTGTAATATATGGTACAATTGATGGAAAGATTATTTTAATAAATCTGGGATGTACTCCGTCATAGCTTATAGCATTGGACTTTATACTGAAAAAACTTTTGTATACCTCAGTTCGAGTTACACATCTAAAATCAAATTTATTAGAAGTATTTGTCGTGGTATAATTTCTGTATGGATCCACATGTGCGACTGGCATTGGAACTGTTTTCTTTCATGATATATGTACTTTTATAAAAGGTGTTTTTTAAGAGGATCACAACTTAAAGTTGGCATCACTGCTTTATTTGAGCACCCATTTGACAGATGATAGTTGCTTTTTGTTTAGTTTGCTTTGAAATTTAAATTTATGAATCGAGTTAAGCCAGACTAACGCATGCAAATTGTTAAAATTTTTAATCAAAATAATTCGGTGAATAGGCTGAAGCACAAATTGATATTGATTTTGAATTTCCATTCAAAATTTTATTTTCCGATGAAGCCCATTTCTGGTTGAATGGGTACGTAAATAAGCAGAATTGTCGCATTTGGAGTGAGGATAAGCCACAAGCATCACAAGTATTTGTCGAAACACTATTACATCCACAGAAAATTATTGTTCGGTGGGCTTTTTAGGCTGGCGGGGTAATTGGCCTAGTTGTCTTCAAAAACGACGATGGTCAGAATTTTACTGTCAATGGTGATTGATATAGGATCATGATTCGAAATTTTTCGTACCTCGATTACCTGGCATTAATCTTGCTAATATGTGGTTCCAACAGGACGGAGCCGTAAAATATGCAAAAATATGCACTAAGAAATCGATGCCAAAATTCATAAGAAGCTCTAAAACGGATAAATATATTGTTTCTGCCTTCATTGGTCGCACAAGGAAAAACATGCAATTGCGTATTTTTGGTTTCCCTGCTTATAATCTTTATAAAAATTGACTACAAATTTATAGATTTCATATAGAGCGCTCTTCTTACATATTCTTAATCTCGGTGAAGGGTATCAAAGATTCGGCGCAACCGAATATAGCACTCTGACTTGTTTTGCACTAAAAAGTAAATTTTATAAAAATATGCTTTCATAATAATATTGTACCAACAAAATCCTTATTTCAAATTTAAAACAGTTTAGCCAACTGTTTATTAAGTCAATTATTTTCTTAAGAACTTGACTTTATAATAATTGAAAAGTTAATTTGTTAAAAATAATACTTTTGAAATACATGAGAATTATTTATTTATTTTTGTGGTATTATAAAGGCCCCAACACAATTAGGTTATAAAGGCCAATTAAGTTTTCATATGAACTTATAGTCCTTTTAATATAAATTGACGTAATTTTTTGGGATGTAACGATACGATACCGATACTCAAAAGGAAATATCGGCGATACTAATACGAATATAAAATTTAAATTTAAGGTTGAATTAACCAAACTCAAGTAGATTATGCAAAATTACTGAGTACGAGATTAGTATAAATTAAAATTAATATTCAGGCTTGTTCTGAAAACTACTTTAACTCAAGTAACCTGATTTAATATCACATGTGCGTTTTTAAATTACAAGTGTGACATTTTGGTGCTCCTTTTTCTGTGTTTCGGTGTGATTTTCAAAAACCGGTACGACTTTCAGAACGACACAAAATCACACTTGTGATTTTAAAAGCACGTGATTTTCAAAAAAGGCTTGATAAATAAGATTTTAAAAACAACGAATTAAATTTGAATTCATGGTAAAATTAACAAAAGTAAAATTATTTTTTTAACAAAAAAGGTGTTAGAGAGTATTAGTTTCATATTAAAAATTTTTTGTTTGTCTGCGCCATGTTATTAAATATTGGGTATTACATTTCATTGCGTCAGTTAACAAGCGAATATGCCTCTCTAGAAAAAAAAGAAGATCTAAGGTATCTCTAGACTTCTTCTTTAGCTGAACCACAGCGTAGGATGGACAGAGGATAATCCTTCTCGAAATTTTTTTATAAAATTTTCACAAACGCTCTAAAGGCCAGTTCTTGTAGACTTATCAGAACTTAAACTGGGTGTAGGGCTGACCGTGCCTTCCACAGAGTCATGTTAAGTAGTTCAATAAGACGTTTTGTCAATCTATTGTCTTTGAAATTTTAGATCTTGTGTCTCAAAACTACAGGGAAAGAAGTTTATTTTCTGAAGTAATCAATTTCATTTCATTGAACAAGAAAATGCAAAATCCAAAAATAATTTCATGATTTTAACTTTTATTGTTCGTATTTAGTAAAATACAGAAACATTTTCTCATGATCAAAAAATTTACGTTTTTGGTAAATGATCAAAACTTTCTTAAAACAAGAAATACAAAAGTACTTATCTTGTTTTTATTAAAAATAAGGAAGATATTTCTAAAATCAAGCTTCCCTTATTTAATATTAGTCTGCTATTCTTCATTTTTAAATTGAAATAAATGCTTCTTGGAAAATGTCCAAGAAAACTTGATTTCATTCAATTAATTTTAATTTGAATCGACTTGTTAAGCAAATCAATAAAAAGTTATTTATTTTTATATGAAGTTTTTTTAAACTTACTAATGCTACAAGTTTTATGTAAACAAATTCAGGGGTGTAATTACCGCTTTCGATATCGAATGAGCTATTGAGCAAAAATAAAACTCGATACATATCAAGTTGCCTCATGATATCATTCGATATCTATCGAATCGAGTTTTCATAATAATTGTAAAAGATTTTATTTAATTTGTAAAAGAGTGGCAACACATGTTTACATTAAATATAAACAAAACAAAATTTGTACGTAATGTAAGTAGAAACTAGAATTTTGGTAATTTTAAATAAAAGTTTTCATATTATAGAGAATGGATCAACAAATATTAATGCTTGCATATTTATCTTCGTCGGAGTCGGAAGAAGAAAATGGTTTAGTGCGTATTAGGAAACAAATGCGCGATAGTAGCGACGTTTTATCCTTACCAACAAAAGTGTATGCAACAAATTTTGTATTTTAAATCAAATAAACTATTGCCTATATATTTTTTTTAGATTTAAACAGCGGTTCAGATTGTCGAAGGAGGCATTCAATTATGTCTTATCGCAATTAAATTTTTCTGGACACATGTCAACGGCAGTTCCACCAAAGTTGCAGTTGGCTACTGGCTCTTTCCAACATGCAGTTGGTAACGACTACCTCATTGGAATGTGCCAAAGCACGATTAGCAAAATAGTGACAAAAGTGGCCAAAGAAATGGAAATAAAGCTATGTCCAAATTTTATAAACTTTCACCCGGAGCAATCTAATGAATGTATGGAAACTTTTATGAGGAAATTCAAGATTCCTGGAGGTTTGAGCTTAAGAGTAAATACATATATTTTTTTATTTAACCTTTATCTATATTCAGTTATTGGCTGCATAGATGGCACCCACATAGGGCTTCAAAAACCTTCCGATAACGAAAACATGTTTTTCAACAGGAAAGGTTTTCACAGTTTAAACTCCATGGTGGCAAGTCTCTTTAAAATTTGTATGCTAAATAAAATGAAATGATGACATTCATATTTATTAGATTTGTGACCATGAATACAAGCTTTTGGCTCTTAATTCCAAATATGGTGGTGCGGCGCACGATTCTTTTGTATGGAAAAATTCGGATGAAAGGGATTTATTGGAAGACCTTTACAACAATAAAAAATTGAAAAATGCTTGGCTTTTGGATAATTTAAATGCAAGTATTTACGTGTCTATTATACCATTATACATATATTCCTTTACATATTTTAGGAGACTCGGGCTACCCTCTAGAACCATGGTGTATAACACCATATAGGAATCCCGCCGAAGGCTCAATGGAATCTCATTTTAATGAGGTTCACTCAAAAGCTAAGTGCATTGTTGAAAGGTCCATTGGAATTTTCAAAGCCCGTTGGAAAGTTCTTTCAAATGATAAGAGAAGTCGATACTGCCCCAAAAAAATTGCGCTTTTGGCAAATGTGTGTGCAGCTCTACATAACATTTGCATTAAATTCAAAGTGGATCACTATACAGAAGTTACTGTTACTGAATCTAACCAAATTATTGTGGATGTAGGAACTGAAACAAATGTAACGAGAATTGGCAGTAAAATTAGAGACCATATAAAACTTTCATTACTAAATAATTAATAAGTGTCATATTAAACCTCTTAACAGAAAATTATAAGTTAATCTTTAATATAAATTGCATTTTTTATTAATAATAAATAAAAAATTAACACAACCTTGTAATTGATTTCATTTGTACTTTTGGCTGTTAAAAATAACGCAAAAATAAATAAAAATAACGTAAAAATAAATTCCATATCTTAAATAACAGAAAATAACAGAAAAGGCACTATTAAACCGTTTAGTTACGGATCATCAGCCTGTAACCTATGCACTCAGCAATAAGAATAGTAATGCGAAAATGAAAAGGTGGAAAGCAATCTTGGAGGAATACAATCATGAAATCCGATATAAGCCTGGAAAAACCAACGTAGTTGCCGACGCACTTTCTCGTCCTTCTACAGCAAATGTTAATACTTTAACTGGAACTGTTCACAGTGCTGAATGTTCAGCAGAAAATGTAATACCTAGTGTAGCAGTTCCAATAAATGCATTTAGAAATCAGTTGTTCCTTTCTTTGGACGATGTTCCTTCTTACCAGTTTCAGATAATATTTCCAGGTTATCATAGACACACAATCATAAAAAGGGATTATGGCCCAGGAAATTTGGTCACCATATTAAAGAGGTATCCTTATTCCTCTATCATTAACTGCATTAAAGCACCTGAACCCGTTATGGGAAAAATACAGGAAGTGTACCCCGATCACTTTTCAAATTATAAAACGCGCTTTTCACAACTATTTGTACATGACGTGACCTCTGAATCTGACCAAGAAAATATAATTATTGATACCCATAAACGCGCCCACCGTAATGCACTTGAAAATAAAAGCCGCATATTGGAAAAATATTATTTCCCAGGAATGCTTGCCAAGATTAAGAGAGTAGTAAAGTTATGCAGCATTTGCAAAAAGAATAAATATGAGCGCCACCCAGCGACACCTCAGTTAAACCAAACACCAATTCCAACTTATACCGGACAGATTATTCATATTGACATTTTTTCTACGGATAAAAAATTAATCATGACCTGTTTAGATAAATTTTCAAAATTCGCTCAGGCAAGAATCCTTAACGGAAAATCAATTGAGGATGTCCGGAAGCCTCTAAGAGAACTAATTTTTTATTTTGGTGTTCCGAAAACTATTGTAATTCATAATGAAAAATCCCTTAACTCTGCTTCCCTTATGTTCCTGATGAAAGACGAATTGGGAATAGAAGTTTTAACGACACCTCCATATAGAATTGAAGCAAACGGCCAAGTCGAGCGCTTTCACTCAACACTTGCAGAACTCTTGAAGTGCTTAAAGGATGAAGCAATTAGCAGGAATTTTGAGGAACTTCTCGAAAGAGCTGTTAATGAATACAATCATTCAGTGCATTCCACGATTGGAAAAAAACCCGTTGACATGTTTTTTGGGTGAACCATAGACTTTTCACCAGCACATTATGAGCGTACTCGACAGACCAACATTGAAATACTGCTAAAGAAACAGGAAAAGGATTTAAAATATCATAACAGGAAAAAAACAAAAGCGAAAGATTATATTCCAGGACAGACAATCTTTGTTAGGATTAATAAACGCCTCGGTACTAAATTAACCGAAAAATATAAAGAAGAAGTAGTGAAAGAAAAAAAGGAATTCTACCGTTGTAACGGAAAGCGGAAAAATTGTTCATAAGAAACATATTAGGAACTAATTCCTTTTTTCGAATTTTACAGGTTTTTACTGTTCATACGACTATGCATAGCCGACATTCAGATAATGGATTATTCCAATTCTAAAATGGTTGCGATTAACATAGGATCGGCTAAAGTCCAGGCTGGAACATTTAAGCTGGTTCAAGTGATAGATTTGCAAAATGATGAAGACATCGTAGGCAAATTAATTCAGGAGTTAAAAACCAACATCAACCTAAATTTTTACTTCAACATCATTCTAACGGTAGCAACTATATTGATGTTTGTTGTTATCCTATCCAAAATTTTTATAAGAAACTGTCGTGAAAAGAGTGAAAATCTCGCCATGTCAAACGATGAACGAGATCGGACAGAAGATCTTAGTGTGGAACAAACCACAAGTAATCCTAAAGTCACTCCAGCTAAGGCTAAAAGTGTTCATAGCTTACCCTTTTTATAACAATCCTTCATACGAGGACGTATGAATTTAAAGGGGGAGGAGTTAACAAATAATAAGTTAAAAATACTAAAAATAAAGTTCCCACATTCCATCAGTCATAAATGCTGACAACGCGTCTGGAGTTTGAATGTGGGAACCAAACAATTGTGAAATTGGAAATGAGATGAACAAAAGTTTCAACTTACAGCACATGCGGACGACGAATGCACAACGGCAGCAGCGACAATATTTTTAGAATATAATCTTAGGTTTTACTTTATTTCATTGCATTTCAATTAATTAAATAAAGACAACCTAACGTGTTGCAGAAGCAACACGCTTTTTTAAAAATTAATTTAAACTCGTCTTGTTTTAATTTACATACAGAAAAATATTACAAGTTAACGTTTCCCTTACGGAAAATATTTAATTGTATGTTTAAGCCAAATTTTTATTATTGCCGGGCACATGGCGTTTTAACATAATTCGGGTACGCTGAATCCAATGGTGCTAACCGTTTTTTAGGTTAGATCTTGTTTTCGTTATTTCGAAAATGGCGGAGGCTGCACAACATATATACGCGTAACTCAAAAAAGATTTAGTTTATTGAAATTACTTAAAAAACGAAATTCCGCAATAAAATTTTCTTTAAGAAAAGTTAAACTTCTTTCTAATATACGCAGTCGTTTTGGTAACATAATTTAACAATAAAACGCACTATTTGTATGGGAGCGCCCCTAAGAAGTGGTAATAAGGGGCAAGTATGTCTTGAGATAATGTTAAGAACGAAAAATTAATTGAGGTCGGTCATACATTATAACCTACTAGGCGCGACTCCTGGGCATTGGGTCTGCATTGAACATTTTGTATTGGAGCCCCCTGAAGGAATGGAGATAGAGGGTAAGTATGTTTGAAATAAATGATTGAGATGAAAAATAAAGTAGGGTTGGTCATACATTTGACCCATCTAGGGGCTGCAGGGACCAAATTTAAGAATTTCATTAAATGGCCATGTTTGTAAGGGAGCACCCCTAAGGAGTCAAGATACAAGGCAAGTATGTTTTAAGAAAATGTTAAGAACAAAAAACTAATGGAAGTCGGTCATTCATTTTATCCTCCTAGTGGCGATTCCTTGGCAGTTATGTATCGGCGTATCGACAGTAAAATATCACCGATACCGATATATCGGCAAACCTGAAGTTTCGCCTTCAAGTTGTGCTGAAAAAAGGTCAACAAGAAAAAAGAAAGAAAAAAACATGAAAAACAGAAAAATGTAATTTGGACTTCAAGAAGAATTCTTGACAAAAAGTACGGAAAACAGAAGTTAGAAGGAACTTGTAAATCAATTAAAATATACAATCATTCAAAGCCAATTTCGATATACCAAAGGTTTAATACAGTTTGGTTTAAAAATTGATGTTTGACTATTGACTGCCAGCAGTCGTCAATGGCTGTAAGCGTTGAACGGCAAACCCCCCTGAAGAGATTGAGTGGTTACGATTGAAACATGTAAGGGTAACCTGTCCGTGATAATTTTTAACTGATTTCATGTTGTAAAATTCCTTTCATCATATAAATAATTTGATGAAAATTAAATTTGATGAGCTTTAGCCTAATTAAAATTCCAAAATTTGGATTAAAAAACCTTAATCAGTTCAACAAAAATAAACACAATACTAATTATAAATAAAAAATTTAAAAAATAATGTAAAATTCATTTTATTTAAATGAAATGTAAATACTCCGTTTTTTAAATGAATTTTAAGTTGTTTGAAAAGAATTTTCGTTTTATTTTATAGTTATTTTATACATAGATTTAAATCGACTTATAAATATCTGTAGCATTTTGACAAAACATTTTAAGACAAATTTAAAAAAGTTGAAAAAATGCAGTTAATCATACGAATTTTCTTTCAAAAAACATTTTTGTTAACGTTTTTAAAATTTTGTATAATAAGCGAGATTTTTCCTTAATTTTGGTTTATATTCCCTAAAGGGAAGCGAACTGACACCGAAGTAGTCCCGTGATAGGTCTTTGGTGGTAGAGACCGGTTCTAGTTCTAACACTTTATATGAATAAGACCTATCACTTTTACATGGGGTTGTCATTCGAGGGGGTCAATTGACACCATTTAACCAGTCATAGGTCTATTCTCCATGAACGTACTAAGTGTCAATTACTAAAATGTAGTATTATTTCAATACAATGTAGTATTATTTCAATAAAACAAGTCCTATAATTAAATTCAAGAACCAAATTTTAGAAAGTACCAAAAAACGTGTCACAGCACCGGTGAAGAAAGACTGTACTGTAATTCAATACTTTTTCTACCTTTTTGTTCTTCATAAACCAGTTAAGGGATTGGTTCTTCTTTCACTGGTCATGAGTCCTTTCTTTTTGTACTTGTTCTATTTTCACAAATCCCAGGACTAGTCTGTTGGACCAATTGACACAAATTTCCCGCAGGGTTATTACATAAGAAAAATGATTTTTTTACCAATTTTTTTTTTAAACTTTTTTACTATCTTATATTGACTTAAGATGTTTTGTCAAAATGCCACAGATATTTATTTCAATTAAAAATGTTTTATTCAAATTCATATGATTAGGTAGGGAGTTATTAACATTCGTATTTGTTGTATATTCATGTTGTTATTAAATGGTTCTTGTAGTTCTTCCAGCACTTTAGCTGTCAGATATAATAAGTGTGTTTTTTAGAAATATTTTTAAAATTTTCTAGGAATGTTTTTATTCTTCGAGGACATATCTGTATGCCAGAGTTAATTTTTCTAGGTATTAACTTTTTTAAATTCTAGCATTAAACCCGCTACTTTGTAATCGGTCCTTTTCTTCCATGAACATATTTATATGCCAAAGTTTATGTTCCAAGGTTTTAACAACAAAGTTCTTACATTTTTCATCTCATACATATGTTGATATTCATCTATAATTTTGTGTTTCTAAGTTCAAAATTACAGAAAATTCAAAAAGTACCACTCGTAGAACACAAAAGCAAATTAAAGAAAGTTAGTTTCCCATATTATCATTTTTGATACTTTTTTCTCCCCATTTATGTGCCAAAAATTTCAATGTTGTAGTGCGAGCCCATAATTAAGTACGTATATGTCAATGAATGGGAAAAATATTTTGGCTTAAGAGATAGATGGCGTGGCAAAAATGTTCCAAATTATGTACAGGTTTTACTAAGTATTAAATTAAAAAAGTACCAATTTAATAAAAAAGTACCAGTTAGAGAACAAAAAGTACCAAAAATAAAATCGCTCTTACAGATTCTCATTCACTCAGGAACTTACATGTTTAATTTTATGTTTCTAGGTCCAATAACTACGGAAATTCAAAAAGTACCTGTTTAAGAATAAAATAGTGCCAAAAAGATCCCTTTAACAAATTCTCATTCACACACGATCTTGCATGTTTAATTTTATGTTTCTACAGAAAATCAAAAAGTACCAGTTAATATGCAAAAAAGTACCAAAAACTTCCCTCTTATAGATTATTATACACTCGGGACATTGCAACTTGAATTTTATGTTTCTAGGTCCAATACTTACGGAAATTCAAAATGTACCAGTTAAAGAACAAAAAAGTACCAAGAAGTTCCCTCATAGATTCGTAACCACTCAGGACATCGAATGTTGAATTTTATGTTTTAAGGTCCAATATTAACGATAATTAAAAAATATTAGTTGTAGAACCAAAAAGCTGAAGAATAATATTCAATTTCCCGTATTTCCCATTTTGGTACTATTCCCCCCCCCCCCCCATTAAAGTATCAAAAATTTCTGTATTGTAGTGGGGCCCATCATTTACTACGAATATGTCAATGAATGGAGAAAAATGTTCTGTAAAAAAAGTACCAAAAATAGTTACGATTTTCACCCCATAAACGTACAACGTATACAACGACAAGTATTACAGTTTTTTGTATCTCTTTTAGTTTTGGAGGTATAAGGTTATCAAATTTCCCCCTTTTTACCATTTTTTACCCCCTAAACATTCGAATTTTAAAAAATCCCGTCTTAGTGGATCGATTTTGAGAGAGACCCACCTCCGGTCCAAAATTCAAATTTTAAGCTTCTGGCGTTTAGGCTATGCGATAATGAATCAGTCAGTCAGTCAGTCAGTCAATCAGTAACGATACAATTTTATATATTGGTAATAATTTGCTAGAACATAAATAAAGAAGAAAAACTACACCGCGTTACAAAAACGAGCTTTTTTTATGTCCTATGAACCAAATATACTTTTTCGGAAAGGGGAGAAAAAATAAAAATACACGTGTATCGTATGTCCGATCTTCGTGCAATTTAAAAAATTCGTCATGTGGAATAGTGCTAGCTCGATCACGGGGCTGTTATTTTAAAATCATATATTCCACTGCGTAAAGCGTGATGCAAAGAGTTCCGCTGTTCTCCTCGACAAATTTCCGTCTCGTAGAAGGTCATTGAAGTCGGCTTGCGTTACTAAATGCGGCACTGCAGTCCAAGTTCATTGGGTGTTGGTACAAATTCCGATACTTCTGGACTCTCGCATCTCGCATTCGATGCAAGAAATGTTGATAGCATTGTTGGTAATACTGTTTATTCTCCATCGCTAATATCGGGAACATCATCAAAAATCTCCACTGAAGCCGCTATACGTTCTTCTGGTGAGTACAGAACCGCTGGAATAACCGATTCTTCATCAGCGTAGCGGATTTTGTTGCGGCGAGAGTATTGGTACCCTTCAGTTTGAGTAAAAGTTACGCAAATGTAGCAGAACAAATTAACCACTGTTTTCGTAATATTTTTAAAATTTTTACTTGGTGCGAATAAGCCACAAACGTAACAAAAGTTATTTCGAGTCGGGCACTGCATTTTTTCTGAGATGGAATATATAGAAATTCGTTTTCGCACAACAGAACTTAAAACAATGGTGCAATTCAATGTTTCATCTGTCATACCAGTTGTTTTGAGTAGCACTTTATTTTACGTACTAAAAATTTATTCTTTCAAATTCGTCCTTAAATACTATTTACAAAATTCTTAAAACTACCTAGGAGGCATGCGTACGTGACCATGCGCACATATTCTTATCTGTTATTTTAACCTAAGTACAATCTGCTAATGAGTTTTCATTATCATTAAACATATGTACAGTGTGGTTTTCCCATGGGCGTGTGGCTTAACAATAAAATGTAATCTATTAACAGATTACCAATGAGTTTTCTAATCCTAAACAAACATAAGACAGCCAAGTGTTGTTTTACAGCTGCGTGAGATTAACAGACCCACACGAACTGTAAGCATCTTCTGATAATTAAAAATAAATTTAAAATATGTTCAATTACCATTGAACACCAGTTGAAAGTGTTGTAAAAGTCATAAACAGTTTGGTGTTAGAAAGTTACTACTGATAAACTACAAATATATGGAGTAGGATGGGTCGAAAAACAAATGTTTTATTAAAAATTTGGAGTCCCTTCAAGTTATGCAGAAAAAAGGAAAAAAAAAAAATTTTTTTTTTTTTTTAAAAATCAGGAAAACCTGAGAATTGATAAAAATCAATTTTTTAAAAAATTTGACGTGATACAGACATTTCCCAGAGTCTGCCTGCAAATATCCAACTGGATTGGATCACGAAAAAAGACAGACGGCCAAAAAAAATCCTGACGTGTACATGAAAATCGCCGATACAACACAAAATAAAAAATTGCACCAGTCTCGCCCTAAACAGAAAGGTATATCAATGAAGTTTCTAGAACTTTAGCAAATTTGTTTTCGCCACGATAAAAAAAATCAGAAATGAGGATATAGATAAGCCATGAATAACGATGCCTCATGTTATGATTGGACTACAAGTGGAGACGCAGTGTACAGAAAATTCAAGGCATAAATTCTCGAATTTTTTTCAACTAATCTTAATTCCAAGGGGGTAACTGGTTTTACGGCCCTTTGTTCCAACTTGGAACCATAGGAATCAATATATATATAACTGGTTCCACTTTTTCCGAAATATTTTTCTATTTTTTGCCACACTTCTATTTAAGAGCAAATATTTACATTTTTTTCAAAATTCAAAAATAAAAATAAAAAAAACATTGTGCTGAAATTTAGATTTATAGAAATCACACTTTTAAGTTTCGTGAAGATTGCCTCATAATTTACATGCACCCAATATAAAGCCCACTCTTGAAAAAACTGTTCCAATATAACTGTACGATTACGTGGACCAATAATTTTATGAAAATTGTTATATACAGACTAGCACAGCAATTTTTTTCTGACATTCAATGAACATTTTTGGTCTCCAGAAGAGATGAGAGAATCACAGTTGTGACCAATTTTGTCAAGTAACAGGTACTTGCTAAAGGCTCAGTTAGTCGGGAGTAAACGTAACAGCAACCTTACCGGAAAAAAGTAGGACCAATCTAATTCTTACAGATTTCAACGTAACATCTTACTGCTAACTATAATCGTTCTAATTTACTGTTACTCCCGGCTAACTGAGCCTTAATTCGTTCTTTTCGTTTTTTGTTAAATACGAATTTATGATATTTCACTGTTTGTAAAAGCGTTTTATGCATGCAATAGCGAATAATGTTGCTGTTACTTTTGTTCTCTCTTTTTTCGCATGAGTATTTCTTTTTAAAAGCCAAAGTTTATCTGTTCAAGTATGTATGTATGTATGTATGTATGTAACGGGTGGTTAAATTTTAAGGGACAGTGTTGAATGTGAGCCACACCTAAACGTCAAGTTTTTTTCTGCATTTCATTTGACATTTCTCAATTTCAGACTAACTTAATTTGAACCATGGAAAAATTCACAATCGAGCAACGCGTTAAAGTTATTCAGGCATATTATGAAAATGGGCGTTCAAATCAAAATTCATTTCGTGCACTTCGTGATTTTTTCGGTCAATTTATTCGTCCAAATGTGCGTACAATCCGGGTCTGTAGGAGATGTGAAAACACCAGTCATAACGCTGATGTATTTTGACATCAGTACTATGACAAGTGTCTTCGTTTTTGACCCCATGACACTTTTCATCACTGTGATGTCAGCCTAAGCATCACTTAACCAAATTGTGATCAGGATCAAAAACTAAAATTATGTCATCAATGGGATGATACATCTGCATCACAGAAATGACGAATTAGAGCCAGTTTAATAAAAAAATGTCATCAGTGCGATGACTCAGTAACATCGGAGAAAGGACTTATTGTGCAGAATTTAATTACAAACTGTCATCAATGAAATGATAGATTGGCATTAAAAACATAACTTATCGGCATAAATTTTAAAAGAAACCGCCAAAATTCAATTACACACTAATTTCAGACGAATGATTAATTGGCATATATTTATTGACAACATGTCATCAATACAATGACAAAATAACAAACGTTTGATAACAAAATGTCCTCAATGCAATTACCAATTTTTGATGACAAAATAGGTGCGTTTGAGTACTTTTACAGTAAAATGCAGTAAATGAGAAAATTTAAAAATTTTCCCGCACAAAAAGCTGTCGTCCAAAAAAGTACGCGAACGCAAATTTTTTAAATATTGTTAAATAAAGGCAACAGCTGATGACAAATAATTAAAGTGTTGAAAAATGTTTACACTTTTGATTACTTAACTCGTTTTTTTATTGGTACTCGATTACATACTTTTTATAACACAAACATTTTTGGAAAATACACAAAAATTATTTTATGTAATCTTTCATATTTGTTTGTTTTTTTATTTTATTTGATGTAACTAATTTGTGGCGGGTTAATTTATTCAAAAACACATGAATAATTTTTTGCTATTGATAACTTAAGTACCCAAGTACTTAGCACTTTTACAACTCTTAAAAATTAACATAACAAAAAATGTTTCAAGTGTTGATATTTAGCCAAATAAATGCTTCACAAACAAGTTAAATTAATTAATATGTATTCACTTTTTGTTTGTGTTTAATTTTTATTTCAACTTTTCTTTTATTTAACAATTTTTTCACAATTTGTAAGCATTTTGCTTGTAACTTTTGTTTGTTTACCTTTTGAAACACATGTTTTTTTGTTTTATTTCTTTACTTTTTACTGCAAAAATTTCTGCAGTAAAAATTTGTAAATACTCAGACAAGATCTGTCACTTTTTAATCAATTTGTGTTCTAATTTACTGCATTTTGTGTAGTCGAACGCAATTTCGTAAAATGCAGTAAAGTTCAGTAAAAAATAGTAAAAACTTTTGTGTTCTCGAAGGAAGCATTAAAAAAGAAAAACCTGTCATTAATATTATGATAAAATAAATACACTTTTATATATCAATTTTTTTTTTTTAAGATTTTTTATTTACATAAGAAAGATATAAAAAACACTAAGGCCCGTTTTCACGACTTACCTATAAATTTCGAAATAGTAAACGGTACCTTTAGCACTAGTGAGGAATAAAGTTACCTTCAACTATTTTTCGTTTTCACAACTTCTGTATAAAATAAACTTAACATTTTTGAAAATGTGGCAATACTAAAGAAAATACCGATTATTTTTGCCAAAATTTTACAAAATATACGAATAATTGGAGTTGCCATATATAAAAAATATGTGAATATAATATGGCAATCTCAAATCTAAACCTTACGACAAAAGTTAAAGGTAGAACGTTCCTCTCTTTAGCTTATTCTTCACTTTTAGATTAAAGGGAACTTGTGATAATTAAAAGCTCATTATCTGTTCGATAACTTTCTACATTTAGCTATCGTTAAGTCGTGAAAACGGGCCTAAATATAATAATAATGATGATGAAAATATGACAAACAGTTAGGACATATCCACTTTTTTGTAGTTTTTTATTTGACAGTGTTTTAAATCCCCTGAAGACGACCATCGATGTATGGTCGAAATATCGGACTAAAAATAAAAATACAAAAATTTATGGATTTTTATATGACCTTAAGCCAAACAAAAAAACAACAACATAGATTATCGACTTAATATAAAGCCCACTCTTCAAAAACCTGGTCCTATTTGGTTTTACGATCACGTAGAACCTATTATTTTATGAAAATTTTTATATACATACTGGCACATCAATATTTTTCTGACATTCAATGAACGTTTTTGGTCTCCATTACAGGTTAACAAACTTTTTGTTTGATTCAATGAAAAATATTATCAAATTTACACTTTTCAAAATAGCACTCAATAAAACATATTCAGGAACAAGCTTATTTCCTCATAGTAAATTTTGGAGTATTTATCAATAAATAAAATTTGGGAATTAGCACGTCATCATTAATAAATTAAGATTCGATAAACATTTTATTTGATTTATTTAACATTTCCAATAATTATTTTTACAAATCGCGTAAACATTTATTTAAAAAAAAATATTTTGGGCTCAAACTTTTTTATTGCCTTAATAAGCCATTGTTGTTGACTAAAAATTCAATAACTACACCTACAACCTTTTTTATTAATACCGCAAATATCGTCATCGCAGAAAATTCAAACATTTTTTTAGTCAAATATGCGATTTTCGTATTCAAATATAAAAATTATTTTTTTCTGTGTATTCACCAACCATATTCGATTTATCGATACACTTCGTATCAAATTTCGAAAGAGCATGCGTGCCATTTTTCTTTCCTTTCTTTACTTGTTCATATCCCGGGTTCTCTTAAACATCTTTTGTTTATCTATCTATATTGTTACGAAATTAGATTTATCTTTGAATTATTTTTAGCTTTAGTTACAAATCTGTGGCATTTTGACAAAACATCTTAAGTCAAATTTAAAAAGTTGAAAAAAATGTTGTTAATCGTACGAATTTTCATTAAAAAACATTTTTGTTAACATTTTAAAATTTTTTATATAAACAAAATTTTTCTTTAATTTCGTTTTATTTTATTATTTGATAAAAATGATTTTTTCTCCGAGTTGTTTTAAAAAACTTCTTTACTATCTTATCTCGACTTAAGATGTTTTGTCAAAATGTCACAGAAATTATCTTGTAAATTATAATTTGTCGTATAAGTTTAAATTTTTATTTGCTCTACTGTATTTTAGATTTCAGATTTTATTGTAGAATTTAAAACAAATCGAACAGAATGTTCTGGAATCAACTAGAAGGTTCTTAAATCTACTACTCTACTAATACTTTTGTTTGCGAACTATAAATACAGGCTAGCTTATATTAGTAACGGTCCACACATCAAATATGACCAATTTTGTCCTATGATGCCCTAACGTTGTGGACAAAGACCGAACAGGTCAAAGCTAGAGTGATACTCAATAAGGTCTTCCGCCTGATCTGCGTATTGATCACGGGTGCCATGAGGACCTGCCCACTTTGGCTTTTGAAGCTATCCTGCACATTCCTCCATATCACATTTCTATAAGGGAGGAAGCCTGCAGGGGTGCTAGCAGGATGCCGCGCATTGCTGAATATAGGGCATGTGATTTGGTGGGTCCTATGCGGATCCTGGATATTATTAGGGATGCTACTTAAAATGGTATTAAAAAGGAATTTCAATGCCCTTATACCTGATAGGACCAATGGGCGGACCAATCCAGGTGGCGCGCATGCGCAGACCAGGTCTGGTTCACGGACGGTTCGAAACAGGAAAATAGTGATACTGGTGCAGGCATTATAGGCCCGTATTTCCAAAGGGGCTTGCCAATGGGCAAACAGCCTTCGATCTTTCAGGCGGAAATCTACGCCATCCTCATATGCGCTAGGGAGTTTCTGAGGAGGAGGGCAAGGGGCTTTGAATTTGTGTTTGGTTCCCGGCCATGATGGCCATGCGGGCAACGAAAAGGCTGATTGCTTGGCGAACAGCGGCGCTCGTCGTCTATTTATAGGCCCTGAGCCTTTCTTTGGCGTCCCTGTGGGTCACATCAGGCGAACGTTACAAAAATGGTCCGAGCGTGAATTCCTTCACGCATGGGCGTCCAGTTCTGGATTAACATAGTCCAAAAGATTTGTGACACTGTTCCGGGGCAAGGCACGCAAGTTTCTGCGGCTTGAGAAGGCGGAACTTAGACTGCTTGTTGGCCTGTTCACGGGGCACTGTGGTTTTAAATACCACCAGTTTAATATGGGTAGTCCATCTACCAAAATATGCAGATTTTGTGAGGAGGATGACGAAACGTCGGAACATCTGCTTTGCTGCTGTCCCGCCTAGGGGACCATTTCTTTTCCCCTCTCTCCACAAAACTCAAGACTTGACGAGTCATATTTGACTTGTGTGACCCGGCACTTAGAGTCGGTTCAATTTAGAACATATTTTAATTTTGACTATGAAGTCAAAATAAATAAAGGTATGTTTTTAAAAAAAATCGACTTTAAAGTTTGACTACACACAAAAAAAAAAAATATTGTGATGCCAAATAATTTGAGCATTTGACGATTAGGCTGTTGCGGTAAACAAAAACTTTTTGTCGTAAATGAAAACCTTTTGTCGCAAGAAAATTTCCAACAAAATTTTTTTTACCACAACAACATGAAAGTATTTGAAGTTTTTCAACAGCAAAATTATTAGTGGCAAATGAAATATCTTTTGTTGTTAAAGGTTTTCCTCTAAAATAACAGCACATTGAAAATTGCTGTTGACGTAAATGATTTGCATTTGCAGGAAATAACAATTTTTGTTGCCATAAAATATTTATTTTTTGAATCAAATAATATTACTGTTGTCGTAAAAAAATTTGTATTTGAACAATGAATTTACACTTTGGGACAAAAGAAACAGACTTGTTGCTACAAATGCAAAATCTTGTTGGGCACAATCCGAATGTAAATTCTATTTGAATCAAAATCAATTTCTTTTGGCATTACAGTCTTTTTTTTGTGTGTATGATTATGGGCCGTTATAATTAATTTCAATAACGTTTATGAAGTGAAATAAGTGTGTTTTTTTGATTTGCAATTAACAGAACTCAAAGGGTTATAACGGGAATAAACCGAAACGCGATTATTAAACTAAAAAAAAACGTAACAATTGAGGGATTTAGAAGGTGTCACAAAGTCATAAGTCTGAAAATAATCAGGGGTGTTCTGGAAATTGAAGACGCAAAACGCAAGAATTTGGAAGTTGTTTTTAATATACTTGAAATTCGGTTTAATAGAGAAATATTTGTAAAATATTTGTCATAAAATTCGTTTATCACAGAAATCTTATAAAAAAAACGACGTTTAAAAGTCTTGCGTTTTGCGTTTTCGATTTCCAGAACACCCCTGAATAACATGAAAAAATAATTGTTCTGAACAACCCCTCATAATTAAGTGTGCTGTTTTGAATTTAAATCATATATAAAAAATAAATATCTACCTAACATCAAAATATTTTTTAATTCTAATCCATGAATTAACAAATTAAATTAGACCTTATCTGACTATTTTCCATTTATAGACGCAAATCACAAAAAAATTTTATTTTGCTGGTTTACTAAACATCAGATATAATTTGGCACCGCAAGTTTTTTGTTGCAAAAATTGCTAGCCGCAGGTTAAATTCGGATATTAGCCGGATACAATTATACCATCAACGGCGAGGGCTACAAAAACTAATGCGGTCGGCTCAGCCGCTCAGCGTAGGTCTGTTCTGATCAATTACAACAGCACAATAAACATAGCAAGCAAAGTTCTATTAATTAAAAACACTTTTTTTAAAAAAGCAACAACAATATTTTTAAACCATTGTAAGATGTTAGAACATTATGGCAATATAATATGATAGCACACCTTGTGAATACCCCAAATATATATAAAATTTTAACGTTACTGACTGACTGACTCACTGACTGATTCATCATCGCACAGCCTTAACGCATTAAGCTATAAACCTGAAATTTGAACAGGAGTTTGGACTCTCCCCAAATCGATCCACAAGTTTTTACCCATTCGAATGTTTAATGGGTAAAAATGGTAAAAACGGGTAAATTCGGTAACCTTACATCTCCAAAACTTAAAGAGTAAAACTTATCGTTGTTCTATAGAAGGGAAAAAAGGGACAGCTGTCGGTACTATTTTGAAATTCGAGCGGAAACTTGTAAAACATGAATTTTGAAACTTTTTTGTCACGCCATTTAACTTTAAAACCAATAAACATAGAAAAAAAAATTATATCACATTCGCAAATTATCTAAAAACAAACAAATACGAACTTGGTACTTTTTTAAAATTCGAACGTTTAAGGGGTGAAAATTTTACCTATTTTTGGTACTTTTTTAAAACATTTTTCTCCATTCATTGACATAAACATAAGTTTTAAATTATGGGCTCCCACTACAATATTGAAATTTTTGATACTTCAATGGGGAAAAAAAGTTACAACAAGGATAAATACGGGAAATCATATATTTAAGACCCTGTGTGAATATCAACCTATAAGATGAAAAACGTTGGAACTTTTTTGTTTAAACCTAGAAACATAAGCTTTGGCATACAAATACGTCCACGAAAGAAAAAAAACGCTAACGAAGTAGCGGGTTAAATGCTAGTTATTTAATAAAAATTCATGCATGTAAGTGCATGCAATCTGTCTACGTGGCGTATTTTTTTTAATATTAAATCTGAAATTTATATCACATCTTAAAAATGCATATATCTGAGGCTTGGTGCTTAAAGGGCCAATGCCAAAATTTTCACTTTTACGGAAATTTAAGTTAAATTTTTTATAGAAGTGTTCTTAGTGAAATTGGATAGCAAAACATTTAAATAGCTGTTCTGGCTTAAACAAGGAATTGCTGCTTCAGCAAAATAAAAGAGAGTCAGAAACGACACCCTATGGAACGATAAATTCAAAGCAGAAAAATATTGACGACAAGATATTAGGGAAATAAGTTTGTATCTTGGGCTTTTTAAATTTATGGACGGATTCTCACCATTTTCAATAATTCTAGTCCTTCAAAATTGCAACCTGTACTTTGTGCACAAGAGTTACATGGTTAGCTAACCATCCAGCCGGACGGACCAACGAACATCGTTAGATCGAGTCGGTCGGTATACTAGAACTAAAACTTTTATATAGTACACCCATCAGCATAACACCCTTCATGGTACACATAAAGTTCAATTTTAAAAAAATCAATATTAGTCACTACTTTAGATCGGCTGGTAAAACGCAGTGCACGCAAAGGTTTACGTACATGCATAAACAACGTAGCCACGGAAGCTCAAGTGACAGCCGACACAAATAGCAGTGGAGAACTCTACAAACTCGTCAAAAAGCTTACAAGCAAGCCGGACGTATCTGGAAACCACTCAGAAATTTTGATGGCCTACTTGTCTAAAGACGATCTATGGGCTAAGTATTATTCCTCAATTCTATCCCCGAGGCAAAATTATGACGAGTCTACAAGTATATGTAGATGCACCAGCCACGAAAATATACAAAATATGTCCACCGCTACTCCAACAGTATCTGATATAATATCTGTGATTAAGACGCTCAAGAACAACAAAAGTACTGGAAATGATAACATATCTTCGGAACTTCTCAAAATTGATCCTGAAACTAGCGCACAAATCCTTTTTCCTTTAATAGAAGATATATGGAAAAATGAAAGTGTACCTCAAAAGCTCAAAGAAGGCGTAATAATAAAATTGCCAAAAAGGGCGACCTAACTAGCCGTTAGAACTGGCGAGGTACCACTCTGCTCAGTATAGTGAACGAAATAATCATTAATGTAATAACTAAAATAATCTCTGAAGCTATAACACTCAGAAAGCAAAAAACTGGCTGTTTTCCAAACCAATCATGTATTGATCATGTCAATACACTCAGTCGGTCGAATGGCGGTCTCCTCTATATCTAATATCCATTGACTTTGAAAAAGCATAATATATATTCTCAATCACAATGTCTTTTGGAAATCTCTTCAATGTAAAGGTGTCCCAACAAAAAAATAGTCCAACTCATTTAAAACATTGTTAGTGCAAGTTGTTGTATTCACCACTTTTATTTAATATTGTGTTGGATGTTGTCATGAGCCAAGCTTCTAAATCGGTTAAATGCTGATGACATTTGCCTTCTCTCTCCCCAATACTCCGATATGAACATGCAACTGCAACGTCTTGCGGAGCTGGCCTTAATATTAATATTGGCAAAACTAAAGTGATGCGAATGAACACGGAAAAATCAAACATCTTTACAATTGATAATGTGCCTCTGGGGGAGGTTAATTAGTTTTGATACCTCAGAGTTGGCATCACTACATCAGGCGGTTCGGGTGCAGATATTGCCAATCGAAAAAAAAGGCGAGTCAAGCCTAGGCCAACTTAAAAAGATATGGAGCTCTTCAACTTTCTCTCGCCTTGTTAAATTAAAAATCTTTAACTCCAATATCCGATCTACATTGTTATAGGGATTCGAAACGTGGAATGCGGCCCCTCGTTATATGCATGCCCTGCAAGTTTTTATTAACAAACACCTTAGAAGAACTCTACGAGCCAATCAATCGAACCAATCCCCCATAACTATTGAAAAACAAAGGCGAGTATGGAACTGGATTGGTCACACCGATCGAGCTCATGCATGGCGTAGACAAATTGTAACCGAAGCGTCAAATATGCAAACTAGCTGGAACGAAGTATAAAACATCGCCATAAACAGATCCAGATGGAAAGATTTTGTTGAGGCTCTATGCTGCTTATAGGAACGACGGGAACATATTAATATATATAATATTACTTATAAATAAACATAAATAACATTAAAAAACTCAAATAAATTAGTTCTATACACATATCGCACTGGTTCCTCCAAAGAGTCAACTCAAAATTTACACATTGTCACTTTTTCCTGGAAAACGATAAGCAGTAGTCATATCTATCCACTGTAAAAAATTAAGGTCAATTTCTCTACTATTTTGCCAAAAAAAAAAAAAAAACAATTTTATATAGGAGTATGTATATAAAAAAAGTTTTTTGTCTCTACTGAAAATTCATAAATTTTGAGGTAACCCCCTTTAGAGGAATCAGTGTGATATATAAAAAATAAGAGAACATCAATTACTAGCACAATAAGAAATTGATGTTCTCGGTAATGCGTAAACCAAATTTAATTCTAGAAATCTCCCACAAAAGACGACGTCAATACGTCTATTTTTATTTGTAAAACATGGAATTTTGTTAACATTTTATTTAACCTCATTTAAACTACAAAATTTTAAAAGCTTATTTATTTTAAACTTAAAATATCAACAAGCCACAGTGGGACAAATAACGAATCTAGCTGCACAAAATTATTTGATGGTCAGTCTATACGTTTATGGGTTGGGCTGCTTAATTTGAAAAAATAGTTAAAAACCTGTAGCTTATTTTTTTTTAAAACGATAGAGTTTCGCTTTTTCGAACTTCGGTACTATTCATTTTTCATATCATATTAACAAATTCGCATTAGCTTTAAATGCTTTAGTGATTTTGAATTTGGAAAATTATTTAAAAATTTCTAAATTATTTAAAAAACAAGTTCAATCTATTTCAAATGGTAAAAGAATTTATTTAGGAAACACTTGTATCAACATAGTCATTCGAGCAGCGTTAAAAAGTTTCAAACTTAAATGCGAATTATACCTATATATTTATATTTTTTTTCAAATTTGTCAAATTTGTTTTTTTCAAAATGTCGTTATTTCAACAAGTTAGAAATTGTAATAGAATTTTCGAAAACCATTAAAATGTTATTTCTATGTTGCAATGTAATAAAAGATTAAATAGAAAAATTAACCTCTTAATGGTTTTTAAAAAATTTTGAAATTAAGTTTAAATTTTGGAAATTGTTAGAAGGTTTTTAAAACTTTCTTAGACTGGATTTTCAATTATTTGTAATCGAAATTTTACTTTTAGTACCAAACATATAAAATTCGAAACTAAGTTCGAAATTTATAAAAATTATAAATTTGTTCAAATTCAATATAGAAATAGATAAAACTGAGTTTGTAAGAACTAAATGTTACAATTTTTAGCGTTTTCTAATTAAAAAATTTCAATTTTAAATCTTAAACTTCATTCCCACCGAAGCCACAGCATTTTTTTTAGCTTAAAAGAAATCTTTACCATATTTCTGATTAAAATCATCAACAGGATCTGACACAAATTTGAAATAAAGATTATATTTTCGAAATTGAGAAAAAGTTAAAGAGTGGTTTAACCAGGGGCCAAATTATGGTATTCAATATCGATCGAAATTCCTGTTTAAATTGTTTTGTATTTTCGATCGAAATCGAATACCGTAATTTGATCTCAAATTAAATTTAGTTCTTAATTAAATAAAATGTTAAAATTTTTAGCTTATTTCAAAAATATAAAATTTCAAATTTCTTCGCTCTCCTAACCTACTGTGTCACTTCATACTTTTTAAGAACCATATTTGTAAATAAAATCACCAAGACAGAAAAAATAGCAACAAAATCTATTGGAGTTTTTAAGACTTTTGGATTCAGTGTCGTCAAAAATTGGAAAAAATAATACAAACCTCTTTCTGTTTATGATTTCCTTTCTTTAATTTAAAATTCTAAAGAGAACAAACACAACAAATTGTACAGGTGTTTTATTTAATGAACGTGTAAACACTTTTAAAGATTTCAAATACTTTTTTTTTTAATTCTTAGTCTTATTTATCTAACAAGGTAAATAATTTGTCATATTTTGAAACACGCGAAGTGATTTAATTAGTTCAACAACTCTTTTATCAGCGAAAGAGGTCATATCGCTAGATTACGTTTAAATAGCAGCAGAGAGAAAGAGAAGGGCAAAAAAACTTGTTGGTAAGCGACTTTTTAAGGAATATAATTTCTCAATTCTAGTATGATATTTTCGTATATAGTCATAAAGATGAAGATCCACACCACGCGTTAAATGCGTTAATACGTTTACGCATCTGTCAAAAAAGTAAAATCATTGTTAAATTGTATTGACAAGTTACGCAGCACATGCGTAAAATGCATATCAAACGTATGAAGCAGTATTACTTTTGTATGCGTCGCATGCGTCTTGAAAAAAAGAAAACAAATTATCAAACGGATAGAACGCATGGCGTGGATTTCTAGGGCTTTGCGAAGAAGAATATCGCACTGGTTCTTCTTAAGAGCGTCAGGTCAAAATTTTTCAATTTTCACTTGTTGCAAGAAATCCAGTTAAGTGGTCACGTCTACCCACTGTAAAATCATGCACCCCATTCTCTATTCTTTCGCCAAACAAATACACTTATGTACCACTTCTTGATAAAAAGTAGCTTCTTAAGAGTTAACTAAAGAGAAATATTTAGAGTTGTCCCCAAATGAAAGCTGTGCCCATGTTCTGTAACTCTCGTGTCGAGAAACTTTTCGATTGAAATGTGTGAAATAGAACAAAAATGCCGTATATTGAAACAAACAGCTGTTTTTCTCACTAAACTGTGTCTGTAACTTTTTTTGGCGAGTACAAGCTGTCACGCAAGGAGATTACTCGCCAATTTACAGAAAAAGTGTGTCTGTAACATTTTGGTGAGAAAAGTTCCCGCTTTGGACTGTCAAAAAAACTCACGAATAAAAATGGGGCGAGAAAAAATTTTAACACTAAAAAACAACTAAAAATGCAAATTGCAAAGAATAATAATAATAAAATTATGTTCTTGTCCCTTTTTTTATTGTTTAATTATTTTCTTTTACCATTTTTATAAAATATACGAATTTTTTCAAAGCTCGTTTACAAACAACAAACATTAAAGTCGCACTTTACATTATTTGGCATGGCCGACGGTTGTATTTTCGCCGCCGTCATTGAAAATTTTTCAATTTTAGTAAATTTTGGTCGCCGTTAACTATATGTGTGACTGGCGTCCTCAACGTCTGCAATGTCACATCGGCTTCGAGTGCAATGTTATGACTTTTAATACGTAACGACGTAATCTCTTTTGATAGTTTTCGATATAAGTTACAGACACACTTTTTTCTCACTTTTCGAGAAACGATGGAATATTTTGTTTCACATCTTTTCGATGCGAGAAGTTCTCACTAAAGTTACAGAACATGGGTACTGAATTCATATCAGTTTTGTTTCAACTAAAGACAAACATTTTAAGTTGTTCTAGTGTTTAACTCACAACGGTTTACAGCATTGTCAGTTAAACTGGCACAACTTGAAATACCACCACAATTTATACACATGAATTTCACATGAAGGCGAAAAACTCAAAAAACTTGTAATTTGTCGATAATGCCTGAAAAAATTACAAAAACAACTACCGTTATATACTTCTTACTCGTGTCACAGAATACTAACAGAACTGAAAAAAGTGACGTGTGAAAAAGGCCCAAATCAGTTGCGAGGGCAGCTTTCGAAGAAAGAGACAAAAAGCTTTTTTTGGTGGTGAAGTGGCAATGTGTAAAAACAGGCAGCAACAATCAACACAAATGGCATGATCAGTTAGTATTCTGTGCTCGTGTCACTTTACAATGCCACAACTGATCTCAACTGTCATTGTAAATATTTAAAAAAAAACAGTTTTTTGCCTCTAAATTTGTAAATTTTGTGTTGACTCTCTTTAGAGGAACCAGTGCGATATATAAAATGTTCTTCATTAAAATTTAAGAATTTTTTTTAGTTTAGGTTTTTTTATACCAGAAAACACCATTTACCATGGATCCAATATCAACTCACTCCTCTCTCGAAAATAATTTTAGTTCGATTAAAACTGTTACGAATCAAGACATTTTGCTCGAATTCGTTCAAATTACATTTTATATGACTAGAAATAAAAGAATACATTTAACATATGTAGGTCTAGACCGCGACGAGTTTTAATACCGATGTTCTATTTTATAAAGATGAATTAATAATTTATAGATCCCATATAGGGCCTACGCCTGAAATATTTTAACTGTCGGTGAAGGGTATCAAATATTCGGCACAGTCGAATATAGCACTCCTAAATACTTGTTTTTATAGAAATTTGCTTGCAGTTTAAATAAAATAAAAATACCCCGCAATGTTTTATCGTACTTGAAAATAAAGGTGTAACGCACAGTGGAAAATTTTGGCATTAAAAGGTAGGTTTCCAAATGAGGGCGCCTTGGGTGCTACCAATATAAAAAACGATCCTTATTTAAGTCCGATGTTAAAAATGTTCTGCTCAGTGAAATGTACTAGTCGAGTTTAACAAAGAAGTAAGCGACATGCATAGTTTATCTCTTAATACCTTAAATAATTTGTTTTAGAGCTTTTACTTAAGATCAGGGCTGTGGAGTCGGAGTTAAGGTTTTTGTACTGGAGTCGGAGTCGTAGTACCCACAAAAACTCGCGACTCCGACTCTAAAATTTTTGGCATAAACATGTTTGTAGTATTTTTTCAAAATAAAAATATTTCAAGAGATATAACTGGAAATCTGCTGTAGCTCCTGTTGTGAGAGCACTTAGTGAACTACATTTTAAAATCCAACCTTCAAAGCGAATGCTAATTGAAAAAAAGGAAAGGAAACTCGAAAAATATGCATGACATTGTTCCAGATACACAATAGAACTATTGTTAAATTTTTTAGCACTGCTTCCATAATCTTAAAATATATCTTTCAAAATATACTAAAGTTCAATGATTAATTTTCATGCTGGGCTATAGTGTATTGCAAAACTAGTTCGAACCCATATGGATTGTAGCAAAACTTGTTTCTTTCGAAAATGCGTAGCAATACTTGTTCGTTCCAAAATTTAATATATTATTTTTATATCTCATTTGGTTGGACATTTTTAACAATTGAGTTATTCATCAAGAATGACATAACACTTCATTTCCAATTATTCGAGCGCTATATCGAGCTTTTGCTGCGATAGGTCATAATTTAAAAAACCTGATTTTTGAAAATTTCATACAAATATCTTATTCACTCAACTATAAAGAGAAGAATTAAAATTTTAGCTGCAAATTTGACTTATGACGCTATTGCAGCAAATGCTCGATATGTTTTCTGCATTTTTGCCTCTCACCGTCTCATATGTAAATAACTATATTAAAGCTCAATGCGTTAGAATTAGAATGTGTTAGAGCTAAAATATCGATTTAAAATGCTTATAGAAAAATGTTTTTTCTTTATTTAACCATTTAAAAGGTACTGCTTAAAAAAGAGGTTAATGTCAAATAAGGACCAGTCTCATATACATTTAGCATCAAGGTTAGAGTCGGATTTGGAGTCGTACTTAAAACATTTCAGCGGATGGAGTCGGAGTTACAACTATTTCTTGACGACTCCGCAGCCCTGCCTTAGATACTCCTATGTGGGCCGATCGTTGATCGCTGCAGTAAAATATATTTTGTTCGCATTATGCATGCAGTCTATCTTAATGGACACAAAGAGTCTATTTCATCTATTCTTTATGTATGGTGAAATTTTCTTGATAAACATAAACCAATTTTTATCTTTTTAGACTCTAAATTTTTTATTTATAATCAAATACATATAATTTTTTTAATTAATTTTTTTTAATCTTTATTTATACGTTTCTCAATACAAGTTACACGCAACGCTTTTTATGCGCCAACTTTCTTGTTTTGATCAGCAGTTTTGTTAATATATTTATGGGTTAATGTAATTTGTGTAAAAGACAAATGGGGTGTACTATTATGGCGGAGCATAAAAGTGTTTTGGAATGGCTTTCGATCATTAGGGGGGATGGATCCTTAATGGCATAAATGGCACCCAGAAGTTAATGTCAGATTAAAACGTCACCAAGGGCAGAAATGCCGCCATAGACAAGCCAGGAAAAACGATATGCAATGTGTTACGATCAGACTACAAATAGCGTCGCAGTTTATAAAAAACTTAATGCGTTATCCTACACCTCTGGATAAAAATTAAAAAAAAATATTTCTGCGATTACTTTCAACTAATCTAAAATCCTTGGTGGTAAATGGCTCAACTTTTTTTTTTGTATGGGAAACGAGCCCATTATTGCATTTAATAACAAAAAAAAGAGTGAATATTTGAGGCCTTTATTTTGAATACCTTATGTCATTATCTGGTGCAAACGTTGATACAAACATAGAAACTTCGCCTACAAAATAATGTGTTTAGTAATCAGAAAAAATTAAAAGCACTACTTACAATTCTACTGAAAGAACCGATGAATTTTACAAGGGATGTCCCAAAATGAACGCATTCCAATGTAAGTCATTGCTTTATTACCTACATACATCCAGAAAGAAGTAGTTATAAAAATAGCTATAGAAGTAGTTATAGAAGAAAGCTACTAAATAATGAGTAAAGGCTGTTATTCATTTTGAAAAAGTAAGCGAAGTTTTTACTGGGTACAAGCAACTGAGAAGTATAATTCGTATAAAAATTGAAGAAATAATAGAAAAAGATTTTTATGAATTCGTTTTCGTACCAAAAATGTAACCTAGATTTACTAAAATGTACTAGTGATTCTCTTCAGGGCTGCCAGACTTAGGGTATTCTCCCCAAAGTTTGGGATTTTATGCGAGCAAAAAGGACAAAGAAAGTCATTTGGGGTTAAAAAAAAATCGGGGATTTTTTGCGGATTTTACACATTTTGAATATATTTTCCCTTCTTTTATTATTAACGCTTATTTTTTTTTTTTTTTGTTTCGCATATAAAGCCTGGTACTCTGTTCAACATTTCACGTGAAATGCTGTCAAAATGCATATGAAAAAAACTTGTGCGGAATATCTACGAAATAATGTTGATGGAGTTGTACTCTGTTTATTTTGTGAAAAAGTTCCGAAATGTTTCTGGCAACATTTTTTTTACAACTGCGAAATAATGTAAGCTGCCTTTATTTCACGTGGAATTTTAAGCAAAAGCAAAAAATATGAACTTAATATTAAAAAAGAAATAAAAAATTAAAATAACACAATCGGTAACAGTTTTTTATCCATATTTACTTTTTTTTATTAAATTTTTTATTAAAAAAAAATAATTTTAGTAAAATACATGTGGCGTTTGTTTACATACACGAAACAATGTAGCATACCTTGAAGGAATAAAAACGTCAAATTGTACAAACTCGCAAGATTGGTAACATTGATAAATGCCAAAATTTTCATGTGGAATAATCAATGTTGCTCAACATTTTTCACAAATTTGAACAGAGTACTAGGCTTAAGATATGCAACAAAAGTAGCAAAACTTTTATCTTACTCTGATCAACAACTTATACGGTGTAAAAGATCCTTATTAAGATTACCATTTTTGTTAAATCTGTAAAAGGTACTTTGTAAACTTATGTTATTTTTCTTGAGTAAGTGTTTTAAAAAGAAGAATTTAAAATAAAATCAAAAACCGTTGACAACACACACAATTTTTGATTTTTGAAAGACAAGTTTCAAGGAAATATGTCTTCCCCAAAAATAAGTAGATATGAAAGACAATATAATAAAGTTTGGGATAAAGAATGCTCGGCTATTGGTTACTACCAATCGAAGTATTAAATAAATGACGGATAAATGTATTTTTATTGTTGGTTTAAACGATGGCTAAAACCGATTAAGCAAGCTCCAATTCCTGTAAATTGGCTCATTCGTCTTCAAAAACAGCATATTGTGCTGCTTGTAATTCCTCAATGGAATCGCATAAAAAGGATGCCGAAACCAGTCGCTGCAAAAAATTAAAACAATTTTTTTTTACTAAAAAGTGTTATTAAGGGATTTTTGGGGATTTCTTAATAAAATTGTTTTTGCTATTTTAAAACAAAACAAATTTAAAACTTGGTCAGAAAAAAAACAAAAAAATATTAACTTTTTAAGGTTTTGTGTTTTAATTTGGGGATTTTTTTTAATTTTTTGGGGACAAGGAAAAAAGTACCTAACAGCCCTCATTCTCTGGATCCAATGTCTACATATGTTCCCAAAAGAACTACCTAGTCAATAGTATCAACGTCAATGACACGCACATGTTAAATGTCTATAGTAAAAAACTTTGCCTGACATTTCCTGCGGGGAAGTTAATAATCATAAGTTAAACTTTGAGAAAAATATAATAAAAATTGTTGTATTTATGGGAAAAGTTAAAAAACCCTCTGGAAAGTATATTTATTAAAAATTTTAGAATTAATGACAAATTATGTTTATTTTATCTTGTTTTACAGTCAATTTTGTCTCCAATTTCCCAATGATATCGGTTTTAGAATCTTTTACTTTCTGATCCTCTGCACTGAACTTTTGCAGCATTTCATCAATCAATCGCTGAACCGTTTCCTTTTGTGCATCCAGGATTTGTTGTATGGCCGTCTGTGCATTAATTTGCAGCTTCTCTATATGTGCCCTCAAATCGTTTCCCATTCTTTCTGCTTGTTGATTTTTACTATCGATTTCGGAAAGTTGTGTATGGGCCTGTCCAACTTCATCGATAATCGATGAGGTGGTATTTTTAACCACATCACATTTATGTTTAAGATCGTTATTGGATTTTTTTTTAAAGTTATTAACTTCACAAATGAACCCCATTAGCTTGTTGCAATCACCATCGTTCCATCCGTAATTACGGCTTTTAGACCATATTTGTATACAGTGCTCCCCAGTTTTGTCATTGTTTGGATTAATGCCCGCCCAATTGGTGAAATTTAATGGTTCACCCGTGGCCGACCAGATAAAAGTCCGATTACGGTTTTTAGAATTTGAGTCATCATAACCGCCGATCCATACGTCTAAGGGACGCCCTTTAGCAACCTTTTTCAATAGAGTAGTAACAGCAGTATTTTTTTCTTCGGAATCAATTTTAAGAAGTTGATAATCTTTGCGGGTGCACTCATACCAGGACTTAAACCAGTTGTTCTAAAAATTTCATTTATTAAATTTTTTTTTTTTAATCTTTATGGAAAATTACCTGCTTTGCGAGTTCAATAAGATATTTCTGGCCATCAGATGCCGTGTATTCCGTAGGGGTGCTGGATACTGCCTCTAGTAGTCCGAGGCAAATTATAAGGACTTTTGCAATTAAGTTCAAGTTCATTATTGTGGTATCCTTTTTAAAGACTTGTTTCAGCGAGATGAACAGATACTTCAAGACAACGTTTAAAAGTTAAATGTGTAGATGTCTAAGAAATTATCGTATTTATACTTTTTTAAATTTGTTTGTGTATTAAAATGTATAATAGTTTGTCACATTGTCTTATAATTTCAGCAATCAATTCAGAATTAGGAGAGTTACCCCCGGTAGTGAGCTAGTCTATCAGTGCGGGGGTGGCGGGTTCGATTACCACCAGAGAATCTGGTGTGTTTCACAAGAACCGGCTTAAGTTCTATTTACTATTGCTCGGTTAATTATGTTCTAGAATATAATTTGTTAATGTATTTGTTTCTCTTAGTGGATAAACAAATAAAGCGTGCTACAGAAATAAACAGTGGAAATTATAAATATGTGTCATTAAAATGCAAATAGTTGAAAATAATTTATTTTATTATTTTTTCCTATGAAAATGTTCTTTTATATGAGACATATTTTTTTATATTGAAACAGAGACGCTGATTATTCCAAAAAGTTTTTTTATGAAAAAAGATTTTTTATATTCAAATAAGGTACATCTTGTTCAAAAACTACTTTTGATCTAAGAGTACATCATATTCGAAATAGTAATTTAAACGATTATTCAGAGCGTTTTATGGCTTGTAGCGCCATTTTGCTAAGATATAAAGAAGCACAAGTTTTCAGTTAAAGTTCCATGTAAAAGGGAATCCAACTAATTGTTTAAAAATTCCTACTGGCTAGTATGCTTAAATTTAATAAATTTAGATACTTTAGTACATTTCATAAAATAAAAGTGTAGCATTAAATTTATCTGTAGACATTTAAGAGGATATTTTTGACGCCAATAGGATCAGTAAAATCAATGTATGTATAAAAATTGTTAAATTCGCAGCTCATTCTGAGGCTAGGATCAAAATTTGCATAATTTGACCCAAGCGTTTGACAAATCCAAGGAAACCTTTGGCTTTGTTGATAGTCTGCGATATATATCAAATTAATTTCACACCATACGCTCAAACTGTTTAGATCATCTTGGAGTTAGGAAAATTATTTTGTGTTTTAGATCTACGAGAAAATTTATAGTAGAAACAAAAAAAAAAAAAAAAAATAATCACAACTACAATTTTACTAACACAACCGCTTTAAAAGGCAATTATTGATATTAATTCAACCTTTTCAATAGTTGATGGACCTAACAGTTCATCTCTTTCTATACCCTCCACTAATAGTGCTGAATGAGGGTATGCTAAGTTTGTCATTCCGTATGTAACTATTTTAATATTCATCCCAGTACCCATAAAAAATGCTCACTTTCAAACAACTAAAAAGAAAAGAAACATTAAGGTGTCAACTTGTTTCGAGTTATCCCTAGCAGTTTGGGATTAAAGTCCAGCAACATCGGTTCGGTAGGATAAGAGTTTTTTATACTCGAAACTTGGACCGAAGATTTGTCTCTCCCCAAATCGATCCACTAAGACGGTGTTTTTGGAAATTCGAATGTTAAATGGGTAAAAACGGGTAAATTCGGCAACCTTATATTTCCATTGTATTGTGCGAAGAAAACAGAAAGTTATATAAACAGCGCACTTTAAATAAAAATAATTTAACTTTGTGCTACGCCCACAACTTGTCGGATGCTGAACTGATAACCAAGATGCTTCTACCTAATCAAGAAAGTTTGGCTCTTGCCGTTCGCCAGATATATACAAATGTATTTCTTTGTATGGGGAGTGCCACGCCTACTTGTCCGATACCACCCACATTTTGACCGATGTTCTGTTTCGATAACCAAGATGCTTGTACCTAAATTTGGGCTCCTGCCATTCTCAAGATATATAAAAAAAAAAAAAAAAAAAAAAAAAAAAAAAAAAAAAAAAAAAAAAAAAAACAACACCAAGAAATTTTTGGGTGAAATTAGAGGTAGTCGTGGTTTTTGGCTCATATCTCAGCCATTTGTGGACCGATCAGGCTGAATTTCAATAGCAAACAATTGCCGACTATATGTGACATAAATCAAGAACTACCAACCATCCCATCCGGGATTTTCGTAAAACACATTTCAACGAACAGACGGCCAGACAGTCGGAAGTCGTTAAATCAATTTCGCTACTTATAAATATATATATGTACTTTATAGAGTCTAACATCAATATTGTAGAAATTACAAACAGAATGACAAAATTGTATATACCCTTTTACCTTCGGTGAAGGTATAAGAGTAATTTTTATTATTTTAATTCCCTAAGCTACTCCCGCGAAGCTCTACGCTTGTCTGCAGGAAAGAAACCAGAGTCTCTGTTGGGAATCGAACCCGCAACTCCGACGCTGATAGATTTGCTCACTACTAGCTAGCCTACCGGGTCACTCAATGTAATACTTATCGTTGTTCTTTAGAAAAATAAGCGGTAAAGTCTGGTACTTTTTTACATTCGGCCTTTTTAGGGTGTAAACGGGTAAAACCTGTATATTGGCCCTTTTTTTGCCACCCCATCTATTTTTGAAACCAATATGGTAAAAAAGGTTATATCTCATTTGTAACTGTCGTTGACGATTTATGGGTAACATAGTCGTTGACTATATGTGGGCGACATTGTCATTGGTGGTCATTGCCTGGGTTCGCCGTGTGCACGGATTACGTCTTGGGAGAGCTGGTCAGGTCGGCGATATTTGCTATTATTACTGAGCAGGGATAAAGGAGTCTATTTTAAGGAATTAGATACTAAAGGGTCATATAGGCTTCCTGGCGACTGCACTACATTTGTGGCGGAGGTATCTAGCTAGTTTAAAGGCCGTAGAATTGGAAAGGGGTAACTTTGCTGGGGCTAGAACATCACTTTATATGTGGACAGCTATTAGAGCCTTGATGGACTGTTTTGTGAATTCCAAACTAGTGAACGATTGTAGAGGAGCTCTAATCGAAATATTAGGAGAGTATTTAGTGAGTGTATGCAAGGTACCTGGTCACTGCAACATCACCGGTAACGTCTAATTTAGGACAAGATTAGTGACAATTGCATGCATTTTGTCGTCAATGAGGTTTGAAACACGACAAAATGCATGCAGTGGCCGCTTACGTTGTCTTCAATAAAGAATTATTCAGGACAAATACATTTACAAATACAAGTTTGTTATTTTTTTGTTACTTTTTTCAAACATTTTTCTAATCTTTCGCTATAATTCATCTATCTATATTACATAAATTTGAAACGTTACTGAATGACTCACTGACTGATTCATCATCGTACAGCCTTAACGCCTGAAGATTCGAATTTTTAGGGAGTAAAAATAGGTAAATTGGGTAACCCTATATCTTCAAAACTAAAAGAAATATGAACAAAAAAATATAATACTTCTTTAGAAAAATAAAAGTACAGGTGTCTGGTACTTTTAGTACCTGGTAAAACCTGTATTTTAAAACTTTTTGTCACGCCATCTTTCTTTAAAACCAATAAACATAGAAATAAAAATTATATCAAATTCGCAAATTATCTAAGAAATAAAAATACGAATTTGGTACTTTATCAAAATTCGAACGTTTAAGGGGTGAAAATTACATATTTTTAGTACTTTTTTACAAAACATTTTTCACCATTCATTGAGATATACATACGTATTAAATGTTGGAACTTTTTTGTTTAAGCCTTGAAACATACACAGAAAAAAATTGTTGCGCCATTAAAGAATTAATCAAAAATAAAATCAGTTTTAATTAAATATTTAATCAGGTGAATTAAAATATTGTCAATTAAACATTTAATATACTTGATTAAAAGTTTAATTCGCCTGATTAAATATTTAATTGAAACTGATTTTATTTTTGATTAATTCTTTTACTGACGCAAAAATTTTTTTCTGTGTAAACTTTGTCATAAAAATATGTCCACGAAAGAAAAGCAGACGCTAACGAAGTAGCGAGTTAAATGCTAGTTATTTAATAAAAAATATGAATTTCTTTCGAATATTAAATCTGTAATTTATACCACATCTTAAAAAGACATATATCTGAGGCTGGGTGCTTAAAGGGCCAGTGGCAAAATTTTCACTTTTAAGAAAATTTAAATTTAATTTTTTATAGAAGAGTTCTTAGTGAAATTGTATAGCAAAACCCCTAAAAAGCTGTTCAGGCTTAAACTAGAAATGGCTGTTTCAGCAAAATAAAAGAGAGTAAGAAACGACACATTATACAACGATTAATTCAAAACAGAAAAATATTGACAACAAGATATTATGGAAATAAGTTTGCATATTGGGCTTTTTTAATTTATGGACGGATTCTCACCATTTTCAATACTAGTCCTTCAAAATTGCGACCTGTACTTTGCGCACAAGAGTTACATGGATAGATCACCATTTAGCCGGACGGACCAACGGATATCGTTAGATCGAGACGGTCGGTATACTAGAACCAAAAGTTTTATATAGTACACATATCAGCATAACACCCTTGATGGTATTGTAGGTATAGAAACACTAAAAGTTCAATTTAATATGATCAGAAATTATAATGGCCTACTCATAACGTCTAAAAACGAGCAGTGTGATATATGGGACGAGTATTATTCCTCAATTATATCCCCGACGCAAAATTATGAGGAGTCTACAAGTATATGTAGCTGAACCACCCACGAAAATATTCAAAATATATCCACCGCTACCCCAACAGTATCTGATATAATCAGGGGTGTGCTGGAAATCGCAAACGCAAGAATTTTAAAAGTCGTTTTTTAGTAAGATTTCTGTAATAAAAAAATTTTATGACAAATATTATACAAACATTTCTCTATTAAACAGAATTTTATAAACAAAATTATAAAAATTATATTAAAAGTGTATTAAAAACAGCCTCCAAATTCTTGCGTTTTGCATTTGCGATTTCCAGCACACCCCCCAATATCTGCGATTAAGACGCTCAAGAACAACAAAAGTCCTGGAAATAATAACATATCTTCGGAACTTCTCAAAATTGATCCTGAAACTAGTACAGTGTACCTGAAGAGGTAACAGAAGGCGTAATAATAAAATTGCCCAAAAAAGGCGACTTTACTAGCCCTTAGAACTGGCGAGGTATCATTCTGCTCGGTCGAATGGCGGTCTCCTCTATATCTAATATTCATTGACTTCGAAAAAGCATTTGATACTCTCAATCACAATGTCATTTGAAAATCCTTTCAATGTAAAAGTGTCCTTCAAAAAATAGTCCAACTCATGAAAAACATGTATGTTAGTGCAAGTTGTCGTATTCAGCACGAAGGCAAACTGAGCAGAAATATTAATGTTGGTACAGGAGTACGGCAAGGTTGCGTTATGTCACCACTTATTTAATATTGTGTTGGATGTTGCCATGAGCCAAGCTATGTCGGGCAATAGAGGTATTGGTTGGGGACTGTTAAATCGGTGATATAATCTGGAATATGCTGATGGCATTTGCTTTCTCTCTCACCGACACTCCGATATAAACATGAAACAGCAACGTCTTGCCGAGCTGGCCTTAATATTAATATTGGCAAAACTAAAGTGATGCGAATGAACACGGAAAAATCAAACATCTTACCAATTGATAATGTGCCTCTGGGGGAGGTTAATTAGTTTTGTTACCTCAGAGTTGGCATCACAACATCAGGCGGTTCGGGTGCAGATATTGCCAATCGAATAAAAAAGGCGACTCAAGCGGAGTTTTGCTATTTCTCTCCCATAGGGCGCCTCCCCGGGTGGTGGATAGGGGCACGTTTGACATTTAATGTCGGATTCCGCAAAAATAAAATATGCGGGGCGAACCTAGAAAATATGCAAACGTAGCGTCTGGACCCGCAGCGGGCGTCTACAAAAGGCGTCTGATTCCAGAGGAGCGGCCTATTTATGGTGTGTCTAACCACGTGTTGGCTGAATTCGTTAGACCCAGCTTTATGCTTGTAACATATCGCCGGAATACAGTCTTATCCAATACTACTTTCTAAAATATCATGAGTTCAAACCAGCAAAATATTGAGTCTCCAAGTGGTCGCCGCATCCCAGCGGTTAATCCACCTACCTCCGATTTATCACAGGTAGCATGAACATCTGATTTGGAGGTGCAGAACGCATGCTTAGAAATTAATATCATACAACTGAAACCTCAACAAATCGCAAAAATTTTACTCATAATTTGTATCCCGATACTTTTTCAATGAAATCGAAAACATTGATTGGTGCATGGAACGTCCGTTCTCTCACAGATCCAAACAAACTCAAAGAAGCCACAAAAGAAATGCAAAGACTTAACCTACAAGTTATTGGTCTCTCAGAATGTAGATGGAATGGGGTTGGCGATGTTACCCTGGAAAGTGGAAACCGATTTTTGTTCTCCGGCAGAAACATCGATGACCATCACCGCGACGGAGTCGGATTTTTACTGAGCAGAAAGGCTGCACAATCGCTAATCAACTGGAAACCTATAAACGAAAGATTCATTTGGTGCAGATTCAAATCACGCGTAAGGAACATAACCATCATTCAAACATATGCACCTACCGAACAAGCAGAGGAAGAAACCAAAAACGCGTACTACGACCAGCTCATGTCAATTACAGACTCAATACAAAAGGGAGACATACTCATCGTTATGGGAGACCTATGCTAAAATCGGTTCAGAAAACCACAGTCTTGAACACGTAATGGGAAAGCATGGATTGGGCGCAATAAACTCCAACGGCAGGCTTTTGACAAGCTTTTGTAATGAAGCCAACCTCGTTATCGGCGGCTCGCTATTCCCACACAAACCATGCCATAAAGCAACCTGGGTATCCCCAGATGGAATCACCGAAAACCAGAAAGACCACTTCTGCATAAGCAGACTCTGGAAGAAGTGTCTACTAGATGTTCGAGTCAAAAGGAGCGCTGACATCGGATACGACCACCACCTCTTCGTGGCATCTTTGCGCCTTAAAATTGCATCCATACAACGACCAAGCCAACATGGATCAAGAAAAAAATACAACCTCAAAAAACTCTCATCGCCTCAAACCAAGCGTTCATTTATAAGCGAACTATATCCAGCTGTACAAGACACTCGACAAATGGGTACACAAGACGTTGAATCATTGTGGTCAAATTTTAAATCCACGTTCATAAATGCCAGTGAGAAAGCTCTCGGACCCCAACCAAAGCAGATGAGAGAATGGATGACTGACGAAACGTAGGATCTCATCGAACAACGCAGAAAGTCAAAAAATATTCGAGATTCAACCAGGGTAAGAAGCAGAAAGAAACAGGCTTCCAAAGATTACGATGACCTTGTTAAAAAAGTGAAAATTTCGTGTAGAAGAGATAAGTACAATTGGTTGGACAAACTCGCGGAGAGGGCAGAAGCAGCGGCAGAAAAACGTGACATGAAACTCTTATACGACATCACTAAAGAAATATGCGGGAAAAAGTCACTTCAATCACGACCCATCCGGGACAAGGATGGAAACCTCTTAACATCGATTGAAGACCAAGTGCAGCGATTCAGAGAACACTTCTCTGAAATTCTAAATAATTCTACCCTCCCACCCCCGACTCTAAGCGTGACTCACGGAGATAACAGGACCACACGAAACATGTCACTTTTGTCGCAACCACCGCAATACAATGAAATTATTAAAGCCGTAGAGTCAATGAAGAACAACAAGTCCCCGGGAGTTGATAACATGTCAGCTGAGATGATTAAAGCATGTCCTATAACCACAGCTCGACTCCTACATCCCCTATTTATTAAAATTTGGGAAACAGAAAAACTACCGGAAGAATGGTTGGAGGGGATATTAGTCACGATCCCAAAAAAAGGCGACCTTAGTCAATGCCGAAACTACAGGGGTATTATGTTGCTCCCAATTTCGTCAAAAGGATTAACCAAAATTTTACTTAATCGCGTAAACGAAAAACTTGACTCAACCATTCGCAGGCAACAGGCAGGGTTTCGATCAAACCGCTCATGTGTCGACCACATTAATACATTAAGGATAATAATAGAACAGTCCGTGGAGTTTAGAACCGCTCTCCAACTTGTATTCGTCGATTATAGCACAGCATTAGCAGAGACTGTATATGGAATGCCTTAATACAGAGGGGTATCTCACCAAAGCTTATAAGACTGATAACGGCACAATACGATGGCTTCAAGTGCAGAGTTCTGTACAATGGTCGCTTATCAGCGGAGTTCAACACCATTTCTGGTGTTCGACAGGGCTGCCTAATGTCACCTATACTATTTCTGATAGTGCTGGACGATGTTTTAACTCGGGCTATAGACGGAAAAAACCGTGGTATCACTTGGAACCTCCAAAGCCAATTGGAAGATTTGGCATATGCAGATGACATATGCCTGATATCATCAAGGCATGCCGATATGCAGGATAAAATTGACAACCTTATCACCGAATCTAACAGTGTTGGCTTAAAAATTAACTCCGCAAAAACCAAAACGTTAAAAATAAATGCGACCAACCCTGACGCAAACTTTAAAGCCGGTGAGAATGCTATCGACAATGTGAACTCCTTCATCTACCTCGGGAGTGTCATTTCCCCAGATGGCGGAGCTGCAAACGATATCCATAGTAGAATATCCAAAGCACAAGGCGCTTTCTCACAGCTATGGAAAATCTGGAGGTCATCATCAATCTACACCCACACCATATTACGTATCTTTAACTCAAACGTAAAATCTGTTCTTTTATACGGATGTGAGACCTGGCTAATGACGAAAGCACTTGAAAAGAAACTTAAAATTTTCGTAAATAAATGCCTCAAGAAAATTTTGAAGATCTGGTGGCCAAATACCATATTTAACAAATTACTTCTCGAGAAATGCAACCAAATTGAAATACAACTCGAAATTAAAAAGAGACGATGGAATTGGATTGGTCACACCCTGCGGAAATCACCAACAGAAATATGCGGACAGGCTCTAGAATGGAACCCGCAAGGTAGTAGGAAACGAGAAAAGCCAAAGCATACATGGAGACGAACTATTGAAGATGATATGAAAAAAATGGGATACAATTTCAACAGGGCAAAAATCATCGCTCGAGATAGAGGAGAATGGCGAAATTACGTTGAGGCCCTATGCTCCACAGGGAGCTAAAGGAAATAAGAAGAAGAAGCCTAGGCCAACTTAAAAAGATATGGTACTCTTCAACTTTCTCTCGCCGTGTTAAATTAAAAATCTTTAACTCCAATATCCGACCTACATTGTTATAGGGATTCGAAACGTGGAATGCGGCCCCTCGTTATATGCATGCCCTGCAAGTTTTTATTAACAAACACCTTAGAAGAACTCTACGAGCCAATCAATCGAACCAATCCCCCATAACTATTGAAAAACAAAGGCGAGTATAGAACTGGATTGGTCACACCGATCGAGCTCATGCATGGCGTAGACAAATTGTAACCGAAGCGTCAAATATGCAAACTAGCTGGAACGAAGTATAAAACATCGCCATAAACAGATCCAGATGGAAAGATTTTGTTGAGGCTCTATGCTGCTTATAGGAACGACGGGAACATATTAATATATATAATATTACTTATAAATAAACATAAATAACATTAAAAAACTCAAATAAATTAGTTCTATACACATATCGCACTGGTTCCTTCAAAGAGTCAACTCAAAATTTACACATTGTCACTTTTTCCTGCAAAACGATAAGCAGTGGTCACATCTATCCACTGTAAAAAATTAAGGTCAATTTCTCTACTATTTTGCCAAAAAAAAAAAAAAAAACAATTTTATATAGGAGTATGTATATAAAAAAAGTTTTTTGTCTCTACTGAAAATTCATAAATTTTGAGCTAACCCCCTTTAGAGGAATCAGTGTGATATATAAAAAATATGAGAACATCAATTACTAGCACAATAAGAAATTGATGTTCTCGGTAATACGTAAACCAAATTTAATTCTAGAAATCTCCAACAAAAGACGACGTCAATACGTCTATTTTTATTTGTAAAACATGGATTTTGTTAACATTTTATTTAACCTCATTTAAACTACAAAATTTTAAAAGCTTATTTATTTTTAACTTAAAATATCAACAAGGCACAGTGGGACAAATAACGAATCTAGCTGCACAAAATTATTTGATGGTCAGTCTATACGATTGTGCTAAATTCGAAAAAAATAGTTAAAAAACGCTAGCTTAATTTTTTTTAAAGTGATAGAGTTTCGCTATTTCGAACTTCGGTACTATTAATTTTTCATATAATATTAACAAATTCGCATTACCTTTTAATGTTTGGAAAATTATTAAATTCAATATTTTTTATTTTTCGAATTTATTCTATGAGCTAAATTTGAGTTATGTATTTTATGGAGCTTTTTTGTAATACATAGTTTTATTCCTTAAATTTTTAGAAATGACTTTTATACACCACCAGACTATTATATTGTATTTTCTTGTTACATTTTACCTTAGCTATCCTTTGGATAACAATGAAGTATATTGTATGTACAGAAAAATTTACAATTATTAGACACTAGCAGAATGTTATGCATTTTCTGGCCCGCTACGGCCACACTAGATAGTGATACTTTTATAAATTGAATGTGTTTAACTCAACAATTTTAACAAATAAAAACTGGGAATTATTTTATTGCTATCCAAAGGATAGCTAAGGTAAAATGTAACAAGAAAATACAATATAATAGTCTGGTGGTGTATAAAAGTCATTCCTAAAAATTTAAGGAATATAACTATGTATTACAAAAAAGCTTTATAAAATACATAACTGAAATTTAGCTCATAGAATAAATTCGAAAAATAAAAAATGTTGAATATAATATAAAGTAACCTACGAAAGGAAATAATTCGCAGTTTCTATTTGTGCAAATTATTAAAAAAATTTCTACATTATTTAAAAAACAAGTTCAATCTATTTCAAATGGTAAAAAATTTATTTAGCAAACACTTGTATTAGCATAGTCATTCGAGCCGCGTTAAAAAATTTCAAAATTAAATGCGAATTATATATAAATATATTTTCTATATATATATATATATATATATATATATATATATATATATATATATATTTCAAATTTCCAAAGAGTTTATTAGAATGTAAAAAAGACTAAATTTTCCGAGTAATTAAATTCAAAATGTCGTTACTTTAACAACTTAGAAATTGTAATGGAATTTTCGAAAACCATTAAAATGTTATTTCTATTTTGCAATGTAATAAAAGATTAAATACAAAAATTAACCTCTTTATGGTTTTTAACAAATTTTTAAATTAAGTTTAAATTTTGGAAATTGTTAGAAGGTTTTTAAAACTTTCTTAGACTTGATTTTCAATAATTTTTAATCGAAATTTTACTTTTTGTACCAAAAATATAAAATTCGAAACTAAGTTCGAAATTTATAAATATTATAAATTTGTTCAAATTCAATATAGAAATAGATAAAACTGAGTTTTTAAGAACTAAAAGTTAAAATTTTTAGCGTTTTCTCAATAAAAATTTTAATCCAATATCTTAAATTGTATCTCTAACCGAAGCCACTGCGTCTTTTTTGGTTTAAAAGAAATCTTTACCATATTTCTGATTAATATCATCAATCGTATCTGACACAAATTTATAATTTAGATTTTTTTTTAAAATTGAAAAAAAATCAAAGATTAGATTAAACCAGGGGCCAAATTATGGTATTCAATATCGATCGAAATTCCTGTTTAAATTGTTTTGTATTTTCGATCGATATCGAATACCGTAATTTGCTCTCAAATTAAATTTAGTTTTAATTAAAAAAAATATATAAAAATTTTTAACTTATTTAAAAAATATAAAATCTCAAATTTCTTCTATCTCCTAACCCACTGTGTCTCTTCATACTTTTTAAGAACCATATTTGTAAACAAAATCACCAAGACAGAAAAAATAGCAACAAAATCTATTGGAGTTTCTAAGACTTTTGGATTCAGTGTCGTCAAAAATTGGAAAAAATAAAACAAACCTCTTTCTGTTTATGATTTCCTTTCTTTAATTTAAAATTCTAAAGAGAACAAACACAACAATTGTACAGGTGTTTTATTTAATGAACGTGTAAACACTTTTAAAGATTTCAAATACTTTTTTTTTAATTCTTAGTCTTATTTATCTAACAAGGTAAATAATATGTCATATTTTGAAACACGCGAAGTGATATTATTACTTCAACAACTCTTTTATCAGCGAAATAGGTCATATCGCTAGACTCAGTGATGCAAAACGTGGCACAATTGTTCTATTTTTGGCACTTTTGAACGTTTGGTGGCCCTGTAGAAATCTATTTTGGCCCTTTTAGGTCGAAATTAAACTAGCTGGTAGTGAGCTAGTCTATCAGTGCCGGAGTCGCGGGTTCTATTCCCGCCAAAGACTCTGGCCTCCCGTAGACAAGCGTAGAGCTTTGCGGGATTAGTTTAGTTAAAAAATCGGTTAATACATTTTTCAATGTTATTTTCTTACTTTTTCAAACAATACTTTTATTTACGAAATTGTTTTGTTTGTATAGGACCAAAAAAACCACACAAGCGGTTGTTTGTATGAAAAGTCAAAATTTTAAATATTCACAAAAACATCCTGTTGTTTTTGTCAAACCAATTGTTTTGTTACTTGTCCCTTTAAAGTAAGAACTGTTACTTTTATGTGCAAATCAGTCTTGCTTTAAATTAAAATTATTTTTAGTAGGTAAATATCAAAAAATCAAAGTAGACCGTCAAAGGATAAAAATGCTTCATACATAAATTAAATTTTGTATTGAAAAATAAAATTTCATGTTGCTTTTAAGCAATGCTACATAAAGTGTGTAATATTAAAGTAAAACAAAAATGGATAAAAACTATGTTAAACAATTGGTTTTATTTAAATACAAACATAATAACACAGTGCAACACGAAAAAACAGTGTTAAGAATCATTCCTAGGAAGTTTATATGTTCTAAAAAGTTATTTACTGAGATCTTAGGTACATTTTTGTAGCTGATTGTTTCCTTGAATTTTTAACGGTTTGCTACCTATGGACCTGAACAGGGGGAAAAAGGTGAAAAATCGAATTTTTTAAGTTTTTTGCGATTTTGATCTTGAAGATGAAGTTTTTTTGATTTTATATGTTCACAATGGCAAGAACTACAACTTTGTCGCAGAGAGTAAATCAAAATTCCGAACGGTTTGCAAGATATGAGCCTGAGAAAATTATCACTTTTTTGCAAAAAGGACTCCGAGGCCCCAAATCTTTGGCGGCCCATACAAAAAAGTGCATGACTTTGGGCAAAACTGGGAGACACGGGTCTTTTTTTCGGTCTTTTATCAGGTAGAGTTGTCAGTATATGGTTACTTTTCCATGACTTAAAAAATTAAACACAGTGTAATCTTATATGTATGTATATTAAAAAAATTGTTTGGCCCTCTTAAATCGCCAATTTGGCCCAAAATTAAAAAACTTAAAATGCATCACTGGCTAGACTACGTTTAAATTGCAGAAGAGAGAAAAAGAGAAGGACAGAGAAACTTGCTGGTAAGCGACATTTTTAGGAACACAATTTCTCAATTCTTGTACTATTTTTTTCGTATATAGTCCTCCAGATGGCGATCCACACCACGCGTTTAATGCGTTAATACGTTTATGCAACTGTCAAAAAAGTAAAATTATTGTAAAATTGTATGGACAAGTTGAACGCATATATGCAGCAAACGCATGAAGCAGGATTACATGTTACTTTTGTATGCGTCTTGAAAAAGAGTAAGAAAGTGATCAAGCGCATAGAACGCATGCTGTGGACTTAAAGCAAGGTTCCCCTATCTGGGGTCCCGACTGATTTCTAGGGCTTTGCGAAGAAAAATATATAATTTTTTTTTTTTTAAGTAAAGACTTTATTTAGTTTAGGGTTTTTTGTACCAGAAAACACTCTTCAGAATTTTCAGATGATTGATCCATAATTTACCATGTGTTCAATATAAACTCCCCTCCCGAAAATAGTTTTAGTTCGGGAAAAACTGTTACAAATCATGATATTGTTACGAAAGTAACTTTAGTTAAGAATTAGTTGTATTAATTAGTTATCTTGTATTTATTAGTTATCTTGTATTTATTAATTATCTTGTATTTATTAGTTATCTTGTATTTATTAGTTATCTTGTATTTATTAATTACCCAACAAACCAAAACGATTTAGAAAGAACTTGTAGCAAGCTTACTAACAAAAGCCTTAAGCTTAGAAAAGTGTATTGATTACTATTATAAAAGGCTTATTAACAATTGTTTAATAATGAAAACTGAACCCTTGCGATAATGTTACTAGTCTATAATATAATGTAAGCTAAGAATTCTAACTATAGAATAAGCTTAGAGAAAAATACTTTTTCTAATCATGTTAATTAACAATGAACACTGAACTACAGTAGTGATTTTATTTATTAGAATTAGTTTAGTTTAGTAATTATTTTTGTTTTGTTTACCCACATATTTCTTGCGGGACTCTTGTCTGTTTTTGGCAAACTGAAAGAAAAATTTCGTGCTTTTTACAAATTCGTCCTCTCCTACTCCAAAAGAAATTGCAGAATCTGTAAAAATTAAAAAGTAAATGAATATGTTAATGCATACAATATATGAAATACTTTACTTCTTATAGCTCTAGCTACACTCAGGTTACGCGCACTATTGTTTTCAGCCGTTCCCTTCCAGCATAAATGCTCTGCCAGCTCAGCTGTCAATAATTTGCGCCAACAGTTTTTGATATAATTTGGGTTTTTTGCTACCGTAAGCAGCTCAAAATCTTTATCATTTGAAGAACCAATCTCAATAGAGCTGGCTGCAAATTCACTTGCATTGCTTCTCTTTCTTTTATTAGTATTTAAAAGTAATTCAACAACTTCTTTCGATTCTTTACGAACACTCTGTTTAAATTTATATGGCATATTAACAAAATGTTTTTTTAATTATATATTATTTAATTACTTTTTTTTAAATTAGGCACTGTTTAAAACACTTTAAATCACTTCACTCTTTAAGCAAAACACAAAGACTGAAAACTTTAACTTATTATACAAAATGTATGCACGCATCAAATAACGGGACATCATTCTCAAAAACACTTACAAAACTATAGCGAGAATAAGTCATTTGCAATCATATTGGTTGTTACGATGTAGGAAATCTCTTATGATAAACTTATTCTACAACTTATTTAAATTTTGCTCTGTTTTGGTCTGTTGGGTATCTTGTATTTATTAGTTATCTTGTATTCGTTGTCTTGTATTCATAAGTAATTCTATTAGTTTACATTGTTATTAAAAATGTGCAGAATGCTCTAGAACAAAAGTTGATGTTAAAAAGTCCGTTAAAAAAAGCTTTATTTTAAGTGATGCGACCATGTAGCCATAAATGGCACTAGTAATAGACGCAAAATTTAAAATTCATAAAATAGCTGATGCATTAATCGTTAATAGTAAAGCCTCGAACCTTCGAAAAACATTTCGAATGTTCCGTACGTCCGAATTGCAGTATAAATACTAGAGGCCTGCGCAAAATATTCTTAATGTTCTGTGTTCTACTTCACACAACTATCAATCATATTATTTCACTGTAAACATACATAGCAAAACAAACATAACAACACATTACTCCCACCAAAACAAAACAAGCATAACTTGAAAACTTTTTCTCTTCTGCTTTGTTAGTGCTTGTATTATCAAAACAAACAGAATATCAACACAAAAACAGACAATGAAATAAAGAAACGGTAAATTATAGTAAAAGCATCGAGTGCAGTGTTGCCAGAATTAAGATTTTATCTTATTTTTGAAGATTTTTTTTCTCAAATTAAGATTTTTATTTTTAGAAATTAAGATTTTTAACTTTAAGTTTATAAAACATACATAATTTTTTTTACAGTTTTTTAAACATTAAATTTTTAAAACAATGAGTTTTTATATCAGTTTGTTATCTAATGGTTTTGCACACTTTTGTACTTTTGAACGAAAATTTATCATTCTTTTTGGGCATACAAATCATTAAAAAAGCATCATAGATTCGCGGTTGTTCATTTTGGGAATATTAATGAAAAAATATTATTTTTGAACAGAAAAAATTTATTTTTATAAAGATTAATTTATTAAAGAACAAAAAAGTTCATGTATTTAGTACCAAAAGGTAAAAAGGCGATGATACTTCTTAATTTAGATGGACTTTTTTACTTAAAACACAATTTTAAACATACACGCTTATTTTGTATAAATACCGCAAATACGTATTTCAATTTAAATAGTTTCCATAATAAGTAGTTTCTTTTAAAAAAATTAATAATTTTTACTTTTTTGCCTTTGTTATAAAAATTTTCAAGATTTTTCTCTTTAAAATAAGATTTGTTTTTCGCCAAATGAAGATTTTCCTTCCAAATCTTCTGGCAACGCCGATCGAGTGAACTAGAACATTAAAAAAACGTAACTAGGAATTTAAAAAATTTAAAGTGATCTTAGCTTATAACAGAAATGGATGCATTAAATGTAAGCAAAATTGATTTTTTTGAATTATTTCCTAAATTTATATTTTATTTTTATATAAAACTTTAAACGTTTATTTAACCAATATTTCTAATTAAAAAATTTTTTAATTTGTCAGTTATTGTTAAATTTGTTAAAAATTGTTGATAATTTATAAAATAAGGAAGAAAAAACCCTGAAGAAGGCACTCAAAGGAGTGCCGAAATATTGGTTAAATAAACGTTTAAAGTTTTATATAAAAATAAAAAAAAAGACTTTAAGCTTAATAATTTAGTTATATTATTTCCTAAATTTTAAATAATATTTTAAAGGAACCTACAACCGAACCCATTGAAAACAACTCAAACGAAATTAAATCAAAAGTTTTGTCTGGTGAGTACAAAGTGATCTCAAAGCGAGGACGCAGCAAAGTGTGGAAAGTTTTTCAAAGTATTGAGACTGATCGTGGTGTGGAAATACCTGGCTATGTAGTTTGCAGTAAATGTACAAACATTTATAAATATAATAAGCTAACCACCTCAAATTTGGTAAAGCATAAGTGCTACGTAAACGCCGAGTTAGGAAACGTTTCCGTAACACCAAAAATTATCGCAGACAATGCTACAAAAAAAAATGCCGTGGATATATTCACAAAATGGGTGGTCATAAATTGTAGACCTTTTAATATTGTCAGTGACTCTGGATTGAAAGAAGTCGCAGAGTGTTTTATTTCTATTGGAGCTAAATTTGGTACAAATATTGATATCCCAACCTACATACCCGATCCAACAACAATTTCACGCAATGTCGAGGTTATGTACAAAATTAAATTCAATGAAATTAAAAGTGAAATTTCTGAAATTTTTGACATTGGATACGGCTTGACATCCGACTTGTGGACCGACAATTATTTGAAAAAGTCGTATTTGGCCCTAACTTTTCATTTTGTTAAAGATGGTAACATTTACTGCAGACTATTGGGAATGAAAGCGATGAGCAATGAAAGGAACACGTGTTAGTTTTCTAATCATTTTTAATAGTAAATAATTTTTTATTAGGACTTGTTTTTTTTTAGCTCAAAACGTGCATGCAAAAGTAGTCCAACTGTTGTCGGACTTTGGTTGTGCTTTAGACAGTAAGGCAACAATGGTAACTGACAGAGGTTCGAATATGGTTAGCGCTTTTCGACCCTACCATCATTTGTTTTGCATTAATCATTTGTTGCAAAATACACTAAAGAAATCGATGGATGAAGAAGAGGAGATATGTGATATGTGCAGTACTAGCTCTAAATTAGTAAGATACTTCAAAAAGTCTGGAAACAATTCAAATTTTAATACAAGTTTAAAAAGCTATTCACCGACACGGTGGAATACTTTTTATTACGTATTTGGGTCTATAAAAGATAACTGGAATGAAATTTATCAAATATTGCAGCAAAAAAACGAGCTTAACCGATTAGGTGACCTTAATGTTTCTCATATAAGTTGTTTGATTGAAGTGTTAGAGGTGTTCGAAGAGACTCTAAAAAAACTTGAGGGTGAGAAGTATCCCACTTTGCAATTGGTAATTGTACATATTGACAAGCTCTTACGAACATGTGCCATCAACGATTCCAACATACCATTAGTTAGGCTATTTAAAGAGAAAATATTGTTTTATTTAAATAACTTAGTTTTAGAAAACTTAAACATTTTTCATAAAGTAGCCCTTTTTTTATTTCCACCCGCAAACAAACTTTTCCAATTTAAAGATGACGAAAAGTTGGCCATAAAAAAAGCAACAATGGAAATTATGTCAGAATTTTGTGACAACAATCAATTAAATACCATAACAACACTTTCTCTAAGCAATAGCGAATTGTTTGGTAGATTTGTTTCTCAGCAAAACCAAACAAGTTCCACGGACACTGTTACAGAAGAACTGATGATGTATGAAAACACTATCATACATTTTTATGATAACTTCGATGCATTAAAATGGTGGGAAACAAATAAAAATCAATTTCCGTTATTATATAAAACCAGTCTCAGGATACTCGCTATTCCTGCGTCAAGCGCATCTTCAGAAAGAGTTTTTTCTGCAGCGCGAAGCTTATTAACTGATAAAAGAAGTGCATTGGGTGGCAATACCGAAAATGTATCTAAAATTATGTTTTTGAATTACAATAGTTAAATAATTATTAATATTTTGTTGTTATCAATTTTACCAAAAAATTGTGAAACAAAAATTTTTTTAAAACATAAAATCCTATAAAACAGAATTCCATTTGGAGACTGCGGAAAAAAATTCTTGCAAAAACACACCATTTTATGTATTACATATGTTTTTATTTTTTATTTCAATGAAAATAATGAATTTTTCTGAATTTTATTTAAATATTAGACCTTAACCTTCATATATGTATATATGTGTATGTAAATAATAAACAAATAAAAATAAAAATTAATATTAACTATAAACTTTTTTAAGCTTTTTCAAAACATTAAAACATGCTTGGAATGTTCTATTTCTGTTTTAATGTTCTACTTCATATTTGTTCTAATTCAGCTTTATTCTAGTTCAGAATTGTTCTAGTGCAGTTTTGTTCTATTCTTTTATATTTTGATTGTAAAGCAAAACAATTGTTTTTGGAAGTATGTGTTTTGTAATGAGAGAGTAATATACACACACTTTCTAAATTTAATGAAATTGCTTGTAAGCAATTTTTCTTGTGCTTGTGCAGCTCTCTAATAAATACTTGCGGCGGCTAGCATCAAAGAAGAGTATTAGTTCAGACTTTGTCAAGTTGATACGCATCACGCGCAAAAAAATTATAAACATTGAAGTGTGTTGATCACAATAGTGAGTTATAAATAAACGCTGTAAATAACGGTTGTAAAAGTGGTGTGTTTCTTTAGTTGTACATATGTATTTGAATTGCAATCAACGAACTCGAAACGGTTTATTATAAAGGAAATAAACCAAAACGTTATTGAAAGGCAGTAACGAATTCGTTCAGATTTAGAAATAAAAGCATAAAGCTTTCTGACTGTCGGTTAATAATTAAAAATATATAGGTCTAGACCGCGACCAGTTTTAATACTGACGTCCGTTTTTAAAAAGATAGTTAATAATTTATGGATCCCATATTGGGCCCACTCCTGAAATAAAATAAAGAGTATTAGTAATTAGAAACCGCAAAAAAAATCTCCTAACATATCCCGCAATATTTTATCGTACTTCAAAATAAACGTGTTAAGCACAGTGGGGAAAAAGTTAGGTTTCCATATTGGGGCACATTGGGTATTACAAAAATAAAAAAAGATCCCGAATTCTTAATTTAAGCCCGATTTTTAAATATACGGGCATGTTCTTGAAATCGAAATGAAGTTAAATTGAAATGTAACGAGATTTTAAATTCAAATATTTACAAAATGACCGCAGTTTTTCGTGATTTCAAGTGTTGTTCGTGTAAAAAGTAATAGATACTCAAAATATGAAGTAAATATTAAGATAGCATAAAATATTTTTAAAAACTTTCATTGCAGGGTCGTTTTTTAAATTTGTTCGATTTTAAATCCACTTTATTTCAATTTCAAGATCTTGCCCGATGTTCTTTTCAATGAAATGTACTAGTCGACTTTAACAAAAAAGTAAGCATGCACAATTTATCTCTTACTACATTAAATAATTGTTTTCCGAGGTTTTATTTTAGATGCTCCAATTTCGCTTGATTTTATATTAATTTGATTTTCGAACGCTTAATTTTAATTGAAGCTAAAGTCAAATATTCGAAAAAACGTAAAACTGTATCTATTCGTCTATTCTATATGTATGGTGAAACTTTAGACCGAATCTCAGCATTTATGTACATAGTTGGGTATTCATTCGGTTAACCGTTAATCGGTTAAATTTTCACAATTTCATCATTAATATGCTTAAAATAATCTTCTGATAACTTTATAAAAGTGTTTTTTTAATCCATTTTCAATACTTTAAAGAAATATAAATTTGTTTGTTGGGTTTTTTTCTTAATCATCTGTAATCTTATTCATCTCAAATGTAATTACATTTTATTTTTAAAACCCCAAGTGTGAACATGGCTTTATCAAATAGCCAACAAAATCGCCATATATTTTATAAGCCGCCAAAAACTCGCCATGTCGCCAAATTTAAAATTAGGTCGCAAAGACCCAAGTAAGGTATATTTACACAAGGTTAACTCGTTGGCCCATATGTTTGTCAGCTGTTTACCCATAGTTGGAACCCAAACATCAAATTTCGTGTATATGAGACAACTCGGTTCTTTTTATAGAGCAGCATGTCTACACTCCCAAATGAGTCTACCTTGTGTAAATATACCTTGGACCCAAGTGAACCATTGAACGAAATTGAACGATCGTTCATCGTTCAACTAACTGATCCGTTTAATTGAACGAGTTCGTTCATGATTGACACAACTCTTTTCTTTAGTAGAATCGCTGACTTAATATCACTTGTCTCTTTGCAAGTTATAACTTATAAGTATTTCAGTATCACCCAAAATTAGTTTTTTATTATCAAACAAACAAAAAGTAATCGTCTTTTAAGTGCTAATCAAGAAATCGGCATTTTTGGAGCAAAAATCGGCAAATCGGCACTTTGATATTTAGGGGTAAAAAATCGGCAAATATGGCAGGCCTGGTTGTAAAAAAAAGCTTATTGTAAGAGAGATTTCCTACAAGATGAAAACAAATATAATTGCATATGACTTATTCCCGTTATAGTTTTGTTAGTGTTTTTGGGAATGAAAAAATAAAAAATTTTACAAAATAATTAAAACTTTAGGTATTATTAACTCAAATTAAGCTTAACAATTTTCGCCAAAGATATTAGTTTTCTGGGGTATTGGATAAATAATAAAACGGTTGCACACGGAATGCCAAGCTTAGTACACCCTCATTCACCACTAGTGTTGGAGGGAATAGAAAGATATATTGAAATTTATTTTTTTATTCTAAATTAATTTTTAACTTTTCGTTTTTCGGCCAACTATCAAATCAATCAAATCGTTTTGTTAAAACTAGTATTTTCGAATAAAAAAGTTTAGAGATATTTACTATATTTGCAGTGTTTTGAGTCAACACAAGCTTCTAATCCTTTTTTTTTTCTTTACACTGTCAAAACTAGTTCTGATTTTTTTCAAACATTAACTTTAAAAAGTTTAAACATTGCGATATTACCTATATAAAATATTAAATATTTACATATTTCAAAAAAGAAATTTCGAACATGTTTTAATTATCTTACAATTTAAGGAAAAAAATTAAAAATCTTAAGCTTCCATATAAAAAATATATATTTCCTTTAATTTAAAGGTATATTAAAAAATAAAATTCCAATCATTTTTGCAAATTAAAATGTTTTTCGGTTCACGTTTCATGTTTCCTTATAATTTGTTTATGATTTATAAGAGAGTACGTGCTGTAAATTGTTGCGTACTTTAAATGGGGCCTTTAAAATCTAGCATAAATTAAGGTGCTTGTATAAAATACATTTATAATTTTGTATATGTCTGCACCAGGTACACACATACCTAGTAGCAATAGTTGTTCCGTAATTTAACCACATGTCTCCTGTTACAAAAAAAAAACTGTTTACAAGAAAACGTATGAAAAAAGTTTAAGGTTAAACAATTTTAAAACAATTCCAATTAATAACTTAACTCTAACGAAACAACTTCTTTTATATCTACATGTTTACAGTTTATTTATTTTCCCTTACTTTTTTTTTTTGCTCAGTGTGTTGTTTTTAGTGAAATTTTTTAAGTACCCTACATGAGGTCCGAAAATTAAAATTAAGAAAAATGTTTTGCAAAGAATTTTTACAATTTTTAATGGGCTGACCAGGGAAACCATAAATATGCAATTGCATGTTTTTCCTTATGCGACCAATTAAGGCAGTACTAGTACATTTATCTATTTTTGAACTTTTTATGAATTTTGTCATCGATTTGTTAGTGCATATTTTTGCATATTTTACCCTTTGCAGCATGTTTTTGCATAATTTAGCTAACACCAGCATTTTTCAGGCTTATAGTGCATATTTCTCCTTTTTTGAGCATATTTTGCTACATGTTCAATTTGCTTAGATGCCTAAACACGCTCTCGCAGCGAATAAATTTTTTTTTTTCATTCTGGTAAGCAGATGGCGTTTTTGTTTTGAAAAGTTATATGTTAAACCAACGTGTTGCTTGAATTACATTTAATTTTCACTCTACCATTGTTAGCTAATACAGGTTGTCTTTAAACATAAATGTTTTTTTAAACTGAAAATTTTTATACATAAGGAACAAGTAAGAAAGTATAGTCGTTCAAGCCCGACCATATATATATATCATACTTGTGTGTCCATATTAATATGGATTTATCAATGTTTATAAACTTCATTAAAATCGGTTTGAAAGTTTGTGAGAAACAGAAATTGCCCCCTACCTCCCCTTGTGGTCATATTTTTGAAAAACTGCGTAGCTTATGTGTCCACATAAATATGTTTCTATCTAATCGGTTTGATAGTTTCTGAGAGGCAGAAATTTCCCCCTATCTTCCCTCGTGGTCCTACGATTCTGCCCATTTTCAGTAAGAACATATGTCCCAAATTTTATCAAATTGTCTCTAAAATGGCGACCTGTACTTTGCGCACAAGATTATATGGACAGCCAGACTGCCGGACGGACATCGTTAGTTCCACCCAGAAAGTGATTCTAAGTCGATCGGTATACTTTAAGGTGGGTCTAGGACCCATATTTTAAGGTGTTACACACATCAGCACAAATGCATAACACCCTCTCTACTATTATGGTGGGGGTATACAAATTATGGAATAAGCAATTATAAACATCGAAATTTATACCCATCTACTAGTATACCGCTCGACTCACAATCACTTGAAGATGTTTATCTGTCCGTCTGGCTGATTGGCTGTCCATGTAATTTCCCTGGTGATGATATTTAAACGTGGTTTTATTATAAGAAGATTAAGATTTCTCAATAAAGAAGATCTTTGTCAAACACAAAAACATAATGCAGTACCAAAAAGTAATTTCAATTTTTGGGAATACAAAATTCTAATTTCAAAAGATTTTGTTATTCGTGCTTAATTCCCAGTTTTTATTATTGATAAAAACACTTGAAATTTATTGTTGATGGGATAAGCTATTCCTATGCGCATTTCACTGGTAAACTTTGATATTGTTACAGGTAGAACTGTTGCTATAAGTCTTATACGCTTAACAGTTTTATTTGGTTTAATATCTTTAGTTTTTCTAAAATCTTTATGGATGAAGTTTCCTGATGATCTGGCCTAAGCAACCAGTGAAATGCGCATAGGAATAGCTTATCCCATCAACAATAAATTTCAAGTGTTTTTATCAATTATAAAAACTGGGAATTAAGCACGAATAACAAAATCTTTTGAAATCATAATGCAGTACCTTAAAAACTATTTCAGCAGGTATTTTATTTAGTTTTAAAGCATTAAAGTTCATTTAAAGCAAAATCAGGAAGGGCGAGGGGGAAAACAAATTTTCTTATCGCAAAAGCGTTTAACGAAAAGGTTTATCGAAAAAAGAAAATCAGGATGGAAGAGTTTGCAAGTCGTTTACGGCAACGACAGACGTAATAAGGCTGATTATACAAAAAGAAAAAACTCGTACTAAATTTAAGTTTTTTCTAATTACTTAAGTTCGAGTTGTCTCAAAAATGTAAATACGAATAACACTTAAAAGTACATAAAACAATCCAAAATGGGATAACTTTAGTAAACTAAATATTCGCGCGTACGCGTGTGTTGTAAAAGTTTGTTTTAGAAACAAAAACAACACTAAAACAAGAAAAATATTGATTATTATCATGTTTAAAAAGTTAAATAAATAGCAAGAATTCCCATATTCTATTTGTTAAAATTATTTAGTTAAATACATTAATTTTTCAGAGTAGAATGATTACAAAAACCATATTGGGCGTGCTGCTGGTGTCTCATAATTGAGAATTCTTCTGTAGACTAAGGGCGGAATACAACAACAGTGAAATAAACATGTGTTACGGGTAAGTTAGATAATAATATTCTTTCTGGTTCGGTGAAGTTTGTATTAAGGTAAGAATTAAACTAATCTCACTTTCGAATTATTTCAAGTACGAACCGAGATTAAGCGGTCTTAGAAATTCTTCAATCAGGCACAATTTGAGATTTATTTTAATTCACGTTTAATTAAATCAATTCTGTTTTCGGATTATTTTAAGTACGGGGCACTTGAATCAAGCATTCTGTACTTGATTGAAGGGAACCCGTGCTATTGACACCGCTTCGGCTCGATTAAAGTACGAATGGATTGATTTGTCTTTTCAGTGTAGGATTAGGCATCATCAATGACACTATAATGATTATCAGGAGAACAATTTGCTTTACTTAGTGCAGATCCAACAAGCAAAAAAGACATTAAAACTATTTATTCAATTTACACAGATATTTTCTCTTTCTTTAGTGAAATAACAAGAATAAATTGTATTATTAGTTTCTCAAACATGGTCAGATTATCGCATGGAAGTGCAATTTAAACGCCGTGAAGGCTTGTCCTGACGTAGCTGAAAAAAAGCGAAGCTAAATTTACCCCTATCCGCTTTTTAGGCCAGTTTTCTTTCCGTCCGAATTGCATTTGTTTCATTCGAATCAAATAAAAAATTTGACTGAATTACGCATTTCTCCAATCGAAGATATCAAAAGAGGACTTGAACTGCTGTTGGCCATTGAAGAGCAGATCTAAAAGAAAAAGTGAATGAAAGTTACTCGTTCCGAGAGAAACTATAAGAAAAGCTCGTCTAACACCACATGGATGATACGAGGGCAGTTCAATAAGTCTCTGTTAAATAAAACACAGGGTTTTGGATGAAAGATAATCTAATTTTTCAACGTGGTTTCTACAATTTTTAAAACCAACCAAAAAATAACTTTGAGGTGTGTTCGTTGTTGGAGTCAAATTCCTTTTCGTCGAGCAATTTCTTCAGGACTGCAACTAAAAAATATCATTCGTGGCTTTATACGAAAAATAGGAGAGATAAAGGAGCAATTCTTAGCCTAATTCATGGATTTTTGCAATGGAATGCTTAATGAACACACGAATATCAAAACTAGGTTAAATTTCCCAATAGTCCAGAAAAAGTGAAAGGTATTTATGGTTCAATAGCCTCAGTAGGCCAGTTGAAAATGTGTTAGTTTATCAGTGCGAGGATTGCGTGTTCGATTCCTGCCAAAGGCTCTGGCCGGTTTCATTACAACGTACAGTGGGATTTTGATGTCATGCAATTCTGTGGTCCACATTTCGCTCATTTTCTTTAACAACGTCATAAGAATTAATTTTTGAATCAATATCATTAATTCATGCAGATATTGTCATATCTTATAAAGGTATTGTAAATATTTCTTATGAAGATATTGAGAAAAAAATTATAAAATTTTCTTTTTTCATCATGTTGTTTGTAAATTAAAAACTTTAAAGTTTTTTTATGTAAAACTAATAGTTTTGAATTATGACGATGATGTAGCAAATGAGTGATATATTTGACTTAAATACAGTGTTTAAAAAGCTGCAATCAAAATAAAACAAAATGGCTTTTTCTTTGGACAAAAACAAACTGTTGCATTAACTCCTGATTCATTAAATGTAAACAGTCGCAGTCAAGTCAAAAGCAAAAAAACGAAAAATTATACACAACAAAGTACTTCGGCAGTCGACATGTTCGGAAGTTTTTGGTTTGACCGACTGAGACTTTTATTAAATTCCGAAGTTAAGGCAGAATAAATGTTGTTCGTGTGTAACAACTAATAAATAGAGTCGTATTTACTTTTGAGTTTAACACACGTGCTAAATTTATAGAATCGCATTGTTGCGCTTTTGCTAAGAGGTTTCCATGTCGCTGGCGAATGAGCGTAGGATTTTTCTTTGCCCATGTCTTGCAATTTACTTTTTGGCAAAACCATTTTATTTAATCATTATAAGATTGTGTATTGGAGGCTTAGTAAAAGCACGTTGAGGAGCACTGGGGAAAAATGTATTGGTTAAATATTATTCAATCACGAATGTACTGGCATTCTTCGGAATCTGATACATTTTAAAAGCAGGTAAATGCAACCTGAAGTGAACCAAACACTCAAATGACAGAGCTCCTTGGGATCCAATGGACTTCATTGGGTTCAACGTTGTACCTCAGTGCTTAACTGAGGCGCTACAGATGTCAGGGGACTCCGGTCACACGCCACCATTCTGACTATTTTTGAGGTCTCCATTAGTATGCTTCTTGCGAGAAATGCTTCCCGTCAGGATGATTGACGGGCCTAAAGCCAATGTTTCGGGTAGGGTGACGTCCAGTTGGAGGACTGATCTTAATCCGGCAGTGAAGTTCGTTTCGTTAATGGATCCCTGGGTCCCGTGGCTATTCGACAGAAGCTGCTTGGATTATAAATAAAGCAGTGGAGTTTAGATAGCGCCAGCTTCTAAACAAGGGGTGGGTGTATAATTTTTGGTGGATTTTAAGCTCGAATTGCAACCTGTGTGTGCAAACTATCCTCACTCACAAAGGGGCATTTGATTAGTGCTTATTATTAACACACCAATTGGTTGAGTTCCACCGTGAAGTTAAGTCGCAAGACATTGGCGCATATTCAGAAATCATAACTAAAGTTGTAACTAACAAAACAGAAACTAAAAAATAGTTCATAGATAGTTATAGATCTTATTCACAATTCATAACTAACGTAGTAACAGCTCTCAGCTGATAGTAGAAATGCAACCATGCATATTGGCATTTAGAGAAAATTAAATGTCGATAATATTTTGAACGATATATTCTGTAATTAATTAAAAAGCTTATAAAACTATTAAAATCTCATTTTTTGTTCTTTAAAATATTAACGCAAATTCTAAAAAAGTTGTTTTTTGGTTATAATAATATAAAAATCAATTAATATAATAATAAAAATATTCAAAAGAATTTTATCGACTAAGAACACATCTCTAGTTTATTTTATTATTTTTTTTTGGTGCAGCAGAAATTCATTTCAAACACAAATTATAATTGCAGCGCGTTTTATACGTCTTAACTGTTTTTTGTCATGTTTTTATCTGTAATTATTTGAATATCTCCTATAATTCTTTCCATTTATTTTTTTATAACCACTTCAAAAATGTTGTACTTTTGAAATAAATTATAAAATGATATGAATCAGCTGTTCTTTGAATGTATTAGTTAGTTGGCATTTAGTTACAGCTTTACCTATAATTAAGTGTAAACTTTTTATGCTGCAAGTAATCATCTGTGAATAGCTTAAATAGGTACTTAAAAAAGTTTACACTTGGTAATGATATATGAATATGCGCCATTATGATTTTTTTTAGTAAATAAAAAATTAAGTTGTACATTATTCAATTATTTTTGGTCACACTTTTTAAAATCAAATTTTCATGTGCAGCTTTAACAGTTTCAAAAATGTTAAAGCTTAGAGCATTCGTCAATTCTCCTATAATCACCAACTAATTCTATTTTATGTTTTATAACCAAAAATATTGTACGTAATTTTAGTTGTTTCTCTCATTTCTAGTTCGTTTGCCTTACTTACATCCTTTTTTACATTTTACATGCGAAAAAGTAGAGAAAAACACTTATTTTCAGTTTACATACGTATAGCAACAATTTATCAGCAGTTTTGTTGTAACATGTTTAGCAAGGAAAACATGTTTCAGTTTTAATGTGAATTTTACTTCTTTTTTTTTTAACTTAAAAGTGGAACTGTGGGACACATAAAACGTTAATTTTTTTTTTATAGAAATTTATAAAATTTGAGGGGATTTGGAATATAGCCTAAAAATTTTAAATTATAAATTACAAGAACTTCCCTGGGTAGGGAAGCAGCTCTCACATCATTGTAATCCGTTCATTTTTACGTCCGCACTAGTTAATGGTTTGGCAACGCTTCAGGGTTACCGTTCGACATGTTTAAAAAATGGCACAAAAGGTGGTTTTAAAAAAATGAAGTCGCACAAAAAAGTCGTTTAAGAAGATAAAAGTCGCAAACCTTTTTTAAAGACATTTATGTGTAATAAACATAACATATATAAAACGAATCAAAAAACAAAAAGAAATGTATCGTTGTTGACATTTCCCGTCTCAATTAGAAGGTTAGTTGCTTAACGCCTTTTGAAGCTTTTAAAAATGTTTGATAATATTATTTTAGACTGTAAACTTGGTAAATTCGACTGAAACTAGTAAATTCGACCCGCGTTCAGTCAAGAATAATATTATCGTTTCAACGACGCATATGCAATGAAAAACAAAGGCAGCTATACAGGCGTACACATCAATAGTATATCAACGGCTGTCGCCATTTGAAAAATCATAACATAAATACAGAAAAAGAAATACGAAATATGAACATGCGTCGTCGATTCGACGGAGTATGGCATTCTAGGGTTATATGACTTTTTGCAAAAAGGATAAAATTTGTATTTATTTCTTTGAAATTCTTGTAAAATCATCTTATCCATGTCAATGTGTCAAAAATATATACTATAACGCTGTTGCCGAATGAAGAATATACGGTCAAAAAACACACAAACATATAAAAAAGTACGGAGATTGTTTGTGTGAATATTAAAAATGCTTAATGTTCTTTCGTCAAACTGCTTGAAAAAGTCTAAAAAATCGCAGACCGTTAAAAATGTGTCTAATTTCGCCTTTAGTCAACGGGCGGTAGCCCTGCTTCGCATCACAGTTCTGCGAGTTTCGTCTTTAACCATACGTTTTTAACCTAACTTTTGCATCGTGACGATGTACAGACTTTGGAAGTTTCGGCCTCCTACATAAAGGTTTAGGTCGTGGGATAGATGGTTGGCCTAAGCTGTAAATGGCCAAGCATCTATCCCAAATAATTCTTATTCGGTAGCTTTTCGTTTAAAGAGATAACTTAAAACTAAACCAAACAATTCTAAGTAGGTAGTTTACCTGGATGCCCGAAGAAGTTGTTTGGAGTGAAACAAAAATTTTTACCTCTTCCCACACCAGGGTAGGGCAAGAGTATTTTAATTTCCAACAGCTTGATATACAAATTTATATGTTAATTTATACAAATTTGAGAGATTCACAAGGGAGTCATAAAGTCATATGTCTTATGGTGTTTTCTTTTTTACAAAAAAATGTGACATTTAAAAAAAATGCAATTTGGTGTTCGTTTCTCACAAATGCTTTGCTCTCCAAAATGGTGGCTTGGCGTTATGCTAAAAAGCTCACCCTTACTAATGGCATAAGGCATTGATTGCACTTTACGCCTTGTATTACTCGACAGTGTTTATAATGCCCTGTAAAAAGGTTACATCTGTTTACATAAAGGGCTACCAGACGAAGTTGGGAAAAAAATCGCCTCTTATCAGGACAGTAAGCATTTTAAATTTTAATAGTTTTTTTTTCTATTATTTTATTGTAAAAAACATAAGAAAGCATTACATTCTTAATGGTAGGTTGTTAGTGATATAAAATTTAAGTTGATTCGGTGTTCAAACAAATCTTAAAAACTTGGTGTCAATAAATCGCCAATCTGGCAAAGGTATTTTCTTGTTTATATTTTTTATGAAAAACAAACAAAAGAAATTGGAATTTCGTCATTCAATTTGTTCTTTGATTTATTCATGTAACGGGTGGTTAAGTTTTAAAGGATGATGTTGAATGTGAACCACACCTAAACGTCAAGTTTTTTTCTGCATTTAATTTGACATTTCTCAATTTTAAACTAACTCAATTTGAATCATGGAAAGATACACAATCGAGCAACGCGTTAAAGTTATTCAGGCTTATAAAGAAATTGGGCGTTTAAATCAAAATGCATATCGTGCACTTCGTGATTTTTTCCGTCAATTTAATCGTCCAAATGTGTGTACAATCGGAAAAATCGTGCAAAAATTTAAACAAACCGGGTCTGTAGGAGATGTGAAAATACCAGTGCATACTCGTACAGCTCGTACTGCATAAAATATTGCTGCTGTTCGCGAAAGTGTGGCTGAAGAGCCGTCCACCTCAACTCGTCGTCGTGCCCAACAATTGTACCTCTCACGCTCGTCGTTGATGAGCATTATGCATAAAGACTTGCCTTTACACGCTTACAAGGTGTAATTGACTCAAGAACTAAAGCCTCTTAACCAATCCAAACGTCGTCAATGGTCAGAATGGTGGCAAGAAATGGCAACAGTGGATGATCCAGGAAAATCATCTTTAGTGATGAGGCAGAGTTTCACCTCAGTGAATTCTTCAATAAGCAGTTTTGCCGCATTTGGGCGAATGATAATCCAAGAGTGATTGTCGAAAAACCAATGCACCCACAAAAAATGATGATAAAGATGATAACGACCTTTTTTGGCCCGAATTGGAAGATATGGATGTGGACGATATGTGGTTTCAACAGGACGGTGCCACTTGCCACACAGCTAATGAAACAATGGCTCTTTTGCGAGACAGATTCAATGGCCGTGTTATCTCACGTGGTGGCGATGTCAATTTGACGCCAAGATGATGTGATTTGAGACCGTTGGACTTCTTTCTTTGGGGTTATATGAAAGAAAAGGTGTACGTCGATAAGCCAGCAACAATTCAAGAGCTAAAGGATGAGATAATTCGGCACACGTACGGCATAGAACCTCAATTATGCCTCAGCTTCATCAAAAATTTGCACCATCCGATGGAGGTGTGCCGTCGAGGTCGCGGCGGCCATTTGGCCGATATTTTGTTCCATACATAATTGAACTATACCAATATTATCACAATAAAAAGAAATGCCAAGAATTTCCTAAATAATTTGTGTTTTATTCAAAATCAATATCGGCCCTTAAAATTTAACCACCCTTTATTTAATATCAATCAATAAACAAATTTTGGTTTATGTATATTTTATTTAATTATTTTGTAAACTTTATGTCAGCTGTTCTCGTCAAATAAGAAATTGCATTATTAGATTGTGGCAACACAGTTTATACATGCACGTTTTAACAAGGTGTTTTTTTTTTTTTTTTTTTTTTTTTTTTTTTTTTTTTTTTTTTTTTTTTTTTTTTTGTAGAAAAGGAAACACTATTAGAATAATAACAAGATAAAAACATAATTTAGATTTCTACGCTGTAGTAATGACAAAACCATAAACACAGCATAAAAAGTCTTATTATTTTAGGACTTTTTTTGTTTAAAACACAACAATAATTTTGCTAAACTATTGTAAAATGTTATGATATTATGACCATATGACTTGATAGCACACCTTGTGAATCCCCCAATTATTTGAACGCTTCAAATTTCATTGATTTGCTTGCGCCGTTGAAAACAACCCAAATATTCTTTCGTGCTGCGGTATTTATTCTGAGGATTACGTCGTAAAAACAAAAATTCAGCTTCAAATTATAAAACTTATTGGTTTTATTAGAAAACGTGGACTAAGAATAATGGTTTCATTAGGAAGAAAATAAAATCATGGTCCGTACGAGAATTTACTTGGCTTTTGACGAATATTTCTAAAGGATTTGTCACTTTGTTCCGAGGTTATCTAGTAAGTTACTTTTTCTTGTAAAAAGTGAACTAACGGCGGTTATTGACAGATTCACTAGGCACTGTGGTTTTAGGTACCTTCATTTAATAGGTAATGTGATTAATACATATTCTGCGTACCTGCACAAAATGGTGCATAGTGTGTACTTAATCGCACAACTATCCACATGTCATCATTGTCCACTGTCTGGTGGCTATACCTAATACGAATGCTGGATACGCCAGGCGAATTTTTTGTGATATGGAAAAATAGTCATATATGGAACTCCTTAAAGACTGTTGGGTATTAAAAAATTTACCCATTTTGTGTTAACAAATCGCTTTTAATTTTTTTACATTTTAAGGGGACTCCTAAAACTATTTTTAGAAAGGGTGGGCGTTTTTAGCTTTGCGCATTGTGCTTTACTTGGGAGCACTGCTTTCAACTATTTTCTGGCATTGAAAAACATTCATTTTACCTGTACGATTAAGAAATGCAAAAACAACAAAAGTAATTGCTATATTAAGTTTTTCCAGAAAAATCAATTTTTACTATTAAATAAAATTGTAAGAGAAAGCACAAATCTCTTTTCAGGCCTTTGCTAGAATTTTCTCCCTGTCTTAATTTTTTGAGTATTTAAATACTTATTTGGCAAGAATGGGTTAATCACCCAAAGCGTAGTCGCATATTGCTTTTCAAGCTGGGAGTTTAACTTGAAAATTTTATATTTAATGTAAAATTAAAGTTTAACCTCATATTCCTAAACTATGTTTTACTTCATTAACACCTTTAACTATGCTTCACATAAATAATCCTCTAACTATGCTGTACAATATTATGTCTTCCTGTTTTCTACTACATTCCACTGTATTTCATACATAAAAATGGGCGCTTTTATACATACACATATTAATGCATGTGTTAGTAGTATATGAATGCATAATTTTTTTAGTTTTTCTCCAATATTTTTTTGTTGCCCATAAAACACGTTTATGTAAAACTAACTAACAACTACAATAACAACAATATTAAAAAAAAGCAACAAAATTGTGATTTAATCCGCTTACAGCCATGAAAGATAAGCTTAAAAATACAACATGATGGTTGGTTTGGTTGGTTGGTTTTTCTGAATTGTTCGTTGATTGTTTAGTTTAAAGAGAAAATTATTTCTCATAAAAAATATTTAGTTAAAACAAACTAAACATTGTTAAGCGCCTAAAAGCATGCAAAGTTAATGTTTTGTAGATTTTTTCTGTTAGCATTTCGTTTTAAAGTTTTTTTTATATTTTTTCTTTTAATTTGAATTGCATTGTAAAATTAATACCACAAATGCGTGTTAGACAAAAAAAAAAAAAAAAAAAAAATAGTTTTTCCCTTTTTCTGTTATGTTCTTTTATATTAGAGTTATGTTTGAAAAATAATTTGTTATAAAGTTATGTAAATAATTGATTTAAAAAAATCGCAAAAATTAGAGGGTTTTTTTATGTTTATTAAAGAAAAATCGTGTTATATGGAATACAATATCTATCTTAGTTTCTAACATAGTTTGCACTTTCAAACGGATTACACTAGTTATATGACCGCTAGTGTTGACAGATATATTGGTTAAAGTTTCTATTAGTTTATTAAGAGCAAAATGAAAAAACTAGCCGAAACTCTTGTGTACATGTGATTTTGCCTCTCTGCCTAACTAATTAATTCCACTCGACTACGGAACATATATCTGAACTGCTTACTCTTCTGCTTTTTATTAGTCATTGATAACCTAAATAATGGTTAACGCTAACTAGTTAGGCATAACTAAAATATAAGTTAGCACTAACTAGTTATTCATAACGTAAATATTGGATAATACTATCCTTTATAAAATAATACTTTTTTTATATTATATCTTTTTATAAAAAACATTATAATCGAATTTCATTAACACATTGCAGTCAGGAAATTCGATTTTAGAAAAGTAAATACCACGTACCATTATTTCTGTGGCTGCTTTATAACATTCCACTTCTTGAATTAGTCTGGAAATGTAGGTACGTACGTACGTGTGCCCAATCAATTAATCGTAGATCTTAAAAAAAACATTTTATTTTGTTAACAATTTGTGTGCAAAAAATTAAATACATACTTGAAAAGCCATCAGGATTTTTAATAATAATTTTGGTTCCTTTATTATCACCAACAAATCTTAGACGATTATCCTGACCAAAGCCACCACCCGAATGACCGCTACCTATTGAACGAACACTCCTTTCAAAACACTGCTTCGCACATGACCTCTGTTGTTTCCTGAGAATCTACCACCACGTCCTCTGAAGCCACCATCAGTACGCCCTCCTTTACCATTAGAGTTCTGAATACCGCTGTTTGACGGTGCCACTTTTTCTTCAAGAAATTTTTTAACTCTCTACTTTTGTTACAATTTTTATAAGTAAATTAATGGAACACAAGTGGCAAATAATAAATTTAAGCAATTCACAATTTTTACAAGTGTGCGACAAAAATATATTAAATAATTGGCATTATTTAGAAATTGTTACTTTCCTGCAGTCAGACTGGGATCAAATGTCTCCATGTCTATACTTATTTTACTAGTGACAACTCTAGTAGTTCAAATGTTTCCAATTTTTCTTTTAAGCGTCAACATAAAAAATACAGAGACAATAGATGTGGTATATTTCTAGTGTATGTGTCAATAAACAAAATAAAGCGACAACAGATGTAGTATATTTCTAGTAACATTGTCAACAAACGCGTCAATATCCTGAAAGAAATGTCAAAAGAAACACTGTATTGACTCGCGTTAAGGCCCAACCAGAATGTGCATAAACAAACTTAAGCTACTGTCAAAAAGAAAACAAAAAGCCTCTCAAATGCATTTAAAATAACAAAAAGAAAATAAAAAAACATTGATTCCGTACGGAATCAGCGATTAGTTTCGCACCTTGCTTAAGCAAATATCAGTTTAATAAAACTTAACATAAAGTTTCCTTAAGTTCAATATGGTTTTGCAGATATGATTTACATGTATTTGCTCAGTTGCTTAAGTCACGTTACGCACATTCTGGTTGCGCCTTTAGACACCAGATCTATTGACTAATTGTACACCCAATAATATTCTCTTCTGTTGGCACTTAGCATATGCTTGTTCTTGTTTTTTTCTCTACTGCGCAACAGCTTCGTTATTTTATTAGTATTATTAAGCGGGTTTGCTGAAAAACAACATGCGTGTGGTTCTTTAACAATTTTTTTAAAAATTAGCCAGCCCTGAAAAAATGTGCGCAATTTTATTTATTAAGCTGTGAATTTATATTTTTTATATCAATTTTTTGTTAAAATAATAAAATGTATATTTTCATTAAAACGAAAAAGTCTGGTTTAACTTATTTGTCAAGAAAATGCTAACATGTACAATTATTGTAAACAAAAGTACAAAAAGATACTAATGATAAAGTCGCTAGAGTGACACCAGAATTTTACTACTGACATTCCCTATAGCTTTGTTCCAAAATTTATAGAAACGTACTATTAGAACTATAAGAAATATAGAAATATAAGAACTATCCAGTCAATATCTAGTAGGGTATTCATTTAATCGACCTTTTGCTTTAATCGGCTAATCGCTCGATAAATTAATCGAGGTTTTGGTTTAATCGGTCAATAATCGGTTAATTTTGTTTTTGATCGGTTAACCGATTAATAAAGTTTTTTTCATAAATTAAGTAATTTCAATATATAGAAATGCATTAATTATTTATTATTTGGAGTTTATTAGTAAAAAAAAACAATAATATACCAAACATTAAAATTCTTGAACTAAAACTAGCAAACAAAAAAACAATTCATAAATATGTAATATGCATTTTTCAATTAATACATAATTGGGGGATTCACAAGATGTGATATCAAGTCATATTGTCATAATGTCCTAAATAATATTTTACAATTGCTTAAAATAAATATTGTTGTGTTTAAAACAAAATAAAAATTTTAATGCTGTGCTCATTGATTCGTCATAACTGCACAGTAGAAATATAAATTATAAGCGGTAGCCCACAACAGTCATATCGTCGGCTTAATATGCAAACCTGCTAACTTCCTTCAAACACATTTTACAGGAGAGACAAAAAACTTTTTATTTTTTCTATTTGCAGGTTGATAGAAAATTTAAAATACAATTAGTTTTACACACTTCAAGACTTAAATAGAAAAAAAAATAAATGCTGGGCGACGAGGAATATATTTCTCTACCAGACGGCATCAAAATCTCAATTTACATAAAAAGTGGATTTAGCCGGCTTGCATATTAATTCTACGATATATATTTCAAGTACATAATTATTTAAAGACATAAGACTTTACAACTTTATGACAACCTTGTGAACCCCCAAATATTTATTTCTAAAAAAATAGACTGAGATAATTTTATTAGTTATTTCAATAGTTAAAGGAGATCTTATAAAAAAATCGTTTAAAAAAGAAATTTGGTTTAAATGTTTAGGAGTAAAGCGATTCTTTTCTTTTGTTTTGACAAAACTTGACTTACAAAAAAATTCTTTCACTTATCGTAGATGAATATCTAATTTTTCAGTCCTTTTTAAGGATTTCTCTACACATTAGGGTATTCATTCGGTTAACCGTTAATCGGTTAACCGATTAATTACTAGCCGATTAACTGATCGGTTAATTTAAAATTGGCCATTTTCGATTAACGATTAAACCGGTTAATTTCAGTCGATTAACCGATTAACCGATGTTACAAATTTTTTTAGTTTTTTGTAGTATTATAACATATTTTTTAGTGTTTTTAATTATTTGTTTCGTCTCATATAAAAAAGGTATATGTATTCCAGCAACACATTCTTAAAATACAGTACAAAAACAGAAACTAGGGGCTTGGAAATACATTTTTTGCTTTGCCAGGATGAGTCAGATGATGACCTAACAATAGAAGAAACTCTCGATTGTAACACAAACTATCTTTAACAAAATTAGCCGAAATAATGGCATAATGGAAAATGTTAAATGTTAAGAGAAATCCTGGAAAATGACTGAGAAATTAGATAATCTGAATCATGATACAAAGAAACCAAGATAACGCATTCAGCTTTTAAAAATGAATGTTTCTGCTCATTTGCGTCCCATCAGCGCATAAGTACAGCTAAAATATAGAAACACAAGAAACCAAAAATGTGTATAATATTCTTAGAGACGTCATATCAAACAGTTGAATTTTGTAAACATGTGCAATGCGTAATCTTGTTTTTATCATTCTTGAATCTGTATTATCGGTTGCTTTCAATTTCTCCAACATCCTTCGATAATTGAAAGAATTTTTTCCGAGTCAAGTTTTATCAAAACTAAAGAGAAGAATCCTAAATCCTACACATTTAAACCAAATTTTTTTTCCAAAAGATCATTTTATAAGATCTTAAACTATTGAAATAATTAATGAAAAAATCTCAGCTGATTTTTTAATAAATGCATAAAAATATTATGTATTAATTATAATATATGTTTTTTTATATTTATGAATTACTTTTTTGTTTGCTCCTTTTAGTTCAAGAATTGTTTTGTTCGTTATCTTATTGTTTTTTTTTACTTATAGACTCCAATAATAAATAGTTTTTGCATTTTTATTAATTGAAATTACTTAATTTATAACAAAACTTTATTAATCGGTTAACCGATGAATAACAAAATTAACCGATTATTAACCGATTAAACCAAAACCTCGGTTAATTAATCGAGCGATTAACCGATTAAAGCGAAAGCCCGATTAAATGAATACCCCACTACACATATAAAATATATCATTATGCTTTATTTTTGTTAAAGGACTTATATAAGAAGGTATGAGAAGAAACAAATAACTAAACACATACATATAAAAAGTACTTGAAACAAGAAAAAGGTGTTGGCAATCAAACATTTAACCCATTTTTTTCCACATTCCTATTGATTGAACATTGAAATCGGTCGGCGGCAAATGAGTTGAAATGAAGATCACCTTTGTTTGTTAGAAAAAATATTTTCTAAACACATACCTTTTGTATATGAGACGAAACAAATAAATAAAAATTCAAAAAAATATGTTATAATACTACAAAAAATTAAAAATTTTATTACATCGGTTAATCGACTGAAATTAACCGTTATTCGAAAAAAGCCAATTTGAAATTAACCGATCAGTTAATCGGGTAGTAATTAATCGGTTAACCGTCAATGAATACCCTAATATCTAGTCAATTGTTATAATGTTACTTCTGTATTTTCAATGACACGAACATGTTAAATGTCAATGGCACAAAACCTTGTATAGGGTATAATTAGACAGTAGTACTGGCGACAAAGTCAAAAGCGAGTCAGTGTAATTTTACTATCGACATTTCCTACAGGGTTGTTTGACTATATCATATACATCCCAGCTAGCATTTTCAATCGTCTAGGAGTCTATTGGGAATCTCACAAAGAGTGTTTTTGATCGTCGACGAGCTCATTGTATAATTGTAGACGATTCCTAGCACGGGAGAAACTGTTTCACGTGCTGATTCGTATGAGAGATTCTTCTATAACGCAGCGAAAGACGCTTATATTAATCGTAAAGGGAATCGTTTGTGATGTATTTGGAGATTATCTAACGAGTTTTTTACAAAGCATGCCAAGAGTCGTATGAGTCTCATGTAGGGATTATTTTACAACTCGTGAAATGCTCAGCCGTATAACTTTTTCATGTTAAAACTTCTAATTTTCTTACAATTTACATGAAACAAACCTTTAAGGTTGCGAAGGCAAACACTTTCCTGTCGGGAAATCCTTTTTTACAGATCCTTAGGTCGGTTTGTTTTATTGAAATTGTATTGACAATAGAATTTTCATATTTTAAAAACGCTCTTATTTAGTAATTGTAATATGACTCTTACAGAGAGTCGCAAAAGGTTCATTACAAGATTAAAAGCCGAGCGTGTCAAAAAATTTATAAAAAAGTAATAAATAAAAAAAAATATTTGTTTGTGTTAATCGTCAGATAATCATCAGAAGATTTTTTTAGGAGTTGTATATTAAACATAATCGTCTAACAAACAGCCTATGCTAGCTGGGTAGCTGGGATATGTCAGAGTGGAACAACTAATGTAAAATTGTTGCAAGTGTGTTAGTAAATAATTTTTTTTTTTAGTTTTGGTTATGCATTTCTTGTAGGGTACTTTTGTCAACAGCTATGTTTTATAAAGGGCTGCCAGGTACTTTTTTTCCTTGTCCCCAAAAAATTAAAAAATATCCCCAAAAATCCCCATATCCCCAAAAACAAAACCTTGAAAAGTTTATATTTTTTGTTTGTTTTTTCTGACCAAATTTTTTAAAAAAATAGTTAGAAAAATGTTAATAAGAAATCCCCAAATAAAAATTTTTAGTCAAAAAAACCATTTTATTTTGTTTGTAGCGACTGGTTTTGGCATGTTTTTGTAATTCCTTTTTATGCGAGTCCAGTAAGGAATTACAAGCAGAACAATATAATGTTATTGAAGAAATTTATAAGAATTTGGAGCTTGTTTAATCGGCTTAATCTATCCTAATAATCAACAATAAAAATACATATATCCATCATTTATTTAGTACTTCGATGCGTCATAACTACTAACCAATGAAGATCCCCGAATCTTTTTTTTAAATCCAAAAAAAAAATCCCCAAATGACTTTCCTTGTCCTTTTTGCTCACATGAAATCCCCAACTTTGGGGATAAATCCCCAAGTCTGACAGCCCTGGTTTTATATACCCAAAATATGTTCTATAAAGATCGAAAACCAAAAAAGCGAACGCAGTACCTGACAAATCTTAATTTATCTCTCGTGGCTCCCTATTTAAGAGGCATATTCGAGACACTTACCTTGCGGACCTTAAGTAAGTAAAAAATTTTAAATAAAATACCCAATCAATATGAATCCATCGAAAATGTTGTCAGAAAACCATAAGAGCGTAAAATTTGTCACCTCTGTCCCTATATTTTTATACCCACACCACAACTGTGGTGCTGGGAATAATATGGTCGGGCTTGACCGACTATACTTTCTTACTTGTTTTCTTTGTATTATTTGACTGATTATCTTTAAAGGCTGACTAAGAAAAAATGATTTTTTTTACCTTTTTAGTTATTGTTGTTTTAAAAAGTTAATTAATTTAAACAAGTAAGAAAGTATAGTCGGTCAAGCCCGACCATATGATACCCAGCACCACAGTACTTAAAAACACATCATGCTTATGTGTCCATATAAATATGGATTTCTCTATGTTTAAAAACTTCATTAAAATCGGTTTTAAAGTTTGTAAGAGGCAGAAATTGGCCCCTACATCCCCTTGTGGTCCTATTTTTGAAAAACTGTATAGCTTATGTGTCCATATAGATATGGATCTACCTATGTTTTAAATTTCATTAAAATCAGTTTGAGAGGCAAAAACTGCCCCTTTCTCCCCTTGTGTTCCTATATTTTTTAAAACTGTATATCTTATGAGTCCATATAGATATGGATCTATCTATGTTTTAAATTTCATTAAAATCGGTTTGAGAGACAAAAATTGCCCTTATCACCCCTTGTGGTCCTATTTATACCCACACCACAATAGTGGAGAGGGTATTATGCGTTTGTGCTGATGTGTGTAACGCCTTAAAATAGTGGTCCTAGACCCACCTTAAAGTATACCGATCTACTCAGAATCACTTTCTGAGTCGAACTAACGATGTCCGTCCGGCTGGCTGGCAGGCTGGCTGGCTGTCCATGTAACCTTGTGCGCAAAGTACAGGTCGCAACTTTGGAGATAACTTGATAAAATTTGGGTCATAGGTTCTTATTGGCACAAGGACCAATCCTATTAAAAATGGGCCAAATCGTTGGACCACGAGGGAAGATAGGGGGAAATTTAAAACATGGATAGATCCATATCTATATGGACACATAAGCTATACAGTTTTAAAAAAATAGGACCACAAGGGGTGATAAGGGCAATTTTTGTCTCTCAAACCGATTTTAATGAAATTTAAAACATAGATAGATCCATATCTATATGGACACATAAGCTATAAAGTTTTTCAAAAATAGGACCACAAGGGGATGTAGGGCGCAATTTCTGCCTCTCACAAACTTTCAAACCGATTTTAATGAAGTTTTTAAACATAGAGAAATCCATATTTATATGGACACATAAGCATGATGTGTTTTTAAGTACTGTGGTGCTGGGTATCATATGGTCGGGCTTGACCGACTATACTTTCTTACTTGTTTTTTAAAACTGTATAGCTTATGTGTCCATATAGATATGGATCTATCCATGTTTTAAATAGGCTTGGTCCTTGTGCCAATTAGAACCTATGTCCCAAATTTTATCAAATTATCTCTTAAATTGCGACGTGTACTTTGCGCACAAGGTTACATGGACAGCCAGCCAGCCAGCCAGCCAGCCGGACGGACATCGTTAGTTCGACACAGAAAGTGATTCTGAGTCGATCGGTATACTTTAAGGTGGGTCTAGGACCAATATTTTAAGGCGTTACACACATCAGCACAAATGCATAATACCCTCTCCACTATTGTGATGTGGGTATAAAAACAAAAAAGAGAGCTCTAATTCGTAACGAATTTTATAAGTATGTTATTTTTTTATTTTTTAATAAAACGCTAAACTAAAACAGATTTTTGTTGATTTTTTACTTAAAAAATCGTACCGCTAGAAATTATTTTTTAAAAAGCTCGCTGATTCGATGAAGAGTAACCTTAATGTACTAAAATTAAGAGTAAGCTTTCAGGGTTAAAAGTACGGTGAGTACGGATGTTCTTGGATCAAGAACGGATTTTCAATTGCGAAATACTTAACTTATCCATATTCAATTACGAATTCGTACTTCACTTAATTCGAAAACGAGATTGACTTGAGTAAAACTAAGATTGAACCAATCTCAAAATGCGCTTGATCTAAGAGTAATAAAGTTGATTTTATCCCGAATTCGTAATTGAAAAAAAACCAAAAAAGAAATTAGAAAGAGGATGTCATTATGATTGATTTACTTACACGTTTTACACCTTACAGAATGACAAAACACCAGCATCATGCCCTTATCTTATGTACATATTTAACTAAAAATAAAAACTAAATGAGCATAAAGAGTTCTCATTGCGAAATTAGCGAATAAAAACTTTTTTTTGGCAAATAAAAACTACATACATTTTCGCCAAAAAAAATATAACGATTTTGATTTATTTTAATAAAATAATATTAAAAGTTTTAAACGCGATTTTCGCGAATACGATCGCTAACCTTGGGAAACGGCTATCGCCATTAAGTGCAGCGTTCTCTCATTATTTTTATGTTTAAAAAGTAAAAGAACAAGCAAAAGTTCCCATTTAGTTTATATTTAGGTCAATACATCATGACGGGCATGATGCTGGTGTTTTATAATTGAAATTCTGTAAACAAAGGAGGCAATATACCTAAAGTGAAATAAATAGGTTTAAAAAGGTTAGTAAATCAATTATCGTAATATTCTCCTTCTGTCTCTGGTTCTCTGGGGTAAGTGTTTTAGGTTAAATTCAATTTAATTTCACTTTCGGATTATTTCAAGTACAAATTTGGGATTGAGTCAACTTTATAATACTTGAATCAAGCACATTTTGAGATTGGTTGAGTTTTAGTTTTACTTAAATCAATCTAATTTTTGGATTATTTCTAGTACGAATTTGGGATCAAATATGTATTAAGTATTTCTCACTTGAATAATCCGTACTCGAATCAATCTTTCTCTACTTGGTTCAATAAAGCCGTACTTACCATAGTATTGATACAGCTTCGAATTGATTTAAGTACGGATGGATTGATTTTTCTTTTAAGTGTAATTTAGTTTTGTAAGTTCAATAATTTAAAAAAAATAAGAAAGAAACTATAGTCTCCTCCTATAGTTTCTAAATTACTTGGGACTCTGCATGTTGAATTTTATGTTTCTAGGTTCAGTATTAATAACAATTTCAAAAGTACCAGCTTAAAAACGATACAGATTGTTATTCATTCAAAACCTTGCAGGTTCAATTCCATATTTCTAGGTCCGATACCAACCGAAATTCAAAAAGTACCAGTTGATAAACAAAAAAGTTCCCTCTTATAGATCTCTGCATGTTGAATTTTATGTTTCTGGGTTCAGTATTAATAACAATTTCAAAAGTACCAGCTTAAAAACGATACAGATTGTTATTCATTCAAAACCTTGCAGGTTCAATTCCATATTTCTAGGTCCGATACCAACCGCAATTCAAAAAGTACCAGTTGATAAACAAAAAAAGTTCCCTCTTATAGATTTTTATGTACAAAGTATATGGGTAACTTTCTGGATTGCAAACTGTCTTGGAAGATAAATACTCAGGAGACGATGAGAAGGGGACTCAATGCCTTCTACACATGCAGGAACTCCATGTGTAAGAACTGGGGTCTGAGGCCGAATATGGTAAACTGGATTTACACATCGGTGGTTAGGCCTATACTTACATATGGATGCACTGTTTGGTGGGGTGCGTTGAGAGTGGATCAGTGTGGCATCACAGGCGCAAGAAGAAGCACTCCACAGGCAGCGCTGGACCCCCTACTATATCTGTCCCTTATTGAGCATTATGTGAGGAGTGCGGCTGCTAAGAACTTACCTAAACTTTACGAGTCTACCTCGGTTAGACCGAGGCGGGATGATCACACGAGAATTTTGTACGAGGTGGGTCTGTTTGATCGGGGTATTATTCTCGAGGGAATTTTGAATCATAGGACTATGACCCTGAACTTCGGTGTAGCACCACCAGTAGAGTTCCCGGATAGGGAAACTTTTTGAGGTGGGCAGTATTTATGGATGGATCCAAGATGGAACCCGGCACTGGTGCCGGTGTATATATCGCGGACACCGAAGTTAAAAGGTCATTCAGACTCCCTGATGAGTGCAGTGTCTTCTAGGCTGATATCCTAGCAATCTGAAGGGCGACGGAAGTGATACTGGATCACATCGTGGGTAGATCTGTGGTGACAATTAACGTCGATAGTCAAGCGGCGCTTAGGGCATTGACAAATTATACGGTGCGGTTGTGCCTGGTCGCTCGGTATAGGAATGCTGTTAGGGAACTCATGGAGGCATTTGATGTAAGGCTGAGTTGGGTACCTGGATACTGCATGGTTGATGGAAATGAGGTGGCGTACGAACTCGCGAGAGTGGTTCAAGTCTGGACTTAGTGGTAAGGGACAGGGGGTAAAGCCTCCCTATGTTACTACTAGGGGTGATACGGGAAAAATTCCGTGATGACGGTAACCGGTCATGGAGGGACAGAACGGATTGAAGGGTTTCTAGGGCACTATGGCTCAGATTGGACGCGGGGCAACCAGGGTTTTACTGGGATTGGATAGGGGTGTTCTTAGAACACTTACAGGGTTCTTGACGGGTCATTGTCCTGTTAGGGATTTTACGGGTCAATGGGACAATACCATGCCGGACTTCTGCAGATTATGTAATAATTCTGAAGGGCTGGAGATGATCGAGCATGTAATGCGCCACTGTCCTAGGATGCAGGGTCTCAGACGGAAATGGCTAGGAGATAGATTTCACAACGAACTGGGGTGCATCGCTGGATGTAATCCGGCTGATCTACTGGGGTTTGTCAGGGAAATAGTGCGGTTGTATCTGTTCAGGGGACTGTAGAGAGGGTAATAGTTCTACGTGGTACCTACTAACTTTCTTAATTTTGTCCACCTCTTACTTCTTTTCTTTACTTTTCTCTTTCTCTACCTTTTTTCATTGAAGGGATTCACAATGGACCGCATTGGTCTTCGTGTTGCCCTTGGGCACATTACCCTTCTTAGCTTAACCTAACCTAGCCAAGATTCTCATCCAGTCAGGACATTGCATGTTTAATTTTATGTTTCAAGGTCCAATATTGACGAAAACTAAAAAAGTACTAGTTAAAAACAAAAAGTACCAAACAGCTGCCCCTCACAGATACTTATCACTCAGGACATTTTTTCTATTATATTTATGTTTTTAGGTCCAATATTTACGATAATTCAGATAGAACCAGTTGAATAACAAGAAAGTACCAACATTTTTCATCCAATAGATTTGAATTCACTCAGGACCCTGCATCTAAAGTCCAAATTTTAAAAAAGTACCACATTTGTATTTGTATTTCTTAAATAAGTTACGAATGTGATACAATTTGTATTTCTATGTTTAGAAAGGTGGGGTGACCAAAAAAGTTCTAAAATACTGGTCTTAACCGTTTTCGACCCAAAAGGTCAAATTTCAAAAAAGTACCACACATTTGTCCCCTTATTTTTCCAATGAAAAACGATAAGTATTAAATATGTGTGTATCTTTGTTAGTTTTAGCGATATAAGGTTACCGAAATTAACCGTTTTTACCCTTTTTTGTCTTTGAAATGGTGTATTTTTATTCTTATCAATTGACAAACAGAGAAGGAAAGTGTTCTTAACTGTTTTGCCTTTGCCGATTTATGTAGATACTTTGCAAGGTATTGAATAATAATATAAATGTTTTTTAAATGAAGCAAAAAAAATCGAAATCGAAACCTCTTATAATTCCTTTTTGTTCCGAAAATGAGTTGCTTAGCTTGTGATATTTGTGTATTGAAAATTTCACAGATTTCTTTATTTTATTATCTGGTTATCAAATGTATATATGTATGTATAATTATATCTTCCATTCAAACGAAAGGAAACCAATTTTAAAATAGTTTCCTTAATTGAAACCTTTTTATGCTTGATCCTTTTCAAATAAATTCTTTGACAAGTTTCTTCAACTTTAAATAGACAATTTATTATATTAAATTTAATTTCCAAAAACACCTTCGCCCACTGGGAAAGGAAATAATATTTGTCATATTATTTTTAAATTTTATTTAAATACTAACAAGCCTGTAAAATTTCTTGTTTAAATAAAATTTTACACATTTTGTCTGGCCGTCTCCTGATTTTGATTAGACAATGGGAACGTTGATTTCATATCATTTGTCTTAGAATTTGATATAATAGAACATAACAAATGAAAAAAAAAAAATCAAGTAGAAATTTAAAGTTTTCCAACACATTGCTTGCCTAAAGGCACAAATTTCAAATGTTTTAGTTCCGTTTGCCGTTATTGTTTTGTCTGAATGTTTGTTTTGAAATGTATGAATGAGTAAATGACTATTAGAGCTTCCCCAGAGCACAGCAAAGAGTTCTTCGAAAAGATATACATATTTGTACTGTATTGGTATATTTGCTCTGGAGGAAAACGTTTTTTTTTTTTTTTTTGCATAATACTAACTGACGGATATATTTGCTAGTTACTTTTGGTACCTGAAAAATGAGCATAGCATTTAAGAATGGTATTAATCAGCTTTATGGCTTTTAACTGGTAATAAACGAAATGGGCCCTGAAAAGTGCCTGTCATGTGCATGATTTTAGATAATTTTTCCGAAAAAAGTCGATTTATTTACCCAATAACTAATTGAGCTACAAACGAAACAGATTTGAAAATGATAAATGTAAATTTTCGTTAACCATCTCGCTTACGAAAGGCCTGAATTTTATATGGTGAGTTCCCACTTTGAATCAATATTGATTGATTTTTAATAATGTGTTTGTATAAATGTATAAACTTTACGTTTTATGTTTTTCTAACTTCGTTTGTATTTTCGCACAAGTTCATTACTTGTAGGGTTTTTTTAATTATTTTATTTCCCGTTTTGCCGTGATTTTTCTTGCGGGATCCCGGGAAATAAAAAATTCATCATAATTTCAGAAAATAGCTATTTATACTTTGAAATTTAGTTTTCTATTCTCTAAAAATTAGCATCTGTGGATGGGTTGTGGATTAGATCAATTACAAGAACTGAGTACATGTATTTAAATCAATGTCTCCTGATGCAATAAATCTACTAAAAGCAGAATTGGCGGTGCAACAATTGATAATTACTACATTTAGTGAAGTGAAGAGTTAATAAAGTACATTAATTCAAAATAAGATGCAGGCAGTAAAGTTTCATTGTCCGTGAACAAGTCTTAAAAATAGGAGATACCTAAACTTATCGCTCCTTTATTGCAACATAGTCATATCTACAAAAACAAACGATCTTGGCAAAATGCGATTAAAGTTTTCAAAATGTACCGATTTAAAGATATATTTGCTATAACTCCGGTTCAGTTTGAGATATAATACGAGAAGGTATGAAGGAAAACTTTGCTAAAGTTACTTAAAATTTTGAGATATGACTATGATGCAATGAAGGAGCGATATGTTTATTAGGTGATAAACACAAATTTTCAATTTCAATTTGTGTTGGTTTATATACCCGTGAAGTGCGAGTAAACCGAAATAAAATAAAATTTTGGAAACTCGTGTAAGTTACTACAACATACAACTTGAAAAATACATTGTCCTAAAGATTACAAATGGACCTATTGAAATGAAGAGGTTTGTAAGAAGCATTCCGGTTGATGCTATTTTTGCATCAACCTTGACATACATTTGACTGATATAGACGTTGTTTATAAAAAAGAAAAAATTGCTTCTGATTGTGAATCCGAAGCATGCTACAACAGTGCACTTTTAACTATATGTCCAACCTCGGTAAAAAATGAACGAAATTCTTCGGAAACATGATAATTAGTAAATAAAATCGGGAATATACTCTTTGACGACTTACAAAGCGTATTGAGTGTGTCAGAAAGTTATTTCCTAAGCCGTTAAAAAATGTTATATGTTTCTTTAAAATATTTTATCTATTTTATTAATTAACTTTTTAATCTCATATCTTGAGTACCTTAATTTTATTTTGTTTTTATTATTGTTTTATGAATTAAATTGTTATGTTTATGTTATCTGTTTATCTTGTATCCAGAGCATAATAATACTGAATAAAAGCATAATAATAGGGAATAAAGGCGTGAGGTGATAATAATTCAAGTTCCTATTTCAATCTTCAATTAATTTTTTAGTATTGAACCATTTCTTTTACTTTCTTTGTAAACAAGTTCCCTTACGTTTTTATACCCTCCACCACAATTAGTTGTGAAGAGGGTATACTAAGTTTGTCATTCCGTGTGAAACTTTTTTATTATTCATCTCAGACCCCATAAAGTATATATATTCTGGCTGCTTGAGTAATTCTAAGTCGATTTAGCCATATCCGTCTGTCTGTCCGTCTGTCCGTCTGTTGAAAACACGCTCACTTTCGAAAAACTCAAAAGAAATAAACAAACTAGGTGTAGTTATCCTAAGCAGTTTGGGATTGAATTTCAGCAAAATCGGTTCAGTAGGACCAGTAGTGCGATTCACTAACTTTTAACATTGTAAAAAGTGTTAACTTTAACCACACATTTTGATGTTTGCACTAACCACTATGTGATTCACTAACTTATTTATAACCATAATAATCAGTTTTATATTTCTCTCTATTCAAATTGATATATCGTGGCAACTCTGCCAAGAGAAACATCAAAATAGGATAAAAACAAAGAAGAATAAAAAAAAAAAACAAAACAAAAAACTTTTAATTTATAGATTTTAAATGATATTGTGCAAAGTGCGTAGAACATTACTAATTTTTATTATTTTATTTTCTTATTTTATTAATTTATTTTTAACTAAATGAATTTTTTTAATTTTATTTGAGTCAAATGGTTGGCTATAGGACAAATAAATAAGAAGCTCCATGGAAAAATGATGTGTGACAAGATGTGGATAAATTGTAGGCTAAATACTTCGACTATATAGGTACAACGAAAAATAAACACTTTTCAAAGCGGATTTAACCACACCAAAAATGTTGGTGTTAATAAACCACAACTTGTTTTGTTAAAAATAACAGCTGACTGAAACAGCTGGCTTTAAACACCAGCAGATGTCGTTAAAAGTGTTAGTGAATAGCAAAATGGTTAATTTTGTGGTTAACATTTTTAAACGAAACAATTGTGGTGTAAAAAGCATAGTGAATCGCACTACAGAGCTATGAATCAAAATGTGGAACCACCACCTTCAAAAACTTGATAATTTTGTTACAAAAACTAACATAAATGATGCAAAAATGCACGGAATGACATACGATTTTGCACAAGTCCGTTTTATTCGACTAGAAATTACACTGTAAAATTTCGCGAAGGTCGGTCCATAATTTACCCTAAGCCCCATATAAACACTACTCCCGGAAAACAGTTTAGTACGCCTAAAACCGTAAAAAATAATGCAATCATAACAAATTTTGGCTCGTCACAATTTTATAGGACTATAAATGATACTGTGAAATTTCGTGAAGATCGGTACATAATTTACCCTAGGCCCCATATATGCCCTACTCCCGGAAAACAGCTTAGTCTCCTAAAACCATAATTAATAACAAATCGTCACAGTTTAAGATAATAATAATAAAAAGACATCATACAGATATTACTCCTTAAACATTCGAAATGTCGGTGGAGGGTATCAAAGATTCGGCACAGCCGAATATAGCACTCTAACTTGTTTTATAAAAGTTTTTTTCATTACTTTACTTTGTATTATTTATATGGAGCGGGATCCCGGGAAATTAAAAAAAATTTCCCGCTTTCCCGGGAATCGAAAAAGTCCGGGAAAAAAAAACTCTAATTACTTGGCATCCAACCTTCTATTTCAGTATCTAGAAAATTTAGAGTTGATAGCATGGACTCACAAGTCTCTACTTTAAACCTGTTGGTTAAGTTATTTTTTATTAATTCTAATTTTGAACTCGCACTGTGCGCTGGAGTAAATACATGTGCTGTTTATTTGTCTCAATTAAGGTACAATGGTTAAATAAAAGCAGTTTTTAAGCTAGCTACTGTATGCCAAAAATGTTTAACATTTGTTATTTCAAAAATGTTATTGTATAATTTATCATTGGATTTACTTTCTAATAACTTAAATTGGTAAAGCCCTTATGACACTACATTTTTAATGCATTATTCAAGTTTTGGTGAACAGTACAAATATAATGTAATACAAAAATTTACCAAGTGCAAAGACTTAAGCTGTATTAAGATGATAAATGGCAAACTGTCCAAAATTTTACTAAATTTATCGATAAAAAATTAATTTATGTCAAACAAAATGTAAAATTGTTTAATTTAAAATTGACATTTCCAGCTTGAAATATTAAAAGTGTTGCTGAATCAGCGGTTTATGGGCAAATTTAGCGATTTACCGCTTTTTGTTTTAGTTGGCAACATTCAATAAAATAAACAAAACAGGGATGGCTAAGTTGTTTCAATTGCACTTTTTTGTTGATACTTTTTAAACTAAGATTTATAATGACTTTTTGTGGTGTTTTTTATGAACATAAATAAAATTAATTTCAACTAAAAAAATCTTTTAGTACAATTAGGGTAAAAAAGTAAAATTTTTACAGGTTGTTGGTACAATTTTAAAAATTCTCAACGCCATCCCTAAAAAAAACCATAACAAGAGAAAAAAAAAACTAAAAAACTTTGTTTACATTTTTTATAGTTTGCTCTTTCTAACATTTACTGTTTCTTTCTATCAATGCTATATCAATTAATGAATAAAAAAATGTAGTGTCATAAGGGCTTTAATAAAAGCCTGTGTCATTGATAAAATGTTTTAATAAAGATATGAGATCAATAGCGTAAAAAGTTGGTTTTAAAACGCTTTAAATACTAATGCCGTTCATCCTAGATTGGCATGAAAATTTAATGAACACGATACAAAACAAGTCATATACAATACAGTTCAGTAGTTGAAAATGTCTGGATACAAAATAATCACCTGATCAATTGAATGAGGTTACATATCCCGGGGATATTATCAAAATAATTTTCGGGAATACAAAATTTTAATTCCGAAGATTTTGTTATTGATATTTTTGAGGATAAATATGTGAAACTATGCAGTGTATTTCTATGGAAAAAAAAGTATTTCACTTACAAAAAAGGGGCAAAAAGTCGCAAAAATTTGGAAAAGGTTGCAAAATTAGACGAGTTTAAAAAAGTCGCCCAAAAAGTATCACAGCGTCAAAAAGGTTGCAAATTGCAACTAAAGTCGCACAACGGTAACGCTGGTCAAAATAAAACAATGTGTATTTATTAGAATATCCAATTCCTTGCCTTTTGGTATTGTTCGAGTAAGGAATTAATCGATTTTTGAATTTTAAAATTGCTCGATTAATCAAATAAAGGTTTTAAATTGATCGAATTACTCGAGTAACACGAATAATTCAAATAATTCTATCCAATAGGAAAAAACAAACATCTCTATTTGAATTCATACTTTTATTTTATTAATAAACAGAAAAAGAGAAATTTTAATTGATAGAGATTCTCCGTTAAATTTCTTTAAAAATCACCGCAGGAGTAGCTTTGGTAAAGATAGGAATTCAATGTATATGTACTATATAAAAGGAATTCTTAAAAACTTTTAAAACAGAACTCGTTTCCATATTTTCTTGTAATCCCCTTTTAATTTTCTTTATTTTAGTCTGAGTTTATACGGTTCATTCTTTACTGAAAAGATTGCTACTTTATAGGCGAGAGAGGCGAGGGGTATGTACTCGTTTCTTTTCCACTCGCCCCTCTCGCCTATAAAGTAGCAATCTTTTCAGTAAAGAATGAACCGTATAAACTCAGACTTACTCTATCGGTTTGGTTAATTTGTTTTTTAACGTATTACAAATTCGCGAAAAAAAATTCGACACTTCGTTTTCAAACAAAGGAACTTAAGTTTTTAAGGCGGATCTAACGATATCTCAAATGTCAACATCCAGCCGATTAGAAGATACGAGGTAATAAACAGGTCGAAAGGCTGATAATGACAGGTAACCCATAATCTGACAGACATGATTAACACATTTTTAACTGCTGATGAATTTTTGTACGAATTTCGCGTTTATAGTGATTTACATAATTTGTCACCCACGCTTAAATCTAAAAATGAACTAAAATATGTTCAAAAGTATGAGTATTGAAAATAAATGCAAAAGGTTAAAACATTTCATTTAGTTTTAAGTTATTTAATCAGTTAGAAATTTAAACAAAATATTTTTACATTAAAAAAGTGGAATTTTTTAAGAGATTAATTTGAATCGATTAATTGACAGAAATGGTTCGAGTCATTCGTTATTCGAAATTGGCTATTTTAATTATTCGATTAAATAACGACGAAAAATTCTTCGATTAATCGAACAAGGATTAATCGAGTGGATACTCTTGTATTTATAAAGAACTTTTAATTCTCTTCACGTCAATTTACGTCTGCGAGCATTAGTTTACGGGGAAACTTGAATTATTACAAAATAATTAAAACTTTTTTAGGGAGAAAAAGGCCATGCTGCCTTGCAAAACTTATACATTTATTGAAACAGGTAACCCAGCGGGAAAACTCAGAAGACCTTCTTACTTCAGGCCTTTTTAAAGGCCTGTTTAAAAGATTTTTTGATTCAATTACTATTCTTATCTGCTAAAGAAGGCCTCATAGAAGGCCTCGGCTCTTTCGTATAAAAGATAAGATACACCTTCCACACTCGCTTCTATGAGAAGGGAGTAACATTTTTTGTATTGTTTTTTTGCACAAGCAAAAGCAAAATCTATTTTTTTTTTGGTCCCGTTACCCTTCTTATGTACCTGCTGAAGAAGCGAGAGCGGCTTTCCTTCTCCGCAATGACAACGTGTGTAAAAAAGATATGAGTATGGGATGGAGCAAGAAGGCCTTGTACATCCAAAAGAAGGGGTACAGAGGCCTTCTAGAAAGCCTTCCTACTCCTTCTTTTTCCCGCTGGGAAGTTATTTATATATAATTATAAAAATACATACATACATGTATAAACGTTGTCTTTATTGCAGCCAAAAACACCTACAACATTGAAAAAAGTTGGGAATCAGTTCAATGAATTTATCTGTACACCAAAAAACGGAAATAAACAATTGGTAGATGAGTGCTGGTTAGCTTTTAAATGTGCAGTTTATCGTTGGGAAAAAAAGATAATCGCGCAATGAGCAAACGGCCATTAAATGTATGTATTTTATTTTATTTTTAATATATGCTTTACTGTATATAAAAAACAAAGTATATTTAATAAAAAATAAATTTTTGAGAATAAATTTGTTATTGTTTTTATTGTAAGAACCATATAACATGTTGAATTATACATTTTGCATGGTTTTGGGAAATATAGAAACATGGTTGGAAAGGTCGTTTGCGTTTTTCTTCTAAACATAATAATATGATTGAGACAATAACAAGCTACATATTTACATTATGTCTAAACATATATTGTTACTTAAGACGTGTTTCACACTATCATAACCACAAACATTAATGTTAGTTTGCGATTGTGATTGCATAAACCATCTTTTTTCTTTGCGTTTAATACCGCTGCAGCCAAAAACGTTACTAGTAAGGTTTTGGACTAGTTTATTACTAGTTGTTAGGCGTTAATGAGAAAGATGATGAATTTACGGCTGCGCTGCTTTATACGTGGCGCCGTTTGTTGTTGAAACAACAACAACACAACAAAGGTGGGTAAAAAAATGTTTAAATACCAGTGTTGCCATTAGGATACGAAAGATTCATTTTTCGTATCTTTTGATGGCTTCAGGTACCATGTATAATCCTGACATTTTTCGTATCTTCTGAATCTGTACCATTTTGCGTACTAAACCTTATTAAGACTGATCATCGTAACCGACTCAATACTAATACAATAGCAGATTTAATAATGGTGAAAGAAAACATTAAGGAGGTTTCAACATACGATCCACCTAAATCGAGGATTACTAGTAATGCGAAGTTGTTCTGAGGAAATATGAACATCTTTTTTATTTTCAGTAAATTTATATGTATGCACTTTTTGATATAATCGCCTTAACTCGTATATCATTTTTACAAAAATGATTTTGTTTTGATAGTAACTTATCGTCATGTTAAAGACCTAATAACCTATCTGCAAAAATTTCAAAATTTAGTTTTTTATGGATTTAACGCATATGTGTGCAGAATATTAAGCATGTAATATTTCAAATGATAAAGTTTTTGTACCTAGAGAACAGTTACGCACTAAAAAAAGAGAAAAATAAATCATCAAAAATCACGATAAAAGTTTAATTCTGTTGCATAGTGTAATTTAAACAAACATTAAGTACTTTTTTTTTTGCTTAAACCAGTAAAATAAACTATAACTGTTATTATTTAATGTATATAAAATTCATATGTATAAAGAAATTGTTATTTATTCATATTTACTTATTAGTACTGCAGATAGGTTATTTGGTTTCAGATTTTTACAATATCAAATAATCTAAGTGGCATAACTTAAGCAGTGTTCAGAAAAAATTTTATAATATGTAATTTTTGTTTCAATATTGTAAATAGTTCCAATTTTATAACGTTTTTTCCCTCTCCTGTAAACGTTTGAAAACTGCGGATAGGTTATTTCGTCTTTAAGCCGACGATTCAATTGATTTTATAGTTTGTTACTGTATTTTAAAAAAATTAAATACCTAATATTTATTTATGATCTTATTTTCTTTAAAATATTCATTAAATATGAAATAAAAATGTCACGTTAATAAATGTTAAAATGGATATCAAAATTTTTTTCAAAATGTATCTTTTTTGGAAACTCGAAATTTCACTGGCAACACTGTTAAATACTTGTTCGTTGTAGGCACAACAACAACTCTACAAAAGCAGATAAAAAAACAAGTTGCAGCCGTACCTAAACAAATGCGGAAAGCGTTTTCTAGCTGTCAAAAATTCTCATGCCCATACAATTTGTATGGAGCATCCCTAAATAGCGCGGCGTTAACGCTTTGCAATTGGAAAATCCGATTTTAACAGCGCGTTTTATAGTGAAGTTGGCCGCTATTGTAAATAAATAATGGCAATTAAGCTATTTTTGTCAATCTAGCGGTTTTTTCTCTTTTTTTTATTTCTATTATGTGGGTTCTATTAAACAAGAAAGTTAACAATACTGGTTGTGACACAACGTTGACGCTTTTGTTTAGGTATGGTATATCAGCGTTAAAGCTAAGCGGAAGAAAACGTTCCGCCTTTCGCTCTTTTTTAGGTACGGCTGTTACTTGTCTGTTGTCACTGAATGCATAAAACTTAACTAGTTGGGCTCCTATGACAACCCAACGGTAAATACGATAGTTTCATATATGAAAAAAAAAATCAAAAGTGAAACTAGTTTGAAGTTAATACAAACCAGTATATTTCTAGTTTAATGCTAGTCACTTTGTCTGCAGGGACCTTTTTAAGTTTTTGGGGTACCGCGGTATTTGCTATCCTTAAGAGTACTGAAAATAGTAAAACAAATACTTTATTCTCCAGGCCTGCTGCTTAGTCACCTCAGCAATATAAGCGAGACAATGTGCTCCTAGCATATTCCTGCTCTCTCGTTTACACATACGTTTCTTGAAAAAAAAAACATAGGTCCATTTACAACAGGTAGCAGCACTAGGATTCTAGCTGTCCCTTTTTCTTGTATGTAGTTATATCGATTTGACAGCATAGGCTTCTCGAGTGCTATAACCTTGTTGTAAATGTGCCTTTGATAAGCCATTAAGAAGCTGTTGAGAAAGAAAAGAATTTGTCAACTTTTTTAGCCTGTACTGCTTGTTATATTTTGAAATTATATCTTCAAAAGTCCGGATTTCAAAGTTTCATTAAGAGAATTCTGGAGATTAAATTTTTTTAAGAAATGCCCGGACGGGAATCCCCAATTAACAGCTCTTATGTGGTCACTCGTATTGTTTATATGCATGTAAACGGCCGATCAATTTCGTACGCTTAGTATAAAAATGGAGACAACTGTTTTGAATAGGAGTTTGTATGTGTGTGTGTATTTTTTATGTCTCCGTATTGTTTTACAGTTGTTATTCTACGATTACACTTGGTTAAATTCATTCAGTCATTTTCACATTTCTATAAAATGGAAGAGTGTTGGTTGCCTTTATTCATGCACTCACTCACTCATTCATTCAATCATTCGTTTGTTCGCTCATTTCGTGTTTGGCATGACATGCAAATAATATTCAGTGAAATTTACAATTTTCCATACAACACAATTCATTATAAATCTCAAAGTTACACGGTCTACGGGCTTATATGATGATGATGAGAATGGTGACGACGTTGGCTCAATAGAGTGATTAAAAGGAAGGTTCGCTTTTGAAATAACATAGAAGCTTAAAATTGATAAGAAGATTTCGATATCATATATAAATTTTTACCAGACTCATTTTTTTTAAATAAGATAGTAAAGACCTCAATTTATTCCAGTATACCACAAATCGTGTTTCTTGGAACAGTTCCCGATTTCATAGCCTTAATTTTACTTATCATTTAATGTTCTATAAGATATTCCTTTCTAAAATTTAAATATTTTCATATCAGTGTGGTAAATTTTTTGACACATTTGATGGATAACTTGTTAAATTTTTTGGCGAAGTTTTAATTTAATTTTTTTGAATATAAAATCAAAAGCGATAGATCTTTAGCTAAATGAAAATACAATACAATTATATAAGGAACAAACGATACCAGTTAATTAAGAAACAATTTATTACAAACCTTAATAGCCAGTAAATATTGATTACATCCAAAAACGTTTTGAAAAATTTAGGAGCTTACCTGAAATAAAAGAAAAGGAAAATGTTAGTGCTAGTAATACTAAGTTAACGTTATTGGAATTTTTAAAGCAAAATAAAACGGAAAATATAAATTTTTAACGACAAAATCTATCAACAAAAAAAAATAATTATTTTGGAAATAAATTTGTTTTAATTTAATAATATGTACATCGTCAGCTCATTATTGGTTTGACCTACCGACCATTTAAAAAAAGTGCGTAAGGTGTGGGCTATATATATTTTTAATATCCCCTTTTTGAATACAAAACCTGTATCACGAAAATTTGTATGGCTTCTGAAATATTAAGCATTGATTTTGCACCATATCAGTTTATTAGGTAATGTTTTGCTGTACACGCCACTGTTTGGCGATTGCTGCAAATTCCTCATACAAAAATTAATTTCACTCTTGCTTTGTTTTATTGCCGTAAGAAAAACAAGTAGTTAAAGCGAAATCAAAATAACATGACAACAAAAAGAATTACCCGCTCAGCTTTTTTGACTCTTAAAAATTGTGTTATATTTATATGTGCAATTAATAACAATACTTGTTTAATCTACTTAAAAAAGCTTAAACTTTAACAGCCTATCAACTTAACCATATAAAGTATATAATTTAAAGTATAGATGACCATTATCTGCTACTTTTTTTCTAGATAATCGATAAGAACAAAGGTTCTTCCGATCTTATCCCGTTTAATAGGATTCTATTTCTGCCGGGCAAAAAGCATCTTTATAAATCTATGGCATTTTGACAAAACATCTTAAGTCCAGATAAGATAGCAAAAAAGTTTAACTTTCAAGAGCTGTTCATATAAAAAGGTTGATAGCTCTAGCTCATAAGATTTTTAAAATATATGAAAATTTGTGCTAACTTTGTAAAGGAGTATTTAAAAATTTGGAAAAAAATTTGGAAAAATTATATGGCCTATTGTTGTTTACAGACAACTGGCAAAAAACCCCGTTAAACTTATAAAAATCGGTCCGGCCGTGAATGAGCCTACAAGATACAAACAAACACAATTCCTTCTTTAGACATATTTTTCCACAGAAATGCGAATACATTTGGTACAAAATAATTTTGGTTACTTTTTTCGGTTTTGGTTACTTTATTTTTACAATTTGGTTACAAATTTTTTTTGGTCGTGGCAACACTGCTCATGCTTCGCTTCATTGCCGTAAGAAAAAAAGTAGTAAAAGGAAAAGCAAAATACAATGTCAACAATGCAATACACAGCAGTAAGTATACGTATTAGGGTATTCAATTAATCGATGTTTTGTATTAATCGATTAATCGCGCGAATAATTATTCGATGTAAAAATTCAATCTAATAATAATCGAACAATTTAGTATTATTCGGTTAATCGAATTTTTTTTTTTTTTGTTAATTTAGAAGTTTAAAAATAAGACCATTAATTATATTTTTTAACATATAAATTTTATTTAAAATGTATCAGCAATAAAAGAGAAAAACTTTTTAATTAAAAATAAGTAGCACCAAAATTAAAGCTAATCTTCTAAAAGAATCTTTCAAAAAACAGTAAAGAGTTGAACTGTTTATGTTTCAAACGATTTCTTTCTTTTGTTTTGATGAAACTTGATTTAGAAAAGATTCTTTCATTTATTGTTGACGTTGGAGAGATTGAAAGTAAAGCGTTATAAAGTATATTCAATTTCTCTGTTAATTTTCTGGTTTTTTCTAAAAATTAGTAGTTTTCTATTATATCACTTGAATCTCTTTTTGATTTTTTAACAGTTTTAATACTTTTTGTTGAGATGCTAAAAAACAAAACACACTATTGGTCTAGCAACATCATTTTAATTTAAGTTTTTTTATATTATTTTTCTGATATAAACATTGTATTTTACTGTTCATAAAGAAACACGTTTATTTTAATGAATTCTTTTTAAACCTGTTTGCTGCATTTTTATTTAGTATTCTTGAACTCTTTTAAAAGTCTTGTTCATCTGAATTATTTTGGTTAAAGTCTGTTCTAAACATTCTTACAAATAAACTATTCACAAGCTCTTTGGTTTTGTTCTTTGTGCTTTACAATATTTTAAAAAAATTTTGCTCGAAGGAAATGTTCCTGAGTTAAGAAACAATAAAATTGTTTTAAAAATGTTCCCGCTTGTTTTTTTACATTAAAGAAAAAAACTAATACTGTGTAAAACAAATTTTCGATTTATCGATTAATTGACATAAATTATTCGGTAATCGAAAATTATTCGAACAGCTAATCGCCCAAAATTAATCGATTAATCGAACAACGGATAATCCTTTGAATACCCTTACACGAATGCAGCACAAAAAGCTACTTTTTAGAAAAAAATTTTGAAAAGTGGCGTATGCGGCACAAAACAATAATTTTCACTTTCAATCAAATACTTTTAACTTCTTAGTTCGATCATGACCGTTTACAAAAATTTACATTTTTCTTCAAAACATATGCCAGAAGCAGTGGTGAAAATACAAAAAGTTCTATTGAGTATATTTTCTGAAAGCTTTATGTAAACGACTTTTTGGCATATGCGCAAAGAAAAAATAATGAGCTGATGACATACACTCTGTGCCACTTTAAATAGCACACCTAAAATAACTTAATTCTAAGCACGATTTTTTTTTAACAAAGTTAAAAATATTAAATAACAATTTTAAAACTAAAATTTTTTTGTTTTATTTAAATTATTCATTTGCTTGAAAATTAAAAATGTTAGTAGTTTGTGGTCCTCCCTTAGTAAGTTAAAACTTTACAGATATACAAATCTATTCCAAATAGATAGATTTGTATAAGGTGGCTATATTATCTAGTTGAATTAAGCTTTGATGGCTTCAATTAGTTCAGGAACAGTTGTAAATTGCCGTCCACCTCCATAAACTTTTCGAGGCATCCATCCCCATACATTGATTATAATGTTAAAGTCCGGTGAATACAGGGCCAGATCAAAAGTTCTATGTTTGTACTCTGTTTATACTTTTTCCAATTTTATAATCTTTCATTACAAAAAAGAAATCAATAATCCGTTTAATATTTTTGAAGATACATATTTACATTTAAGTGACATCTATTAAAAACCAAATAACGGCTATTTTGGAATATTTCGAAAGCCGTTCTACGTTTAAGCATTCTAACTTCATATTCGGATTGAACGCTTGGACCGATTTGGCAAAAAATAATTTAAATGTTCGTAATAGTCCGAATATGGGTTGTAGAGAAAAAAAGTTTTCCACGCCCACTTTTACCGATATATCTTAAATTTCTATTATTATCTCTATATAAAAATACAAAAAAAAAAATTAATTTCTTTTTAGATTCAGCTCAAACTTGGTACAGATGATTACTAAGCCTTGGGTAATGACCCGCACGAGTATAACTGACCACGCAAATTTTTACGCCCACTTTTGTTAAAATATGTGAAAACGGTATAATTCGACTACTAACGACTGGACCGATTTGGCTAACTACTTTAATTTTTTTAATGGAAATTCGACTTTAAACGCTTGCAGTTCCAGCTGCGTCTTGTATTCGCAATGGCAATAAACAAATCACAAGGACAGCTATTAATTAAGTGTTTGTAGAATTAACCTTGAAAATCCATGCTTCTTCAATGGTCAATTGTATGTTGCCTGTTCCCGTGTCGGAAAACTAAATAAACACTAAATATAGCTCCTTAGTGTTCTGTTCGGTAAATTTGTGGAAAAAACAAATGCTAGTAGTGTTTGTGTAGAAAATCATTTAAAAAACAACGTTGCTCTGTTTGCCATCTTTCGAACACAAAAATAATACTGTTCTTATTCAACTCAACAAAAGGATGGAACATTTACTTCCGTTCGGTTCATTGTGTTCGGTTCAGCTCATTAATATTCGTTCCTTTCTGTTGTGCGAAGCACCTTTTTGGCTGGGGAAAAAAACCAAACATTTCCCAGCGGTAAAACTCAGAAGACCTTCTTACTTCAGGCATTTTCTTATCTAACTGCTAAGGAAGGCCTCATAGAAGGCCTCGGCTCTTTCATATAAAAGATAAGATACACCATTCACACTCGCTTCTATGAGAAGGGAGTAGAAAAGGAGTAAAATTTTTAGTATTGTTTTTTTGCACAAGCAAAAGCAAAATCAATTTTTTTTTTTGGTCCCGTTACCCTTCTTATGTACCTGCTGAAGAAGCGAGAGCGGAAGGCCTTCTCCGCAATGACAACGTGTATAAAAAAGATATGAGTATGGAATGGAGCAAGAAGGCCTTGTACATCCAAAAGAAGGGGTACAGAGGCCTTCTAGAAGGCCTTCCGACTCCTTCTTTTTCCCGCTGGGTTCTTACAAAAACAAAATACACATACGAAAAAAAACAAGAAGCCAGCAAAATAATTTTACACAAACATATACACAATACACACACAAGCTGTTCGTGCTGCGGTCGTTGCTAAAATTTTTTGTTTGTTAATTTCTTTATAATGTTCGGCTCTTTCTTGAAAATATTTACGAACGGTATTAAGGGTTGTTCGTATACACAAATACTAAAAAATAGATATCGTTCCTTGGTGTGTGAGTCGAACGCTAACTAATCCCAGCGGGAAAACTCAGAAGACCTTCTTACTTCACGCCTTTTTAAAGGCCTGCTTAAAAGATTTTTTGATTCAATTACTATTCTTATCTAACTGCTAAAGAAGGCCTCATAGAAGGCCTCGGTTCTTTCATATAAAAGATAAGATACACCTTCCACACTCGCTTCTATGAGAAGGGAGTAGAGAAGGAGTAACATTTTTTGTATTGTTTTTTTGCACAAGCAAAAGCAAAATCAATTTTTTTTTTTGGTCCCGTTACCCTTCCTATGTACCTGCTGAAGAAGCGAGAGCGGAAGGCCTTCTCCGCAATGACAACGTGTGTAAAAAAGATATGAGTATGGAATGGAGCAAGAAGGCCTTGTACATCCAAAAGAAGGGGTACAGAGGCCTTCTAGAAGGCCTTCCTACTCCTTCTTTTTCCCGCTGGGATGTTCTGTTTATTTTCGAACACTGCGGAAAACCATTCGTTTTGTTTGTTTACACGCCAGACAACAAGACAAAAAATGTCGTGCATCATAAAGCATTGCAATAAACGAAACTGTGATGTCACAACAACCAACTTGAAAAAAATATCTATTTTTGTTTTTAAGGGTTACTTCAATCTCGATTTTGCAATCGAAATGTTAATAAAACATCTTGAGATTCATTGCGATTTCAAATGTAAATAAAACCAAAATCTATCAACATATATGTGTGTATATTGTATGCATACAATGATCACTATAAAGTAAGTTTTTTTTCCTTTTTATTACTTTGTTTACAAATTTAAAATAGCTTTCAGTAATTCACAAAACGATCACAAACAAATTTGTTGAAATTGGAACAGGGCAACGACTGTCGGGTCAGCTGCCAGCTAGCATTTTGTATCATAATCTTATCTAATCATTAAGAAATCAGCTTCACGAACAAAATACCCGTATATGAGCTAATTTTGCAATCATAAATGATACTCTCGTTGTGAGAAAATGGTACCCCAGCGCTGAGCAGTGTGGCCATATCCAAAAATATTTTACAGCTAAATCGGCTTTAAAATAATGCTAAAAAATGCTAACAAAAATCTTAAACTGCCAAAAAATAATGCTAAAATTTAAATTGTACTATTTTTTGTTATTTTAGTTAATATACCTTTATATGGGCATTTCCTAGTGTCACGAACGTACGTTCGTACGTTTTTGCTGTACAAATAATATAGAAAATAAAACTTTTCCTAGTTATAAACATAAGCATGTGGTCACGAACGTACGCAAAATAAAAAGTCTACTTTGGCTGACAGTAGTGAAATGTAAAAATCTGCGTAATGGAACGGAATATTCAAAAGTGATTAGTTTATTTTAAAAGTGTATTAATGTAGGTCTCTATCCAGTATTTACACAATAAAATATCTCTATTGGCTTTTGTTTAATTGGCTTATGTACCGGTCGCAAACGTTCGATTTTTCCATGTGTTTTTTTTTGTTATCACCATGCATTTTCTTATAAATATCTTAAAATTTCCGTAACAAAAAACTTAATACTCAATTTACAATTGATTGTAATGAAGAGATTATGAAGAGAGAGTGCTAACATAACATATTTTTTGCATGCAAATTAGTTATATAAAAATGGTAGCTTAAAAAGAAAATATAAAATTTTCGAGTTTCCAGCGCAATTTCCTCAAGTAAAACAGCTGAGATATGCTATGAAACCTTTACAACATAGACTTTTTTATAATAATAAACAATAAAAGACGATGATTATCAACATTTTGAATGTTCATCCTGGTTTACCTTTCTAAGAAAATACCCATATATGATTTATTTTACATAATTCTTCCTTATAAACTTACATCATATCAATAGAACAAACTGATTAAAATAAATAAAATATTTAGTAAACATAAAAAGTCTTAAAAATATAAAAGAAAAAAATCAAAGGAACTTGACCTATAAATGGCTTTTATTTAGTATTTCAATAAAATTTATAGCATGTTTAATAAAAAATTTCATTTTATAAATTAATTAATATTATGCTTCAACTTCTGAAGAATCGATCGAGATATCATTATAATATATGTCCTTATCGCATTTTTATGTGAGATCGTACATTTTTTTAAAACTATGGCAAAATTTTAAACCACACTTAATATAAAGTAGCGAATTCAAAGTCTTTAACGTCAGTCTATTTCGAATTTTCATTTTTAAGAGATTTATACAACTAAAAACCTATTTTAACTTCCGCGTTGCTAAATGGCAAAACCCAGAACTTTACTGCAAAAGAAGCTAATTCACTGAATGGATTTTCATTTAATGCACTTTTATATCCATATACATTTATCCAGAAATCAACTGTTGAGTTCTTATTTAACAATTCATATGAATTTAGTTTCTGCCACAGATGTTCCAAAGTTGTTATTTCTTCTACAGTGAAATCTATTATTTCTTCTTTAAAATGTTCGCTTAAGTTGCATTAATAGCTTGTAAACTGTTTTCTACACAATAAATGTTAGTATTTGTTAAATTATTAAAACTTTTTGGCAATCGTTGTCTAAGTTGACATTAATTGAGCTATAAAATCTCGGCATGTAATTCGTATTTGTTTTTCTATTTCAAAAGTTATGGCACCACTTTTCGTTTCCAAAAATTTTTCAAAATCGTTATTGGAAAAAATCAGCTTAACATGAATTTAATGGATCAAACTGATCAAATTTTAAAACAATTTGATATGAAAGATCTTTTAAAAGATTGTACAGTTTCTATAGCAAAAGAGTAGGGTTTTGTATGTGCATTCAACAAAAAAGTGTGGTAGATTTTCAAAATAAATATTACTTGAATATTCTTAAATTAAATAATGCTAAAAAATGCTAAATATTTAGTTGAAAAATGCTAAAAAAAATGCTAACTGCAAAATGAAAAATTTACAGCAAAATCAGACAAAAAAATGCTAAATCTAGCTGCAAAAATGCCAAAATGGCCACGCTGGCGCTGAGCCACCTAAAAAAATAATTTGTGATACAATTTTCTGAATCCTTTTTGACCATTTTAATGTTAGTTTTTATAGTCATTTCTCAATCGTAAATTATATAGCTTGTGATTATATTTCAAAGCACTTTTTAATTATCATGTACATATTTGTTTGGCTGACACGAAGGTTTCTATTTTTTGTTTTTTCAAAAACAAAAATGCAAAACATTTAAAAATCATTATTTTAACAAATCAATGAATCATTATTGAATTCTTTTTCTATCGCTCAAGTGATAAATTAGTTTTTACTTATCAAAACTGATCTGAGAAGACTCATTTACGTGATTTTTACAAAAAAAATAATCAATCAAATGCTACCTGTGCTAGTAATAATAATACAAGTCCGATAAATAAGAAATGTTCAGTGGTGGTGGTGCAAAGTTGATAGTTTTAAATTCAGTAATCGGAATGTCATACGAATGTTGAATACATTTAGTAATGCGACAGTTTTTTCCCCCAAATTTTTGTTAACGATGCAAATTGGAGATTTTTTCAATCACATTTAAAATATCGTGTCGCGCTAAATTTCAAATTGGATATTCGTATCCGGCGAATATTGGCGCAGATATTCGCGCATATTAATAATTTATATTCGTAACATTACTAAGGCCCCTATTACGGTTTACAACTCAACTCAGTTGAGTTGTAATTTCTTGATTTTTGTATTATGGTTTACAACTTTGCTATTTTGCGGTGAACAAAAACATAACAAAAATTACAACTGATCACAACCAGTTGTCTTAATAACAACTCAACTGAGTTGAGTTGTAAACCATAATAGGGGCCTAATTCTTACCATCAACTTGTTCTCGATCTGAAGTTGCTTTTTATTTTCGATGGAAATTCTTCACCTGTTTTAAACATACAACCGTTATTAACGTAGTTTGTGTGTTTCCCAGTGATGGGATTTGAAAATTTTGATTTTGTGCCAAAATTGTAATGAAAACGGGACAAACTGACTGCAAAAGGGGTAAAACTCTTTTTGTAGAAACTAAACTTTCAAAGTTTAGTTTAAATTTTGAATTTTAATGGATATTTATTATTACGAATAACATTTTAAAATAAATCGATTAATCCAATAATTCTTAATCCAGATATTTTATGAATTAATATATTTTTTCGATTATATTTATAAATTGACTCCAATTCGACCTATACAAAATTTGATTAGTATTATTATTTAATTAAGCTTCAGGTCTCTCTTTTTTTTATAAAAAAATATTAATTTTATTTAATCCAATATTTCGGCACTTCGTTGTGTGCCTTCTTCAGGGTTTTTTTTCTTGAATTTTTGAACATTAATTAACAAATTTAACAAATTAAATAAATTTAACAAAATGTCATATAACAATTTTCAATTAGATACAAAAGGGTTTTTCAAATCAAACCTAATCTATTACAGTATAAATAAATTTTTAACTTACGTTTCTATTTTTATAAATTAAATGCCTATAATTTTGTGCTAAACTTTCAGTATCTGACTTAAAATTAATTCGCGATATTGTCGGTACATTTATAATTTGCAACATTTCTAACATAAATCTACGTTTATAATTATTCTCCCTATTTAAAACTGTTGTATTTTCAAAATCAGGATAATGGTTTAGATTAGCACAATGAGATGATAAAGCTGTTTTTTTTTGTGATGAAATATTTCTATATTTTTGATCTGACTTATGTCCTGCTAACCTGAAGAAAGAAAATATAAGCTAAATTACTCACTTAACTTAATTTTTTTTTTAATTCCAACGCACACATACATTTGGTTTGTTTATTAGACTTAAAACTTTAAAAAAATTATGCATTTAACAGAAAAACTATATATTATTATTATTCGATTAATCGGTATAAATTATTCGATTAATCCCTTAATCGAAATTAGCAATTTTAAATTATTCGAATTACTATTCGTCTAAAATTGTTCGTTTAATCGAACAAGAATAAATCGGCTGTACACCCTACTATTAACAAAGACAAATGCCTGTATTCATAAAAATATTTTAAATTTAATAAAGATTTACAATAAAAGATTTAAATAAAAGATTTGTTAAATTTAACAATCGTTTATGAATACTCCAATTGTAATTTATTTCGAATTTTGCACAGAAAAAACTCTTTCCACACTTTTTGCTATGCGAAAAAGGTTTCAAAAAAAGTGGTTGATTAAAACTATTTCTCCCATCTCCGACCTCTTTCCAAAACTCACTTTTAGAATTATCATTCAATTTATTCTATGCTTCTTATTCCTCAATCGCAATTAGTTTTAAAACATATGACAAAAATGATATAAAAAATTTCTTTACTATAGGTCAGTCTATATAAATACTTTGATCAGAAATACTTTTTTTTATTGCTTTGCTGTAAACAATTTAACCTCAGCACCACAATTAATTTCTACGGTTGAAAGTTAATGAGAGTTTAGATTTATATCAGCTATGTACATACGTGTAAATACGGGACAATTGTGAAAACATGTGATAAAGAAAGAGTTCTTTCACACAGCTACATTTTAAACCAAAACAAATTTTTAAGAACTTTGTTGTTGTTTCAAAGATATTTTTCCGAACAAAAGAATTCTTTCGACATCGTTAATTAAAAGATCCATCCTCCATTTTCGTTAGGGTTCGTTCCAATACTAAAAGATTTTTTGCTGTTTTACAATCTGTACTTTTATCAATTATAATTATATAGTATTTTTTTTTTTTTTTTTTGCGAAATTTCCACAACTAAATCTAAAAAACGCAAAAAAAAGTGGCGCACTTGTTTCATAAATATTATCACTGATGATGCCCACCACATTCAATATACTTTTTATTGCATAGTTTTAGGCCTATGAAAAATGTTCCTAACCATCATAAATATTAAATTTTCACTATAAAAATAATCGTTAGCAATAGAGTCATTTACCTAGAAAATCTTTAACGTGTTTACACATGCAGCAGTAACTAGAGCTGCAAAACAATCGATAGTACTTTCGATAGTTTTAATTTTAGTGGACTATCGATAGTTTTTATCACTATCGATACTAACGGAAAATGTTAAAAGTAGCTGCAAAATTGATTTGATGTTGTCAACGAAACATTTTTAACAACTCATTCGATGCAAGTTTTTAGCAGTACATAAACTTTTTTAGTTCTTTGGGAAAAAGGAAATGAAAAAAGTAAATTAGTTGCCTTAACCTAAATTTGAGTTTCTTTTTAGATCATCATATTCAAAAGTACACGTGCAACAACAACTAGAAACACTGGCACCCTTGAGACCTTCACAATCAAAACTACACATGGGTAAAGTTTCAATTACTTTGTACGACTTTTCAGGAAGTTATAGAAAAATTACTTTTTGGTTACATATCTTTTTTCAATGTGTAATAATATTTGGAATAAAACTTAAGTTTACTTCAGATTTGTGATATAAGGATTGTTTAGGAATAAAAACTTTAAAAAAAATATAACCACAGATAAGTGATGATTATATTAGAATAGGAGTAAATTTTCAAAAATCACTCTTAATTCTTAAAAGATAAACTTAAGCACTTTTTCCTTATTGCCACGGAATTGTGTACTAATTTACATATTAAAATAATGTTAATCTTACCTACCTTATATAAACTAAATTAATTCAAAGAGTGTTTATTCAGCTAAAATAATTTTAAGTTTAAAAATATAATAGCAAACAGGGTACTTAGAAGTGGTGTTTTCTCACTATATGTGGCTATTTTTTTTACCTGTTTGTCATTTTTTTTTTTAACGAAAAGTCTTAAGGAAATCAATGGAATTATTTTGTAAAAAACTTTATTTTACTTTCTTGAAAAATTTTTTAAAATTCAAAAAATTTTATATGAATAAATTTTCAACGCAAGGGTTAAGCCCTTATGACACTACATTTTTTATTCATTAATTGATATAGAATTGATAGAAAGAAACAGTAAATGTTAGAAAGAGCAAACTATAAAAAAATGTAAACAAAGTTTTTTATTTTTTTTTCTCTTGTTATGGTTTTGTTTCAGGGATGGCGTTAAGAATTTTTTAAATTGTACCAACAACCTTTAAAAATTGTACTTTTTTACCCTAATTGTACTAAAAGATTTTTTTAGTTAAAATTAATTTCATTTATGTTCATAAAAAACACCACAAAAAGGTATTATAAATCTAAGTTTAAAAAGTATCAACAAAAAAGTACAATTGAAACAACTTAACCATCCCTGTTTTGTTTATTTTGTTAAATGTTGCCAACTTTTTGTTTATGAGAAACCTAAAAACAAAAAGCGGTAAATCGCTGAATTTGCCCATAAACCGCTGATTCAGCAACACTTTTAATATTTCAAGCTTGAAATGTCAATTTTAAGTTAAACAATTTTACATTTTTTTTGACATAACTTCATTTTTTATCGATAACTTTAGTAAAATTTTTGACGTTTTGCCATTTATCTTAATACAGCTTAACTCTTTGCACTTGGTAAATTTTTGTATTACATTATATTTGTACTGTTCACCAAAACTTGAACAATGCATTAAAAATGTAGTGTCATAAGGGCTTTACGAAATAACCTTTTAAATTAAATTAATTATTTATATTAATTATAAACTATAGATGACACTTAAAGTGAAAGTGGATATGCTGGTCTTTATACCTTAAAAACGTTTTCTGTAAATGAAGTTTTAAAACTTTTTAATTTTTTACCACCTTCATTGACTACCGTGTTCACAGAAGTGGCACATATAGGGATGCAACATCGTTCTAAAAAACATCGATGTTTAAAACCGTCGATGTTTCCACGATAAGCATCGATACTAAAAAACATCGGTAAAAAATACGATACATCGATGTTTCAACATCGATGTTATACACTAATTTGCAGCTATACTTACGGGCTGCTCAAATTCGTCTTTGGTACTGAAAATCTTAAAGCCCAACTATAATATGCATAAGCTTGCTTAAGCTTCAAAATTAACAAAAAACCTGTCAAATGCATTTAAAAACACAAAAACAATATAAAAAACATCTGATTCCGTACAGAAAGTGCAATCAGTTTCACACCTTGCTTAAGCAAATTACAGATTTATAAAACTTAACAGAAAGTTTTCTTCAGTACAATATGATTTGACGCATATTAAAGTTGGACCTTCACACTTGCAGTCTCCAAAATTGTTTTAACATTTCTTCAAATTATAAAAGGGGCTACCCCTTATAACATAAAGCTATGCAATGCATAGTTTGTACAGTTGTTTTCGGTTAATTGAGCCCCGCATAATTGAGTTTCCCGTTTTATTGCACTAAAAATCGTGAAACAAAATCATTCAGTATAACTGTCTATGTAAAAATACCCGTTTAGTTGAGTTCCGTTTAATGGCGTTACCCGCTTAATTATTTTGCAAAATAAGACCGCATTGAGAAAATCAAGAGCAAATGTTTCGGTTAATTGATTCCCTCTACTTAATGTGTTTTTGTTCAACAAACGTTAAAAAAAATAATATTGCGGCAAGAAAGTCATGTTTCTGTTATATAAATAAATGTTATATAAAATAAATAAAGAAACGAGTTTTTTTTCTATCTACACATGGGTGTTTCGCTTTATTACACATCTTGCTCAATTAAGCGATTTTCGCTTTTGTTGCGTCGGTGATTCAATAAACCGAGTACTGTTTAATTGAGTTCCCGTTTAATTGCGTCAAAAGTCGTTCATTTTTAGAAACTCAATTGAGCGGAAATAACTGTATCTACATATGTACGTGCCGTGCCTACTTTGTACTGCTATGCTTTGAAATACACTTTTTATATTTTTAAAATAAGGGTTTAGTTAAAAAAAATTAAAAAAATTTTAATTAAAAATGGTTTGAATATTATTAAAAAAAATTTAAATAAATGAAAATATTATATGGACGATGTCGATGTTTTTTAGTTTTGATGCCGATGTATCGTCGATATATCGTCAATCAAAACATTGATGTTAATATCGATGTTTATGAACGATACATCGATGTTTAGAAAACATCGATGTATCGTTTGCATCCCTAGGCACATAGCAACTTTTCGATACTATCGATAGTATCGATAGTTTTTAAGCAAACTATCGATAGTTCTTAAACAAACTATCGATTGGGCCGACTATCGATAGTTTTGCAGCTCTAGCAGTAACAGAACAATGGAAATATGCATAAGCATGAACACTTTATATTTAATTTTCTTTTTTTTTAAATATGTACACACACATACAAATTGCATTTGCTTCACTCATACAAACGCAAATATGACCACATATATAAACGTATCTGTGTGTGTGTGCCAGAAAGTTTTAACAAATGCAGAAGCAATTCATGAATATCTCAACCATTTAACAGGTAAAAATTGTATTCTTCGTAAAAATATTTGTTTAAGCAATTTCTAGTTTTTATTCTTTGTTTTTCTTCATTTAGTTTTTCTGATGTTTTTAATTTTTTTTTTGCCTTTTTCTATTTTGTGAACATTTACTGTTAGAGGGCACGCAATTTAGAGCTTTTAAGTGCATTTACATTTAGCCGGATGTTTGCACTAAAACTTATTTCAATTAGGGTTGTAGTTTTTCTACCTTCTTGTTATTATGGTAACTTTTGTTTTGCTATTTAAAGAAAGACAGTCAGAGAACAAGGTAAATTAGGATTAAATGAAAATGGTGGAGAAAAAATAAAAATTTAAAGCATTAATATATATTTAAGCCATTAAGAAGAATATTGTAAAACGATTTAAGAAAAAATGTGCGGAATGAATTTTTTAAATCTAAGTATAAAATAGTTTTATTAGAGTTAAGAAGTAAAAAAGTTTTGCTGATCGTCGATAGCGGAGTTCAGTCTTCGAGGCAAATACAATATTAAGAAGCCACAAAAACGATGAAACATATTTGGAATAACTTAAAATGCTGTTGAGGCATGGCATGACTGTGCTTCAACTGCATTCTTTTCAGATTCAAAAAGGCAGGCAAAACTTTCCTGAAATTAGGATTTTCTTTGCACAAACAAAGCGGGAAAATAAGGAATTGGTTAAATAAATAATTTGAAAAAATAATGTATTTTCGAAAGAATTGAGAAGCTAATATTATCTGACAGTAGTTTTCCTGTTTAACGAACCTTCGATTCAGCGAACATCGTATTTAACGAACACACAAGTTTGCTCCATTGAGTACCTTATATAGCGAACAAAAAATATTGTTTGTGCTCAATTTAGCGAACAAATAACCCTACAAGAAATTAATGAGCGAATAGTCACTTTTTTACGTTGGTGTTAAGAAAATGATAGAAAGAAATGACCGAAATAAAGTTTTCTGTCATTTCTTTCTATCATTTTCTTAAAACTAACGTGAAAAATGTGACTACTCGCTCATTCATTTCTTGAAGGGAAGATTCATAATTTCAGCTTAAAAAAGCATAATGTGAAGTAATTTCTTACTAAAAACGAAGTGAGTAGCAAAAAGTACCGCTATTTTGGGTTTTGTTTATGCAGCATTTTTGTTTGATTATGCTGCAATGATCAGTTACGCATATTCTTTCGATCATGAAAAACATTTGGAGCAACAAATAAAACAAAAAGATGCTTCCAGATTTGCATTTAAAGGGCTCAAAAAAGTAAGGTTAATTTGTCAACTTTATTGCTATTAAGAGAACTTTAGGAAGATGCCACAAAACAAAATTTTTTTGTTCCAAAAAAACAAACATTACTCTACAAATTTTTTATGTAAAATTTTCAAGGAAATTGAAAATGAATTTGAACATATTTTTTATTAAAATTATTTTAGGTTTTATGCTTCCAGTGTAATGAACTATACCTTTTTTAGTTTTTTTAAATCTCAAAACATATTTCAAAATAAAGGACAAATAATACAGGGGCCTGATTCTGGCAGTCGTGATCGAGTACTTTCTCGATTCGAAAGCAATTTAATATCTAGTTATTTCATTCAATACTGAACGAATCGGAAATATTTTTTCAGTGGTATAAAACATTAATTTGAGTTTCACAATACTGAAAAAATAATTTCGATTTGGTTAGTATCCATTGAAATAAAATTGCTTTCGAATCGTAGTCGAAATAGTCGATCACGATTGCCAGAATTAGGCCCCAGTTCTAGTTATTTATTTATTCATAACATGGGAACTAGACCACAAGCAGGAACCTGGTTTTGATAAGATCAGCAACAAAATTTGATCTGGAGCTACCCAGCATAGCAAAGAAAATTATTCTTTTAATTTTTAATGCTATTTTACGCCTTGAATACTACCCTCAACAATGGAAGGTCTCCTTAGTTACGATGATACCAAAGCCAGGAAAAGATCACACAAAAGTTGAGTCATATAGGCCTATCAGCTTATTATCTTATATAAATATCAAAGCTGTTTGAGAAGCTCTTAGCGTCAAAATTAACCCCAATTTTAAATGACAATGGGTGTATACCTTACCATCATCGGATAGTAAACGCCATAAGAAAAGCCTTCGAAAAAAGAAAATATTGCTCCGCTCTTTTCATCGATGTCTCTCAAGCTTTTGATAAAGTCTGGCATGTAGGCTTGTTACATAAATTGAAGCTAAACCTACCGGTTAACACACACAAGCTGTTAGAAAGCTACTTAATCGGTCGAAAATTTATTATTAAAGAAGGTGATTTTTTAAGTTCTCCTCATACAATTGAAGCTGGAGTCCCTCAGGGAAGCATCCTGGGCCCACTTTTTTACCTTATATATACCTGGGACATGCCAATAAACAATTACACTCTATTTCAACTAGAACTGTGGTTAAAACAATGGAGAATAAAGGTCAATGAGCAAAAATGCGTACATATTACATTTACCTTGCGTCGGGAAACATGCCCCCTATTAAAATCAATAATCAACTGGTGCCTCAACAATCGCATGTCAAATATCTCGGTATTCATCTAGATCGGCGTTTAACATGGAAATGCCAAAATGAAACTAAAAGCAATTCAAATGAACTGGCTTATTGGAAGAAATTCTGTTCTTAGTCTCGATTGCAAACTACTACTTTACAACTCTATTTTAAAGCCAATATTGTGCTACGGTATTCAACTATGGGGCACTGCCTCGGCCTTAAATATCGAAAAAATTCAAACGCGCCAAAATAAACTTCTTCGAATAATCACAGCTGCTCCTTGGTATGTTAAAAACTCAAATATCCACAAGGATCTCAATGTGTAAGGACTATTATTACGAAGTATGCGGTAAAATATTGAAAAAGGCTAGAGTTGCACCAAAATCCACCAGCTCGAAATATTTTAAATGATAGAAAATGGGTACTAGACATAAGTATGGCATATAACGAACTTTTCAGTTTAACGAACAGGCCTGACAAAGTACTGGTTCGTTAAACCGGAAAACTACTGTAATTTTTATGCATTGATTGCCACGTACATATATACCCACATTTGCAGGACAAGGAATGAAGTGTTTCTGTTTATGACAATTATTCGTATTTTTCTCATGCATATTTTCTTAATAAAAATCCGTTATGAATTATTTATTTCATTCGCAGGATACATTAAAATAATTTATAACATGTGCTGTGTTAAGAGTAATTAATTCCGGAATCAAATATTATACAATATTTTTTTTACATTCTTGATGCCTATTGATTCATGCTGGGAAGTTCTAAAGCAACAGAAAAAATTTTGTTGTTAACACTATTGCACTCAATAACAATGCGTTTGTGTAGTGTATGGCGGTGTCTGTGCTATTTACACAGTAAACTGCATAAAAATTAAGTTTGTATAACTAAACAGTGAACTTGTGTAGTGAATGTTCAAAACGTTAAGTTGTATTGCTGTTTATTTTTTAAGTGTTAAAAATTCAAAAGAGGCTCAGAAAAAATATTTTGGACAGAGTCCCAGAATCATAGTGTGTTAAAAGCCGCAATTAGAGCAATAAAATCATGCAAGGTAAAATCTACGGAAAATAAATAAATAAATTAACGGAAAAATACTATTTGATTTAGTTGCACAGTTTAAATGTTAAGTGTAAGTCACAAGTTTAGTTAAGACAGTGGCCAGGCTTGAGTACTGTACTTACGTAGCGTATGGCCGGCATAAATTAAAAAAAAAATGATATATGTGAAAATTTCAGTTAAAAAGCCCCTGTGGATAAAAAAATCGATTTTTACTTTTTTGGTTATTCTTAAAATAGACAATAAGCTTTTTCCAATTCAGCAAACCGCAGCTTTCAAACCTCATTACTTTTGTCATAATTGAGCTTTAAAATACACCTTTGATAAGAAAAGAAAATAACTTGTTAACTTAAAAATCGTTTTTCTCCAAAACTAATTTTTTCCATAGGTCCCTTTTAACTGAAATTGTCTCAAAAGCAGAGTACGAAAAAGAGCTGTACTTTAGCGATGAGTATTTATTTGTAAACACAAACTTTAAAACTTCTTTTTGTAAATTTGTGCACAAACGAAAAAAAGGAACCCAACAATTGTGCGCTGACGAGCGAAAAAAAAATTTAACAGTAAGGTTTTTTACAAACACAAACTTTAAAACCTCTTTTTGATTTTGAGCTGATTTTGAGCTGATTTTGAGCTGACAAACACAACTACAAAGATAACGTACCGATCCTATTTAAACAAACGTGTAGTGTAATGGCATGCAAAAACAGAACGTGTACGCTATAAGAACACTACATGTGCCCTAAAAAAAGATCGGCCCTTTATCTTTATAGTTGTGCTCGTCATTTCACTTTCGTTGTGTACCGTATTTCGTTTGTGTACGAATTCCCAAACACAACAAATTTATTTTTTATTTTGTATTTTTGTGCGCTTTGGTACGCTACCTATGCTCAAAAGCGCCATATCAGCTATTAACTAAATAAACCATTTGTAAAAGTCTTGGCACCTGATTTAAATCTTGCCTCAACAATCAAATCAAAGGTTACTATTAAGATTAGGAATAAATTTCAAATCTTTAGAGAAGAAAGTGCTTTCGTTATAAAGGAAAGGTTCATATCTAAGGATGGCCAAAATCCTGTGGTTCAAGCATCAATACTGGTAGGAGGTTTCCCTATTTATTTCCCCCCTACTGTTTAAGCTAAAGGGTAAATATAATTCGCTACTTTTAACTAAACAAAAAGACCTTTCTTCTATAGGAGAATAAAGTTAGGTAAGGTTAGGTTCCATGGGCAGCCATCGAGAGACAGCTCACTTGGGTCCTTTGTTGGTCCCTTTGTGATACCCAGCGCCAATGCCCATCCTATAGAGCAGTTACTCAGATGGCGTCACTGCAGGGTCCAACCAATTCGTCTTTCTAATGAAGAGAAGAAGCGATTTAAGTTCTATCCTGGATAGATACTCCAAGCAGGCAAACACCGGTTTCCCCAGATACTTTTCCCTAATGACCCGCACAGTCTCCTTTTCCTCCTCGTCCTGACAACTTCTACAGTAGTCGTTAAATTCCAAAACCCATTCTAGGAGAATAAAGCCCTCCTTTAAATTTTTCAAAAATTATATAATTTTAAATGTCTAATTAAATATTTAGAACATTTCACAAATCCTTGAACACTCACTTACATTTTCAATTAAGAAAACATAAATTAAATATTTTAAGGATCAAAAATGAAAGAAAAATAATCCATAATTATAAATATTGTTGTACAAAATATTCGTAAGAGTGTACTTGTCACAAAGCTTTACAAGAAACAAATAAACACAAACCTACAAACTTATATTTATGAGAAAATGACAATTACAAGTCATTACTTTTCATGTAAATCTTGTCAATCCGTTTAAATTAAATTGTGCCACTTAAGGACCACTTTTCTTGTTGCTAAACGCCTTCCCAACCCACCAGCCACGGAGTCGAGTATTTGTTTAGAAACCCCTTCCATATTTGAAACAATTTTTGTCCCTTTTATTTTTTTGTTGTCCTTTTCCGCTAAACAAACAGATTTTAACAATTCAATGGCCATTCGCTTTAAGTAGTCGTTAAGGAAAACGAAATAAAAAAATTTACAAATAAAAAAATTTATGAAATGAAAAACGGAAAATGGTGCCACATCTTAAGAAAATTTTCTTCAAGAATACTTCAATTATACAATTTAGAGCGTATATAAGAAAGAAAAAGGAACACAGTTATAGAGCAAAGGAAACCTGTAAAACAAACTCTCTCGAGCCAAAGAATTTTTCTCTTTTCTAATAGAGATTCACTAGAGATTTCAGTGGATGGCAGCAAAAAGGTAAGAAAAGGTGCATTAACAAGACCTCTTAAGCATGAATTTATGTTAAAAGCGGAAATTAGTATCTAAACGTTTGTCAACAAACGTTTTCTTTTATTTCTCATAAATATTCATAAGCAAAGAAAAAGGGTTGGCTAAAAGCGGTGGCCGTTGCTTTTCAGAAAATTAATTTGCTTAATTAATAAGAGATGGTTAAGTGACTAGAAGTAAATTTTAGACAAATATAAAAATCCTAGACAACCATTTATGCTTTTTTGGATTACATTTGCTTTCACTACTGAAATTATCATTCTCTTGTAGTTTTAATTTAAAAGAAAATTCAATCGCGCTCTCCTATCTTTTTTTATAACTACTGGACAGGGATGGAAATCACGTTGCAATTGTACTTTTTTCTGTGGTCGTATTTTTCGCCAAACGTGGCAATTAAGAAACCAAATTTGCGATGCGAAATTAAAAAAGGCGAAATTAAAAAAAGTTGGCGAATATTTTGGCGATTTCTGAAACGCATTTTATCTTTTTTTCATATTAATATGAAAAATTTATGAGTACGGGCTAAGTTCTTTCTTTGAATGTTTAACAAATTTTAAAATCTCAATACGAATGCGATTGTTTTAGATGATAAATGAAAAATATAACCGGATGAATACATTGCAAACTTAAGATTTCTTAGATTTTCGCACATTTTCCTTATCATTATCGAAAAACTTGTTTTGCAAAATAAATTTAAAAACCCGAATCGTTTTCGATTACATATGAAATGGTATTTTTAAAATAAATAAATAATAATCTATAATGGGTAGTATGCAAAAAAAAAAGTTGAATTAATAGCAAAAGAAAATCACAAAATTTTTAAAAAAAAAGTTGCATTAATATCTGGTTCTTTATAATAGTACAAGCGTATTCAAGTGCAGAGCGAAAAAATTCGCAGTTTTTTTTATAAATTTTGACTCGATTTTTTACGAAATAAAGTTAAAAATTTCTGTTAAGAAAATTAATTTTTGGCGATTTGCAGTATGCTATTTGGCGATGAAGGTGAACAAAATCTGACAGCTCTGGGAAGTACTACTATCCAATATTACAATTAAAAGTTTTTTAAGTTAATCGACAATTCGTTTATTAGAAAAAAAATTCCAAAAAGGTTTGTAATTCAAGTTGATAAAATTAAAGATCTAACAAGAAATTGCATAACATAAAAATGCGAGGTTCACAACAAATGGCTAATATTTTACACATATTATGGCTAATATTTTACACACACTAAACCAAAAATGCGCATCCGGCATTCTCGGACAATTCTCGATGTGATGAACACATTCTCCAGGGATCTTATGGCCGCCTTGCTATCGGTAATAATGTGAATATCCCTTCCAGATATTTCACCTTACCGGATGCGCCTCGCGGCTGTGTGGATGGCCATTATCTCGGCCTGGATGACACTGCAGTGGTCCGGCAGCCTTATAGGAATGCTCCAGTTTAGCTGCTCAGAGTATATGCCAGAACCGACACCATACAGTGTTTTAGACCCGTCCGTGAAAATTTGAATCGCATTCGCGGGAATTTGTAGGTCATCATAGTCGACCACGTTATCCAAAATGCTTACCGTGAAGCCAGGATCAAAGATTGGCTCGGGTGTGAACATAATCAACATCCATGTGCCAATTAATTTCATTCAGAATATTAGCATGTCCGATCCCTCCATGCTCCGGTGGCCCTTAGTCGTAAGCAGTTTAAAATCGTAAACAGTGCCTTAGAGGGGGTTGTTCTAATGGCACCTGTTATCGCTATCGCCACTATTCTCATTGTACGTTCAAACCTAGTTTGATGACTCTTCACCCTGAGCGCCGGCCACCAAACAGCCGCCCCGTAGAATATAATGGGTTTAATGACACATTCGTATAGCCAGTATACATTCCTCGGGTTAATTCCCCAGTTTAGGCCAATGGCCCCTTTGCAGTTGCCGCCTTATTAGTCCTGGAAATGGTGTTTATCCTCCAGTTCAGTTTGCTGTCCAATATTAGTCCAAGATACTTGGCGCTGTCAGACAGTTCCAGTGAGACCCCCTTTATCCTCAGGGTATCAAATTCGGGAATTTTGTATCTCCTTGTGAAAAGTACCAGTTCCGTTTTGGCAGGATTTACATCCAGTCCACATCCCTGGCACCATTTCGTTAGGACGTCCAATGCGGACTCCATTAGTTCAGACAATAGTCTGGGATCATTACCCAGAGCCACAACTGCAACGTCATCCGCATATGCAACCGTTCTGCTGCACGTCCTTTCCATGGCCCTGAGTAAGGGTATTCATATTCAGATTCCAAAGTAATGGTGAGAGTTCACCACCTTGCGGGGTGCCCCTAGTCGCAACCTTGGAGATGTTCGAGGCGCCCAAGTTGGATTCGATACGCCTAAAGTGCAGGATACTGCTGACAAATTGAATGATCGCCGGGTCGATTTCCAAATTTCTCATTGCGTTAATAACCGATTCAGGTCTAACGTTGTTGAAAGCGCCCTTAATATCCAGGAATGCAACTAAAGCAAATTCCTTGTAGTGCAGGGATCTTTCTATGTGACCCACCAATGAGTGGAGCGCAGTTTCCGTGGACCTTCCCTTCGTGTAGGCGTGCTGAGCCAGTAACCTAACGATGATCTAATATGAATATCCAAAATCATCTCCAGTGTTTTTAGTAGAGGATAGACTAATTGGTCTAAAGTCTTTAGCCAAAGTGTAAGACGTCTTCCCACTCTTGGGGATGAAGACGATCTTATATGTTGTCCAAGTTGATGGGACATGTGAGAGACTAAGGCAGGCTCTAAATATTGCCAAGAGCCATGGCATCAATATTCCCAGGTTCTTTTGTAGGTCCGCTGGGATAATGCCATCCGGGCCTGGAGATTTAAAGGGATGGAAGCTTTTGACCGCCCATTCCACACGATGGCGAGTTATCGGAATATTGGAAATATCCCGAGTGCCACTAAATGTTATCTCCCTAGGCACATCATCAGTGCAACCTGAGAAGTGTGTATTCATCAGAACCTCAAGGGTGTCCCGACTGTTTGTGGTCCAGGATCCGTCCATCTTCCGTATATACGATGGAATAGCTGGTTTAGAGGATAAAATCTTACGTAGCCGACTTGTCTCCGAGGAGTTTTCCACGTCGCTGCAGAATTTCCTCCATGACTGTCGCTTGGCCTTCCTGATAAGATTTTGAATCCATTTACTGAGGACTTGTAATTGTTCCAAACACCATTACGTTTTGCCTCATTAAAGAGTTTCCTTCTTTCTTTGCGTTTTTCAGCAATCTCCGCATTCCACCATATGGGCTTAGCTTTGCCCTTCCTGTCGATTCTTTTACAGGATTCGTTTGTTGCCTTAATTAAGACACCAGTCAATGACTCCACTGCGGAGTCGAGCATGGACACACTGTCTATGAGAACCGGGCACATAGGCAGCTTGTCTCCGAGTACACTCGCATAGATAGACCAATTGGTCCTTCTTCTATTCGTGTAGGGTTTAGCTGAATCAACTCTAAAGGAAAAATTGAAATCAATATACATGTGATCAGAGAAGGAACAGTCCTTTGACACGTTCCAATCGCTGATCATATCCGAGAACTTATCACTTATAAGCGTAATATCAAGAACCTCCCTTCTGTAAGTCACAATAAAGGTGGGCTTACTACCCCTATTAACTACTGTTAGTTCGTTTTCTACTATGAAGTCCAAAAGCGACTCACCTCGTGGATTGACATCCGAGCTTCCCCAGGCGGTATGATGTGCATTAGCATCAGCACATATTATTAGGGGGATGTTGCGCCTGTTAGCATACGACATCGCCTTCCTGGTTGTGGAGTTTGGAAGACGGCAGAGAGTCACTGCTTATTATGACAGTGACCTTCCTGGACTCTTCAACAGATTCAGAAACCCTCACTTCTTTCCAGTCCTGTCTGGGTAGCTGGGGGTTACTGATCTGTATAATTTCCAGGATCTCCTTGGGGTCGGATGGCTCAGCGGAGATCTTGTGAATTGGGGTTGCATTTTATGCCTAACTGCCAGGCGAAAGGATACCTGCCGCTCCTCTGGAGACAGACGCAGACCATCAGCCGCTCAATATGAGAACAGACGCTGATGGATTTTATTGCGGACCGACGGCCGTACAGTTGACCGTAAAAGGCCAGCGGACGCATAGTCATTTGCCGCTCCAACTAGAAGAAACAGACGCTAATAGACATAGGGGGTAGTTCTTGGTTTGTACTCGACTTAGACCCTTCTGGCATGGGAGGCCCTACCGGTCTTGACTGTCGTCACTACCGCCAGCATGACTCTAAACGTCCTTGTACTTAAGCCCTCGCATCGCGGCAAGATGACTACCCAATTCGCGAGGGTATTTAACACACAGTTTTAGTCAAATATTAAATTTTAGTAAAATAACCAATTTGAAGAAAATTTGTCAATTTGAATAACGTCAAACTTTATTAAGCATGGCGTTAATTTGACGAAAATTAAGTTAAATAAAATAAAAAATTTGTGATAATAACGAAAAATAATCTTCATGTATAAAAATATTTCTTTATTTTAACTACCTTTTGTTATTCAATTCAACAAAATACAGTTTTGTAATCTTGAGTATCAAAATAATCAACTACCTAATACACTAAATGCGAAACAAATCTTTCTTTCGCACAACTACACAGAAAATAATAATTTTCATATTTGAATACGAAAATCGCATATTTGATTACAAAAATTTTTGAATTTTCTGCGATGACGATTTTTGCGGTATTAATAAAAAAGTTTGTATGTATAATTGTTAAATTTTTAGTCAACAACCAAGTTTATTGAGTCAGTCAAAAAAAGTTGTTGCCCAAAATAATTTTTTTCAACAAAATGTTTACTTGATTTGTTAAAATAAATTGTTGAAGATGTTGAATAAATCAAACAAAATGTTAATCGAATCTTTATTTTTTTATTTATCAATGATGATGTCATAAATTTTCAATTTTTATATTTTTATAAAAACACAAAAATTTATTATGCGGGGATAAGTAAGTTCCTATGCGCATTTCACTGGTTGCTTAGGCCAGATCATCAGGAAACCTTTTCCAAAGACAGTAAAAAAAGTTGTTGCCCAAAATAATTTTTTTCAACAAAATGCTTACTTGATTTGTTAAAATAAATTGTTGAAGATGTTGAATAAATCAAACAAAATGTTAATCGAATCTTTATTTTTTTATTTATTAATGATGATGTCATATATTTTCAATTTTTATATTTTTATAAAAACACAAAAATTTATTATGCGGGGATAAGTAAGTTCCTATGCGCATTTCACTGGTTGCTTAGGCCAGATCATCAGGAAACCTTTTCCAAAGACTTTGGCAAAACTAAATATATTATTCAAATAAAACTGTAAAACAAATGAGAATTATGAGCTATTTAAAAAAATGAATATGAGGAAATATTACATTATTTCATTATTATATATGATTTATTGAGTGCTTTTTTGCAAAGTGTAAATTTGATAAATTTTTTCTTTGAATCAAACAAAAAGTTTGTTGACCTAAAATTTTATTTTTAATAAACTGTGTTGTTAAAAATTTTCTTGAGATATTTTTTTCTGTGTACATGTCAAACAAAAAACAAATTATCACAAAATTTGTTTTTGTTTCAAAGGTATTTGTGCGAAAGAAAGCGTTCTTTAACCATCGTGAAATTGGCAGTAAATGTATTAAACTGCACTATAAATTATACAAAATTTTATTAAATAATAGACCTGTTTGTGTTAGGCGTTGGCGTGAAAGTCTAAGTCGTTTTGTTTGTAGTAGACTAAATAGCACGGTGTTACTTTAACTTATTACAAGAAACAAATATAGGCATTTATGACAAAGGCTTACACAATCGGGTGAAATATATACGTATAGAATCTTTATAAAATCTTAATAATCTCTTTATACAATCTAACAATTGTAGATTCATTCCTTCTAACAATTAAATAAAATAATAATAATAATACCTTTATGACATTGTCCTGTAAATCAGTTCGATTGGAAATCGTGCGATTTTAGAAAATAAATGTGGGTAATAGCAACATTTTTAATCGTTTGTTAATTTAATTTATTATTAAAAATGTAAAATATCTTATAGCATTATCAAGGCGAATTCAACTACAGGTGGTGTCGCAACTACAACAATCCAAAAACAACAGAAACAACATAGGGATTTTTACATTGCATTGTTAGTGCCATTAGCTCGAAATGTCAACCATTTTTAGCAAAACACTAACAAATCAAAACAAATAAGCTCGAACTGTCAAAATCAGATGCCGTTTCGACACCACCTGTAGTTGAATTCGCCTTGAGCATTATTAATTACAAATCGACTTGATTTTAGAACAGGAACAAAAATATGTGTTTGAAAAATATACAAACATTCCTTGTAATAAAAGTTTTAGAAATTAAAAGAAATGCATCTGTTAATACGATCATTATGAATTTTTACTAATAATTACGTCGAAAAACTGATATTTTTAAAAAATTGTTTTTAATTGTTATACAAAATATGTATGTCTGTTTGTTAATGACCAATAAAGGATAAAAAACAACTTAATAACTAAAATACTATGCAGCAGGTAGAAGATTCCAATGCAGCGACTATCTGAAAAGACAAATATTATTAAATTATTAAATGGTTAAAACTGAAAAATATTTAATAAATCTTACTTTCTGTTATATAATTAATTTTTTCCATGCTTTGCAATAAGTATTCGCATTTCTTCATTTAATTTAAAATTGTTGTTATAGTAATCCAAAACCAATCGTCCTTGATGATGACTTCAATATTTGTTTGGCATTGACACCGGAATTTAATTTTCTGTAATTGAGGGATATTTTCTTTTATCAGTTGCTTCTGTTAACAAAGGAGCATACAAAATAAGTGAAACATATATTACAGGGGTAAGTGTTTTGAATTATTCTTTTTTTATTTATTTATTTAAGGTCTAGGGAATAAATCCTTACAGACCAATTATAAAAAATTTACATAATACACAAAATAAAAAAAGATTTAGACATCCATTTAATTACACTGATTAAAGTGCAAAATAATATTACGTTTAATGACATTAACATTAACAGAAAAATCAATAAGAAAATAAAAATCATTATAATGTTTACACAATTTTCTTAGAGGATCAGAATAAGCATAATTAGTTTGGAAAACTTGTAAATAGATTGGAATGTAGAAACTAGTTGATCGATGAGGTATATTAAAATTTATGTTGCTGAGTAGGAAGTCAGAACAGACTGCACCATTTATAAGGTTGAATAAAAATGAAACGCTAAGCATAGTTCTTCTGCTCTCCAACGTTGGTAATTTTATTAATGCAAGCCTTTTAGTATAAGGAGAAATAATGACGTTAGGATTCCATGTTGAATTACCCAAGCAAAAAAGAAGGAATTGTTTTTGGACTTATTCAATTATGTTTTTGAGATAATCCGCATTCGGATTCCAAATAACAGATCCATATTCCAAGATTGGTTTGACTAAAGATGTATATAACCGTTTAGTAATGATTGGTTCAGGAAACTCCTTAGCCCATCGTTTTATAAAAGCAAACACTGTAGCATACAACGTCTAGATATTTTCAAAATTCTTCCTACAAACCAAAGTCAGGCGAGTCGCATGCAATTTGTCCAGCCTTATTGCTCGTCGGAGGGGAAGGTCGTTGCCCATTGATTTATAGGATTTTTTTGCTACTAAAAGATTTTTAAAATTTGCATGCTATTTCATTTCTTTTTTTTTTAACAGAAAAGAAAAGCTATTCTACGAAAGAAACTATCTAAGAGCTAAATGTGAATTGAATCCAGGAATCCATCGATTCAATCAATTGCCCACCCTACCATGATTACTAACTCTATAACCAAACAAAACTCACCTAGTAATCCCATTTCCAGCGCAGCAAATATAACCAAAAAGTTTTCAAATCAAAACAGTTAAACTTTTTAAACTTAGCCAAAAATCATTATGATTTATTTAAATAAAATTTCAATTTAAACAAACATTATTTTTACAAAAAAAAATAAATAGAATTTAACCATTAATTCCTAATTTATCAAAAAAAAAAATCTCAAAATAAAAAAAATCTATTAAATTTTACATAAACTCCCTTAACTAGATTCGATTATGTGGTCATTCACCCATTACAGAGTGACAAAAGTTAATTTTAACAAAACAATTGGAAACATATAAAAATTTAATAACAACATTGCAGCCTGGCAAAATGTGAAATCTATAAATATTTTTCTTTTGTTTCGTGACTACACAGCCGACAATTTTATATATTTTTACTAATTCCAATTAATTTTATTATTTATACACAAAGATAAATTCTAATATGGCCACCTCAAATAACAAAAATATAAGTAAAAATTACAACAATCAAACTCTTTTACAGAGAACGAAAAAAAACAATATATAAAAATAAATTAAGAGAAACTTACATTGGCGTAATGATATTAAAGCTCCCACGACGAAAGATCTTTCGCTATGTACAGCAGCATGTATATATGTATGTGATGTCGATTTTAACAGAAAAAGAGAGTATTACTGTATGGATATTGTTTCTATAAGTTCTCTGTAGCACAAAAATTTTCTAATGAACCTTTGGAAATCAAAAATTAATTAATTACAATTTAACACAATTTTGACTTACAATTCAATTGCATTTCTTTGAAACTCAAAGCCCAAAATACAGAAAAAATAGCTCGCAGCATCACCAACTCAAGATTTTAATCGGATGCTGGGAGAATCAGGTATATAAAAAAATGTATGTAGGTATGTAGGGCTGTTAATGCAATTGCATTACAAGCAAGAAATTTAAGATGTTCTCCAATAACACTAGCTTACGGTAAATGACCAAAAAAACTTAACACAATATGAACAAAAATTAATATTTAAGTTTTAAACTTAATATTTAAACAAATATTTATGATCTTATTTAAATTTTAACACCTTAACATTTTCCACATAGTCTTCGTTTTTTTTTCCCAAATTTTTAATTCTTTTAAACTGTATTTAGTTTTTTTTTCCCTTACGTTTTAATTTTTTCTTCTTAATTTCTGTCTAACAGAGTAACATTATACTAGCTTACTTAGTGGATATTCTGTTTGTATATTTTGCAAGTACACTTATTTATAATATTTATAATAATTTCCTCTCAATAAAACAACATACGCATATATATTTTGTTCATATCGTTTGCACATTAGATTGTAATATTTTCGTTATTTTCCTTTTTTTTCTGCTTGCTAGCACTTTTGAACGTTTTCTGATTAAAGTAATTACTTTTCTTCCACTTATTTCACCGCACTACACATCGATGACCAAAAGCCGACGTTGACTGATGTTTTTTACTCTTGCTTTAAATATCCAAAGCCTCCGCTAGATTTTGGTACAGAAATAATTGTACCAGTTTTGTAATTTTAATTGTACAACACCAACAACAAAAATGCAATTAAGCGCCAATCATCAAAATTGCCATCTTATACGCAGGTATATAAAAAAATGAAGAAGATAAGGAAAACCAAAAGCTATGGATGATTTCGCAGGTTCAATTTTGGATTTTCATCCAATAGAAAAATAAAATTAATCTGGAGCTATTCTGCCCTAGCAAAAATTTATGTTTTGCTATCTCCGGCAGACAAGTAAAAACTTTGACTCAAAAAAAAAAATGCCAAGTCAAAAAAAACTCTGTACTTTCAATTTAATTTTAGCTTCAACAACTTCTCCACAAGCGATGCTTTCAAAAACTCCTAGCTTTTTCCCTCTCAAGCCACCATGAAACCCCCATTGGCGTTCGAAACTTAGCGGCTTGGAAAAATAACGTTTCTATTCCCTGTACTTCATAGGTTTTTGTAAACAAATATTATTACAAACGTCAATTCGACGATAAGAGTGCTAAAAACGTTTCAGCCTCACTCCACTAGATGGCGTTATTAATAACGTAAATGGCACTACTAAGTTTTTTTGTTTTCTTCCATTTTAACGGAAACGAACAATTCGAAAATTGAAAATAAGCAAACACTATATTTATTTATTTAACTAGTTAGTTATCTATTTAATGAGAAGCAAACATACCCATATCTCTTCGTTACATCGGACCTACTTTATCATAGCAAGCGACATTACATTTCCCCCCTGCCAAAATCAGACTTTGGGGTTTGAATAAAAAAAACACAAAGCTGATAACGCTTGCATTACTAGGCAATCAGACCTGTAATTTGAGTATTATTGCCGAATGTCCTTGGCATGGTATTTTCCTATCAAATTCCCTTTCAAATCCTCAAGCTCATAGTAACTATTACCTATCTTCTTACGTATACGAGCCTTGACAAATATTGGAGCAAGTTTTGAATTATAGCCTTGTTCAAAGTTACTTTGCCTGTAATTCCGCCGGAAAACCTCTTGACCTTCATCAAAGGAAACTTCTCTAGACCTTAGGTTGTAAGATCTTTCATTGCGTTCAAACTGTTTTTGCATCAATTCTGAAGCTCTCTTAGCCATAATCTGTAGTGAATCGTTCCTGTCAAATCGTACGGATCGATCATCTAACATATCCAGCTGGCGCAATAGAGAGTAGGTTGCCCCATTTGTAATCATATGTTGACCAAAGGTTAAGTAGTAAGGTGACGTACCAATGGCTGAATGAACTGCTGACCGTAGAGCACAACTTATATTACTAAGGAGCTCATCCCAATTCTTCTGGTCTGGCTTAACATATGATTTAATTGCGGATAAAACTGACCTGTTAACCCGTTCGGAAGCGTTGGCCTGAGGTGCATGTACTGCTGTAAAAGTGTGATTTACACCGTATCTTTTCAGAAAGTCACCAAATTGCTTTGACTTGAACTGTGATCCATTGTCAGAAACAATGGTTTCTGGGACACCGAAAGTGTGAAACAAATCCTGTTCCAAATACTTGATGACGACATCTGATGTTAGCTTTTTAACTGCCTTTAAAAATGGAAATTTAGAATAATGGTCTAACACAATAAAAATTCCTACATTCCCTGTACGAGATCTCGGATATGGACCCAAAAAATCAATATAAACCTTTTGAAAGAAGCGTTGTGTTTCGCCAGTTTTCCCCATTGGTGGCCTTAAAACTTGGTTAGGATGTTTCGTTGTTTTACATATCTCACAATTATTTATATAATTTTTGACATCACTAGCCAAGTTTGGCCAAAAATAAAATCTTCTAATTCTTCCAAGTGTTTTATTTATACCACCATGAGCTGATAACGTACTATTGTGAGCTTTAAATAAAATATCAGGAACCATTTCCTTTGGAACCCAAAGCTTCCATGACAAATCATCATGGAGCTTCTCTCCAGTAGCATGCTCAGTACGTCTATAAAGGTAACCGTCCACCAGCTTCAAATCCGGCATCTGGTCCAGCTTTTGCCCAACCTTATCTAGTAGCTGCCTGTATCCATCGGATTTAAAATGTGAAGAGTCAAGGTCTACAAAAACGCCAGTGTCACTGTCGGAATCTGCCAAGCTGTTAATACCCAATGCAGACAAGTCATCAGAGTTGGCTCTAGATAAAGTATCAGGAACTATGTTCAAACTACCACGCCTATGCTGAATGTCAAATTTGTAACCCTGCAGTTTCAAAGCCCATCGAGCAAGCCGCGTACTTAAATCTGTCTGAGACATAAGCCACTTCAAAGACGCATGGTCCGTGATGACTGTGAACTTATGTCCTTCGACATAGGGTCTAAATTTTTTTATGCTTAGCAAAGCTGCCAAACATTCTTGTTCGGTTACTGAATAGTTCCGTTGGGCTTGGTTGAGTTTCTTGGACATAAATGCCACAGGAATCTCTTCACCTTCCGAATTCTTCTGCACCAGCACACTTCCTATACCCGTTTTACTAGCATCACAATGTATAAAAAACGGCTCATTGAAATCAGGACTATGTAATACGGGAGCGGTGCTCAGACAAGACTTTAAAACCTCAAAAGCCTTATGAGCTTCATCGGTCCATACAAATTTCCGTTTAGTACTTAACAAATCAGTCATAGGCGTAGTAATAGAAGCATAATTCCTAATAAATTTCCGATACCATCCGGTCATTCCCAAAAATCTTCGAACTTGTTTCACAGATCGCGGGACGGGGAAGTCTGTTATTGCGGACACTTTTTCCGGATCAGTTTGAATAACTCCATTACCAACCACATAACCCAAATACTTCACTTCCGGTACACAAAACTTACTCTTTTCAACGTTAATAGTAAGTCCAGATTCCCGAATTTTACCAGAAATAACCCTTAGAACCTCAAGGTGCTTTTCAAACGTATCCGAAATGATCAGAAGATCATCCAGATAAACAAACACTTCTGCTCTGAGAGATGGCGGTATCACTTTGTCCATGAGTCGAGACATGGTCTGCGGGGCATTACAAAGCCCAAAAGGCATCACTGTATAGTGATACAGCGGTCTCCCAGGAACAGTAAATGCTGTCTTTTCTCTTGATCCCAACTCCAACGGAATCTGCCAAAAAGCATCCTTGAGATCTAAAGAGGTTATAAATTCGGCTTTTGGTAGTCTACTTAAGATTCCGTCAATCTGTGGAAGAGGATATGCATCCCCTACTGTAACCGCATTCAATTTCCGGCTATCCAGACACAACCTATTTTTCCCTGGCTTCCTATGCAAGACAACTGGTGAAGACCAAGCACTGTTAGATTCCTCGATGACCCCCAAAGATAACATCCTGTCTAATTCATCATAAATCAATTTCTCAATAGCAGGGGACACTGGAAAGTGCCTTTGCTTTATGGGCCTAGCATCTCCTGTATCAATAAAATGGCTTAATACACTCGTCTTGCCCAGACCTTCTTTAGAAAAGGAAGGAAATTGGTTAATAACCTGTTGAATTTTCCTCTTTTGTATTGAAGACAATGGAATTTGTTCTACAATTTCACAAGCTGAGCAAGTCGAATTTAAAAAGGAAAACTGTTCTATGCCATCAGGTAGCAAATCATACAATTGCCAAAAGTCTATTCCTAAAAATAGATTCCGTTCCAGACCAGGGATTATGAAAATAGTAATGGATTTTTCTACTCCCTTAAACAAAACCTTAGTGTCTACAAAACCAACAATGTTCTGGCGTCTACCATCAGCAGTTTTAATAGAAGATCGAACCTTTTTGTATGGAATCCCTGAGGATAAAAAATTTTGAGCAGCTTCAAAACCAATACAACTAATTGATGCACCTGTGTCTAACAAACCTAGGATATTTTTGCCAAATAGAATAACCTCAGCATATGGTCTTACATCACATGGTCTATCCAAAACGGATGCAACAAATTTGTGTTTAAATTGCTTAACCTTTTGCCAAAAACTTCGCATACGAAGAGATGATCTATTAGGCTTAGGCCCATTATTATAAATTCGATTTCTTATCTGATAATATTCCTTCAGTCGTGTATGAAATGGTTTAAAATTCTGAGGAAAATTTGAAAAATTTTCATGTGGGTCAAATCCGGGTGTGTTAAAAGCAGTTGAGCTTGTATTTGTTGCATTTTCTTTAGCTATATGGCTATTATCTGTTAAGTTTTTGTCCAATTTGGTGGATTTTTTTAAAATTGAGACTATATTTCCTGAGATGGTTTTTTGTGTGCACATCTCTGGGCACTGAATTTTAAGTTTTTTGACTGACAATGTTTGCAGTTAGGCTTATACGTATCAACTTTTCCACAACCATAACAGAAAATTGTACGAACCGATAGGCAATCCTGGTATCTGTGGCCTGGTTTCTGGCAATTCCAGCAAATTAAATTTACTTCTGCCACTTCACCACTCTCGCAAACTAAACTTTCCTCAGGCTCATCCCCTAAATCTCTACCTATTTCAGAGATACGTTTCTGAATTGGTGGCGCCCTAGAAATACTAACCCCATGTTTTCTACGGATGTCAGCCATGAAGAACTCTCTTCTTCGACAGACATCTCTTAAATGTTGAACCGTGTATATCTGAGTATTTAAAATCTCATGTTGTATATCGGGTAGCAAATTGCGTCTCAAAATTTCAACTAAAGTCGCATCCTCAATAGGGGTTTTTAAACGATCCACTAACTCGTTGACAGCCTCATAAAAACTATCAAAAGTTTCGTTTGGTTTTTGTTTCCTGTCCTTTACCATTTCCAAAAAATCAATATCTGTACGAGAATCTCTATACTGTTCTCTAAGTGCTTTACATAATTTAGGCCATGTTATCCTTGGATCTCTCTGGTGAAACCGCCAGAACCAATCCGTAGCTTTACCCTCAAATAACGAACCAGCATAATTACACAACAGCTCGAAATCCCCATACAATGTTTGTGCAGTCAAAGCCTCAACTCTATAGATAAAACTGTCCACGGACAAGCAATTTGTTGACCCTGAGAACTTTATTTTCCAGTTAGAAATAGTTTGTAGAACCTTATCGGGTCGTACATATAACTCCGAAGATAACCCAGATCTATGAGTGTTGCCGTTTGGTCTAGGGATTGCATTTCCATGGTTAGAGCGCGAATGGGAAGGGGATTCTGAAGAATTGTTTTGACGCATTCCCAACATTTCCCTAAATGTCTGTTGCTCCACAGCCGGTAATGTCTGCATATGTGGTGGTGTTTGATTAGCTGAAAGCGGGTGTTGTGAATGCTGTTGTTGAGGTTGGGCAGTATTAAAATGATTTGGGCTAAATCTAGCAAGACTTGTCTGAATGTTTGATTCAATTAGGGAAGCTATTTGGCTGTTCAATGCCGAAAACAGTTGAGCTTGTTGAGCAGAAACTATTCTAGATATCATGTCTTTCATAACTTCATTCTGATCAATAGGCACGACCGGACTAGTAGCTGACGAGTCAGAGCTAGAAGTATTTCGAGTGATGGGGACCAATGCCGGCTGAACTGACACCGGGTTTCCCTCAACTTGTGATATTGAAGGCTCTCTTATTGAAGAGCTAAAACCCACAGGTGGGTCTTTTGTATTCAAATCACTAGCCTTCTTAGAACGAGTTGTAACGCCAGTTATATCCTCTGGGTTTGACTCATAAATAATACGAGTGTTACAAATTGGACAATATGGTCTAGTTTTTAAAATTTTCGACAAACAAGAATTGTGAAAAATATGACCACAGCTCGTCTGAATTTGGGCAGTTTTAGACGGGATTACATTGTGACATAACTCACATGTATAGGTCTTATCAACAGGAAGTAAACTGTCTGGATTCATTTTAAACAACAAAATACAATTGAAAATAATAAAACTAGAAATAATTCGCAATGAAATCAATCGGCTACAATTGCTATAAATGGTAAAAACACAACAATAAAAAAAAAAAATTCAAAATTCAATAAATTCTAACCGAACTCAAAACTTGTTTGGTTTCCTATTAATGATTACGTTAGAAAACGCTTCCAAACTTTTCAAATTGTCAATTATTTTAAGAAAATTTTGCAATTATTGTTAAAATTGAGAAATTTCAAAATAAATAATATATAGAAGATATTCTCAAACAAAAATTTTAGATTTAAAAAAAAACTAATTTAAACATGTAATCGCAATACCAGGATTAAAGAGCGAGACAAGAAATTTAAAGGAAAAAATCAATTTAAAAAAAATAAAAATTTTCAAAGGCAAATGGAAAATGTTAAAAAAAATAATAAAAAATTTGAAATAAATGAAAATTTAAAAAAAAATTAACAATTAAAATTTTTCAAAAAGAAATATATTATAATTAAATTTGACCTTAAATAAAAATATATGTAATAAAATTAAAGTAATAAAATAGTGATAATAAAATCATGCGAAAAAAACAAAACATGTAAAAACACACTAAGAATAGATAATAATAAAAATTAGTAAGATATAAGACTAACAATATAACAAAAGATTATTACACTCTGTATTAGTTTTGTTTTTCCTCTCTTTTTAGTTTTCTTTTGTATATTTATGTAAAAATTGACACTTTTATTCTTTAACTGTTTGATTTTTTTTTTCCAACTAATGGCTATAATTTGCTGCAATTTAAGACATTTCGCTCTAGAAAGTTGAAAATTTAACAAGTTTAGTAAATAGAAAGGTTTAACTTTTGAGGATAGAATTTCATAATCCATTCTATTTCCTTCAAAAGTTGATTAGAGTATATTCATTAAAACATATATGACTCTGGTTAGAACTAGCTTATCGTCCAGAATCTAAATTCCAATTAGGCATACAATGTTATAATAAAAATACCGAATTAGCAAATGAAGAGAGTAACATGAAATAGAAGGTTAAGATCGAAAGCATAAGAGCCCAACAGACATTAAAATCCATTAAATTTCATGTCACTTAATAAGGAAAAAGAAATTAAAATAAAAGTAATACAGTAATAATTAGAACAAAAAGTAAGAAAATTAGGAGCCTTACAGAAAACCATTGATCTAGAAGAGATTAGATCAAATAGAATGGTTTCACAACTGCTCGGGCCCCACGTTGGGCGCCAAAAAAATCTTATACTGTAGCATACAACGTCTAGATATTTTCAAAATTCTTCCTACAAACCAAAGTCAGGCGAGTCGCATGCAATTTGTCCAGCCTTATTGCTCGTCGGAGGGGAAGGTCGTTGCCCATTGATTTATAGGATTTTTTTGCTACTAAAAGATTTTTAAAATTTGCATGCTATTTCATTTCTTTTTTTTTTAACAGAAAAGAAAAGCTATTCTACGAAAGAAACTATCTAAGAGCTAAATGTGAATTGAATCCAGGAATCCATCGATTCAATCAATTGCCCACCCTACCATGATTACTAACTCTATAACCAAACAAAACTCACCTAGTAATCCCATTTCCAGCGCAGCAAATATAACCAAAAAGTTTTCAAATCAAAACAGTTAAACTTTTTAAACTTAGCCAAAAATCATTATGATTTATTTAAATAAAATTTCAATTTAAACAAACATTATTTTTACAAAAAAAAATAAATAGAATTTAACCATTAATTCCTAATTTATCAAAAAAAAAAATCTCAAAATAAAAAAAATCTATTGAATTTTACATAAACTCCCTTAACTAGATTCGATTATGTGGTCATTCACCCATTACAGAGTGACAAAAGTTAATTTTAACAAAACAATTGGAAACATATAAAAATTTAATAACAACATTGCAGCCTGGCAAAATGTGAAATCTATAAATATTTTTCTTTTGTTTCGTGACTACACAGCCGACAATTTTATATATTTTTACTAATTCCAATTAATTTTATTATTTATACACAAAGATAAATTCTAATATGGCCACCTCAAATAACAAAAATATAAGTAAAAATTACAACAATCAAACTCTTTTACAGAGAACGAAAAAAAACAATATATAAAAATAAATTAAGAGAAACTTACATTGGCGTAATGATATTAAAGCTCCCACGACGAAAGATCTTTCGCTATGTACAGCAGCATGTATATATGTATGTGATGTCGATTTTAACAGAAAAAGAGAGTATTACTGTATGGATATTGTTTCTATAAGTTCTCTGTAGCACAAAAATTTTCTAATGAACCTTTGAAAATCAAAAATTAATTAATTACAATTTAACACAATTTTGACTTACAATTCAATTGCATTTCTTTGAAACTCAAAGCCCAAAATACAGAAAAAATAGCTCGCAGCATCACCAACTCAAGATTTTAATCGGATGCTGGGAGAATCAGGTATATAAAAAAATGTATGTAGGTATGTAGGGCTGTTAATGCAATTGCATTACAAGCAAGAAATTTAAGATGTTCTCCAATAACACTAGCTTACGGTAAATGACCAAAAAAACTTAACACAATATGAACAAAAATTAATATTTAAGTTTTAAACTTAATATTTAAACAAATATTTATGATCTTACTAGCTTAACCCGGTGCGCTTCGCTACACTGCTTAAACCACTTCTTCAGTTGAGAGATATTTAATATATGCATCCTATGGAAGGTTTTCCCCCCTGCGCCTTCCCGCTTTATTTTTTTTTCAAAAGTGTAGTATACCATAGGAGTGACTTCTACTAAGTTTGAACATTCTTACTATAACAGTTCTTAAGATATGTGATATTAAACATTGGCGTCCTATAGAGGGTAACATTTCCCCGCTGCTATTTTATTTCAATTTTGGGGTTCAGAAGATCATACTACAAAAAGTTTAATAAAAAGAGTGCAGCGGCTCTAAATTATATTTCTATCTATGAGGGGTACTGCTCCTCCTCTGTCCATTTCTATATTGAAATTTAAAGTTTGCCATAATAGTAGCTTTAACCACGTTTGAAGACTCTCCCTTTAATAGTTCTTGAGTTGAGAGATATTTAATATATGCATCCTATGGAAGGTATTTCCCCCCTGCGCCTTCCCGCTTTATTTTTATTTTCAAAAGTGTAGTATACCATAAGTGTGACTTCTACAAAGTTTGAACATTCTAACTTTAATAGTTTTTAAGATATCCGATATTAAACATTGGCGTCCTATGGGGGGTAACACTTCCCCCGCTGCTATTGTGCTTAAATTTTGGGGCTCAGAACATCCTACTACCAAAAGTTCAACAAATTGCTTGCAGCGGCTCTTATTAATATTGCTATCTATGAGGGGTACTGCTCCTCCTCTGTCTACCCCGCCCATTTTTATATTGAAATTTATAGTTTACCATAGTAGTAGCTGTAACCATATTTGAAGACTCTCCCTTTAATAGTTCTTCTGTTGAGCGATATTTAATTTATGCATCCTATGGAAGGTATTTCCCCCCTGCGCCTTCCCGCTTTATTTTTATTTTCAAAAGTTTTGTATACCATAAGAGAGACTTCTGCAAAGTTTGAACATTCTCACTATAAAAGTTCTTAAGATATGCGATATTAACCATTGGCGTCCTATGGTGGGTACCACTTCCCCCGCTGCTATTTTAGTTCAATTTTGTGGCTCTGAAGATCCTACTACCAAAAGTTCAACAAAATGCGTGCAGTGGCTCTTATTAATATTTCTATATATGAGGGGTACTGCTCCTCCCCCGTCTACCCCGTCCATTTGTATATTGAAATTTATAGTTTACTATAATAATAGCTTTAACCACTTTTGAAGACTCTCCCTTTAATAATTCTTCAGTTGAGCGATATTTAATATATGCATCCTATGGGAGGTATTTCCCCCTCTGCGCCTACCCGCTTTATTGTTATTTTCAAAAGTGTTGTATACCATAAGAGTGACTTCTAGAAAGTTTGAACATTCTCACTATTACAGTTCTTTAGATATGCGATGTTAAACATTGGCGTCCTATGGGGGACTCCACTTCCCCCGCTGCTATTTTATTTTAATTTTGGGGCTCAGAAGATCTTACTACCAAAAGTTCTGCATAATGTGTGCAGCGGATCTTAATATATGCGATAATTAATATTGGCATCCTATGGGGGATACCAATTCCCCTGCCCCTATCGAAAAAATAAGTAGCCTATTTTATTTTTAGGGCTCACGTGATGTATCTGTAAAAATTTCAGGAAAATCGGTTCAGTAGTTTAGGAGTCTATAAGCCAACAAACAAACAAACAAACAAACAAACAAACAAACAAACAAACAAACAAACAAACAAACAAACATACAAACATTTTTCATTTTTATATATATAGATTTAAATTTTAACACCTTAACATTTTCCACATAGTCTTCGTTTTTTTCCCCAAATTTTTAATTCTTTTAAACTGTATTTAGTTTTTTTTTCCCTTACGTTTTAATTTTTTCTTCTTAATTTCTGTCTAACAGAGTAACATTATACTAGCTTACTTAGTGGATATTCTGTTTGTATATTTTGCAAGTACACTTATTTATAATATTTATAATAATTTCCTCTCAATAAAACAACATACGCATATATATTTTGTTCATATCGTTTGCACATTAGATTGTAATATTTTCGTTATTTTCCTTTTTTTCTGCTTGCTAGCACTTTTGAACGTTTTCTGATTAAAGTAATTACTTTTCTTCCACTTATTTCACCGCACTACACATCGATGACCAAAAGCCGACGTTGACTGATGTTTTTTACTCTTGCTTTAAATATCCAAAGCCTCCGCTAGATTTTGGTACAGAAATAATTGTACCAGTTTTGTAATTTTAATTGTACAACACCAACAACAAAAATGCAATTAAGCGCCAATCATCAAAATTGCCATCTTATACGCAGGTATATAAAAAAATGAAGAAGATAAGGAAAACCAAAAGCTATGGATGATTTCGCAGGTTCAATTTTGGATTTTCATCCAATAGAAAAATAATATTAATCTGGAGCTATTCTGCCCTAGCAAAAATTTATGTTTTGCTATCTCCGGCAGACAAGTAAAAACTTTGACTCAAAAAAAAAAATGCCAAGTCAAAAAAAACTCTGTACTTTCAATTTAATTTTAGCTTCAACAACTTCTCCACAAGCGATGCTTTCAAAAACTCCTAGCTTTTTCCCTCTCAAGCCACCATGAAACCCCCATTGGCGTTCGAAACTTAGCGGCTTGGAAAAATAACGTTTCTATTCCCTGTACTTCATAGGTTTTTGTAAACAAATATTATTACAAACGTCAATTCGACGATAAGAGTGCTAAAAACGTTTCAGCCTCACTCCACTAGATGGCGTTATTCATAACGTAAATGGCACTACTAAGTTTTTTTGTTTTCTTCCATTTTAACGGAAACGAACAATTCGAAAATTGAAAATAAGCAAACACTATATTTATTTATTTAACTAGTTAGTTATCTATTTAATGAGAAGCAAACATACCCATATCTCTTCGTTACATCGGACCTACTTTATCATAGCAAGCGACATTACAACACACCGCGAGCTTTGTTTACCATCATATATATGTGTTTGTGGAAATTTAATTTAGGGTCCAAAAGTATTCCAAGATCTGAAAACTCTGTAACCAATTCAAGTTGATGTCCACCCAGTGAAAAGTTAAATAAAGCGTTATCGTTTCTTGAAAAACGCATATGTTTACATTTTTTTAAATTGAGTTCCATTAAATTTAGCACGCACCATTGAAATAGTTTATCCAAATCATGTTTCAGAAAATTTTGTTCAATGTTATTGTCATAGCTATGAAATATCTTCACATCACGCACGGCAAATCATTGATGAATAAGGAAAATAAAATTGGACTAATGTGGCTACCTCGGGGCACTCCAGAACTTACGATAATTTTTTTTGATGTAGTATTATTTAAAACAACATTTTGTTTTCGGTTTGTTAAATATGATTTAATCCAATTTAAACTCCCGTCTAATTTATGATTGACTTTTTCAAAAGCTTTGCTAAAGTCCGTGTAAATACAATCTGTAAATTTCCTTTTAAAAAATCCACGATTTACTATAGTAGTCAGCTGAATAAGATTAGTTATTGATGAACGACCTTTTCTAAAACCATGTTGACAGGAAGATAGTAGGGACGAAATTTGATGAAGGAGATTGTCAGTAACACACTTTTCAAACAGTTTAGGGATTGCACTTAACTTTGCTATGCCTCTATAGTTTGTGACACATGACTTATTGCCAGATTTAAATAGCGGAATAATGAATGAGTCTTTCCACAACTGAGGAAAATAACCATATTTTAAGGATAAATTAAATCAAATATAATAGTAGCTATTGCATGTGCGCAATTCTTCAGAACACAACTAGGAACACCATCAGGACCCATGTGGTATGAGGACTTAAATGATTTTAAAGTGTCTAAAATCAGATTTGTGTGGATTGGATAAAAGTGTATCATTTGATGGCCCGCAATTGGATGTGGGTATTCATTTAAATTATATTGGGAAACAGAGTAACTTCTGGAAAAATAAATAAATAAATGCATATGTTATCTCGGAAGTTTCTTTACACTGTTACATCACACTCCAACCAAATTGATTCTACATGAAATTCACGTTTTTTCAACTTGAAATAACTTTCTTTCAACGTGATTCGGATTGTTATTTCAATATAAATTACATTTTGCTCTAACTTTACTGCAATGTTAAATTAACATGAACTATAATTATTTTAAAAGAAAAAAATTTTGTTCGCAAGTTATTGTAAAATCAGGTTGAATTAACATGAAAAACGTATGAAGCAAAATCACCACCGAAAAATTTTAAATCAACCTTGTTTTCTACGTTTTAAACTTGATTTTTTCTGTGTATCGGGTAGTTCTATTTCTTTTTATTTATTTTTTTTTGGTTTATATTATATAAGTCTTAAAATACACAATAAATTTGTAAACCACACAATAGTAATTGATATTAACAACAATAATTTAACAGAAAATAACTAAATTTGATTAGCAAATTTTCGTTATAATAAATAAATTTCTTCAAACCTACACTTTTTTAGTACATTTGAATAAATTTATTCAAAACAAAGAAATTTTTTCAATAGTTTATTTTAATAAAGATTCTTCATTTCTACGTTTTTGTCTTCCAAATGAATAAATTTATTTATATTAAAGAATTTTATTTAATTCGACTAAAAATGAATTGTTAAAGCTTAAGAATTTTCTTCAATTCAACATGCCATTAATACGTTTTAAAATACATATACACATATACATATAAGTATGAATGTACAAATATATTACCAAAAAAAAAGCTCTTGTCCTTCTCCATCAAAACTTAACAAAATATTGTCAAGTTAACAGATAAATTATTCAATTTAACATCCTAGAAGGTTGTTTATTTGAATAAATGTTTCTGTTGTTTCTACTAAAGTCGATTACGAAAACTTACTACCCATTTAACAATATATATATATTAGGGTTGCCGTTATTTTTTTTATTTTGATTTCTTAAATTCTCCCCCCCTAAATCGGTTCAGTTTTATGTAAAAAAAATACAAAAAAATTTCGTAGCGATTATTTGTGTTTTAGGGGGGGCGTCCGTCCCTCAAAGTTTGCCATCAAGCCATTTATTCAAATGTAATTTGTTTGCATATGACTATCTTCTAAAAACAACATTTTACAAGAATATGATATATGGCAATATTTTAGCTCTTCTAGTCAACAACATAAGCCTCTAAGAAAGTTTTTTTGCTAAAATCAATATTTTAGAAAATAATTAAGAAAATAAAAACAAAATACCAAACATTTTATATACGTTTTATAAATATAAAAGGGGGATTTAATGTCAAGTGACCCAATTTTGAAATAGATGTCTTTCGATTTAAATAAAATTTACACCAATTTTAGTACTGTTAGATAGTAGCTTAGACACAAATTTTCAACAAGATCGGTCAAAAAGTTTCTGAGTTAGAGGGGGTCAAAGTTTGACATTTTGGCCATACAGGTGTTCTTTCTCATCCATGTAACTTATTACCTATTGGTGTAAGCAAAATTTGTCCCAAGTAGCTTAGATAGCTTTTTGATCAAACTTTTTAAAAAAATGGTTTTTGTTTTTTTAAAAAATTTTTAAAATTTTTTTTTTTAAATTTAACACTTGGCTAAAAAAAATAAAAAAAAAAGTTTTAAATTTAAAAAAAAAAAATTACAAAATTTTTAAAAAAAAAACAAAAAAATATTTTTAAAAAAGATTGATTAAATAGCTATCTAAGCTACTTGGGACAAATTTTGCTAACACCAATAGGTAATAAATTACATGCATGAGAAAGAACACCTGTATGGCAAACTTTGACCCCCTCTACCTCTGAAACATTTTGACCGATCTTGTTGAAAATTTGTGTGTAAACTACTATCTAATAGGACTAACCTTGGTGTAAATTTCATCCAAATCGGAAGACATCGATTTCAAAATTGTGTCACTTGACATTAAATCGCCTTTTTATATATATAAAACGTATATAAAATGTTTGGTATTTCGTTGTTATTTTCTTAATTATTTTCTAAGATATTAGTCTTAGCAAAAAACTTTCTTGGAGGCTTATGTTGTTGACTAGAAGAGCTAAAATATTGCCATATATCATATTCTTGTAAAATGTTGTTTTTAAGAGATAGTCATACGCAAACAAATTACATTTGAATAAATGGCTTGATGGCAAACTTTGACGCCCTCCCTAAAACACAACTTATCGCTACGAAATTTTTTTGTATTTTTTTTTTACATAAAACTGAACCGATTTGGAGGGGGAGAGTATAAGAAATCAAAAAAAAAAAAGTTCTCCATACAACTAACGGCCACGCTAATATACACACATACATACAATGATGAAAATAAAAAAAAATATATAGATTATTTTTAGGTGCGTTTCCTTCCGTTTCAACTTACAGGCAAACATACTTGCCAAACATATTTGGGGTAAATGTGGGCAGGTTGAAATTTACACATACTTCCCCATATATATTTTGAAAGGTAGAAGACGCCTCCAAAATATTCTCGAGTTTTAGCCAGGTGCGTCCTACGCTCTCCCCACAGCACCCCCCTGAAGTTAGGCGACTTTCTGGCCAAATTTGAGGCCTCCTAGCGGGCAAATAGGTCCCTACCGCCTACCACATTTTTTTGCCTCAAACCTCCGCTACAAATCCGTTTTGAACATATTTACTCTATCTCTTGCGTGAACAATTATATGATGCAAAATCCCCTGGGCAAGTATGTTTGCCTATGGTCGTCAAAGGGTTAAGCGAACGAAGTGAAGGCTTCATTCGAAATCTATAAACGGGCCATTAATCTCAATATCAACATAGTAAGATCATTTATGGACACAAATACATACTCTATTCTAGAAAAAAGTTTGTATGGGAAAATTATGGACCGATTTGAACGATTTTCAATAGGCTAGGTCCTTGTGATAATCAAAATTTATGTCCCAAATTTCATCAAATTATCTTCGAAAATGCGAGCCAGCCAGCCATATGGATGGACGGCCATCGTTATACCGTTTTCAGCTATGCACCTTAATTGAGTTTAACGCAATAAATGCCATTATTGAGCTCAATTATCCATATAAAATTGCAATTTAGTTATTGCTCAATTAATACGAAATTGTTATAAATATTAAGTGAAACTAAAATGCGACACTATCACAAGTGTGTTTAGTGAGCAAAACACAACTTAAACTAACTGCCTGTTTGTAGAACGCGAGCACAAAAGTGACTAGTTTAAATTACATTTAAAACAAAAACAAAAACAAATTTTGAAATTTTGTTTTAAAAGTAAGTTGAACGAGTCACTTTTGCGCTCGCGTTCTACAAACAGGCAGAAAGTGTTTTGACATTTGGCAACTGAAATTACCACAAAACAAAGACACATCCAATAGGTTTGCGCAACAGCCAGATGTTTATTACTTAAATATGTCAAAAGTTATTTACATTTTGATTATATATGTATGTACATTTTTGTTTACCTTGAATGTTGTATGTAGTAGTAATATGTGCGTTCGTTTACTTTTCCAGTAAAATCCAGTAGGTGAGTAATATGAAAATTTTACAAATGTATGTGTACGCGAACGCGTTTCAGTAAAATCCAGTACAAATTTGTACAAATTTTGGGGTAAACGAACGCAGCTAATATAAACAATGTTTTTTTAAAACTGTCAAACGCCAATTGAGTTAGCTTAATTCTGTATATGTGAACAGAAAGATAATTATGTTAATAAACCGACTATTGACTCAATAAAAAAGGTATATCTGAACACGGCATTAGACTGCTTAAAAAACTGATTCTGAATCGGCCTGAGTACTAAAAGTTGGGTCTAGAAGCAATATGACATACATCAGCATATACGGATAATACGGATTTCGCTATGGTAGTTGGGTATAAAAATGGATTGATTGCGATAACCTAAAACGCAAGAAACCGCATATAAAGACTGGAAAACAGCCCAATGAAGGATCTTTACATATCTTACAAGAAGTTTGTTAGTAAAGGATGAGAGGTAAGGACTTTCCCAACACTTTGGAATAAGACAAAAAAGCTTTTTTCTGCCAAATAAGACTTTTTTAATTAGTAATTGTCTTCATCACTTTAAAACTTTTCTGCCCATGATATTCATACTCTTTCTCTTTAACAAAGTCGTTAGTATTCCCCTAGAACTTCTCTTTTCTATTACTTTTATCTTTTTAAACCTTTAAACATTTATTTATTTTCATTCTTAAGCAAATTTTTAACTAAACTTGAGAGCGACAGGTGCTTCTAATATGGAATGTGGAAACATACAATTTAATTTATATCAACGTATCTATTTTTTGTTTGAATGTTTATACGCTAAATTGTTTTTCCTTTTGTTATACCGTTTTCAGGGACATATTATTAAGAAGGTGGAAAATGTTGACGTTTTTAATGTCATTTGTTAGGGGTACTTGTTTCGAGCAGGTGCTTTTGAATGGCTTTTATTTTGGGTTATGGGCAAGCTTAAGTGTCTCATATAATAACAGTTTTCAAAAAAAAAAGGAGAATAAATTAAAGGTGCCACAAAATAAAGAACATTTTTTAAGGAACAAAATTAATATAAAAAAAGCAAAAACAAATTAAAGCTTAAAGCTTCGTTCACAATCAGAGAAACAATTTCGTTTTCTCTTCTATCTTTTTTCTTCCCAAAGTATTTCATATATTTTCCTTTAATTTTTAGAACAAAATTGTAACTAAAATTTTTTTAAAAATGTAACTAAAGTTGAGTCAACTAGAACTTCAGCAACAATTTGTATGAAATTGTTTCTGACGTTTAAAATAATTTTATTTAGTTTTGAATGAAAATTTTACCAAAATGTTTTAAAAAATAATAATAAACGCATAATATTGTTGTGGCTAAAATTTGCAAACGGTTTCTTAATGCAAAATGTGCGTGGTTGCAAAAGAAACTGTTGCTCTATTATGAAGACCAAGTGAAAATGTTTTTTTGATTGTCAACGAAGCTTAATACAAAATTGTTTACATACCCAGCAAAAACTTGGTTATGACTTGCAATTACTAAACAACTTACTTTTCAATGACTACTTCATATCATCGGCATTACATAGAAGTAGTTTAGTGATGGCTGACATATAATCTGATTGTAGTATTATTTGATCGTATGAATACATTCCTTTAAATATTATTTATTTGCATGAATTCATACCTTTAAAGAGCAGACATAAACGGGTATCTTATAACACCAAAATATTAAAGCCTAAATAGCCGCTTTAAAGGTACTACACCCAAACGCATGGGAAATATTTATAAACTTAAAATTTAAATCATATTACATTAATTTTCCATTGCTTTAGTTTAAGTTATTTTATTTACACGTAAGAATAGGCTAAGAATTATTTTCATAGTTAGTATATAAGTTAGAATAAATTGTAAATGAAATCAATGATAATAAAAAGCTGACAACTAAAAAAACGGATTTCACCCTACAAGAACAGTGACAGTCATTTGACCTGTCATATGACTGGCATTGGTGATACAAATATCCGTCATCGCGTAGAACAAAGTTTCAATCACTTTCTTAAGGCCAACGTGAAAAAAATGACCTAAACTTTTGCGTACGTGTGATTTTCCATCCTTCTTTAACCTATGAATTTTGTGGTTGATAAAACATATATCTGAGCTGTTTACTCTTATACTCTTTACAAATCAGTACTGATGTAGAAACCGGACACAGCTGACTAGTCACTACTGATGTATATACCGGACACAGCTGACTAGTCAGTACTGATGCATACACCGGACACAGCTGACATTCGTCACTCACTGTTGACGTATTTTTAGCTTAAATAAAACACAATTCATCATTCAATTCTCATACATATTTTTGTCTATACATATTTAAAATAAACAGCAATATGTATATGTTCGTTTTACAAATAAATTAAATAAATAATTATTTCTTGTTCTATGTTCATGAGGTTAATTAAAATTTTATAAAACATTTCACTTCTCATCATAGAATCTGTTGTTTCCTTTATGATTAAAGTGGCCACTGTATTGTTAACATCTTCAAGTATATGGCGATAGGCTTCTTGTAGTGCTGGCACATTTTTTATAATTTAAATAAAATAGAACCACCTTCTACTTGAGCTTGTACCAATGTTGGGGGAGTTACTTAACAATACCCACGGTCAAAGTAATGTGCACGGAATGCTTGCATTACAACGGTAGGCATTTTTAAAATTTTCGAAGTGTTTTCGCCTCTAATCATAATATAACATCGGGTTGAGCCTCTTTATTGAGAATACGTTCAGCACCCCCAGCAGGAGCCAAACCAATTAATTCCCAGTAATCTACATGCAATTCATGTCAAAAAAATGAGTTTCTGCAATATTTTTCACGAAACAAAACTTACCGCTTTGCCTTCTGGCACAGGTTTTAGTGTACCAAACAATTGTACCAAACATTGTAAACATCCGTAATGTTGTAAAAATTAAACCTTTGCCTTGACGTCTTAAACGATGTACCCAGCCATAGATTTTAACGTTTCTGTCAATTTTCGACAACTTCAAATATGCGAATTTTCTTGGCAGCTGACCAACTGGGATCTTCGGATGTGACACTCTTTTTGGCTTCATCCAAGTTTTGTTTACGCTTTTCCGCATCTTCAGCTTCGCGTTTTTCTTTATCGGCATTTATCGGGCTCCTTTCCAGCATGTCTCATGGCTTGCAAAATTAATAATATATTTTGCAGTATTAAATTTAAACAATTAACAAATATTAGCCAGCAAGCGTATGACAAAAATTTATAAAAAAATTGGCATTTTTTGTGGTGTTTTTAGTTGTTCTACTCTAACATATGTGTTAGAGTGGTACAACTAATGTAAAATTGTTGGAAGTGTGTTAGTAAACAATTTTTTTTTTTAGTTTCGGTCATCCATTTCTTGTAGGGCAATTATTACATGATACATAGGTACTTGTTTATGAGTTGATTAACGAAATTTATAATTATTTCTTAATAAAATACATCTAAGGTTTAATTTATTCAAATCTAATACAAATTTATTTTAAATATTTGTTCTAACAATTTGTTTTTTTTTTTTAAAGTTATAAATGAAGAACAATTTGTAATAGATTTAAATATAAAAAATTTAATACTTACGGCCAATTTCACCAAGCTCAGTTATAATTATCTTTATTAATTAATTTATTATTTATAACCAGTGTTCAAAAATAAGCAGAACAATATTTAGCTTTCGGCCCACACACCCAGAAACGACATCTATTTTTTAGTGTTTGTGTAGACGAACACAACCCTTAATACCGTTCGTAACTATTTTCAAGAAAGAGCCGAACATTATATAGTGTTCTGTTCTTAGTTAAAAAACAGAACAATTGTATATATATATAATGTTTCTTTTTTACATTGATAAAGAAATGGAGAAACAAAAAATTTTAGCGTCGACCGTTTTGTTTGTGTAAAATTATTTTGCAAGCTTTTTGTTCTTTTTTTGTAAGTGTATTTTGTTTTTGTAAGAAATGTTTGGTTTTTTTCCCCAGCCAAAAGGGCGCTAAGCCCAACAGAAACGAACGAACACTAATGAGCTGAGCGGAACACAATGTAGTTTGTGGTTTTCTTAAAAAAACCGAATGGAATTAAATGTTCTCATCTTTTGTTGAGTTGTTTAAGAATAGTATTATTGTAGTGTTCGAAAGATGACAAACAGGAAAACTTTATTTTTGGTTTGTGTTTTTCACAAATCTACCGAACCGAACACTAAGGCGCGTTATTTAGTTTTTATTTTCAAACACTGGTCCATTTTGTTAACTGGAAGTTTAAGTAATATTTAGTTTTAACTGAACTTTATGGAATTGGCTATTTATTGACTTTGATATATATTTTAAAATTCAAAACTTGAATAAACACTACACTACCCAATCAATCAAACGATATTATAACGATATCGTCTAGCTGATATAAATTATAATATAAAGTGTGCCTTTCCTTTTAATATCGTTTTTCCATGAAAATATCATACCGTTCTCTGGTTTATTGGGTATGAATATGTCCTTAATGCAGGGTAGTCAAATTTTGCATTAGAAAGTAAATTAAATTAAAAACACAATTTGTTTGACAAATTAGTTTTTGTTGATACCAATGTGGAGTACTTATTTGTAAGCGAATGTGGTATTTGTAAGCGAGTGTGGAAATGACTCATTACCAGGGAGACCAGAAATATGCTCCAAAAACGCGTTTTATGCGCATTAAATATGCAGTAAAAACTTGAAAATATGCCCTAAAAATTGTTAAAAATATGCACCAAAAAATTTAATAATTGCTTATGTGAAAACAAAATATTTAAGATTTTAATAACAGTTTCATTTAATAAAAAGAATCCTTAAATTATAATCGGTACAGCCTAAACACCATAGTATTTATAGACGACTTATTGAGATTTTACCCTATTTGGAAAAGGCTCACAAAAACAAAGTTATGTTAATAGGTTGAAATTCATATAAGAGTTATTTGTGCCGAATATTATTTGGATATAAACATCCATATGAGACTTTTTGTATTAAAGGGATTTTAGGGACGGTCGCTTAATTGTTTATTAATGTTAACATTTAAAAGGAAGTTAAAGCTATTTATAGATGGGAGCTTTGGGCGAATGTGAACTGATTCAAAAAGAATTTAATTGGCAGTACCATGTTTTTGGGGCGAATTTAATCTAAATGCCAATATTATTAGATGGTTAACGGACACAAAGAGTCTTGTTTCGAAAGAATTTTTATGGAAAAAATGTGAAATTATAGACCGATTCTCAACATTTACATAGACTTCGTCCCTAGTACAATTAAAATGTATTTGCCAAATTTGATGAAATTTTCTACAAGATTGAAAGTTGTACTTTGCGCACAAGGTTAACATGAACAGACAAACAGCCAAAGTGGTTCTTATTCGATCGGTATACTAAAAGATTGGTCCAGATTTCTATACATTACACACATCGCCAAAAAGGTATATATGTAATTAATTTTTCCTTAATTTTGGTTTATACATACAATTTTAAAATGTAAAATAACATTAATCTTTAATGACAATCCGCTTTGTCTTACAATTTTCGAGTAAAAATTAAATGTAGATGGCGAAATTGAAGCAACATGTTGGGTATACAGATAAATATTTTTTTAACAGAAAAGCCAAATATTCAAAAAAAAATATTTTTTTTTTATTTGCTGCGAAAAAAATTATTTAACAAGTATCAAAATATGCTTTAGAAAGGCAAAGGGTAAAATATGTAAAATAAGAAACTCTAAAATGGATAAATATATTGTTTCTGCCTTCATTGGTCGCACAAGGAAAAACATGCAATTGCATATTTATGGTTTCCCTGCTCATTACTTTGCAATGTTAGTTTTTACAGGGTAGTTTAATCTATACAAAAATAGTAAATTATACGGAATGACAAACTTAGTATACCCTCTTCACAACTGTTTGTGGAGGATATAAAAATATGGAATATGATTAATTGAAGGCAAAGCCAAAGACGAATATCCATGACGCAAAAGTAATGCTCTTTATTTTGTTGAACGGAAAAGTTTTTATGTATTATGAGCTACTGAAATCGGTCCAGGCAATCACAAAGAACCTGTATCGAATAGATTTAATTTGATTTGAGCGATCGTTGGCGAAAAAATGCCCAAATTTTGCATCCAAACATAAAGTCGAAATATTTCATAAAAAAAACTCTCGGAAACGGGTTGCAGGAACAGTTAAGCTCTATTCAAAACAAACAAAAGGTTATTGAAGTGTTGTCTCCCCTGCCGTCTGGCCTAGGCCTTGACCCCTCCGACTACTATTTGTGTCGATCGATGCAGAAACCTCTCAGTTGAATTGGCGTTGCCTTGAAAAAGGGTACCCAAAGTTGGCATTAGGCGTTCTAGGCCTCAAAAATTAGCTGTTCTTTTGGCAGAGTTTCTCTATACCACATGAAAGACACACACAACAGTTTGTTTTAATTTCCATGACTACAGTTTTCAATTCCATGCCTTTTTAAATTAAAAAAAGCAAAAAACTTTTTCCTTGGCATTTTAAACATTAAAGCAAAGAGGTGAATATATCTTAACAGAATTTTCAATATGACTGCCTCTTACTACCCACTGTAAAGAAAGAAAATCATTTTAACCATTAGCAATTTTGTTCTGAATTGAATAAATGTATTCGGAATTCAAACAAGCACTCAAACTGCTAAAAAAAGATTTTGTTTATAGCAACGAGGTGGCAGCTGATGGTTGTTAGGCAAATGAAAACGAAAAGCTAAAATCCACAAAATTGACTCAACAAAAACAATTTAGTTGCGGCAATTAGTTGGCAAAGAAACGATTGGAGAATTTCAATAGAGCGCTGGGTACACAACAAAAAATGGAAAACGATAAATTGGCTGAAATCAATCATAAAATTGCAGAAATTAAGAAACGTATACTTTTGGCAGGTAACAGTTACAATCCTTGCAAATAACAAAATCAATTTAATTCATTGCAATTCAATTCAATTCAATTCCAAATTCAACTTTATTAACAAATTCCTTACATTCGAAAGCATCCAAACATTCTTACAATTATTCTTTTTTTAACTTTTCTCCTTTTGCCTGCAGAAGGCCAAAAGACTGCCAATACAGCTGAATGGCAAAAACAGAACCGTATCAATTGTGATACAATTACATCCTTGAAAAAGGATATCAGAGAGCTTACAGCAAAATGTGGTCGTCTACGAAATCCTTTGCAACGACCCGTCATCATCAAAGAAAATCCAGCAGTTGCTGGCTCTGTGGCAGCAGTACCAACGGAAAAGCGCAAAACAAGTTCGGCCACTGCCCTACCCACAATAGTTGTGGGCAAAGTAAATTATCCCATTGGCGCCAAGAATGTTGAAGATGCCATTTTCCTAACAGACTTGAAAATAACGGAAAATCGCAAACAGTTGGATTTATTAAGGCATCGTTTCAAGTGTCGAAAACAACACTTTGCTAAACTAATGGAACAGTATCGTGAATTGGTGGCCAATAAAGAGGCTCAAGAACAGAATTTAGGTGAGAAACCACCAGAGACCTTAGAAGAGGATAATAATCGCAAGGTATGGCAAATGCAACTGTATTTCTCGTAATTTTGTTACTAAATTGTTTTGAGAGTACTAAATGAAGTTTGTTATTTCCTTCCTTATTTTTTATTCTGTACATTCCTACTTAGTTGGTTTGCCAATTGGAAAATCAAATTCATCGCACCAACGTACAATGGATGGAAGCTGAACACATACGTAAGAAATATCGTTCCATTGAGGCTTCTTTGATGAATGATGCCGAACGTTTCGAGAGAAGTTTGAAGGAATTAGAGGTTGCCTTAAATGAACAGCAACAAGAAATAAATCGACTACAGGTTAAGTAAATTTCAATTGTAAGAAGTTAAAGTAAATTTCGATTGTTGCATATAAATTAGTTGGAAATTTGAAATAACTGAGTTGCAGGAATTCACTTTATTGAGTTACAATTGAAAGAGAGTTTTGTACAAATGTACTGTTATACTTTAAAACTTGTTTCGGATTGTTGTAAATTAAAGCAAGATACCAAAAAAGGGCAAATTTTAGAATCTTTTAAATAGTTTGGGGCGGAGGCTTTCAATATTTGGAATAGAGTTCGGTTATAAAGTTCGGTAATACAGTAAGGAATGCTAAACGCAAGTTAATACTGTGTATTATGTGTTGGGTAAGCCAAGAAATTTGGTTTTTATATTGTGATTAAGGCGCCAGCCAACAACAACAAAAACTAATGTAAATCGTTCTCTCGGAGAAAGAGAAGCATCAGTACAATGATAAAAGGGTGTCCAATGAGGACGATTTGTGTGTTGTTCTAGATGCGATAACAAAATTTCAATTCTTTTGTAAAAAACTTTTAGTCTGTATTGAAAATGTTGTATGGAAGCCCCCTTAAGGAATGGATATCGCGGGTAGGTATATTAGAAACAAATGATGGGAATGAAAAATAAAGTGGGGTCGATCATACATTTGATCCGTCTAGGGGCATCCTTGGCGCTGCATGGGCCAAATTTAAGAATTTCATTAAGCCGCTATATTTGTATGGGAGCCCCCCTAATGGATGGTGATAAAGGGCTAGTATGTTTAAAGAAACTGTTAAGGACAAAAAACTAATGGAGGTCGGTCATATATTTTATCGCCCCAGGGGCGATTCCTAGGCAATTCTGTATATTTTTCTGTTTACTTTATTCCTTAAGTTTTTAAGGAATAAGAACAGATTTGACAGATGCCGCACGTCAACGCAGGCGCTAATTATAGTTAAAGTCTGCCATCCTTTATTACTCGGTTGTGGAATTGTTCTGATTTCTGATTTGCAAACAATTTTGAATCTGCGAAAAAATACCTTTTCCCGCCGAAATACTATAAATATAATGGACAGTAAAAGTGCCTAATTGGGAACAATTTATAATTAACACATGCCAAACCTAAGATGTGGAGTTTTTGGTAAAATTAGAGAATTTTTAATAATTAAAATGTATTCGAAATGCTGGCTATCGCTTTTCCCACCTTTATTTTAGATCCTACGCTAAATACATTGCTAATTTTTTCAGTGCACGCACGAATTTAGCCAACTTCGGATGCCCTGCTATAAAGTGAAGCGTATTTCATTTGGAGAATTAGCGTCGATTTACACAGACGGAACTCTTCCTAACCACTATTTTCTCAAAAAGTTGTAACTAGCCTCTTGGGAGTCAAAATTCATTAGCAAGGTTTCGTTTAAATGTGCTAAATTCTCCTCTCATACTATTGATAAACTGAAATATATTGTTGATGGGATTAGCTTTTTCTATGCGCATTTCACTGGTTGCTAAGGCTAGTAGTGCGATTCTCTATTCAATTTTAACATAATTTATATTGTTAAAAATATTTAACAGCAAAGTTAACGTATACAGTAAAAATTCGATAATCCGGATAATTGATTGCAGACCCCAATCCGGAGTAGCGAATTATCCGGATTACCGCATGTATGTATTTATTAAAAATTATAATAATTCATACCAAAAAAACGCATGTGCAAACTTACTCATATCACACTTATCTAACTGCATTTTACAAAGCATGCTGTGGTTTGAATAAAAAAATAAATAAAAACGGGTGTTATTCAACCCGGATTATAGAGTTGCAATCAATCCAGATTATAGAATACGCAATGACTGTATTTTTCAAAGCATGCTTTGATTTGAATAAAAAATATAAATTAAAACGGGTGTTATTCAATCCGGACTACATAGTTGCAATCAATCCGGATTATAGAATACGCAGTGAGCTGCAAAATTCTGTCCGGATTACCGAATATTCCGGATTAGTGGAGTCCGGATTATCGAATTTACACTGTATTTTATTCAGTAACTTTTTTAACAATAAAAAAAAAAAAAAAAAAAAAAAAAAAAAACAAGCAAAAATTTTGGCAAATAAAAGCCACATTAACATTTTTAAAATTCACGTTATTTACATACATTTTGCCAAAATAACATTAAAAAATTGATTTTTTGGGAATTTATAAATATCATTAAAAATATTATATTTTAGATGCAGCTTATGGAAATAACTAATAGTGTTTTCTTTTTTAAACAAAAAAAATAAGTGGTAGACTTTCCAATCATGCAGCGGTTTGCAAATTTTTGCGAATTTTCCCTAATTTAGCAATTTTTACTAAATGTTTGCAATTCCTTATAGTTTTAGCGACTTTTTATCAATTTTATGGTTTGTTCGAAATATTAAACAATTTCGCGAATTTTCGCTATTTTTGCAAAAAAAAATTTTATATATTCCGACAATTTGTTTTTTTTAAGCGATTTAGCGATTTCAAATAAATTTTACATTTTTTTCCAAGTTTGCAATTGTTGTGATATAAGCGATTTTTTCCTGTGGTTCTTTAGAGCTTTAACAATTTTTAATAAATAGCCACTGTATGCAATTCCTTATAGTTTTAGCGACTTTTAATCAATTTTATGACTTGTTTAAAATATTAAAAATTTTTGCTATTTTTGCAAATTTTCTGAATTTTTGCAATTTTCGCTAGACTAGCAAAACCTAAATGGGGGTTTGTTAGTTTCGAAAGTACTTTAAGTCGTTCCACACGAGAAGTATTTTGCACGCGATGACAGTGTTCGTTAAAAAAAATAATAAATCAACAAAGATGCCACTTGATTGACATTTTTAACCATGTAGTTAAAATTGAGTTACTGAATTGCTGTATTGTTACCTTAAGCAATAAACTGTGCCGGTAAAATTAACGTTAACGTTAATCGTTAAAAGTTAGAGAATTTCACTACAGATCATCACGAAACTTTTTCCAAAGATTTTAGAAAAACTTAAGATGATGTTAAGATGTTAAGCGAATAAGAATTATAAACACTCTAGTTTTATATGTTGTCGTCCCCGTGGTCGGTCGCCTGTCTCCATTTCAGTGACTTATAATAGATGAGTGCCTGGTTGTCCCAATTACAGAGCTTTACCATGATAATATAGATATAATGCTTTGCATTGATTCGGCTGGCTGGCCTGGCAAAAACTACGATTTCTTGCGTCTTAGGTTGTCGCAGTGGATAGAATTTCCATAGCCGGTATGCTAACGAAAGCTAATTGCGGCAAAGAATTTCATTTAAAAATAAACAATTGTACGGAAAACCCAATTTCGGAAAGTTTAGCACTTTTAGAAACATGTTTGAAACTTTGCTTCAATACAACCTACAAATAAAAATATTCTCCTTTCAGGAAGTCCACAATGAAGCGATTGAAATGCGTGACTCAGCAAAAGTCATACTACTGAGACAGGAGCAACAGGCAAATTTATCACAAAAGACACGCGAACGTCAAGCCATGGAATTTCGCAAGCTTGTGGAGCAACGTAAACTTGAATTGGAAAGAATTGGACGTAAACTCTTTTTCGAAGGTAAAACTCTACATCATCAAGACAGTATTGGTTCCAGTACAGGAGATCAACACACGGGCAAAACGGAAGCTGATGAAAATGAAAACTCCCAATTAAAGACAGTTACCAGTGATATGGAGGACCTGTTCAAAAATCTAATGGAAGTAACCGGAGCTACTTCGCCTTATGAGGTATTCGAAAGATTTTCATCGCAAAAAGAGTCAGCAATGCGTTTGAATTATTTGCGCGCAGCAGCAGAGGCCGAAAAGGGAAGTTTGGAGTGTTTAAGGGAGGCTCTAACCAAGGAATTAGAATCTTCAAAATTTACCGATGTCAAGGAAAGGGAGGTGTAAGTTGTTTAGGCCTGCAGATTAAAATATTACTAAGTTTTCTTTTATTTTTTAGAAACCAAGAGGTTATTGAAAAAATCAAGTCCCAAATAGCCGAACTGGAAGTGGAAAGGCAAAAAAATTTAGAATCTTCTGGAAAGTCTTTAGAGGTATTAAAGTTTATTAAGGAACGTTTATGTGAAATGATTTACAAGTTACAAGAAGTAGTCGAAACAAGTGTTGATTTTAAAGACAAAGGCATGTCTATAAAAGTAGCACAATTACCAGACTTTTTGGTCAACAGAGCAGAAGACTTAGACATGATTATGGTAAAGAAATTCATTAAAAAAAATGTTTTAATTAAATTATAAATTTTTGCATCAAAGATTTTAAAGCTAAAGTTACAAAAATGTCAAGATTTAAGCAAACAAGAAGGGCATTCTATTGAAAATCTAGATTTGGATATAAGTGTAAGTTTTTCTTGTCATACATTAATAATAATTTTTGGTAATAAACAATCATTTGCAACCAGACGGAAGAGTTTATGTCTTCCTTGCAACCACCCAAATCACCTGCAGGCCCAGAAGGTGAGAAGCCAGCTGCTATGCCAATGTGCTATTATAATTTACTGGCTGGACGAGCACAAAGACCTGCAGGCACTATTTCGTCATCACCTGAACAAGCACCAGCAGCAGGTAAATCAAAAACATTTAACTAACATACTAATTAATAAACAATTTATAATTCCACTCTTCTCCCTCTCTCTCTCTCTCGCCTTTTCTTTTTTTCCTTCAATCCAGTAACTGCAGCTAATGAGGAAGAAAGTGAAGTACCCTCACGAAACTATTTGAAAAGGCAATCAGTGCTGATAGTCGATCAGAAATCTCGTAGGAAGCCTTTTCGGCCAGCACCAGCAGCCCGAAGGAAATAATATCTTAATTAAGCCTAAATGTATGCCATGGAATTAAATTGCTTTTTATTTTAAAACTCATTTGTAAATAAATGATGCACATTACCAAAGACTTGTTTTCCACATTGATTCTGCAAAGAAGACACTAAAGACCCATAAAATGGGGAAAAGTATGGGGGCATGAGAAAAGTAAAGCTGTTAAAGAATTCATTTAATAATACTTTTAATTGCTGATGTGTTTTTGCACAAAGCTTCTACAAACACACTACACATTCGTATAAAACAGTACATATGTACTTCTTTTATTAACTCATGCCTTATTAATTAAAAGCTTTGCATTGGCCATCAGCTTCAACCACAGCACTGGTATACTGGGTGATGGCCAGATTTTTATATAACTGTATTTTAGTATAATTGTATGTATATGCGACTTGTTTGCGATTTTTGCTTAAAAGTATGCTTTAAAATTTTAATTCCTTTCCAAACCACAGATTTTTTGGGTTTTCCTTTTAATTTCTGTTTTTTTATATTCAAGTTGTGTCTTTTTATTCAGCAGCAATTCTCCACAATTCCAACTCTGTGTTCTTTTCATTCATGTTGACCATTCAATTGAAATTTTTGTTGCCTGATACTCTTAACAAATACAACCAGCACTCGTCATGGCACTTGCAAGCACTTATGTCATCATCATCGTCATAGTCGTCATTTCCTTCATTGAAGGCGGCCAAACAAATAGCGCTAGGATTGCCACTAATGACGATATCAACAAATATGCCCCTGACATTATGCAATGGTATTCATATAAACAGAAAACAAGTAAGAAAAACGAGGAATGGATAAAAAAAAATTATAAAACAAGGAAAAAAACTTTACCGAAATGGATAAGTTAAAGTGAATAGAGTGGAGATGATATATTTGTATGTATTTTGCTGATTTGAAGGATTCATTGTTGGCATATGCTGATGTTACAGTTAAATTTTAAATTCTTCTTTTGTCCTGAATATATTTGGAGGTTAAATCAAATTGTTGGTGGGTAAAATGTATGCAAAATGTTTATTAAGAAAGTTTTCGTTGGTGCTGCAGGTCTGGAATCAAAATTCTTGTAAAGGTAGAGTTAAAGAAGTTTGTATCTTAGAGTATCCTACTGATTGGGTCCTTTATTGGCCCCTTTGTGATACCCAGCAGCAATACCCATCCTATAGAGCAGTTACTCAGATGGCGTCACTGCAAAGTTTAACCAATTCTTCTTCCTAATGAAGAGAAGGAGCGATTTAAGTTTTATCCTGGATAGATCCCCCAAGCAGGCAAACACCGGTCCCCCCAGGTATTTTTCCCTGATGCCCCGTAACCCAGGGCATGGACAGAGAAAGTGAAGCACAGTCTCCTCTTCCTCCTCGTCTTGACAACTTCTAAGTAATCATTAAATTCCAGACCCATTCTTCCAGCATGAGTCCCCACCGGCCAGTGCCCAGTCACAATTGATATCACTGTCCTAATCTGGTCCCTGTTGAACCCAAGTAGAAAGTAAGTTCCCCGTTCATCATATCCAGGCCATAGTATCCTGGATGTCGAGCCGGCGGAGTCACAGGTCCAATGCATCTGTGCAACTCTATAAGACTCGCTCGTACGTCATCCATGCGACCACCTTGTTTGGCCAGCCAATCTGCTACCAGATTGCCCGGACATTCCGGTATCCATATTAGCGTTAGCCTTGAAAGCTTCGCAATCTCATTCAAATACATCCGACATTCTACAGTTAACCTAGATGTCGTGTAGACACCCGCTAGGGAAGCAAGGGCAGCCTTGCTTTCAGTAAATATACGTATATCTCCCGATATGCGATAATACCTCAGCCATTTTGCCGCCCGCCTTATAGCCGAGAGATAATTCTCTAACAACTTTTTGTTTTTTTACAATTACCATCGCACGTTTTGGTTGGACCAGCCTTTAGCTTTTGATAAAGTCTGGCATTAAAGCTTAATACATAAATTGAAGCTAAATTTACCCGCATGCACACACAAACTGTTACAGAGTTATTCAGTGGATGTAAAAGTTAAGTTCTTGACATCCAATTGAGGCTGCACTCCCTCAAGGAAGCATCTTAGGCCATCTTTTTTTTTTAAGTTTGTAAGTTTATTTATTAACACTATAATTCAAATAACAATTGTCTCGCGCCAAAGATGGCTTAGTGAGACGAGTTGACAAAATAAGTATATCTTATAATTATGTAACAATAATGGGTTTTCTTTTCTACAAAAAATGTGACATTTTATTTTAAAAAAATGCAATTTGGTGTCTGTTTCCTAAAAATTTTTATCCTGAAAAGGATGAGTTTTTTAGAATAAAACAAGCCACCCTTTTCGGGAGCAAAATTTTTAAGAAACAGACACCAAATTGCATTTTTTTTAAATAAAATGTCACATTTTTTTGTAGAAAAGAAAACACCATAAGTTTTATAAATATTAAAAATAATTATTTACATTTTTACATCTTTTATAAAAAGAACAAAATAATTATTCAAGAAGCATTTCTATTCGTTCTAAAAGATATTCCTTTACATTTTTCTTAAAGATTGATAACCGATTACACATTTTTAAACTTTCTGGCAAATTATTGTACATTAGACTTCCCGAATATTCTATTCTTTGCTTAGTTCTCTCCAGTCTGCACCGTGTCATTTTAAGATTTCCAGCATTTCTTGAGTTAAAACGATTTTGATTAATAGTAAGTTTAACTAAACGAAAACCAATGTTGCTTATAGATTTATAAACATAAAATAAAAGTTGTTTTTCGTACAAACCATGTATTGGTAAAATATTTTTACAATAATCATTGAACAATGATATAGTACTGTGTGTAATAGGTAAATTAAAAACACATTTAAGAGCTTTATTTTGAACTGACTGCAATGAATTTAGTTCATTACTATTTTTATACATATGCATAAATAATTGCAAGGTACTCGAGACGGCTGCGTATAATAGATTGATAAATTAGCACTTTCGTTCTTGTACTTAATTATTTCTTTAATTTAAAAAGCATACCGGAAGCTGAAGCTATTTTAGTCTATATGAGCGTCCCATGAGAAACTGCTTTTCAAAATAGCACCCAAGTATTTTATTTCATGTTCTTCATTTACTATTTTCCCGTTGACATAGATAGAAAAATTATTATTCAAAACTTGATAATGAGGTCTAAAACGTAGAAATTTTGTCTTATCATCATTTAGTACAAGTCGATTTAGTCTTGCAAATTGAAATAATAAAGATGAATCTCGTTCCATTTGTGTTTTAAGTACCAAGTCAAATGTATAAGGATATAAAATCGATACATCATCAGCAAACATAACAATTGTACCATCAAGACCAATATTATTGATATCATTAAGATACAACATAAAAAGAAGAGGTCCTGTGGCACACCGCACTTCACAGAAGCAATAGAACTTTTCTGTCCATCAACATAAACATATTGTTTTCTCTTCGTTAAAAAACTTTCAATCAGTTTAAGTTCCGCTCCAAAAACGCCGTAATATTGAAATTTTTCGATTAACATTTTGTGATCTACCAGGTCAAACGCTTTACTGAAATCATAAAATATAGCAGCAACTCCACTATAGCCTTTGTCCAGACCATCACAGACAGTGTTTACAACACTGACAACTGCCTCGTCAGTACCACTGCCCTGAACAAATCCAAATTGATTTTTGAATAGTAAAGATTCTTTATCAAGAAAATCCCTCAACTGAGAGTGAATTATTTTTTCAAATACTTTATCAATAACAGAAAGTAACGCTATAGGTCGATATTTATCCACTGTTTTTGCTTGAGTATCTTTCGGTATTGGAATAACTTTTTGTAGTTTAAGAGCTTCAGGATAAATAGATGTTCTAATCATGACATTGAAAATCCTAGCTAAATGTGGTGACAGTACTGTACAACAGTATATTAGCAGTTTTGACGAAATATTATCATTTCCAGTACTTTTTGGTTTTTTTTTATATTTGTTATAATGTTTTATACTTAATATATACTTCGGACATGCCAACAAGCAACTGCACCCAAACTTCAACATTTGCTGATGATACATGAAAACTGTCAAACTAGAACTGTGGTTAATGTACGATCTTAAGTGGACTGTATATGAAATAAAAACTCAGCTGGTTTGTTTAAATTAAATTAAATATTTATTTGTACGCTTGAATCATACACGGTTGAGAAATAACAATGTTCTTCGTTCTATGTCTTTTTAAGTACTACTTATTCCTGTAGCCCGTTTCTGTATATCTCACATCGTAAAACTCTTCGCATGAAACGTGTGAATTGCAACAAAAATAGTGTGAAATGAAACAAAAAATGGTTTTTCTCACACAAGTGTTTCTGTATCTTTTTTTTGCGAGAATTATCTGTCATTTAAATAATTTTCCAGCAATTATTGGAAGGATGCGAGAAAAAGTGTTTCTATAACAATATTTTGCGAAAAGTTTTTTTCAAGAACTGTCAAAATAAGTCACATTTGAAATTGGTGGCGAGAAAAACAAAATGTAGATATTTTGAATTTAAAATATGTTTATATACTATATATACTTTTTAAATAAATAAAAAAATAGACGGAATATAAATGATAAATGCATTATTTATATGATGAAAATAAACAAAAAACAATTGTTATATTTTGTTAGTTTAAATTTTTGTTAGCCTTTTCTTATTTTGGTTTAATTCAGTGCTGCCAGATAAATTTGTGTCAAAATCGTCAATTTCCTGAGAAAAAAATAAAAAAGATCGTCTTTTTTGTTTTAAAAATCGTGCAATTTAAAATCAATTTTAAACAAATTTGTTTCGACTTTTATTAAAAAATAATCAAACAAAAACATAGTTAAAGTTCATGGGTATTTAATAATTATTATTTAATAATTGAGATATAAATCTTTAATTTACCTATTCCTATAATCTTTTTCTTTTTTACCTGAAATAGACTTAGTAGAATACCTTGTAGTTAAAATTAAAAAAATCGGTTCATAAATAAACGGGTTAAAGACCCAGTAAAATCTTCGCCTACAAAATAATATGTTAAGTAATCAGAAACACATAAAAGCACTACATACAATTCTACTGAAAAACTAATGAATTTTACAAGGGTTGTGCCAAAAAGAACAAATTCAAAAGTAAGTAATTTTTTTATATTAATACATCCAGAAAAAAGTAGTTATACAAGTTCTTATGGAAAAAAGCTACTTAATAACGAGTGAAAGAAGCTATCCATTTTGAAAAAGTTTTACTGGGAGACAAACAAATTTCTTTCTTGCCGAAATAATGGTTTTGGCACAAAAGTGTACATATAAGATAAGAATATCAAATATCAATCATATTTTGTATATGTATATAAGAAGTATTAAATGTTCAAAATAAGCCAAGTCGGTCCATTACTTTCCATCGAAATATTGCTTTTGCCGATATACTTTTTAGGGAAGAAACAAACAATTTCGAGGACAATTTTCACAATAGGGATAAATATAAAAATTTAAGCAGCCTTGTTTCTAAAGATATCTTTTTTTCTAATAAACAAACATATAAAAATATTTACAATTATCTTATTTCGAAGACTAAGGGCTAAAAAATCAGAGCAAGTTAAACTCTCTTTTTGGTTTAAAATGTGTTTAAACCAACAAATCTATAAATCATTAAACATATAAACCATCTTTAAACGCATGAAATTGGGCGTTTAAACTACCAGTAAAAATCATATGAATTTGCCAGCATTTGTCGTAGTGCTGCCACATGTTATTTTTTTAACAACATGTAATACATGGGACACTGATTTATTGTTGATGAGATTAAACTACATATAAATTCAAGTTTAGTTCAACTAAACCAGCGTTTAAGCCATCAGTGATTTATTAGGCATAAGGGGCTTATATTTTTGTGCCAAAAAATATTTTATAAATTTGTTGTTGCTTTCTACAGACATTCATATTATTTTTTTTTTCAATTTTCAACGCCACAAAATAGAAGTGTTTGAAATTTCAAGATGAATTTCTATAGAAAGTAACAACAAAATTATAAAATATTTTTGATTTTGTTTTTGCTTTCGTCACTTTTTTAGAAAAAATCATCAAAACGTCACTTTGTTAATATCGGAACAAAAAATCGTCAAGATGACGATAACTCGTCAAATCTGGCAGCCCTGTTTTTATTATATTTATTTCTTTTGTTGACGTTTCGCTTTTATTTGACACTTAATTACTGGAAATATTCCAGTATAAACAGAATTTGTTGTGTCTGTTTTCGCATTCAAATACAGAAACACTTTTATCTCATAAATCGAGAAACGATGGAATTTTTTGTTTCACACTTCATGTAAGAAATTTTACGATGCGAGAAATACAGAAACGAGCTACTGTATCTCATATTTCCGCGTTACCATAGGCACATTAATAACTCACACCGTTGCATTATCAAGTATGAACTTTAGAAAAAATACATAAAATACGGATATCAAAGTAAAGAATTATAAATTTGAAAATTGATTAATAAATTAATTGAGTGCGGTCATCAACATATCGGCCCACCTTGAAAGGACTCCTTTCAACCATCTATAAGTAGGGGGCAAATTTTCGAGATTGGACGTTTGAGTATACCCTTTGTTGTCTTCAATGATACCACTCTAACTATGTTGTCCTTACCAGGTTATGTGCACGTTATTTTTCCAATGAGCCATTGTGTAGGGGGTAGATTTTCATCTTTAATAAGAACGATGTCATCGACTTGAAGATTTTGACTTTTCTGACGCCACTTTGGCCGTTGTTGAAGTTGGGTTAGGTACTCCTTTGACCACTTAGACCAGAATTGTTGAACTAGTCTTTGCATGTGTTGCCATCTGCTTAAACGACTAACGTTAACGTCTATTAAATTTTCGTCTGGAGTTGACTTCATCGGGCGTAGTATTAAAAAATGTGCTGGTGTTAAAGGGTCGATGTCGATGTCAGTTTGACACAATAGCGTACTTAATTCCTCATAGGTAGTAGATGACTTGCCCAAAACACGTTTTATGTGGAACTTTACAGATTTAACACGGTGGTATGAAATGCCAGTGTATTTGTTCAGAAGACATTTCCGTTTGAATGAGCGGATAATTCGTGTGGAGAAAATCATATAACTCCTTTAATTCTCGATTGCAGCCAACGAAATTTGTTCCGTTGTCAGTGTAAACGTGAAGCGGTCTTCTCCGTCTGGAGGTAAAATGGCGGAATGAAGCAAGAAATGCTTGTGTAGAGAGGTCCGTTACAGCTTCAAGATGGATTGCCTTTGTATTGAGGCAAACAAATACAGCCAACCAACATTTGTATGTTCTGGAACCACGTCCCTTTCACGATCTTATAAACATTGGTCCAGCAAAATCAATGCCTGTGTACAAGAATGTTGAGCCAGGTTGCAAACGATAGCTGGGAAGATCGCCCATACGTTGTTGAAATGGTTTTTGCCTGAACCGCATACATGTTGTGCATCGGTAGACAGTTATTTTTATGATTTGCGAGACTTCTGGAATCCAATACTTTAAACCTAATTGACGTTTGCCCGCGTGTAAATTCTTTGTATGATAGTATCGAACGATTAGATGTGTTAGAATGTTGTTCCTGTGTAGTATATTCGGGTGCTTTTGATCATAGCTGATAGCTCAAGGCAACCACCGACTCGCAAAACTCCAAAAATGTCGAGAAAAGGAGAAAGACTGAGAAGCTTGCTTCCAAAGGTAGTTGATTGTTTGATGCTAAAGTACGAATTTCAGCTGCAAAGGATTCACGTTGAGCCTTTTTTACAAGCATTTTGTGTGCATTTTGAAGTTCTATGGTAGTAATGAAACCAGTTGTCCGTTGATACTTGTATTTACAGTTTCCGATAAAACGTAAAATTAAAGCAGTCACACGAAGTAACATGTTGTAACTTGAGAATGTATCAAACAAATCTGTTTGCTTGACGGATGTGGTTGTGGCGATTATTTTGCGTTCCTCCAAATCAATATTTTCTGGAATGGTTGCTGATGAAGATTTGTTTTTTGTTTCCATTGTGAAACTTTGTAAAATATGTGGCCCTTGCCACCACAAACTGTTGTTCTTTAATTCCGCTGAAGAGATGCCAGGTGTAGCCAAATCTGCAGGATTTTGTTTTGAAGTAATGTGACGCCATTGACTGGCAGGAATTACGTTGATAATATGGGATGTTCTGTTTACAATAAAAGTTTTCCACCGCCTGGGATGGTCACTTAGCCACGCTAGTACGACTGTTGAGTCAGTCCAACCATATGTAGGTGATTTTTGCAATTCCAAAGCCTGTTTCACCTTGATCATTATTTTGACCATGAGATGAGCAGCACAAAGCTCTTAACGTGGAAGTATTACCTGTCGAATTGGTGTAATACTGGTTTTTGATGTTATAAGACTGGTTGATATGGATCCATCCAGTTTAATGACACGAATATAGATGGCAGCAGAATAAGCCAGTTCTGACGAGTCTGCAAATCCATGAAGTTCAATACGATCGCCAACGTTGAAGTTAAACCATCTGGGAATTTGTAAATCTCGAATGTTTTCGACATTATGTTGGAGTTGTAACCATTCGGCTTTTAAATCACTTGGCAGGTCCTGATCCCAGTTAACACCCCTTATCCATGGTTTTTGCATAAAGATTTTCATTTCAATTAACACCGGGGAAAGCCAACCAATTGGATCGTAAATCCTTGAAATGTCTGAAAGCACGTGACGTTTTGTGACCATCTCTGAGACTTGTTGAAAGCATACACTGTATTGGAAACAATCCGTTGAAGTATTCCAAAGCAGTCCCAGTGTTTTTACCGTTTCCGATTGATCAATTATCATTTCGGACGAACAAGCTCGGTCTTGAGGGTCGATGTTTTCCAACAATTGCCTTGAGTTTGTTGACCATTTTCGAAGGTTAAAACCCGATTTCGACAAAATTGAGCAAAGTGTGGATTGACGTGAAATAGCTGATGCTAAATCTGGTGCGGAAGACATGTAATCGTCTACATAAAAGTTGTTAATGATTTCGTTAGACTCTTCTGGAAACTCCTGCGAGTTATCAAGAGCAACTTGCTTAAGGGCACGTGTTGCTAAAAATGGAGCCGATGCAGTTCCATACGTAACTGTTTTTAGCTGGTATGTTCTAGGAGGATCCCCTGGAAACTCTCGCCATAAAATGCTCTGATACGATCTATCGTCTGGATGTACGAGCACCTGCCTGTACATCTTTTCAATGTCAGCAGTAAAACCTATCTTGTGTTCACGAAATTTTAATAGAATTGAATAGAGATCATTTTGAACTGTTGGCCCAACTAGGAGGTGATCATTTAGCGATGTGTTGTTTGAACTTTTGCATGATGCATCAAAAACAACGCGTAATTTGGTGGTGGTGCTAGATGGTTTCAATACTGCATGGTGTGGCATAAAGTAGCCCTGTCGGCTTGTTTCATCAGGAGCTATTTGCATGTGGTTGAGTTGTATGTATTCGTTTATGAAATTGTGAAATTCGATCTTGAGATCAACGTTTTGCAAAACTGTCGTTCCATTGATTCAAGTCTTCGTGTCGCTGCCGTCTTCGATTTACCAAGTTGAAAAGAATTAGCTTTGAACGGGAGTCTAACCATATATTGACCGTTGGAATGTTTCCGAGTATTCTCATGAAAATGTTGTTCTGCACGTTCTTCATCAGGAGTTAGATGCTTTGATTGAACATCACATTCTTCCATCTCCCAAAAACGTTGGAGTTGTTCATCTAGGCCAGTATGTAAATGAGCAATTACAATTGACCTTTCGGGTTGTGTGTTGACATTTCCCATAATCACCCAACCGAGTATTGTATTCAGTGCAGTTGGTGAACCTGATGGATGGGATACCCTTTCACCTAAAATGCAACGTGAAAACACGTCAGCTCCCAAAATTATGTCAATGTGGTTCGGTTTATTGTAGGTAGGATCTGCAAGTTTCAAATTTTGAAAGTATTCGAGTTTTTGGTTAACTAATGTATGTGAGGGAATATATTGTGTTAGACTCGAAAGGCAATATGTTTGAACCATGATTGTTTTTCCGATACTTTTAGTAAAAATTTCTAATTGTACTTTTCCCCTGGTGTAACTTGTGTTATTTCCACCAACTCCACATAAAGCAGTTTTATCATGCGACCTGTTCAACTGAAGTCGCTGAACACATGCTTCCGAAATAAGAGTTGACTGGGCACCAGACGTACCATGATTACTGCTGCTGGCAGAAGTGTGGTTTGATGAGTTGTAGTCGACTGACTTGAATTTATTGTAATCGAAGAGGCGCCGTAATCATTGCCACCAAGCTGGTTAGCGTTACCTCTTGATTCATTTACATTGACATGTAATAGTGTGTTATGTTTTAAGCCACATGTTTTGCATGAACTAGATTTGCAATCTTTAGAATAATGCTTTTCCCTTAGACAGTTGAAACAATACCCACTTTTAAGAACCATGTTTTTATGAGTTTTAATATCCATATCCTTAAACTGCTGGCATGCAAACAAAAAATGATCCTTCTTGCAAATGGGACATGATTGAATTGTTGCAGTCATTGTAACTAATTTATTAACTCTCTTGAACTTTGATGACGCTGATGATATCACAGCGTAATTGTTTCTCGATCCAACTTTTCTTTCATTAAAAATAGCAATAATGGATCCCATGATGCCACAGACATTGAAGCATTCAACAGTATTGTTATAAAATTGTCTAACTTCCGACAATGTGCCATTCTTGATCGAAAGCTGAGTCAACAATAATCTTATATACGTTTCCCTAATTTGTTCCGGTCTGTCATACTTCTTCTTAACCAGCTCCCAAGTTATTATATAATTACCATTAGTAGGAGTCAAATGCTTAATTATTGACGATGCTTCGCCTTTTAGTTTTGTTTGAAGATACTCTAGCTTTTCAACATCCGATAAATTTGTTCTAGCATCAACCATGGCGTTAAATAAATCTCTAAACCGAATCCAGTTTGATAGATTGCCATCAAAGTTTGGAATCTCAATTAGTGGTAAACGAATATTTGAGTTGTTGTTGTAGTTCGAATTATTTATACTAGACGTCTGCAAATTAACGACCGATGTTAACGTTGTAGACATTGTTTGGCATAATGCTGTTAAATTATTATTGAGTTGTGGAGTACTTGCAGCAGCGCCCTCAATAATTGTATTATCTAAACCTTCTTGTGTAAACGACGCATATATTGATTTCGCAGCGAAGTACATTTCCTCTATCTCATTACGATACGAATCCTCTCTTTCAATTTCAAGATCGGTTTCGCATAAGACATCAATTTCATCTTGCATGTCCTTATATTTTACAAAAATACCTTTAAGTTCATTGATACGTACCTTTATGTCATTGTAATTAACACCATGACTAGATATTATGTTGTACAGTTTTGTGATCGATTTTTTTACTTGAGTGCGTTTTATCTTTAATTGTTCCATTTTGAATGTTTTTTGCTTTCACAAATACCGATTTTCCGAAAAATTAGTTTCTAAATCGTTTCTCTAGTATTAACTTTGTTTCATTTATTGATTTCCGGTATATCAATGTTTCTATTAGTTACACACACGCACTACTTAGTTCGGGCACCTTAGCGAAGGCGAGTTTTCAAATTTCCGGTTTGTTAAAGTTCCGTTTAGTTACGCACACGCACTACTCAGTTCGGACACTTTAGCAACGGCTAGTGCTTAAATTTCCAGTTTTTTAACGTTCTGTTTAGTTACGCCAACGCACTACTTAGTTCGGACACTTTAGCAACGACGAGTTTCAAGTGTTGATTTTCGGTTCTTTAAGTTTCGTTAAGTTACGTACACGCACTATTTACAACACTATGATCCTATTGGATTTCAGTTAAATACACTGTTGATTTTTACCAGTTGAATTCTTGTAACTTACTATAATTCTTGTTAGATTCTTATTACATTTGAAATTCAACTGCCTGTTAAAACATCAATATTTTCCTTGTCTCACTAGCACTTATTTATTTGCTTCTGTCCTTCTCACACCAATTTGTTTATGTATGTAACAAGTTTCATTATTTGCTTTTCTTCTTTTCTGTATGTATGTAGACACTTTCTATGTACATATATAAACACTTTGTTATATTTTGTATGTATGACAAAATTTGATTGTTTAATGTTTTTTATGTACAAATTTTCACGACAATTCTATGTATGTAGACACTTTCTTATATTTTGTATGTATGACAAAATTTGACTGCTTAATGATCTGTATGTATGACAGACACATTAACACACGATTACTACGGCCGACGCGTGTCATAAAAAACTCCAACTTTTGCGCGACGCGTATGTATTGTTTTTGTTATGCAAATTATTTCACCAATTCGTATGCACTTTTTTTTATATTCACAACCGTATCTGGTTCGATTGGACCAAAAATTATGTACGATCTTAAGTGGACTGTATATGAAATAAAAACTCAGCTGGTTTGTTTAAATTAAATTAAATATTTATTTTTACGCTTGAATCATACACGGTTGAGAAATAACAATGTTCTTCGTTCTATGTCTTTTTAAGTACTACTTATTCCTGTATCTAATATTTCCGCGTTACCATAGGCACATTAATAACTCACACCGTTGCATTATCAAGTATGAACTTTAGAAAAAATACATAAAATACGGATATCAAAGTAAAGAATTATAAAATTGAAAATTGATTAATAAATTAATTGAGTGCGGTCATCAACAGTTAAACAGTAGAGGATTAAGGTCAATGCGCCAAAATGCGTACATATATCGATCAGGGTTTAACATGGAAATGGCATACAAAAGCAAAATTAACTTAAATGAAACTAAAGGCAATTCAAAAAGTAGATATATGTAATTGTAAACTTAAATAAAAATTTATTTATTAAGAAGTAAAGTTAAGTTATGAAATATAGAAAAAAGGTTTTTTAATCGTTTTTATCAATCACATAAACTGTCATATTCACTATCACTTTCTTCATAGTCACTTTGTATTGAAGCCTGTATATCAGAAACATTATTATTTTTATTTTCATCTAGTCTAAAAAGGGATATTTTTGGTTCATTCGTTCAAAAAGATCTTTATTTGTGGATTCACGACTAGTTTTCCTAGTATGATGTAATCGTGTATTTCTTACAATTCTATGGTTTGCTTCAAGAGCTTCTTCAGATAACATACCTATAGGTATGTTAAAATGCTTCACAAATTCTGATCCGTGAACTAGTATCTCGTGAACAGTTGCTAGCATATAATACCATGAATATTTTTCTATATAAAACTTCCAAGTTTCGTTTAAAAGTTTTTCAAAATTTTGTATATTAATTTCTTTTTCACTGGAGAGAGTCTTCAAAATGAGAGCAAAATTTTGTATTAGCAAAGGATCAATTCCTGTTATTTTTGAGGAAATTTCAGCTTTATTAAAAAATCTTCTGGCAGTGTTTCCATCGTTAGTCGTACCGTAACCAGTCTTTACTTTGTCTACTATAATTCCGATTTCTTTTTTGAAATCGGATTGAATTTTTAGCTTCCGCTCATGAAGAATCCTTTTTTCATCAGGATTTGAAACATTCCACTTTTTCAGTGGCAATCTATATGATAAATGAAGTATGCATTCAAAAAATTTTATCCACGCATGTAATGTAGATAGCCCGTATCTATAGAAATCTTCTTCTTTAATGCTTCTCTGAAAAACCTCAACCGAATTCATATATGTTGGTTTAGCTTCACAAATAAAACAGGATGAACTGCTACTATTTTCTGTCAACACATTTAGTACTGCTCCATCTATCATCGTTAAATGAAACTTAAAGTGCATTTTTATAGGAAGGGTTTGAGGAATAAAGGTGAACGGTTCCAAGTGATATATTTCGGTCTGTATGCGGCTTTCTACAAGTTTAATTAATGTTGGTCTTTGTTTTTTGAAAATAAAAACATATTGGTCGGCAATGTTTTGTGGATGATGACTTTAAATCGTTCCATAACACTTGCTCAAAAGCGTGATCTAAAATTCTTTTCACGACAAATGACGATATAAATAAAAATTCATCATTTGAATTTGGATCAGTAAACTTTTGCCCCGAGCTTCCGTCAAATCCCCACTTAATTTCACAAATTATATCATTCTTAAAATCAAAATTAATTTAGTCTAAATAACTCCTTACAGTCATGCTAAGAATGTTTTGCAACGGCACTTCTGCAGACGTTTCTGTAATAGTAATTCCTTCTGGAATATACTTTTTTTTAGCGTTACGTAAGGCATAATAAGAAGGAAAGCAGTCTTTGTGAGCGTCATTTACAACTGTTCTCAATAATTTGTACTTTCTAAAAGATAAACCCATATCAATAAAAAGAGCCAATGAATTATTCACAGAAATAGATGTGGTCTTTTCCCGCTCTGTAATTTTATAATATGCTTTTTTAAAAGGTTTTGGTTTGTTGATGAAACAAGTTCAGTAACTTTTCTCCTTTTAGTTCGTCCAGAAGAATCATCAAAATCCATCAATGGTCGGCCTTTTTTACTGGTACTAGGATTCTTAAAATAAAAGAATTATTACTCAAAATGAAAATAAACACAAAATTTAATTCCTCTTTACTTGCAAAAAAATATGAATCCAGCCATGAGCAAAATTTTTTTTCAAACCTTTCTTTCATATAATGGTTATTTTTCCAATTAGTTTCTATTTGCAACAATATGAAATGAATTTCTTTTATTTTCTTTTCGCTAAGACTAATTTTTAAAAATCTTCCACATAAGTTATTGCCGCAGCTTTTGCCTCACAAAATTTTCGATACTTAAGCCAGATATCATAAAAAGCACGAATTCTTATTTGTCTCGGCACTGAAAATTGTAAAAATAAATTAGAGGGGGAAGAAGGAGCTAGCGAAATCAATTTGTTTCTAATATACTTACTTGTAAAAATATTATACCAATGTATGAAAAATATATTTTCTTATATTTCTTTTTAATTATTCACTAAACTTGAAATTTTTACAACCGCTAATCCATTTCTTTATGTAAACAATCTTTGTAACGGTAGATCACATATGTGTAACGAGTTGTAAAAAAAAGTAATTAATTGATACCACAAGAACGTAATGCCTTGTTCGCACGGTGCTTTGGATTACTTCGCTCTCCGTTTTAATTACTTTTTTGAATTACCATGTTCGCACGGCATATTCCTAATCGGTTTTGACAGTTTTTCTTCTTCTTCTTTTTATTAATTTTGTTTATTGCTAAATTTTATTGTTTTTTACGGTAACTTGTATTAAGAATGAAAAGAAAAAGTAAGTAAAAAATATTATTTCAAAGAAATACATACCTTTATTTATTTTCCCAGTAAATAGAATATTTTGTTTGTTTTTTTAGTGCTTTGACAGCTGGTGATGGAAAAAACCGATAAAAATTAGAGTTCACATTGATTTTAAAGTAATCCACAGGGTAATAAAAATTGAATTACGTACAAATGAGATAATCCGCTCTCAAAATTTTGTATGACGAATTATGTAATTTGGATCATAATTAGGCTGTGAATTACGAATGAGAGAGCGAATTACGAAAAAACGCTGTCGTGCGAACATGGTATAACCAATATATTACATGCAAAAGTTTAGTACTTAATCTGGAAATTTTTTTAGTATTGCCTCTTTGAGTTTTGCGTATTTTTTATAACTATAACTATCATCTTTAAATCGCCATAACTTTTTGAAAAATTAATCTTTTATAAAAACAATTTTTGTTTTCACCTATTTAGAGTCTTGTTCATACATCCTCTTGCGCCGGCAAGACATAAAATCAAGTATAAGAAAAAGATTAAATTAATTAATGTAAGTTGATATTTAATACATTGCATATAAAGATTAAAAAAATAATTAAATAAATGAGCTAGCTTATTTTTACTTAACAAGTCTATCTTCCAGCCAATCTGGTTCTATATTGAAAAAATTCAAAGGCACTAAAATAAACTTCGGTGTGTTAAAAACTCGAATATTTACAAGGACATCAATGTAGCATTAGTATAAGCTTTTTTCGGTAAAACATTTAAAAAGGCTTGAAATACACACGCCGAAGGAGAAGAGTTACTGCAGGACTTATCCGAATAGAAGAGCGCTAAATGTGAATGTGACCAGAAACCGTCATGGGGACATTTTCGTACGACACTGGCAGAACAAAAATTAAATAAGAAGAAAAAGATTTGATAGTATATATTGAAAAAACAGTACAATTGCTTACTCCCTGTGATTTTCAGCTAATGCTCTCTCGAACCAATGAATTGATATCGGAACAGGTATCCTGTAATTGTCTAGTTCTATTTAAGCAGGTCGTAACATATGGAATCCTTCTAGTCCCTCCATATACAAGCAATTTTTTTTTTTTTGTTTTAGAGCGGACAGAAGTACACAGAAAAAATTATTGCTGAATTATTTTCAAACAAACGCTTGTTTGAAATTTTTTTTAATTTCTACAAATTTTTTTACTGATTCAATTAATATTTTTGTTTGATTTTTATTTTAGCCAACAGAAATGTTGACAACTATGCAAAAATATAATAAACGCGTTATTGGCTTCTAGTTTTCATAATTTTGTATGAAATATTTAACGCTCTTTATTGTTGTCGTGTTTTTGCATTTTTTTATTTGACCGTAAGCAACACTTCTTTATGTGACATATAAGAACAACAAAAAAAAAACACATAGTCTATTTTTGGACGCTTTGAAAAGGTACAACTATAAGAAAGATGATAAAATATTGTGGCGAGGTTTGTAGTAAAAAACAACAAAAACAATAATAGGTAATAAACGTTTCACTCTTTTTAAACAACAACAACATTAGAAGAAACAAAATAAATTTTTTGTTGGTTTAAAAATTGGTAAAAAAGAATGAAAAACAAATTCCCGTATTCAATTTTTCAAAAATGTTTAGTTAAATACCTACATCAAATAAAAGAAATAAAATGATGACGAAAAACATGTCGAGTCGGTCTGCTGCCAAGGAAAGGATACAGAACAGTGAGTGAAGAAGAAAAACATTGTGTGAACAAACAAGACTTGGTGCAAAAATTATTCCAACAAAAAAATGTGTCTCAAAGCCAGCCGGCGCCGCTCTGCTCTGCCTTCATCTACTTCTACAGTGCTTGCTTGTGTGCGCGTCATTGCTTGTGCAAAAACTTTTTTGTTTGATTCAGCAAAATTATTTGTTTGAAATTTATATGATTTTCAGTAAACTTTTTGTTTGATTCAGTTAAATTATTTGTTTGAAAAAATCAGTGTTTTTTTTCAATAAACGAAATGCAAATAAATTGTTTGAATATGCGAATTTGTTTGTAGGACCGATTTCAGACAAAAAATGTTTTGATTCTACAAATTTTTTGTTTGAATTGGAAAAATAATTTTTTCTGTGTACTAAATTATAGTCGTTATAACCAGGGAAACCAGAAATTTTTTAAAGATTTGCATATGTATAATAAACAAGCAAAAACGTAAAGTCGTTCATGTCTACGCCACAGTACTCACAGACAAATTTTCTTTAGGGTCCATGGGCATTAATGGACCAAATAGAATAAAATTATGTTTTGAGGTCAAGAGTTATATAAGAGTTATCAGTGAATTTACAAAAAATTAACAAGTATCAAAATATGCTTCGAAAAGTGGAATTTACACTATTAACTAAAAAAAAAGTCCTATTTTGACTATTATATGCGCAAAAATGCTGCAAAGGTTAAAAATACTCAAAAATTTTCCCTAAAAAATTGATGACAAAATTACTAAAAAGCTCAAAAATAATTAAATTTTGTTACGAAATTAGATTTATCTTAAGAGTTATTTAAATTTTCAGTTTTAGTAGGGCAACCAAAAAAAAGCACTAAAAAACAGTTTTAAGCTCTTAAAAAAAAGCGTTTAAAAACATGAAAATAAGCTGTTAAAATTAAAAAAGCAATTTTAACTTGTTTATTTTCCACTTAATTCGTTTAATATTTTGTTATAGTAAATTATAAGTTGATGCAATACATTTTCGAAAAGAAAACTATGTCTGATTGGTGTCAGCAAGTTCTTGTACATAGAAAAAGTTCTTCCTACGTCTACAAATGTTCAGGGAGAATATTAAAAATTGAGTATTTGTTCTAAAGTATATTTTATACGATTGGTCTCATAATTCCGCTTGCCACCCAAAATATCCCCAATATCTTTTAATATCGAAAATCCTTAATTTTTTAATGAAACTGATTTAAATTTTTTATTTACTTTGTCTCCTTTATCCCCTGGAACACGGGACATTTTTCTTACGGTCCATAACTATGTCCACTTAGAGAACCAATGAAAGATTTTTTGTTTCCAAATTTGTTACAGCTTCGTGTAAAACCCTACAATTTGCAGAAATTAACAATATTTGATATACGGAAAAATTCTTAATAGCTAAAACTATATTAAAAAAGCAAAAAATAAGACGTTACTATACCAAAAACAGAGAGAGGGGAACTTACAGACGTTACTTTACACAAAAACTATATTTAAAAAGAAATAAGACGTTACAAAGTAAGATGGTAAAAGACGTTACAGACTGAGGAATTTGATCGTAAGAATACAGCAATGGAATTTTCGAGAGAAAAGATCTTAAACAAGCAAATAATAAAATTAGTTGATAAAAAGGCTTAATACTAAAAACATAAACACATAAAAATTATACACAACACTATAAAAAGTACGTTACAGTACCGCTAAGACAGAGTTGCATAAAAATCAAGTAAGAAAGTATAGTCGGTCAACCCCGACCGTATGATACCCAACACCACAGTATTTAAAAACAAGTTTCGAGATTGTATGGCTATATGAATAGGGATCTATGTTTTAAATTTCATTAAAATCGGTTAAATATTTACTGATGGGCAGAAATTTACCGTATCTCCCCTCGTGGTTCTATTTTTTAAAAATGGATCTATCTACATATGTCCTAAATTGTATTAAAATTAGTTTGAAAGTGGGCACAAAGACCCTCTTCCGGATAGCAGCTTGTATGGGGGCTATATTAAATTATGGACCGATTCGCCCTTGTGCCAATTAGAACCCACGTACCAAATTCCATTAAATTATCTTCAAAATTGCGACCTGTGCTTTGCGCACGATGTTACATGGACAGCCAGCCAGCCGGACGGACATCGTTAGATCGACTCAGAAAGTGATTTGATTTGAGTTGATCGGTATACTTTAGGACCAATATTTTAAGGTGTTTCTCACATCAGCACAAAAGCATAATACGCTCTTAACTCTTTAGTGTAGCTATAATAACAGACAGAGATAATATAGGTTTTTGGCATGAATCAAATAAACAAGATTGTGCATTGCGCAGGTCCGTTATTTGTGTGTGTGACGAAGAAATAGAATTTGTGTATGTGCATTTGTGTGTGTCTTACATTTTTTACAACAAACACATCATATTTAGTCTATGATGACGTAGATGCGCAGTTGAAACTTTTTTTGTACGGCTGAGTGCGCAATCTTGTTTTTGTTGATTCATGGGTTTTTTGGGATGATATTGTTCAAGGGAAGCACAAAATATTACCATAACGGTGAACGATTTTTTTAACCAGAGTTGTTACAGCACAGAAATGGTTGATTTTTTAGTATTTATAAAAAAAAGTTGCACATAAAAAAAATAATAATAACGATTTTTGCAAAATTTTATTAAATAAGTTTTTTTCGTATGAAACAAAATGAAAAATTATCTTAAAATGGCAAAATAAGTAAAAAAAAGCCGATATCGCAAAAATAACTAAAAAAAGCCGATATTGCCAAAATAAGCAAAAAAAAAGCCCTAACAAATGTAGCTCATTTTCTTTGTTTTTTTATGATCGGAATTTGTGTTCAATCAAAATCTTTCTATCTTGTAAACCAAAAAATAAGCATTTGCTTTTTTTTTGGTTGCCCTAGTTATAAGTTATCTTGTAAATTATAGCTTATGTTGCGTTGCGATAGTTTAAATTGTTATTTGCTCAACTGTAATTGAAGAGTTAGATTTATAACAGTTGTATTAAAATAATTCGAACCGAATGTTTTAGAATCAACTAGAAGGTTCTTGAATCTACTACTCTTCTACCACTTTTGGTTGTGAACTACAAATACAGGCAAACTCATAAATGCTTAGTATAGTGTAATTGGATACATTAAACGGTCTAGTTCGTTACTTACAATAGTGGAATCATTTTGTGAACATTATAATTAATTTCAATAATGTTTGTTAAGTTGAATAAGTGTGTTTAATTATTTTGATTTGCAATCTGCAGCACGTTTATTAAAAGAAAAACGTAACAATATATTGTTTTTTCCCTTATTTGACGCACTAGAAAAAACATATAATTGCATATTTGAGATTTCCCTAGTTATAAAAAAGCTTTAAAATACAATCTTAGTAAAGGCACTTTTACATAGTTTTTGAGAATTACCAGATGTCTTAAAATCCACAAATCTGCCTAATTAACCTTAACTGACAAGATGTAATAAATTTTAAAGCAAACCAAATAAACATCTTAAAAAACATTTAAAAAATATAATAATAGTTGAAATTTGCATGTTTTTATCCCACTTGTTAAGAGTAAAAAAAGCAACAGTCAGTAAGTTTTCAGCACAAATACTCTTTCGCATCTTGAAAGGACAACAACTCGTAGTACATAACAATAAAACCAAAGCCATAAAAATACGTAGGGCGTATATAAATTTTTTAACAAAGCAATATACGTTTAAAATTTGTATTTATAAAAGCGTTCAAAGGATTCTTGATAGTGAATTTCCTTAATTGCCAAATAGAAATGTTCAAAACAAATTACAATTACAAATTTTTACCCAGGATGACTATTTATATGGACAAGCAAGTAATAAATTTTTTAAATAGGAGTTCGAGGGGAGGTGGGGGAAATGTCTGCCACTCTGCAACTAACACAGATTTTAAGGATATTTTTCACATAGCTGGATGACTACTTATATCGATATATTGGTATGATATTTTTTGAAAAATAGGACCACGAGGGGAGCTGGGGGAAAATTTCTGCCTCTTTGGAGCTACCTCATAGATTTTATAGCCTTTTCAGACTTGTCAACATTTAACATCAACTTGCGAAGATGTTGAAATTTCCCATAAGAGCTACATAGGGCTAAAAATCAAAATTTTTCAACATCTTTACAGAATGTTGCTATCTCATATTGTTCCCTTTTACATTTTCCGATTCTTTTAGTGTCATCACTAGAAAAGTGGCAATAAATTCTATTATTATTGTGGCATCACTGACAAAATGGAAATTGCTTTGAAAGCAGCGTTAGCATTTCTCAAGTTTTTCCTTTTTTGCAAGCCCTATTTTGCTTAATTTTGCTAAAATTATTAAACAAAATGAATGAGAAATACATTTTGGTGTTATCTTTTAAAATGTTGGCACTTCTGTAGAAAAAAAGTATTTAAAAAAAATAAAATTTTTTTTTGCAGAAATGGTGACATTTTTTATTAATGGTGGATGTTAGATGTTTCAAGTGTGAACGCGTATTTCACATTTTCAACATCTTCCATGCGTTCCTCCTTAGGCTTAGTAGCACACGCCGGTCCATCCGCTAGTATATGTATAAACTTTGTGCAACGACGACTTCTTAACCCCCACCAGCATTTTTTCGGATGTTGTCTATTGATAACTACGATGCGTGTACCTTATTTAAAAACTTTTGCTCTTGACGTTCCCTAACCACTTGTGGACCGATCAGACCGACTGTCAATTGGTCTCCGGAAACCTCATTTCAACAGACAGACGGTCAGGAGGATATCGTTAAATCAACTTCGCTCATCGCAAGGACTCAGAATATATTAAAGGGGTAAATATCAGTATTGTAGAAATCAGGGTTACCGTTAATCCGACTAATGTCACAATTTGACTCTTTCTAGCAGCCTGCGACTTTTTTATGTCACCGACTTTTTTAATTTTTACCAATTTTTTGTAAAGTTTTTTTAAAAAAAAAACACTTAATTTGCAGTAAATTATAAATTTTCTTATTATTTTTATCAAAAAATAAAAAAAAAAAATTGTCAAAACGACCTCTTCAAAATTTAAAAGCAATTCACAGATTATTGTTCCTTTGGCAACCATTTTTATTTTTACTTTTTGCAACCTTGTCATGTATACAATGTATCTAAATAATTTTTTGCAAAGTTTCAAAGAATAATTTTAACAAAAATGCTTTTTAAAACAAAAAATGAAAGAAGATAACGGTCCTTCCAAGAAACGTAATATTTGGTGATACCATTCGAAAGACTTGGAACTGAAGTATAAATTGCTTAACCAAGACATGGACTCAAAGCGGTCTTTTGCAGTGTTTGTTAACAGCTTTTAATGGACTAAACAATCATCTTCAGCGACATGGAATAACACATTAATTATATAAAAAAGTCTTCTGAAAATGAAAATTGCCACCAACTGTTTTATTTCAATTGTTTTTTTGTTTTGCTATGCTTTTTATTAATAAAAAACGTTAAAAAGAGATGTGCGACTCTTATTTTCTCAAACGACTTTTTTATGCGACTTTATTTTTTTAAAACAACCTTTTGTGCGACTTTTCAAACATTCCTAACGGTAACCCTGGTAGAAATTACAAACGGAATGACAAACTTCTATATACATTCCCTGCAACAAAACAGGATGATAAGGAAGAATATTAAATAATAACAAAACAACAACAGTTGAGCTGATTGTTCCACTCATTTGTTTTAATATGCTTCGAATAAATCGTTTTTGGTTTCAAAACGTTTTGCTACAAAATGAAAACTCGTCGTATAAAATCCTTTTTTAAGCCAACCTCGTACAAAAAAATATATGTATAAAAAACAACACAAGATTTTTTTAAACATTGTGTGCACTTGCACTTCAAATGACACTGGTATGAGGAGAACATTAAACTTCAAAAACTCATGAGCACACAATCATTATGGCCGTTATGTACAGCCTGGTTAAAATAATATAAAAACGTACATTAACGTCATGTTAGCATATAATTTGTTAATGTTTACTTGACCACTCCTAATTGCATGTTAGGAATTTTTTTATGCTTTTTAAAAGTGATAAACACACAAAAACCCATGCACACACACACTGTGGTACAAGAGCTCACATGCAAAAACACAGTTATGTTGACTAGAATATTTAATGTAAGCCAGAGATAGATTACACATTTCAGTCATTGATATGAAACAACAAAACTCTTCCTTGTCCTTTGAGTATATTTATTTTTTTTTTTTTTTTGTCAAAATCATCTCTAGGTTAAGACAAAACAAAAAAGGATACAGGAAAATGTGCATAGATGTGTATTAAAGAATGTTTGATAACTAAAATAAACTGCTAGTTAATATTCATACCCAGAGATTAAACACTATATTCCTAGTTCATGGGTTTCTCCTTTTGGTTTTAAAGGAAAAAGTGTTATGAATTTAACTAGTCCTTGTCTAAATTCACAAGTTACACAACAAAATCGCACACATACACTCTCAGTCTCTCTTATTCACATATGCCTAGCGGGAAAACTCAGAAGAGCTTCCTACTTCAGGCCTTTTTAAAGGCCTGCTTAAAATTTTTTTTTTTTAATCCATTACTAATCTTATCTAACTGCTAAAGAATGCCTCATAGAAGGCCTCGGCTCTTTGGTATAAAAGAATTTTTTTTTTTTTTTTTGCACAAGCAAAAGCAATATAATTATTTTTTTTGATCCCGTTACCATTCTTTTGTTCAGCTAAAGAAGCGAGAACGAAAGGCCTACTCCGCATTGACATCGTGTGTAAAAACGATATGAGTATGGAATGGAGCGAGCAGGCCCTGTATATCCAAGAGAAGGAGTGTAGAGGCCTTCTAGAAGGCATCCGTACTCCTTCTTTTTCCCGCTGGGTACTTTTGGCATACTGTCAGTCATTTACTTATTCCTCTATTACGGATATTGTTTGTTCTATTCAACATGTGAGTGTGTATGTGAGTGTATCTATATGTGCAGTAGGTTTTAATCCAAATATTTATTAAAGATTTTCAGATTTTGTTATGTTTACTTAGATGTCATCAGCAACAGCATAATATTCATACGAAACATTTGCTTGCAAAAGAGTTGTCACTTTTAACATGTCCCTTCTCTGTGAAACGTTAACGCCGTATTATGGCTTTTGTGTGTTTTTAATGAAAGTTAAATAAGGAAAAGTTACAACAAGTTCATTAACAGACATATGGATACGAAAAGGATTTTAACAAAAGGATGTTTCTAAAAAAAAAAAATTAACAGGGTAGGCATAAGTAAACTTATGATTTTAAAGGTAAATATATTTCTTAAGAATTCTTTACTGCGCGAAATACCAGGTGCAGGGGTTAGGATCCGCAGTAGCCTCTTAAATTTCCCTTGCCTTAAAACAATTAGGGGTAAAGCTTTTTCCCCATCGATAGGTGGCAAATCAAATCAGTCGAATTGCCATCTCTAAAAACGTTTTTCAAATGTTCAACAAACAGATTTTCCTTTTGAGCATGATTTCGTGCCCTACTTCCATTCAATTTTTACAAGGGGGACTGGAAATGATCAAGTATATCCAGCTTCTCCGGTTTTACCTGACCACCGCTTTTGCCTGATTTATCGGTTTCCGAATTTTGTGTGCAACCTTCATATATGCTGCTAAGTAAAGAATCATCCGAAAAGAAGTGAGTTATAGAAAATGCTCTTGAAAAAGAACATTAGGAGGCAAATTACGACATTCGATATCGACTTTTATTCTAATTTCCAACCTGCAAGTCAATGGGCAAAAATATGTTCTAAAAATAATATAAACATGTTTCCAAACTATAATCCATGTTTTCATTACAGCCAACTTTAAATAAAAGCACCAAAACAAAAAGTTATTAATTAAATAAATTATAACGTTAATTATACACCACCCTATAGAAGAAGAAAATGCTAATGTAAGGGAAAATAAACGTCCATTAGTAAGAAACGGAGACTGTTACAAAACACTCAGAAAGGCTAGAGATTTAATAATTTTTAATTTTATATCAAGATAAATTGCGTCTTTTGATCTCAGTCTCTTAAATAAATCTTGTTCGGATAAGTTGCAAGTTAAAATCCTTAATTTGGATTTCTTAGCGAAAATAGAACCCGTAAACATGATCAAGTAATTTTAAGATGTAAGAAATAATTTATTGGTCATTATTTCAGACCTGCACTTAGAGCATGACTACGATTCCTGCAATATATTGTGTTGAAAATGGAATGGGTTAAAGGTTACAATACTAATCAATATCTTCCATAAACATATCGTGTTTTATGATTGTGTTAGACAACAGTTCGGAATGAATTGGCCAATTTTATCAGGGAATAGTGGCTTGTAAAACGAACGGAACAGTAAAAAAATAGCCTACAATACAATGGTATAAATGCATAGTTTAATAGTTAACATCGTCCTGTCACTTCCAAGTCCCCCTGGGGGATGTGCTTTGCCTCTTACAGGCCGTAGTTAACGCATCTCGAGAAACATATACCACAAACCGGGGATTTGGCTGGCATCCACACAACAAGCTTCATTGGGATCTATGATTTAAGTCAGCTCGAAGTGACACCACAGTACTTTTTCTTCTGGCACCAAAGGAATCAGTGGCCCGCCAATACTTCGGTATTGGACTGATTGTAGATTCCGTCAGTATACTTCTCAGAAGAAGATAATCTTAAACTCGGATTGTGGTTTTCATGGAAGTGGCGTTCTGAATGAGAAAAGTTGAAGGATTGGATGAAGATAAAGAGAACAGAAAATTTGAAGTGGAGTTGTAATAGAAGAAAATGCTGGAAGTGAAGTTGAAGTTGGAGATAATAGTTATGATAGATACCCAGCAAAAACTTAGTAATGACTTGCAATTACTGAACAACTTACTTTTCAATGCCTACTTCATACCAACTGCATTACATAGAAGTAGTTTAGTAATGGCTGGCATATAATCTGATACATGAGTACTTGTTTATGAGTTGATTAACGAAATTTATAATTAATTCATAATAAAATGCATCTAAGGTTTTATTTGTTCAATCTAATACAAATTGATTTTATTTGTACTAAATGAAGAATTATTTGTAATTGATTTGAATATGAAAAATTTAAATACTTAATTGATTTTGGTATATATTTTAAAATTAAAAACTTGAATAAAAACTAGGTAAAAAAAAATCAACCAAACGATATTATAACGATATCGTCTAGGTGATATATATATAATAACAATTGATATCGATATTGTATTATAAACTTAATGACTTGTTTAACTACATGTTTGTAAGCAAATGTGGTAATGCCTTATTTAACTACCTATTTGTAAGCGAATGTGGTAATGCCTTATTTAACTCCCTATTTGTAAGCGAGGGTGGTAAGTACTTGCCTCCAATGACATCACCGTGTTAAAATAATAAGTTAAAATGCCAATGTAGAAGTAGTGAAGAGTAGTTATATTAGCTTTTTAACGCATTACTTTGCAATGTAAGTTTTTGCTGGGTATGTGATGCGAATACCAACAGCCAAGAGAATATGTGATGGAAGGAAAGCGAATAATAAGAATATGAATGCTGTATGAAGATACTAGAAGGCCAATCAAACGTATGTATTAACCGATCCTGAGAATAGGAATGATCGGACAATGGAATGTTGAATGAGCAGAACTTGACGTATGAATAAATAGGTATGCAATGATGAGATTATGGATGTTATGTGAAATCCCCCCCCCCCCCCCCCCCCCGAAACAGAACTAGACGTATGTAAATAAGGTGTTAATTAGGGTGCAATATGATTTTAATTATTCTCCGATGACGTTGCTTTTGCCAGAATTATATGCTCATGTAAGAGGGGTACTTTCTTTTGATAAGGTACTCTGTAATTACGTGGGGGCTGTGGTTTAAACCTAAATTCGCAGGTAGGGTGGCGATCACATGGAGATTTAATTTTTCCCTTGGGAAAATTTGCCCTGTGAATGGAGACGCTGTACGCTATTTTAATGCAGCTGATATAAGATAGCTACAGCTCCTAAGCAGGAAGCGAGTGGGATATTTAGTCCGGGCTACTCACTCAAATTACCACCTGTGTGTGAAAATGGCCATACTTACAAAGGTGCATTCAACCATTCGGTAAACTTAACGTGTGGAAAGTCACAAGGCAGGAACTCATATTAATCCATGGACGTATATTTCACTTCTAAGCGTGCCTGACAACAATACGTGCATCCTGGAGAAGCCTCACAGTGCGTTGTTCCCATATAGCGATACGCAAAAAATAGAAGAAGTTGATGCTGGCTTCTGAAACTTCGTACAATATTTACATTTCTCTTAGTTAAGACAAATGTAGGCTTTGAAAGAAATCAGGCTACGGACACGCCTACTTCATATAGGTGTGTTTCAAAATAAAATTTTTTAAACCTATATATATATACATTACTAACGCACTTTGAGAGTTAGTTTTAACCATAATTGTGAAAAGGACTTTTGATCCCGTCCAGTTTTCATTGAAGAAATAATTAAATAAATTTTACAAAAATTATCCGAATATTTGTAAAAATCTAATAGCACAAAAGTCCGCGTTTCACACTTACGGTCACGCGCATTTGCGATGAAAATGTAGCTACGCACTCATGCGGGCGTGACAGTCACTGTCACGAAAACTTTCGATGAGACTTATTTACTCTCGCATAAAATATTCCAGATTTGCACGCTCCTATGCGTGACAAACATGTATTTTAATTTTCACTCACTCTCACGTCAAAATAAAAAATACTTTTTTGTATTTCATAAAGAAATGTAAATATTACACATTTGTAAGTTAGTAAAACAAGTTTTTTAATTAAAAATCTAAAAGCCCTCAATAAATTTTGTTTCAAAGGTCACAGGACGATTCTAAATCAAATTTTTTTTATTTTTCAGATGTAAATTTTTGCTACTAAAGATCATCACGGCTACTTAAAACGCTCTCAACAGCAGTAACGGCACTTTTTATTTGCATGTGCTGGGAAATATCTCCAAAACTAAATTTTTTCTTTATCTTGATACTTCTCCTTTAAGGCACCATAGAATTTGAAATCGCACCAGAACCTTAAAGTCAGGTCTACACTTGTCTTGGGCCCAAATAAAAAAAAGATTTGTATCTACTTTTGCATGAATCTTAACCTCATAACATAATTTTGTTCAGTCGGGTCCATTATTGTCCATGGGCCCTAAATAGGGTACACTCGCAAAAATTTTTATATTTTTTTTATATACAGTCCCAGCGGTAAAAAGAAGTCGTAAGCAGGTTTCTGGAAGTCCTTATTTCTTAAAGACAGTCTAGGAAGGTCTAACAGAAGGCCCCCAAAAGTTTCCATTATTTGACGTTGCCCCTTTGGGTAATATAAATGCGATTAATATTTTTAATTTGGCCAATCTGCTGCTATAGGAACCAATCAATGGCCGCCAGATGCTTTGTGTTTATTTGAATTCATTGGGATTCAGACTCTTCTGAGATTATACGTTCGTTTTTGTTTAAACTCTACAGAACTAGGAGCGATTATAAAGATGTACAGCCTTATTCAAAAAAAAATGTTAATTTTGGTTTAAAGAACATATTAGTTAATAAGCACTTTACGCTTAATAACCTTTTTGTAAAAATTTGTATACAAAAAACGTACATTAGTTAATAATGACTTTAAGAATTTTTTTAGTTTAAGACTGGTAACACCGTTTCATGCACTTGTCATTTCAATTCTAGTAATGCAAAAAAAATGAATATTATTTTTATCCGTAACCGTACTTGTAAATTATTTTACCTATCTATAGACTAAAAGGAAATATTTTTGTATAAAAAAAAATTTGTTTGCTTTTATTTTATTCAGAAATATAAAAAAAGAAAATCAAAACATTAATAAGTATCAATAATCATACATGACTATAGTTTCTTTCGAATAAAAATAAATTGATTAACCATTATTTTATTTGTTGTGCGAATAAAACCCTTTTGATTTATGTAATATTGAGCTAAATAACCACCAGTTTTCTATTTCTTATGTGAGTTCCATCAATTGCCCCAATAACAGTGGGGAAGTTGCGAATTTCTTTAAATTGTTTTGAAACTTTCACTTCATCTTGCACGGTAGCAGGCATTTTGATTTTATCGTTTGCTAGTTTGGCGATAGCTCGAGCCACTTTTGCACAAATTCTGCTGACCGTTGCTTGAGATAGGCCATGAATGTCACCAGCATCGTCCTGCACCTAAAAATCGAATTTTTTTCTACTTAAAATTCGCTCTTATAAATTGCAAAACTTACTTCTCTTCTGCCCCAACTGCGCAAGGCTACCAATACCTGCAATTCTACCGATGTTCCACATCCTCTTCTGTCCAATGAAATATCATTTTTTATTAAATTTGTTATGTTTTTTACGGTTTGCTTATTAAACCGATATTTCTTTTTGAATTCGATGTCTGGAAGGAAAAACGGATCAGGCCTATCTTTATAAATTCTTTGGCGTCTGCAGTTGAATATTTGCGTTAAAAATTCTGTTAAAATAGAAGACAAGTCAAAACCTACTTATTTTTTTAAATAATCATAATACTTACCAATTCGTTCTACAAAACTTAGTGTTTCCATTTTAAATACCAATATAATATTGTAAGATGTATATTTTTATTATTTTGTTTATTTTCTCAAAGTTTGTTGTCTTTGTAATATTATTAATTTAGGTTTAAAGTAGGGTTGAAGGTACTTTAAAATTCTTACTTTTAATATTGAGTTACAAAAGGTATTTTAGACTAATAATTGCTTTTGAATAATACTTTAACGATTTTTACTTAATAAGTCTTGGTAAACCTTTAGTAACTTTTTTTGAATAAGGCTGGTAATGTTTTGGTTTTTGTCTGCAAAGAGATACGCATTATCAGTGACGATTGAAATTTCCTCAAGTGTGTAAAATTAATATAGATTTATTGTGTTCGTCTAGTATTAAGATGGTAATGTAAGGAGCCAAAGATAAGCTCGGTCCCTATAACTTATTGAAATTTCCAACGACAATGTTTTTATTATTTTTTTTTCTCATTATTTATTTTTTGAATCTTCATATATTAAATATGAACTAACAATAATTAATCAAATCTTAACCTAATACGTTATTTTATGTCCTGCCTGTGCCAGACAAAAAGTTTCTTCATCACGGGTTCTGTTCACTTATATAGGTGTTTATCGCTCATCTAATTGGATAAGTGCTGCAGTGTCTCTTCTTCTTAAGCGAGTGTGGCCGCTATCATTTAAAATATTTCGTGCTAGTGGGTTCGGATGCAATTCGAGCCTTTTTAAGTATTTTACTGCATATTTCGTAATCATAGTTTTGACTAATGGAGCATTGAGATCCTTGTGAATATTTGAGTTTTTTACATACCAAGGGGCAGCTGTGATTATTCGAAGAATTTTATTTTGGCGCCTTTGAATTTCTTCTATAATAGAGGCCAAGGCAGTGCCCCATAACTGAATACCATAGCACCAGATTGGCTTTAAGATGGAGTTGTAAAGAAGAAGTTTGCAGTCGAGACTAAGGACAGAGTTTCAACCAATAAGCCAATGAATTTGAATGGCTTTTAGTTTCATTTGAGCTAATTTTGCCTCTATATGGCATTTCCAAGTTAATCGCCGATCCAGATGTATACCGAGATATTTTAAATGCGAATGTTGTGGAATTATTTGATTATTGATTGTAATAGGGGGGCATGATTCCCGACGCAAGGTGAATGTTATATGTACGCATTTTTGCTCATTGATTTTTATCCTCCATTGCTTTAACCATAGTTCGAGTTGAAATATATGACCCTGTAGGTATCGAGATGCTTCTTGACTGTTTTCGTGCACGCTTAGAAATCTGTACCATCAGCAAATGTTGAAGTTTGGGTGTAGTTGTTTGTTGGCATATCCGAGGTATATATTAAGTATAAAAGTGGGCCCAGGATGCTTCACTGAGGGACTCCAGCTTCTATTGGCTGAGGAGAGCTTAAATAATCATCTTCTTTAATAATACACTTTCGACCGACTAAGTAGCTCTCTAACATCTTATGTGTGTTTATTGGTAAGTTTAGCTTCAATTTGTATAATAAGCCTTCATGCCAGAATTTATCAAAAGCTTGAGAGACATCGATGAAGAGAGCGGAACAATATTTTCTTTCTTCAAAGGCTTTTCTTATTGCGTTTACTATACGATGGGTTTGCTAAATTGTGCTGTGCTCTCTTCTAAAGCCGAATTGGTGGTTAGGAATACATCTATTATCATTTTAAATTGGGGTAAATTTTGACGTTAACAGCTTTGATATATTAGAAAGTAAGCTTATAGGCCTATAGGTATCATTGTGACTAAGCAAACCTTCCACTTTTGAGGATACACAGAAAAAAAAAATTTTCATATTTGAATACGAAAATCGCATATTTGATTACAAAAGTTTTTGAATTTTTTGCGATGACGATTTTTGCAGTATTGATAAAAAAGTTTGTATGTATAATTGTTAAATTTTTAGTCAACAACCAAGTTTATTGAGTCAATAAAAAAGTTGTTGCCCAAAATAATTATTTTCAACAAAATGTTTACTTGATTTGTTATAATAAATTGTTGAAAATGTTGAATAAATCAAACAAAATGCTAATCGAATCTTTATTTCTTTAATTATTAATGATGATGTCATAAATTTCCAATTTTTATATTTTTATAAAAACACAAAAATTTATTATGCGGGGATAAGTAAGTTCCTTTGCGCATTTCACTGGTTGCTTAGGCCAGATCATCAGGAAACCTTTTCCAAAGACTTTGGCAAAACTAAATATATTATTCAAATAAAACTGTAAAACAAATGAGAATTATGAGCTATTTAAAAATGGACAAGAGTTGTTAAAATACTGTCCTTACTTTGATTCAAATATTTTTTTTATTGAATATGAAGAAATATTTAATTATTTCATTATTAAATATGTTTTATTGAGTGCTATTTTGCAAAGTGTAAATTTGATAAATTTTTTCTTTGAATCAAACAAAAATTTTGTTGACCTAAAATTTTTTTTTTAACAAACTGTGTTGTTAAAAATTTTCTTGAGATATTTTTTTCTGTGTACTATTCAAGTAGTAAAATAACATTAAAAATTAAAAGAATAATTTTCTTTGCTATGCTGGGTAGCTCCAGATGCATTTTGTTGCTGATCTTATCAAAACCAGGAGCCTTCTTGGGGCTTAAATCACAAATAGCCTTTTCGATTTCCCTTATCTCAAATCTAAGGAACAGCTGCTCTAGCAGCAACAGGTGGTAACTCGACCGCAATATCGTGAGATATATTTGGGGTAAATACGTTTTTTAAATGATTGACAAACAGATTTCCTTTTTCAACATCATTTCTTGCCCAACTTCCATTTAAGTTTCTTAATGGTGGCTTTGAGACAACTGGCCTTTTTAGATTTCTAGCTGCACGCCATAATGAGTAGTCTGATTGTGGGATTGCATCAAGTTCCTTAAGATATTTTTCCAGAGAAGCCGTTTTCTGAGTCTGCAATAACTTTCTTAGTCTTTTTGTACACTCTTTTAGTAATTTCTTAAGTTGGGGTGATCTGTGCAATTGCCACTCTCTTGGAGCCCTCCTTTTTTCAGACAAGAGACGCTCTGTGGAATATATTTTAATAGTTTTTGTTTTTTTTTGGCAAAATTGGAATGTTGAACAGCTAGTTTCAGAAAACTGTCAAAATTGGCAATAGAGCGATCTACATACTCCGGTGTACTAAGCGGAATATTTTCTGTGCAATGGGTGCTGAGATATTTTTTATATTTTAACCAATTAATTTGCGTAGCTGTCGTCGCTAAGTAACCAGTCGGAGGTACAATTCTGTTAGGGATCATTAGAGTAACAATTGTAGGTGTGTGTTCGGAGGATAATTCTAGGGAAGCTTCAACATGAATCGTTTCAATGGGGATGTTTTTAACCACGCCGAAATCGATGACATCAGGAATTTTTTGATGATCAGTAGGCCAATAGGGTGGTTGTCCGCTCGCTACCACATTTAAATCCATTTTAGAAATTGTGTTAAGTAAAACACGACCCTTTGGTGTTATAAGACGTGACCCCCAGAAGGTATGTTTAGCGTTATAATCGCCAGCGGCTAGGAAACAGGGTCCTAATGATTTAAAATATTTACAGTATTGGCTTTCTGATATTGAAAATCTAGGCGGTGAGTATAACGATGAAATTACTAGGTTTCTATTTAATTCCTCAACGCAAATGTTCGTTGCTTGGAGATAATCTTCACGATGATCACACATTAGGTAGTGTTTGACTCGGGTTTTTATTAAAATGGCAGAACTTCCACAAGCTCTATCTCGAGGGTCCTTGGTATCATATAGTATATACCCATTGATTTTAAACGTATTTCTTGAGGTCAAATGAGTTTCAGAAACAATCATGACATCAATTTGTTTATTTTTAAGAAAGTATTCGAATTCCTTTTTATGTTGGCGGATGGCGTTTGCTTTCCAAAAACAAATTTTTAAACAGTTAATGGCTTGTTAAGTACAGCTTGCAATAACATCGATTGCATTCTAAGAATTTCCTGCATCATATTTCCCATTGTGTTCGTAAAATTATTTACTGTTTGCACTAATGTTTCCATAGTTTTTTCTAGATGACTCAAATGTGAAACTGGAGTGTCATCATTACTTGGCATTACAAGCACCTTGCATTGGCCCATGGTTTGATTTTAGGACGTAACCGTAAGAGGTTCTGTAATTACTAGGCTGCGGAGCTGAATGTCACTATTGTTTACTTGATTTGTTACCTGCATTTGAGGGGAATTAGTTTTCGGTCCAACCGACTGCTTGACGATAGTATATACTGGGCATCCTCTATAATTGGCCGTGAGATTACCGCCACAGTTGCTACATTTTTTTACGTTGGGGTCGGTTTTAGACTTATCGCAAAGAACTGTACCGTGTAACTCACCACATACTACGCAAACAGGGGGTAAGTAGCAGTATGCCTTAGTATGACCATATTCCTGGCATATTCAAAATCTGAACGGGTAAAATTCTTTTGTGCGGCTCCTCTATTGTGATTTTTCTGTACAGTATATATTTTAAGCTGTAAATAGGGTGCGTTTCGTTTTTTCTTAGCTTAACGTCGCCGGGCTCCAACTCCACTCGAAATAGTGGTTGGGGATTTTTTTCCCCTATTTTTAACATTTACCACATGTTTTATTTTGAGGCCTTCTTCTTCCAAGAAAGTTTTTATTTCTGCTGGGTCCACACATGAGTCAATTCCCTTAATCACTATCTGAAGGCCTTTGCTGCTCTTCAGTTGGTATGTATAAAAACTTTTTTTATTTCTAAAATTTGTTAATTATTTTGCGGAAATCATTCTCATGATTTACTTGTATTTTTGTCTCGTTTATACTACCACGCCGAGATCAAACTCTTTATAAGCTCATTTGAGTTTTGCTCCCTAAGATATATCGGGGGAGGCTTGGATGATTTTATCACGTTTGGTGCTTCTGAGGATTCGTCCTCAAGAATTGCAAAACGATTTTGAGAATTTATTCTTTCAAAAGAAGGTACTTTTGAGGCCGAAGCAACTGCTGCAGGGGTAGGGCTGCGGCCCCGTTTAAGCACTGCTATGTACCTGTCCATACCAACTTGTACTGTAGGCTTTTGAGAAGTTTTTACTTGAGTTACTGAGTTGTCCATAGCGGCTGTTTTGGGGTTAGCCGTATCATCACTTATTAAAGTTTTTTTTTGGCTCTGCGGCAACGCTTGCAGTTAACAAACTTGTTATTGTATTACGATCGACCGTATTTGTAAACAAAGAGGGTGAGATGGAACGCGTTCGAGTAGTAGGTTTAGCCGTTAAGTAATTGCTACCATCGATTCTTTTTTTTTTGTTTCTACGTTTATTTCGTCAACACTCACTGTACCATAAGCATTTCTTTCATTATGTTTTATTGTTTTTGCATTATACGCATTCATAAGAGTTTTTTTTTATATATTACTGTTTGTTTAATTGTGCTCCTCTTTTTATATGTTGTTTAAAAACCCCGAGAATAAAAAAAAAAGAATAAAGAAAAACAAGAAATGTTTTTGCTTAAAATGTATGTATGGATATGTATGTGTGTGCATACATATATTATTGGTGCATACATATATTATTGTTAATTGTAATTTTTAATATTTGTATTATAAATTTTATGTTCACTAATTAAAAATTATTTTAAAGCGTCCATTCATTCGCTGATCTTATATGCTCTGGTACAAAAAAACACGAAGAGTAAATGTAAAAACCCGAAAAACTTCGTAATCCAGGCAAACCAGCGCCCACCGCTGATATACACGTATTTATGTTAAAAAAACCCGTATGTCGAGTTAAAAGAAAAAAACACGTCTGCATTCAACGAGCACGCAAGCAGAAATGCCGACAATGTCCCGCAGAATCTGTAGGTAATACCAGGGTTTGAAAAACTGCAGTCAAAATAAAAAAATTGCTTTTCTTCCACTTTTTGATTTTTCATTGGACAAGAATAAACATTTGCTTTAACTTCTGATTCATCAAATGAAAACAGTCGTACTCCAGGCAAAAGCAAATAAACGAAAAGTTGTACACAACAAAGAACATCGGCAGTCGACATGTTCGGAAGTGTTTGGTTTGACAGACTGAAACTTTTAATAAATCCCGAAGTTACCGAAGATGGGACGTTGTGTTTTGATTTTGTTTTGATTTTGCAGTTTGAAGTGAGGTTTCCTATTATGTGTTTAATCACTTATTGGAAGAAAAAAAGAAACTGTTGTTTGATTTATGTATGTTTGTTGTATATGTGTTTTGTTTTACTGTTATTTTTGTACATACCAAAAATTCTTTTGTTAGTGAAATTTAATGGACTTTATTACAATTCAGAGAACTTTTAAAATACAAACTAAATAAACCAAAGAAATCACAAACATACTTATATATAAGAAAACGATAATGTCACTTAAGGTTTTATTTAATTTCAAAAAATTAAAAAGATTGTTAATCATTAAAATAAATAAATATTTATGTATTTATGCACACATGTAGTATTTAAAATAAAAAAAAATATTGAAAACACAAACACAACGTTCCATCTTCGTTAATTACGGGATTTTTTAAAAGTTTCAGTTTGTCAAACCAAACACTTCCGAACATGTCGACTGCCGATGTTCTTTGTTGTGTACAACTTTTCGTTTTTTGCTTTTACCTTGACTGCGACTGTTTTCATTAAATGAATCAGAAGTAAAGGCAAAAGTTAATTTTTGTCCAATGACAAATGAAGAAGTCGAAGTTAAAGCATAATCTTGTGACTTTTACTATCTCAACTGTAGTTTCTTAAACACTGGGTAATACTGTACTCTTTACACTTCCTGAAGACACACTGTATATTTTGGTAGCACGATTTCGAAATCAATCCCGGAATTTCCTAAGTTAAGTACAAAATTTTTAAACCAAGTAAACAATATATTAAGCTTTTCGTTGGTAGTTTCACTCTGAGAGTAAAATTACGAAGTGAGCGCTTTAATCTCATTTAACTTATCAAAGTTTTTTGCAGACACTGCAACAACTCCACCCAAGTAGTTAAAAAACGATTTGCTCGTTGTGTGTAGAAACAAGAAAAACAACAGAACAAGAGGAAAACATATTATTTTCATGTTTATATTTTCAGTTTTATATGTACATTAGGTATTTTAAGGAAAAACAATATTGGGAATGATGCTGGTGTTTTATAATTAAAATTCTGTAAGGTGTAAAACTGGTAGGTAAATCAATCATAATAAAATGCCCTTCTAATTTCACTTGTGCTTTATTTCAAGTACGAATTCGGGATTGAATTAACTTTATAATATTTGAATCAAGTGCATTTTGAGATTGATTCAATCCTAGTTTTATTATACCGCTTCGAATTGATTTAAGTCCGAATGGATTGATTTTTCTTTTGAGTGTAAAGGCTTGTAATATGCCATGAATTTAACTTCATATAATTCAAGAAAATTTGTCTATCGTTTAATAAGATCCGTAAAGAATTAGAAGTTTTATTTATTCTTGTGGATTTAGAAAAAAAATTTTCTCACTAAGAAAAACTACATACATATTTATGCAACTCCATCCAGCCTTTCTCCACAATCGCAACCATAAATTGATTAATTATAATTTCTCTCGTTTACCGCATTTCAAATTCATTTCTTTCAAATAAAATGAAAACAAAAAACTAAAACTCTCTTTAAACAGAAAACTTTTTAATTTAAATTCTACTTCAAAAATTAGATTAGACAACAATGAAGACAAAAATCATCAGAAGAAATATGAATAGAGATTTGATAATCTGCCAATTTTGTGGGAATTGTATGAACCTATCACAACTGACTTTTCAAAGTTATAGTAGATACACAGCGAAAAAGATATAAGAAAAAAACTTTTGTAACAAAACTATTAAAACGTTAGGAGAAGTTTTTCCAACTATTTTCCATTTAAAAAAATTTGTTTTTTTAATTTTTTTGTTTTACATTTTCTGATTTTAATTTCATATCTTTTCGTATTCTTAACAGTATAACAAAATGAATAGAGTAACCGTCAACCAAGCAACGAACCAACCAGCCAGTCAGTTAGCCAACTTAAAACTATAATATTACAACCATTTCGACTTTCTAAAGTGTATTATAGACGTCTCTAGCCGTTGGGTATATTTTGACTAATCCTTTTTGTTCATGTTTTTTAATATTTAGTTTTGTGATTCTGATACTGATCCTGATGATGATGATTATTTTGCTAGTAAAACTCATTTATTCATGTTTATATACAAATACATATGTAATATTTCTTTATCTGAATGTAAAATGTTTAGGAAAAACGACATGGGTATTATCCACATACATTAAGAAGGATATCATGAAATGGATAGGGGGTAAAAAGGATTTTATTTATTGTTTGTTTTGATGTTGTTTAGTATTTGAATAAACATAATTTTGTACCAGCAATAGATGAGGATGATGAGTGAGTTGGATTAATAATGTTCATATGACAATATATGTCAATAAATATGAGATAAAATTTTGTTTGAATATTGTTTGCTTTCTACTTAATATAGACAACTTAAAATAAAGGGAAACAACTTTCAACATTCCAATGGCAAAATGATTTTGATTTTATCAACAGAATGTACATTAAGTAAAAATTTATAAATTTAAAATGGTTTTTCAGCTCAAAACTTTTGAAAGAAAATTTGGGATGGAGATATAAAATTATTATTTCCTTTTAGTTTAGTTAGATACTGTATTGCTTAGATAGTCCTAACAAGATGAAGTCGCTCAAAGTAAAGCACAGAACTATTTTGTTCCCTTTATAAAAAATCAAACCCTTGTTTTCTAACGCCCGCGTCGAGAAACTTTTCGATTGAAATATGAGAAATGAAAAAAAATGCCATAAATAAAAACAAACAACAGTTTTTTTCACTAAACTACGTCTGTTACATTTTGGCGGTTATTGGCTGTCACGTAAGGAAATTACTCGGAAATTTACAGAAAAAGTGTGTCTGTAAAATTTTTGTGAGAAAGTTGTTTTGTTTTTCGCACATTTTTTTATTGCTTAATTATTAAGTTAAAAATTAAGTTTGATGTGGGTTAATTTAAGAACAAACCTCATGTTCCAACAAAATATTATTGGAGTAAGAGGGGTGATACGGGTACGGGTACCACCATACAAAAAAATATTATTTTTCTCATATGTATCTGAAGAACTACAATAGTGAGGCACACTAAATTTGGTGTGGGTAACTATTAGAAAAAACTTCATGTTTCAACAAAATCTTGGAGGATTAAGAGGGAGATACGGGTACCCCCCAAGCAAAAAATATTATTTTTCTTATATCTGAAGAACAACAATAACGAGGCACACTTAATTTCATGTGGCTAACTATTAGAAAAAACTTCATGTTGCAACAAAATCTTGGAGGATTAAGAGGGAGATACGGGTACCCCCCCTACAAAAAAATATTATTTTTCTTATATCTGAAGAACAACAATAGTGAGGCATACTTGATTTGATATGGACAACTATTAGAACAAACTTCATGTTCCAACAACATCTTGGAAGACTAAGAAGGGGGATACGGTTACACCCAAACAAAAAATATAATTTTTCTTATATCTAAAGAACTACAATAGTGAGGCACACTAAATTTAATGTGGGTAACTATCGGAACAAACTTCATGTTCCAACAAAATGTTGGAGGAGTAACAGAGGGGATACAGGTATCCCCTATACTTGATGTGGTAACTATAAGATCAAACTTCATGTTCCAACAAAATCTTGTAGGAGTAAGAGTAGTATTTTTCTTATATCTGAATACAAAATAGTGAGGCACACTAATTTTGATGTAGGTAATTTTTATAACAAACTTCATGTTCCAACAAAATTTGGATTAGAGGGGATACGGGTACCCCCATACAAAAAAATTAGTATTTTTCGTATATCTGAATACAACACTAGAGAGGCGCACTAAATTTGACGTGGGTAACTATTAGAACCAACAAATTTTAAAAATTTTAAAACCCAATAAAGTGTTAAGATATTTGTTGAACCTTTTTTTTCTTAGAGCGCAACGTTAAGAGGTTCCCACTCGTTAAGACGCCTACGCATAATTTTTTTTGTACCGTACTTTAAGTTTATTTGTGGCTAAAAATAAACACACCCTTTATATGATTTAATGGTCCGTTTGTCTTTAAATAGTCAGTTCACATCAAGCTTGATGGATGCTGAGAAAGAGACATTATATAAACTTGCAGTCAGCTGGATTTAGCATTGTTGAGTTGTTCTTTGAGTGGTTACTTGCATTAAAAGTAATTAAGAGTTTAATTTCGAAATGCATAAAAGGTACCTAGAATAGTAAAAATAATTTCCTTTCTTACTGAGTTTGTAATGAAAAACGATCCAAGTCGGTAATTGGGCGAACTAAGAAAGGATTTCCAGGCGTCTGTATCTTTTGCGCCTCTTCTCCAATATCTCACGTTGAGTTTGGAAAAGTTTTCCTGCACTTAGTCTTCTCAAAGAAGTTTCAGGGTTCCTCTTTGGCATCTTCCCTGGAGATCATATTCAAAAGCTTTTTTTGCTAAAGTATCTACATTCATTTGCAAAACGTGTACAAGCTAGCGCAATTCTTGGATTTTACGCGTGTTGCTAAACCTTGCAAAACATGAACTTTTCTTTCGACGACTACAATACATCTGCAAAAGCAATTACAGGAACCTTAGTGCCTTATATAAGCACGTCAAGAATTAGTGCCTCGTATAGTGTGGGCTTCGTTTATAGAGTCCTGTACTGAGTCCTGTCCTGTACTGAAATTGTTTGCTTCAGCAAAAATATCATCTATTAGAAAGTATAAGGCCCGAATTTACAGTCATTAGTTAGCTAATAACAACAGTTTAGCAAATAAAATATTATTTCCAGCTTTTTCTTAACCATTGGTTAAAACCTCAAATGTCATTGGTTAACTACTTTTTTTTATTATTTATTATTTTAAAGAGATACCATTTTTTGGTCAGATTAAAATTTTTTAATTTACCAATTATTGTAAATATGATACTTTAGTTAAGCAATAGTTATCTTTAAATTAACTAATAATTAACTTATGACTGGAAATTTGAGCCTAAGTATTCTCTTAATTTTCAAACGTTTGTTATTAGTTTTATTTTTGGCGGTACAGAGGTGTATATGTTCATCTACTACTTTGAAGTAGCAGTTACCAGCGTTCACTGAATGTTCCCAGCTCGATGATACTCTATTTGTTGAAACCATCAACTTAGTCTTCATTTACTGGCAAATCCAATTTTGTTGAACCGTTTTCCTCATTTGCAAAGGCAGAAGTGTCTTGAAATGTTGCTCCCATGATGTCGATATCATCAGCATATGCGAGAAGCCTTGACTTTTGGTGAAAATTGTTCGGTTTATATTTATACCCACACCACAATAGTGGAGAGGGTATTAGGCATTTGTGCTGATGTGTGTAACGCCTTTTTATTGGTCCTAGACCCACCATAAAGTATACCGATCGACTCAGAATCACTTTCTGAGTCGAACTAACGATGTCCATCTGGCAGGCTGGCTGGCTGACTGTACATGTAACCTTGTGCGCAAAGTACAGCTCGCAATTTTGGAGATAATTTAATAAAATTTGGGACATAGGTTCTTATTAGCACAAGAATCGTAGGACTAAGAGGGGAGATAGGGGACAATTTCTGACTCCTCGAAACTATCAAACCCATTTTAATGAAATTTAAAACAAAAATTTAATGAATCGTTTTCATAAAAAAAATTTCACTGGTTAAATGAAAATTATCATTGTCCAAATGGAATTTCGTAGTTATAATGAAGTATTTTCGTTAAAATCGATTCATTGGATTTCGTTATTACGTTAAAAATTTTCATTGGATATATGAAAACTAAAGTTTGTCCAAGTTAAACAAAAAATTTTAATAAAAATAACTATATTCATAAATTAATACAAAATTATAGTTTCCTTAAAAATAAGAACAATTTTCGATTTTTAGTTGAACTGTTAATTTCCTAATTTTTGATATTCCTTAATTAGGCTTGAGTTCATCAAATTTAATTTTCATTAAATTATCTTCACTGAGGGAAGGAATTTTACAACTTGGAATTTTTATTAAAATTTATTCATAATTTATGTTTAATTAAAAATATGTTTAATTGTTAATTAAAAAATGTAAGATTTAACAACTGTTGTTGTTATACGTAAAAGCTTGTTCTCTCTTTATGTGGTCTTTTTTTATTATGCGTTAGCCAAAAAAATCAACATTGTTATTGTTGTTATATTATGACAATTTAATCTCATATTTACGCTCTTAATTGAGTAACGGCAAAAAACATAGTTTTTTTATTCAAAAACTACACAGCCTACTGGCTAGCTGGTAGTGAGCTTGTCTATCAGCGACGAGGTTGCGGGATCAATTCCCGCCAGCGACTCTGTTTAAAAAAAAAAAAGTTGCATAAGAACAACTTTGATTAAAAAAAATTAAAAAAAATTAGAAAAAAAAATAAAAAAAAAATTGGTTTTTACTTTTTTGAAAGTATTCATCCAATGATTAACATTCATAGATCTAATGTAATGTTTCATTAAATACATTTTAATGAAACAGGTTACATTGATCCAACGAAGCGCTGCATAGGTTCCTTTTTAATGCAATTTTTCATGGAATTAATGTCAAAATTCATTGGTACTCTGAAGAAAATTCTTTCAGTGTAGATCCATATTTATATGGACACATAAGCTATGCATTTTTATAAAAATAGGACCACGAGAGAGATGGGGGGCAATATTTGCCTCTCAGATAGTTTCTGAGTTTCAAACCGATTTTAATGAAATTTAAAACATAGATAGATCCATGTTTATATGGACACATAAGCTATGCATTTTTTAAAAATTGGACCACCATGGGAGATAGGGGCAATTTCTGCCTCCCAGAAACTATGAAACCGATTGTAATGAAATTTCAAACATAGATATTTCTCTATTCATATAGCCATACTCTCAAATTTGTTTTTAAATAGTGTGGTGTAGGGTATCATATGGTCGGGCTTGACCGACTATACTTTTTTACTTGTTACTTCTGCGGCACGTACGACCTTCTGCAATAAAATATTAAAGAGGTTGGATGACAGGCTGTCACCTTGTTTAAAGCTGCGTTGCATAGTGAATGAATCGGAGAGTTTTTTTTTTCAAGTTTTCATGAATGATTTTGTATAATTTAAAGTCATTTTGTAAAACCTAGTTAGCGTTAGAGGTAACGGGGTTTCCAATAGATACTTGACAATTGAATTTAATTTGTAAACACACTATTTCACTGATCATCTAACTGTTAATTTCCTTTTGTTGAGTCTACATATTCATTGTGTGATGCTGTCATGCCAGTGAGACAACGGGTTGGACGAAGTGACAAAAATATCGCTGCCGTTCAGGCGTCCGTAGCGAACGATCCAAATCAGTCAATTCCGCGGCGTTCTCAAGAACTGGGCATCGCCAAGACCACTTTATGACGAATTTTGCGTAAAGATCTTTCTTTACACCCATACAATTTCAAGCTGACGAGAGAATTGAAGCCGATGGACCATTTGACGCGATATTCGTTCTCCGATTGTGCTCTGGAGAAGATGCGGCAAGATGATGAAATTCATCGCAAAATCATCTTCAGTGACGAAGCTCATCCACAAAAAATAACTGTTTGGTGCAGTTCGCATGCCGCCGGCGTCATTGGGCGATATTTTTCGTCGACAATAACGATCGTCACGTTACTGTGAATGGCGATCGTTATAGCGCTATGATTACCGATTTTGTTTGGCCCGAATTGAAAATCATGGACTTGGGCGACATGTGGTTTAACAGGACGGTGCCGACGACGTTGGAAGAACTCAGAGCCAACATTGAACGCGAAATAGCGGCTGTTACGGCCGAAATAAGTGACCGAATCATCAAAAATTCGGTCCAACGAATCGACCGCTGTCGACGTGCCCGCGGTGGCCATATGAACGAAGTCGAGTTTAATTCATTATGTTTTGATTGTATTTCAAGTCAATCATTTAGTTTTGGAAATATCTCAAATGGTTTGCGTTTAATTTAAACAAAAGTTGTCAAGTCCTTTTTGGATAACCCGTTATACCGAATTTAGACATGGCCTCAAACACCATTGCACGTTTTGAACCATCAAAAGCGGCTTTGTAATCGACGAAAAGGTTATTGTCGATCTTTTTTTTCATTGATTTTCTCCCAGTCAAGCGTAATGGGAATATCTGAACCATGGCAAATTTGCGAGGTCTATTGCCACACTAATATGGAACAATTATTTTGTCGCCTTGAGTTTTTAATTTTTCAGACAGTATACCGACAAAATGTTGTTCGTGATGGGTAGGAGATTAGTTTCTCTATAATTAACGCGCGTTTATCTCATTTTTTGTAACAAGGGACATAGCGCACTGAGGTTCTCATCTTCGGTCATGGGTTCTTCCAGCCAAATTGTGCAGACAAGTTCCTCCACTGCGTGTATAGATCATCCTAAGTAAGTGATTTTGAATAAAACATAAATTATTCAGGAAAATATTGTCATTTCTTTTTATTGTGATAATATTGGTATGGTTCAATTATGTATGGAACAAAATATCGGCAAAATGGCCGCTGCGACCTCGGTGGCACACCACCATCCGATAGTCAAAATTTTTGATGCCGCTGAGGCATAATACCAATACGTTGAGCGTACGTATCGTAAGGTTAGCGTTTCAACATAGGTGCTTTTTTGATGATGGGATATTTTTCGGGGATCACGTGATGAATGTGGTTTATACCCAAAACTATGGGAAGGGAGACTACCACATGAAAGCCTGATTTTTCAATTTTGTAGCAAGTTTTGTGAGATATTCAAAATGGGTATTGGCGTTGGTGTTAATGGCATAATGAATATTTTTTAGTCTGTAAGTAGAGAGTAAGGACGAGGGACTGGTTATATTCCAGTGAAAGATCTGAAATGAGGAGTAGATGAGGGATTAAGGTATCGAACTGCGTTGATGGTTGCTAGGTGTGTGTTCGCTTTAGAATACATTCATGAGATGTGTTTTCGAGGGGAAAGTTCGCCCTGTGGCAGTTCTCCTTGGTGCTGTTACATTGTGGTATTCCAACAATTAAACTTCAATAAACGACACATGGCTTTAATTAATCTCCTTTTTTAATTTTACAATTAAAGGGTTGTTAACTACCTTTTCATTATTATTTTTGTCGGGTTATACACTCAAATTGCTACCTGTATGTGGTGCGGTTAGTAACTGCATTGTTTGTCACTTATTGGATAAGATCCACCATGAGTAAAGGCCATGTGGTCGGTGAACACATAAGTCTTTTCGACATTTGTGCAGACAACTTGTCGGAGACAAGTTGATGCATGCTCCGTACTAACTCATCGCCCACAGATCTAAGCACCTCAGCCGGTAATCCATCAGATCCTGCCGCTTTATTAGCTTATAATCCATTAAATATCATGAGCCGATGTTTAGAACTTGTAAATTTTTTTTAAGTTATTATACAAATTGATTGGACGCAAGAGAATCAGAATTCAGAGGAATCTTCTTTTTAATGGTAGCTATATAAATTTGACAAATAGCGGAACTGGTATAGTTTATATTAATATTCATTTTTGGGTTTCCACCTTAAAACCCTTTTTTGTATAGAATATATTTATCTCATTTAAATGCTTTTTAGCTTTTATTTTTTATTTCCGAAATTTAAAACGTTTTATTGAAACTGCCTCAAACCAAATTTCCTACACAATATTACTAATTAAAAAAATAGCTGTTGACATGGTTTGACATATGTTTGATCTCATATTCCCTTCAAATGTACAATGATACTTCCACAGCCACTAATTTTCTGATGTTAACCATGTCGGGAAGATTATGTTGTTTTAGTTTTTTCCCCTTTAATTTTTTTTTTTCTTGTTTGTTGCAAACAGCGTTGCCGTTTTGGTTACTTTTAACCAAAACTGGTTACTTTTTTTCTCAATGTGTACTTGTGTTAAAAATAATTTTTTTGGAAGCTTAAGCTTTAACAGACTATCAAGTGTAAATGGCCATTATCTGCTACTCTTCATGCTTCATATGGCTAACTGAAACACTTTTCTAGATAAATGAAAAGGTCAAAGGCCCTTCGATCCGATCCCGTTTAATATGAGTATATACCACTGGGCTAAAATCATCTATAAATTAAAGATCTACCGCAAAATCTAGCTCAATTTTGCACTTTAATAATATAACACACAGTAAGAGCTCTTCATATAAAAAGAATGAAAGCTATAGCTCATAAAATTTTTAAAAATGACGAAAATAAGTTTGTATAGGAAGTGCCACTTCCACTAAAAATTTTGAAAAATTGTATATCCTATTGTTCTTTCCCGAAATCGGTCCAGCGGCTAATGAGCCTACAAGATACAAGCAAACACAATTTCTTCTTTAGACATATTTTTAAACTAAAATAGTACTTTTGATACAAAATAATTTTGGTTACTTTTTTTCGCTTTTGGTTACTTTATTTTTACATTTTGGTTACAAAATTTTTTTGGTCGTGGCAACGCTGGTTGCAAATAAATGACCACAATCTAACAAGTGTTGATAAAGGGAATAAAAATAAGAGACAAGACATACATGTCATATCTTCAGATACATATATCAGCAAGAAAACGTGGCCGGCTACAGCAAAAGAGCTCAAATGAAAATGTGTAAATGATATTTTTTGGCTTTAAAGCCAGATGTCCACGAAGAGTTTTCTACTTACACTGATGATGTTTTCATGATTTTGATGCAAAATGTTAAAGCAAAAAAAAACCAAAAGAAAATAAAACATACATGGAGAGTTGAGTAGTTGCACGACTTAATCACCGCTACGAACAAACAGATGTCCTTACAACCGGATATTTTCGCAGATATGAACAGTTCAGACGAAGAGTTAGAGAATTTTTAAGTTTAATACTTGGGTTTTTTACAAGAACAAAATATATGTTTAAATATATGTGTGTGTGTATGTGGATGGTAGTGTCATACTTGTTGTTTATTTCTGTTTTTTTGTGGTTAATTAATCACAACATGATCTACTCCTTCCTGTCCGCTCCCTTACACACATACGGATGTTGTCATATGTTTTCAGTTAAAGATACTTGCTTTACGGTTATGAGCACATTCAAGTTCATAGATGAAAGATAAAAACTTAAAATAGCACAGATAAAAGGATACTAATGAACTCTTTCTTTTTTTTATTTTTTTTTTTTTTATTTTCTTCTTTTCAACAAAACTCATGAATAACAAATATAACCATAATGTTCCATACATCTTTCAATTCCAACTCCCTAACAGACTGTCTGCTTGCCTTCTATTGCTACTGCTACAGCTTTCGGTTTAAAGTTCTTATTGGATTTTGTTGTTGTTATTTGTTTTATTTTTTGTAACTAATTGCTTAAACGTGGTTATTAATCATGGGTCAGTTACGTTTCCCTTACGGGCATTATGCTTGCTCTTTCACTAAAGTAAGTTAATACAAAGTAATGTGTGGGTATTTGGTAAGAGGAAAAATCATTTCGTTTTTAAGACAAGAAAGTTGTGAACGATAAATTCTGTTTTTAGCTTGCGTATGCCTTTAGAAAATCTTAAGCTCTTTATTTGAGCCTTGGTTTTCCTTTTCAGATGTTTAGATTTCTTAATAAACAATAATTATTTTCCGAAAAAGTGTGATTTAATAAAAAACAAGTTAGAGTGCTATATTCGGCTGTGCCGAATCTTTGATACCCTCCGCCGACAGTTCGTATATTTTAGGAGTGATATGTATTTATTATATTAAATTATTGACCGATAATCAGAAAGTTGTATGCTTTTTTTAGCAATTTTAAATACCTTGAGTAAAATATTGTGATTCGTAACAGTTTAAGCCGAATTTAAATGGTTTTTTAGGAGAGGAATTTATATTGGAACCATGGTAAGCTATGAACCAATCATCCCAAAATTCTGCAGAGTCCTTTCTGTTATTAAAAAAACATAAATTTCAATACAGCGGTGCAACTAGTTTTAGCGTTTACAGTGAATTTCAGAAGGCTGCTAAATATTGGATCAATGGTAAATTATGGACTATATATCACAAAATTGCATGGTAATTTTTCTAGTCATATGAAGCTAAGTTGGAAGTAATTTTACCACAATAAATATATCTGTTACGGTTCTATGCGTATTTAATTAATTTACCAGAGTGGTCTTTATATGGGGCCTATAGTAAAATATGGACGGATCATCAAAATTATGAGTGTGATATCTGTGAATTATTAAATTTTATTCTGATAGCATTATTTATTTCCGTTTTAGGCGTACTAAACTCTTTTCCGGGAGTAGGGTTTATATGGGGCCCAGAGTAAATTATGGACCGATCTTCAGAAAATTTTACAGTTTGATTTCCAGTCGAACAAACCGAATTTGCAAAATCTTATATCATGCCGTGCATTATTCCACCATTTATGTAAGTTTTTGTATACAAATTATTATAATTTTGGGGTGGTGGTTCCACATTGGAATCATAGCTCTGATCATACTGAACCTATTTTGCTGGATTTCAATCTTAAACTGCATAGGATAACTACAAGCAATTTGACACCAAGTTTGTTCATTTCTTTTGAGTTTTTCGAAAGTTTTCAACAGACGGACAAACAGACGGACATGGCTTAATCGACTTAGAATGTGTATACAGTAATTTTGACTTAGCTGCACAATCTCCTTTGCACGATTTTTTGTGCAGGTAAATCAAAAATGCAGCTATCTTAAATGTATTTAGCTGCCTTAATGTGCAGGTACGCAATTGTGGTTACCTGCATAAAAGTGAAGCTAAAGTAAAGTATTTGAAAGAGGAGTAACAACGTTTTTATTAATAAATTGATAATAGAAATGACGTTCAAACAACCTGTAGTCATTTGCTATGCATTTTTATAAAGAACAAGATAGCCAAATTGGTAACAATAAAGTGTGGAACAGAAAAGTGGCTGTAGTACAACGTTAAGAATAGCGCTGCAAGCTGTCAAAAGTTAAAAACGGCAAAGTAGTGTCAACAGAACGCAGATGTAGTAGTCGTTGCCGTTGAAGCGCAAAATTTTTAATTTTGAACTTTGTTTCTCTATACTACTACAACTTCAAATACTACTACAACCACTTTATTCTGTTCCAGACCTAAGATTTGCTATTCCTTTCATATAATCGTGGTAAAGTTGCTATAAACACAACCCATATGCATACATGTAGGTACATGCAAACAAAATAAGTTAATTATAATGATGCCAATTTGACTTAAATTAGATATTTATGTGAGGAAGTGGCCACCATATTTTTTCATGTGTGCAGCTAACTTTGATGTTTTATATGAAAATATTTTAACGCTGCCCAAAAATATGAAAAATGTGCAGGTATACAAAATGCACGTAAAGAAGGATTTTGAGGAATAATTACATAAAATATGTATTTTGAGCAGTTAAGTCAAAGTGCAGCTAACTTGAATTTTTTGTATAAAAATAATTTTAAAATGTCAAACATTTTGGGCACTTATCTTAAATTTGCAGGTAAAGAAAGTGCACTTAAAAAAGGAATTTGTATGGGATTAAAAAGAATAATGCCAAAAATTATCAATTTTGTGCAGTTATGTCCAAAGTGCACGTAAATAAAAGGCAGTTAAGTCAAAACTACTGTACTTTATGGGTCTGAGATAAATAATAAGATAATTTCACACGGAATGACAAACTAAGTATACCCTCTTCATAAGGTATAATAATGGAGGATATAAAAAAAGTTGGTCAATCCCGCGAAAAGTGGAACAACTGGCAGCAACATTAGACCACCACCAGCAAGCCAACCTTGACCGTAGAATTTGTGTAAAGATCAATCCAAATTTTGAATATCTTACATCTCAATATTTAAGAAAAAATCTAAAGCAACCTCATGGTCTCTGAAGGTTTCTCTTAAATATTAGATTTAGGTTCAATTTTATTCCTTCGATGCTTTTTAGTCCCGCCTGGTTAGCCCTGAAAAAGCATCAAGTATTGGCTACACGTATACCCTTTAAGTGCAACGTCGAGCTCTTTTAGAACTTTGGGTTGGCTAAGAATATTAAAAGTTTAGAAAGAGAACTTTAGATTTCTATAAGAAATCCAAAGCTCTAAAAAAGAGCTCATTCCTACATTTACTTAAGCTCTTTTTTGAAGCTTTGGTTTTTCTTAAGGAAATCTCTATGCCCTTTTTAGAGCTTAAGCTCTGAAGCTCCATTGTAGAGCTTTAGATTATCTATAGAAAATCTTAAGTGTATATTTAGAGCTTTGGCTTTCCTATAAAATATCTTGAACTCTTTTTTAAAGCTTTGGATTTTCTAAAGAAAATCTTAAGCTGTTTTTTAATTCTATTCTAGCAACTCCTTAAAACTTTTAATTTTCTAAAAGATATCTTAAGCTCTGTTTTCAAAACTTTTATAAAATTTAAAAATTCTTCGAAATAACTTTTTCTCTCTTTTTTTGACAATTTTGCTTTAGAGCTTCTGTCTGTGTCTATAAAATTTACTATCTATTTATAAAAATATATTTGCTCGCTCAAAAAAAAAAAAATTTTATGTCATACAAGTATAAATAATGCCATTTTTTATCGCCCATTTTACAATTACTCACACTATCATCAAAATATTAATTTTTGAATTTTTTTCTTAACACTGACTATTGTGTTGTGAATGCAAATATTCAAATCTGCCATTATTGATACATTCAGTTGAATGGGTTAAAATTATTGCAAACAATGTAATTCCAAAATGTGGCGAGAAAAAAATGGTCACAAACTTTGTATTACTTAAATAAAAAATTTATTTATTTAAATACCACAAAAAAAAAAAAATCTTAAATTTTTACAAAAAAAAAAACAACTTAAGCATGTGACGCATTTATATTTCAAAAAGAATGGATGTAGTTTCTTAAACAAGTCTCCAACTGAGAAATGTACATTTATCTGTTATTACCTATATTTTTTGGCTGACAGCAAAATGATCCTTAATTGTTCATAAAAATTTCGAGTCCTTTATTATGGACTATACCCTTTTTTTGGGCAATTTTTCGTTATTTCCGGTAACAATTAGCTTTTTTTTAAGGGATTTTTAGATAAAAAAATCTCGGGAAATTTATAAGGGAATTCCTGGATTTTTTTTACATATCACAGTACAACATTTTTCAGTTAATTGATTGCCAACTCAATTCTGTGAACTGCATGTGAAATTAGACCCAAAAAGAAGAATTTCTGCATCATTCGTTTTGTCTTCTTACCTGCGATTTGAAGTTAGTATCGATTTGAAGCTAGTACTATCGTATAGGGGAATTTATCACGTTTTAGGCCCTGTTGTTTGACATAGCTCGACAACCACTAGCCCAATTTAGTTGAAATAAATTTTAAAAAATTAAGAATTACAATTCCCTTAATCTGTTCATATATTGTTTTCCTATACAAGTAACACTTTCGAAGTTAAAAATGAATGTATGAAGGGAAAAAATTATTTTTTGCCTAAAAATTAAATTTTTAAAAATAAATAATTTCTTCAAGCTTGAGGTCAGTTTTTTTAATTCTTTATTTTTCAATATTTCGACATCCTTTGGATGTCATCTTCAGGAATCTTAAAATAAATACAAAACAAACATAAATCATATTTCAATATCACTAAAAAAATATTAAACAACATTAACATAAACATAAACATATGTAAACAATAAAAAATTTTTTTTTTTTTTTTATTTTTTTTTATTTTTTTTTATAACACTTACAACGAGTCACAAAAATACACAACAATTGGTTTGTAGATCTATTATTGCACTAATTGTAGCTTTTTATTCTTATTAATAATGTGTCTGTAACTTTGAGCGCAGTTATCAGTGTCACTCTTAAAATTAATTCTCTTCTGTAACGGTGTGTTGATTATGTGTAGCATCTCCAGTGTGTATCTTCTATTATATTTCTCTTCAGTTTGTAATATTTTAACATCTTCAAAATTAGGTGTGTGTCCTCTTTCTTTACTGTGGGCTACTAGTGCTGTTTTTTGTGATGATATATTATCTTTACACTTAACGTCCGATTTGTGTCCAGAAATTCTGGTTCTTAATTTGTTTCTAGTAGTGCCAACATATACTTGATCGCAACTGTGGTTTTCGTTGCCATTACATTTTATCTGATAAATTAAGTCAGCTTTGTCAAATTTGTCCACTTTAGATTTGGTGCATGAGAAAAGTTTTCTCATCGTATTATCGGCCCTTTGTACTATTTTATACTTTTCATCATTATATATTTTGGAGTTTTTTACACGTTCTGATATACCTGGTACATATGTAATTGACTTGTATATTTTCGCTTCCTCATCTTCACTTCTTTCTGTCTGCTTCCGAATGTTCTTATTTTTATTGATCAAATTGTTAATGGTTTTTTCAGGAAATGAATTTTTCCTTAATATGTCCTTTACTTTTTTTAATGTTGTCTCTATGGAATTGTTCGTCACTAATTGTCATAACTCGTCGTATTAAATTTACCGCCGTATTTATTATAATATTTCTTGGTTGACATGAATAGAAGTTCACAATTCTACCAGATGAGGTTGGTTTCTGGTACCAATCTGTTTTCAGTTGGTTTCCTTTTCTGATAACTACAGTATCCAAATAAGGCAGTCGTCCGTTTTCTTCTTCCTCCTTAGTGAATTTTATTTGTTTGTGAAAACTGTTTAGTTGTGTCCATGTTTCTTCTATTGCACTTTCATGTATAATCCCAAACAGGTCGTCAACGTATTTCGTAAGCATTCTCGGCTTAATTGTTAATTTTAGTATAGTAGTTTTTAGCAGCTCTTCCATTACAATGTCTGCTATAATTGGAGATGCCGGTAACCCCATTGGAAGTCCCCTACATTGCGTGTAGATTTTGTCCTTATATTTAAAATATCTGTTGTCCTTTACACAAAATTTTAGTATTTTCATAAATATTTCTTTCGTCATTTCCGTGTGTTTTTTAATCTCATCCCATTTCATTATAATTGTCTCTATAGCAAAATCCACCGGTATACTGGGGAATAATGAAACTACGTCAAATGATACAATTCTCTCATCTTCACCTATTGCACTATCGTTAATCCTATCTCTAAATTGCACAGCATCCCTCACGTTGAATTCCGAATTCGTTGTCAGTTTTTTTAAAATATTAGTTACAAATTTGCACAATTCCATAGAAGGTGATTTCACAGAAGAACATATAGGTCTCAGTGGGAAATTTTCTTTATGGATCTTGGGAAGTCCATAAATTCTTGGAGCCAATGCCGCGTCAGTTTTAAGTCTTCTTTTTTCGGTCATAGATATAATATTGCATTTATATAGTTCCTCAACTAGTTCGTTGTTCTTCCTTTGAAGTGAAGTCGTAGGATCCTTTTTCAATCTCCTATACATCATCATATCACCAAGAATATTATTCATCTTATTTTCATAATCATCTTTTTTCATAGCGACTGTGACGTTACCCTTTTCTGTTCTGTTTCTGTTCAAAAATGATTTTGTTTGTTCCACTGTATTTAATATATGTCGTTCTCTTATATTCAAACTTTGTTTGTTCATATAGTTGTCCAACATACTGCAGAACCTCGTTCTCGCCATCTCCTGTTCTTCTTTTTCCCCTATCGTTTGAATACAGTCCTCTCCGTCAGCAATAAATTTGAACAGTGGAAATTTGTCTCTTATTGTAGGTATCGCGTGTTTAGGACCAAGGGAAAGTAACCAACTTATATCTTCCGGTATACTTGTGTTGGTTTTGTTGACAAACCAATTTCTATTAAACCTTATATTAAGCTCCTCTTTTTGTTGTTCTCTTAATGTTTGAAATTTTTTAATATGTTTGTTCTTGTTGTCCGTATAAGTTTTGTTGAGTATTGTCTCTTCGTTTCTCCACAATTCTTCCTGCTCACCAATAGTCAAGTATTTGTTAATCTCCATCTCTATTTCTTTTATTAACGTCTCTTCGTATTTTCCAATTTCGAAATACGTTGACGACCTGTTTCGGATTATACATGAAAGTGCAATAGAAGAAACATGGACACAACTAAACAGTTTTCACAAACAAATAAAATTCACTAAGGAGGAAGAAGAAAACGGACGACTGCCTTATTTGGATACTGTAGTTATCAGAAAAGGAAACCAACTGAAAACAGATTGGTACCAGAAACCAACCTCATCTGGTAGAATTGTGAACTTCTATTCATGTCAACCAAGAAATATTATAATAAATACGGCGGTAAATTTAATACGACGAGTTATGACAATTAGCGACGAACAATTCCATAGAGACAACATTAAAAAAGTAAAGGACATATTAAGGAAAAATTCATTTCCTGAAAAAACCATTAACAATTTGATCAATAAAAATAAGAACATTCGGAAGCAGACAGAAAGAAGTGAAGATGAGGAAGCGAAAATATACAAGTCAATTACATATGTACCAGGTATATCAGAACGTGTAAAAAACTCCAAAATATATAATGATGAAAAGTATAAAATAGTACAAAGGGCCGATAATACGATGAGAAAACTTTTCTCATGCACCAAATCTAAAGTGGACAAATTTGACAAAGCTGACTTAATTTATCAGATAAAATGTAATGGCAACGAAAACCACAGTTGCGATCAAGTATATGTTGGCACTACTAGAAACAAATTAAGAACCAGAATTTCTGGACACAAATCGGACGTTAAGTGTAAAGATAATATATCATCACAAAAAACAGCACTAGTAGCCCACTGTAAAGAAAGAGGACACACACCTAATTTTGAAGATGTTAAAATATTACAAACTGAAGAGAAATATAATAGAAGATACACACTGGAGATGCTACACATAATCAACACACCGTTACAGAAGAGAATTAATTTTAAGAGTGACACTGATAACTGCGCTCAAAGTTACAGACACATTATTAATAAGAATAAAAAGCTACAATTAGTGCAATAATAGATCTACAAACCAATTGTTGTGTATTTTTGTGACTCGTTGTAAGTGTTATAAAAAAAAATAAAAAAAAAAAAAAAAAAAAAAAAATTTTTTATTGTTTACATATGTTTATGTTAATGTTGTTTAATATTTTTTTAGTGATATTGAAATATGATTTATGTTTGTTTTGTATTTATTTTAAGATTCCTGAAGATGACATCCAAAGGATGTCGAAATATTGAAAAATAAAGAATTAAAAAAACTGACCTCAAGCTTGAAGAAATTATTTATTTTTAAAAATTATAATTAAAAAAGGTCGAATAATTAAAAAACTTAAAAAAATTAAAATTTTTTTTTTTAAAAATACATAAAAAATCCAAAATGGAAAAAAGTGTCTAATCTTATAACTTTCGCGTAAAGTCACATGACCTATGAGCAAAATAAGGCATAGATCATGAAAATCGATGCACGCGTTTGTCATTTATTCACAATTAAGTAAATGTATGAATTTCAAAAATTTGCTCGAGATATGCACAACATTATTTGGAGAAAACATTGACACCTTTTTCATGATTCTGAGAATTAAAAAAAAAAAGGAATAAACAAAAGGTTATTTGATTTTTATGATTGCGGTAATAAATGTACGTGGACAATTAAACGGAAAGTGGACCTTTTTATTATTTGGGTTTTTCCGGTGGCTACCTATATGATTTTTTTACAGAAATTGCACCCACATTTAAGGGTGGTCAATATTTGGAAAGTTTTGCACAGTTTGAAACGTACAAGTGCTGAATCAGGTATATAGCCAGCCGCCCTTAAAATATGCGCCCATTTATAAGTACCTGGCAGTAAAATATTCAAAAATACGTAGTATTTATAGGTGTGCATTGATCGATTTTTGGCATTCAGCCAGTGCCGACGAACGCGAACAGTAAAAGTGATTTTTCTCCAGTTTTTTAAAAGTGAATAACAACAAAACATAAAATATATCAATATGGAAAACAACAAGTGCCCATATTTGGATGAATATTGTTACGTTTGTGGTCATATCGTCCGAAAAATACAGAAAAAAGATCGAAAAAATTTGTTTACTGAGCAATTCAAAACCGCGTATTGTAATTATTTCGATGAAGCAGATTTAAGTGGTGCAAATTTTACGCCGAACACAGTGTGCAACAGTTGTTATACTACCCTTCTAAAATGGATTCACGGAAAAAGTAGAAAGTTATCTTTTATGAAGCCAGTAATTTGGGTGGAAGACACAACTGGACATGATGAATCCAGGTGCTATGCATGCATAAATTTTCGTCCTGGATTAAACAGACAACAATTGAAAACAAAAGTATACACTGCTGCATTTACTGCCACACTTCCAGTGCAACGCCCTGCTGATACCGATGCACCTAAACCTCCGAGTGCGGATACTGTGTCCCTGCTAGCCGAAACCGTTTTCACCAATTTGGATGATGCTGATTGGATACCCGATATTGAAAATAGTGCACCACAACCGCTACCACAAATCGAAATGGATTACATTGTGGCCAAGCTGGGACTATCACAACACGACTCCGAATGGCTGACATCATTTTTGAAGAGAAGAAAACTCACACAGCAAAATGTCAGCGCAACATCATACCGACAACGCCAAGCTGATTTTCAGAAATTTTATTCCGTTGACGAAGCAAATACGTTCACGTACTGCCATGATATCCCAGGTTTAGTGAAAAAATTGGGAATGGATTATATCGCTGGCGACTGGCGTTTATTTAATGGTTCAGTTACTAGTTTGAAGGCTGTGCTGCTGCACAAAAAAAATAAAAAACCATGCATTCCATTGGGATTCAGCACAACTATGAAGGAAACGTATGAAGCATTGGGCGAAATTTTGAAGAAAATCAAATACGATGAACACAAATGGAACATTTGTTGCGATCTGAAGGTGGTCAACATACTACAAGGGATTATAGAAAAGGGCGGATATCCAAAATACTTCTGCTTCCTTTGTAATTGGGATTCACGATACAAAGGAAATCAATATCAATGTAAAGATTGGAAAGGAAGAACTCCCGAGCTCAACAAACAATTAAAATTACGCAATGAACCTAAGATAAAGGACCTGGATGATATTTTGTTGCCACCGCTCCACATGAAACTGGGAATAGCTGGGAAATTCGTTGAAGTGGTGGTCAAAAAAGTTAACGGCGCCTTTGACTGTTTGAAATCCAGCTTTCCGAAACTCAGTGATGAGAAAATTAAAAACGGTACGTATCGTACTCTGTATTTCAATATTGTCATATCTAAATTTGTTAATTTCTATACATTCGCATTACCAATAATTTTTTCGTTTTTCTTATGTATTTAAAACAGGTATTCTCAATGGACCTGATATTCGGAAATTGATCAAAAGTGATTCTTTCACACATTTGCTTTCAGATCATCACGACCACCAACATGCATGGAACGCATTGAAAGAAGTAATAGAAGGCGTTCTAGGAAAGAACCGTGTCCAGCGAGAAGAGATAAAGCAACGAGTGGACAGGTGGCTGTTTTATTTCGAATAAATCGGTGCATCCATGACGCTGAAATTGCATTTCTTGCACCACCACCTCGATACTTTTTTGGCACAATCACCTCAGGAATCAGACGAACAAGGAGAGAGGTTCCACCAGGTGACCATGCCATTTGAAAAGCGGTTCAAAAGCAAAAAATTGGATGCATTGCTTGCGGAGGTTTGTTGGTGGAGTTCCACAATTATGCAGTATGAAGAAAGCACCGAAGATGAAGACATTGAAATTGGTGGACACAGTGAAAGAAACACGCCCTTGAATAGTATGTGTATCTCGGATGACGATACAGACTCAGACCATGAATATGAACAACCTACGAAGAAAACAAGATCATCAGAACCACAAGCGTCAACTTCTACAAGGATGGATATTGCCAATAATTGAAAAAATGTTCTAAATTTTGTTTTTATGCATATTATAATTGCGTATTAATTGCATATTATTTTATTTTCATTAAGTTTTTATAAATAAAGTTTTTTTTTGCATGATAATTTTTTAATTTATATTTTTATTTTTATTTTAAGGGTGGTGGCTATAACTGATTTTTGAAATTCATACCTTTACTCAATTGCGAATAAAAGCGAAACGCGTGCATCGATTTTATGATCTTTGTCTCATTTTGCTCATAGGTTATGTGACTTTGCGAAAAAAAAACTAGACTTGAAACTTTTTTCCATTTTGGATTTTTTATGTATTTTTAAAAAAAAAATTTTTAATTTTTAGGCAAAAAATAATTTTTTCCCTTCATACATTCATTTTTAACTTCGAAAGTGTTACTTGTATAGGAAAACAATATATGAACAGATTAAGGGAATTGTAATTCTTAATTTTTTAAAATTTATTTCAACTAAATTGGGCTAGTGGTTGTCGAGCTATGTCAAACAACAGGGCCTAAAACGTGATAAATTCCCCTATACGATAGTACTAACTTCAAATCGATACTAACTTCAAATCGCAGGTAAGAAGACAAAACGAATGATGCAGAAATTCTTCTTTTTGGGTCTAATTTCACATACAGTTCACAGAATTGAGTTGGCAAATCATGTGTTGTACTGTGTATTTAAATACGACGATTTTACTGCCGATATAACTGAAAATAATTTATGTTAAGAATTCAAATTCGATGAGTAAGGTTATGTGTAATGTTTGATTCTCTGAAAGTTTGAACTAGTGAAAGAGTAGGAGTAAAACCAGGGTTTAAAAAACTGCAGTCGAAACCAAAAACTGCGACATTACATTAAATGAATCAGAAGTAAAAGCAACAGTTTTTTTCTTTAGTCAATGACAAATGAAGAAGTAATAGGAATGTCAGTTTTTCTCCTTTGACTGCAATTTTTTAAACGCAGAGTAAAACCCAGATTTATTTTATAAAAGCGAAAAAAAATGTGTTTCCACTTGCTTAGAACTGCACAAAAGATTTTTTGGACTAGATTCTTAAAGTGCAGTAAATACTATTTCTGTAAGAGATGATGACAAAAGTGTCAAATTTACATTTCAGGAAAATTGAATTCAGCAATTAGTAAAGATGACGATAACTCGATTCAAAGATAATAATGGCTCATATTCAGAAATCCTAATTAAAGTCGGAACAAATTAAATAACAACTAAAAAATAGTTCATAGAAAGTTATATATCTTTTTCACCACTCGTTACTAGCTAAGCAACTGCATTCAGCTGATAGAAGAAATGCAGCCCTGCATATTGGCATATAGAGATAACAAAATGTCGATGCATAATAATTTATACGGTATAAATACGGTGACCATATTTTTTTAACAAAAAAAAAAGGACATTTCAAAATTTAATAAACATTATATGGAGCATTAAGTTTATTGTATGTACATATGTACATATATATAATAAACTAATTCAAAGTAATTAACATATGTACATGCATACTTATATTATTGTTTATAAAAACAAAATTGCCTAGAAATTCACAAATACTATTATGAACTAAATTCGATTTTCGACAGCAGTCGAATAAGCTGATCGAACGAATTTTCATTTGGTATTATGGCGCGCATTCGATAAAAATTTACTATTGTGATTTTGTTAATTCACAGTAGTACATTTTCGATCAGCTGTCACTTTAAATAAAAAATTTTTGTTAACAAATTTAAAAAATAAAACTAATATAAGTCATGACTACGACGGAATTATGGTACGATGATTCATCTGATGAAGATGAACGCATACTGGAACTGGCCAGAAGTAGAAAAAGGTTGAGGGACGCTTCCAACATATTGGAAATGGACACCAATACGTAAGTGCATATATTTTTCAATGATGTTTTTACAAAAAATAAACAGTTTGTTTTCAGTTTTATAAAAAATTTTCGACTGTGTAAGGAGGCGTTTGTAGAGTTACTTTCCACTACAAATGAATTCCTGCTGCAATGCACACAAGGCAGATCAATACCAAGCATATTAAAATTAGCAACAGTTTTGCGATTCTGTGCTCAGGGATCATACCAACTTAGCCTTGGAAATGAAAATATGCTTGGTCTTGCACGTAAGTGCTATTTATTTCTAATGTTTAGGTTATTTTAAGGTTTGTGATAATACTATGAAAATCCGATACATAAATGAAAAAAATCCCGGCGCAACGCATGATTCAATGATTTTTAATATGTCATCATTGAATTCACATTTAGAAGTGGCAAATCAAAACGGTGTTCGAAATACTTGGTTGCTTGGTATGTTATTAAATACAAAAAATCTATGTACGTTTTTATTTTTATTGATTTCGGGTGATGCTGGATATGCTTTGAAACCGTATTTACTGACACCATATAGAAATCCGGAGGAAGGATCTCTACGAAGCATATACAACACCAGTGTTGAAAAATTCAGTACTTTGGTACTTTTTTCAGTACTTTTTTATATTCAAAATACCGCAGTACCCCCGCGTTGCTTTCAGTACTTTTTTATTCATTGAACTTTTTAACTCTTAACTTTTTAACTTTGATATGGTCATTTCGATAGCTTTTCATGGTCATCATGTGTTTGTTGCAAAATTTATGTTGTTGTATTTTAAAAATAATTAACGACGTTTATATTGAAATGCAAAGCGAGGAAGCCAGGGTTCATATCATGCTTTGCAGAATAAGATACTTGTTCTTACAAGTGGCAAGAAAATTTATAAAAAGGGATGCATTGGATAATATGTTAATGGAAAATTTAAATGAAAACCATATTTATAGAAACATGCATTGTTAAGGAAATGGTTTATAAAGTAAAAGAAACTGCGAAATCATTTTATTCGATCATTTGCGAAACATTAAGAACCAAATTTTGTTTTGAAAATATATCATTAAAAGTGATAATCAGCTTCACTCCAGATAATATTGTTTCCGGAAAAAACAATAGCATCATACTGTTGCTATTAGTGATATTAACAAACGATACAGAAAACTTTAAAACTACCAATTCTCGATTCCGTGTTAATTCCGTGTTCTAGCGGATCTTTCAGAAATAAAGCATTTCAGAACTGAATATATTTTAATTTCTTGGAAAAATATAGCCAATATAAGAAACAAAACTAATGTTTGCTGACAATTTACATATTGCTTTTGGTATTTTATCGATACCACATGCTGTAAAAAGCAAAGGAAGAAATCATTTACACGTAGAATCTGTTTCAAGTTTGATAAAAACTAAAGATCTCTTAAAATCAACTGGTAGTTGCTATAATATTTCTTATTATCTCTTAAAGTAAACTTGCTTTTTCTTATAACACTGAATTAAAAGATTTTTTTTTTAACATTAACTACGTTCTAAGTATGTCATATATTTAAAAGTCTGCATAATGTAACTTTGCAAAAATTTTAAATATAAACATAAATAAATACCAGTATAAGTTTATGTTGACAAAAATAAAATTTTTAATTTATTTACTTATTCAGAAATATATGAACTAATTCAAATATTTTTTTTTTAGAAAATAATAAAAAAACGTACCTTAAGCGGCTCATACACTTGCAAAATAACTGTTCAATTTTATCGCCAATGTGTATGTGATATTCGAAGGTGACACAATATATAGGCAAGAATCGAAATCAGAACAGAAGTGCAATATACTGTGAAATATGTTGACAAAAATGTACTATGTTGTTTTGCTTTAAAGGTTATGTTTTTTTTTTTTAATAATATAGGACAATATAGAACAACATATACAATATTATTGTTAATGGATGGGGCGCTTGACGGTTATGTATAACAGAAATATTATTTATATGTGTACCTCAAATATAAATACTGTTTCCTATTAAATACTTAGATAAATGGATTCCAATAAAATATTTTTCGCTCCTTTTTTTATAAATTTTTGTTTTTTTTTAACAAAAAGTACCATTTGGTGGGAAAAATACTCTTTTAGTTGAAGTTCAGTACCATTTCAAAATTTCAATTTTGCAACACTGTACAACACACAACACGCAAAAGCAAGAAATATTGTGGAGCGAACGATTGGGGTTTTAAAAAATAGGTTCAGATGCTTGCTACAGGCAAGAGCCCTTCATTATACCCCAAAAAAATGTACACAAATAATTAATGTGTGTGCAGCTTTGCACAATATTTGCGTGTTTTATAAAGTGCAAAATTTCGCAGAGGATATTTTCGATGAGGCTCTTGAGAATGAATATGAATTGGGTGAAGAAGCTGTAGAACCCAATATTAACATGGATGCAGAAGAGATTCGAGATGGAATATTAAGAACATTATAAAAAAATATTTTTAACATTATTAAATAAGAAATCCAGAGTTAATTTTATTCCATTAAAAATTATCACATTAATTCATTTATTGTATTGATTTTTGGTAAATCTTACTACTTTTTTTACAATGTCAAAAGAACTCTTTCTCTTGTGGAACTAAATTTAAAACAAAAAATTTTTAGAATTTGTTTGTTTTAAATGTAGTTGTACGAAAGAAAGAATTGTTCTGACATTGTTAAAAAGGAAGTTATTTAGTCTTATAAATTAAATAAAAATTTGTATAGTACTTCATTTGTAAGTCATTCTTAAAGTTTAAATAATAATAATAAAGTATTAAATTATCACATAAATTCATTTACATATATCGTTTTGACTTATATGCTTATAAAAGCAAATATTTTTTTAATTCATATATGTATTTGGTAGCATTTGTTTTTTTATTTCCAGAAGTTCAACCTTTAGTTTTAGTTTTGACTGGCGATCTTGATGATTTTTTAGGACTTCCTCTTTATATAATTTCAATTTTTCTTTTTTTAACTGCAATATTTCTTTTGTTGTGTCTTTTTTTAAATAATATATTTTCTTTGTGTAATCTCGAATTTCCTTCATAGTCGAAATCATTTCTTCGTGGTAAGATTTCTGCGAATTCGTTTGTAGCTGCAATAACTGCATTCTTTCCGTCTTCTTACACTTTTCAGCACCTTTTTCTTTGCGATGTGTTTTCTCGCGAAGTGATAAATTGTGTTCTTCTATATCCATATTTTCTGTTTCTGTTTCTTTATAATTATTATTATTTGTTGCTGTCGAAACTATGCACTGGTCGTTGTCACTTAGAGCGCCTAAACCGAACTCTAACCCCGGTGGATTAACGCAGGTTTCAAGCTCTAGTAAGCCAATTATGGCTTCCTCAATATTGGTAAAATGTTGTAAATTGTTTGGTCCTCCTCCCGTTGCACGGTATTCAGCTCTGTTTTGGCTTATTTTTTTTTTTTTGTTTTGGACTTCATATCAGCCCATACCTGTTAAACCAGTTATTTGAATTAAATTCTTTAATCAACCCAATAATGAATAAAAATTGTCCAGGAGTTTTCTCCTTTTTCCTATTTAAACTCAATTGTAAAAATATGAGAAAACTACCGGGGAATTTTTTGCACAATTTTGTTGAATATATATTTAATTACCTTAATCCACTTTGCTGTCGTCCTAACGGGTGGTCCCAAACAATTTAGCTCCTTCGAGATTTCATCCCACTTCTTTGTAGCCGGAACTTTTGTAATAATTCCTTTTGCCAACAAAGGATTTTTTCCAGGGACCGTAAATAACAGTTATCCGGAAAATTTTAACATAAAAACTCTTCATGTTAGCGACAACGGAGACTTATAGTGTCATATACCAATAGATTCGAACTGACGAGCTCTTTCAGAATCTGTAGTGATCTTAAAAAAAAAGAGTTTTATGTTTTCCGTCAAAAATAAAACTCATTTTAGGAGATTTATTTTTTCGTCTAAAATAAAACTTATCTGAGGAGTTTTATTTTTTCCGTCTAAAATAAAACTCATTTCAGGAGTTTTATTTTTTCCGTCTAAAATAAAACTTATCTGAGGAGTTTTATTTTTTCCGTCTAAAATAAAACTCATTTCAGGAGTTTTATTTTTTCCGTCTAAAATAAAACTTATCTGTGGAGTTTTATTTTATCCGTCTAAAATAAAACTCATTTGAGGACTTTTATTTTTTCCGTATAAAGTAAAACTCATTTTACGAGTATTTTTTCGTCTTAAATAAAACTGATTTCGCCTTCATAAACCAAACGACACACCACGAAGAAAAACACTGTATACAGCTGGCCTTGTGAGCCCACCCCCTTACTGCATCATAATTAAAACCATGGCAGAATAAATACAAGGAATAGTCATTATAAAATTTGTTCTCAATTTTAAAACCCATAATATTACAACAAGCGTATATGACAACTCTCCGCAGTTAACATAAATACCTTGTACTTATTTCACTATGAGTAAAACATAACTAAATTCAAAAAAGAAACAAAAGTTGCCAAATTAAAGAAAATATAGCGGACCAATCTGCTGGTGTTTGATAATTGAAAATTTATTTGCTTTAAAATATTTTTAAATGTCAAAAACAAATTAATTAATTGAAAAAAATCAGATTTTTGCAATGAACTTAGTTCAAAATAAATTGTATTAATATGCAAAATTGACTCTGACGGAAAAAATAAAACTCAAACGAGACGGAAAAAATAAAACTCCTGAGATGAATTTTATTTTTTGACGGAAAAAATAAAACTCCTAAAATGATTTTTATTTTAGACGGAAAAAATAAAACTCCTAAAATGAGTTTTACTTCAGACGGAAAAAATAAAACTCCTAAAATGAGTTTTATTTTAGACGGAAAAAATAAAACTCCAAAAATGAGTTTTATTTTAGACAGAAAAAATAAAACTCCTAAATGAGTTTTATTTTTTGATGGCAAAATAAAACTCCATTTTTAAGAGTTTATTCGACCTTTTATTTTTACGTTGAAAAATAACTGTTACAGATTGAGTTTTTTTTTTAATTCTTAAAATAACTGTTAAAAAATAACTTTTTTGATATCACTTATAACCGTTACGGTCCCTGATTTTTTCCCATAAGAGAAACAAGCTTTTCCAGCTGCTGCTTACTACTGACGACTTCAGTCCTGCATAAAATAACCAATAACCAAGAAGAAACAGAAGTAAGGAAGAACATGTAAAATCAATTAAAATGGATAATCATTCAAAAAAGCAAACTTCGATCTACCAAAGGTTAAAATACAATTTGGTTTAAGGATTGATGTTTGACTATTGACGTCAGCAGTCGTCGATGGCTGCGAGTGTAAAACGGCAAATCCATCTGAGGAGATCGAGTGGTTGCGATCGAAACATGTCATGGTAACCTGCCGGCCTGGGTTCGAGCCCCGGCCACGGTCAAGAATGAAAGATTTTTAATTAATTTTCATGTTGTAAAATTCCTTTCTTCATAAAAATAATTTAATGAAAATTAAATTTAATGAACTTAAGCCTAATTGAGAATATAATTGAGAATATGAAAAAAATTTGGATTAAAAACCAAAAATAATTAAGAATGTGGAATTTGCACACCAAAACTAATAAATTAACAAAAACTTACATTTTCAACAATTTATTTTTTAATTATTTACACCGTCGAAAGCAAATTTGTTTTCGTTGAAAAATTCGATACACAACGAAATTTTCGACAGTGCTGCCAACTCATAATACCAAATTAACATTCGATATTCGATGTTCGATAGCCAGCGAAAATCGTTTATCGAATGTAACTCATAATAGGGGCCTAAGGCTTTAAACATCAAATTAATTATTAAAAAATAATTAAAATCATAGAAATTTCTATTAAAAATAAGATACAAGTCTTTAAACAAAAAGTTTTAAAATTAAAAACATTTAAATAAACCTAAAGCTTTTATTGATATGTTTCTGCAGAGTGTATTTTTTTTATATATCATTTGATAAAAAGAATTTAAGTTCTGCACAGTCCATTTGAAAATTGCACTTTGTTATTAAAAGTGATTCTAAAGAAACCACTTTTAGTTGGGACTTTTCCGATGTCCAAAAATTATTTGCAATTGAAAATATTCTTTCTGTTGGCGCACTAGAAGCCGGCAGACACAAACAAAATTCTACAAGCTTTATCATATTTTTACATCCAATATTTTTTTCATTGAAATAGCCAAAAAGTTCCAACCATTTTTGAGCCACTGGTGTATTATCTTTTTCCCACTTCTCAATTTTTTCTGCATCTGCAAAATTTTTAACGCAGGCTACTTCGTCAAATAGTTCCTCATTATTAATTTTCAAATCATCTCTTAACTCATTTATCTGAACTAAACTTTTTTCAATAGACTGCCAACATGGAATTCTACGTAAAACGACCCAATCGAAATGTTCAATGTTTTTAAATGCTGCATCCCATTGATTTAAATAGTCAATGCAGATTAGACCTGGCGTAGCTTATATGGGGTTTTTTATTTTTTTGAATCTTGAATGTGGGTAGCGATGAAAATATGCGATTTGATACCAAAATTGATGTAGCAAATTTTCAGGCTGATCGGATGGTGCCAACCCGTGCCATGGTGAGGTCAAAGGTCAAAACTTTGAAAAACCACCAAAATACTCTTATTTTGTATTTTATAAATTTTTTAATAAAAAATACTATTAATAAAACTACTATAAATTAGAACATCATTATTTATAAGTTGTATTATCGCTGTAGTATGTAGTATGCTGGCAATATGTCAACACCACTAGCTATACATTTCATCAGTGCAACTGCCAAAGCTTTGGGACACAATATTGAGGATCTTGTTCTGAATTGCACAAGTTTGTGTGAACAACGTAGAAAATATCGTCGGCGTCATGGCAAAGAAATTATTGAAAATTTAAAGGTAATTTTTTTTATTTTTGTCAAGTTATGAGTTTTTCTTTGAGCTTAAGTTTTTTTAGATCCCTGAAACATTTGTTTTGCATTGGGACGGAAAGCTACTTCTTGCTATTCCTGGGAAAGATAAAGTGGATGGCTTGGCTATTGTGCTCACGTCGGAGAACGTTGAAAAGTTGATAGCTATCCCCATCATTAAATATGGAACTGGTGCTGCATTCGCGCAATCAGTATACGACTATTTGGTACAAATGAATATGCTGCATTCATTAGAAATGATATGTTTTGATACAACTGCTGCAAATACTGGCCCTTTTAGTGGTGCTGGAACTTTATTGGAACGCAAGCTGGGACGCAGCTTATTGTGGTTACCATGTCGCCACCATATTGCAGAAATTCTCTTAAGAGCTATTTTTGAGATAAATTTCGGAAAATCAAGTGACCCAGAGGTAGCAATTTTTGAACGTTTTGCACGGGAATGGAGCACCCTTAACTCAAAGGCATACATCAATTGTATGCAGGATGAACAAGTTTTGCGTGTCATATCTGTCGAGGAACGCGAAAAAAACAAGCACTTTTGCCTTAAGTCCACATTCGGCATGATTATAGAGAACTACTACAACATTAATTTTTCTTGGTGGAAGCATTCCCAATTTTACATTTCGTGCACCAGGAGCGACGCCTCATGCAAGATTCATGTCCAAGGCCATCTATTGTTTAAAAATGTATACTTTTCACGCTCACTTTAAAATTTCTGCAAGTCAGTTGGATGGAATTCGTAATATGTGCATTTTCTTAGTAAGTCTCTATATTCCATACTGGTTCAGCACCGCAAATGCAGTTGAAGCGCCAAATAGAGATATGCAACTAATAAAGGGGATTATTGGCTACTTTGATAAAAAAAATATCTAAACTGCTATTGGAAAAAATTCGAAACCATCTGTGGTATTTATCAGAGGAAGCAGTTGCACTTGCCTTTTTTGATCCACATGTAGAATCAGAAATAAAGGAAAAGATGGTTTTCGCCATGTATTTAGATAAAGACAATCACATCGGTGACGATGTTGATATTTTTCCTTCAAAAAAATTGTGTGCAAGCGTCGATTAATTACAATTATTCACATCCAAGGATTTAAGCTCTTTTGTGACTACCAAAACAAAAAATTTGTTTTCTCGTTTGGAAATTTCTATGGATTTCTTACGCATTAATCCAGCAAATTGGCCTAAGAGCGAATCATTTTGTAAAGGGGAGCAGATCGTAAAAAGCATTACTGTTGTGAATAATCCCGCCGAAAGAAAAGTCAAACTAATAACTGACTTTAACAGATGCTTAACACACAACGAAGACGATAAACAGTACTTGCTACACATTGTAGAGGGCTACCGTAAGGACTTCCCAGCCTATACAAAATCTTCATTGATTTAACATAAAAATAATAAAAATAATAAACAAAAATTAAAGAAAAATACTTTATTTAATTAGTATTTATTATTAAAAAATTTATAAAGTTAAAAAAATAGTATTTTGGTGGTTTTTCAATGTTTTGACCTTTGACCTCACCATGGCACGGGTTGGCATCATCCGATCAGCCTGAAAATTTGCTACATCAATTTTGGTATCAAATCGCATCATTTTCATCGCTATCGTATCATTTTCATCGCTACCCACATTCAAGATTCAAAAAAAAATTTTTAACGCCAGGTCTAATGCAGATGTCATAAAAACTTGTAACAATTTCTTTGAACTTTAATCCATCAATACTACCTTCCAGCTCTAGTATGGAAAGATTATTTTTTATAGCCAATGGTAAAAACACTTCTTCTTTGCGTGCTATTAATTTTACCTTTTAGTCCTTTAAAGTTAGGGCAGCCTCAGGCATTGAAATGTGTTGTGACTCTAGACGACAAATATATGTATGGAATATAAAAGCTATGTGCAAAAAGTAACCACAATTCAGCACATGGGTCTTAAAAAAATGTATGCAATGTCACCGAGCACTTTTGTTGAGAAAGAAAATATTCTTTTAATGGCTCAAATAATTGTAGAATTCGCTCTAACGCTGGCATTAATGTCAACCAGCGTGTTTTGCTGTGGCCCAATAATTTTTTATATTCAATGTCAACATCTCTACAAATTTCCTTAAGTTTTTCCACACGAATTGTGTAAATGTAAAAAGAAGAGTAAATTTTTACAATTATTACTTCAATATCAGCTGGTAGGGAATCAGCAACAGTTTGAATGCAATTATTTAAAATATGGGTAACACAATTCACACCAATTAGATTTTTTCCAATAAAATTTTGCATTTTATGAAATATATTATTTCGTCCATTTCTGGCTGCACCCCCAAAATTGCAATTCGTATTGTCAGCACAAAATGCCACCATTTTACAAGTTATTTCTAATTTTTCTAATGTTTCTTGAAGACTTTTGGAAATAACATCGGAGTTTTCACCTTGAAGTTCATTTACAGCTTGAACTTTCACCATAATTCCTTTTTTTTTTTTGGTAGAAAATATCGGACTAATATTGGGCATAATTTAATAGGTCCGTGGTTGGAACAGTCTAAATATATTGCAATGCAGCTGGCCTCAGATAATTCAGTTTTTACTAGATCCAATGAAACACGTTTCAAAATATTTTTGATAATTGCTTCACATTTAGTTCGAGCACACGAATATTTTGGTTCGAAGCATAATTTTATTAATTTTGTGGTGCAATCATTCGACCGAAATGAAAAACTGTGATGCACTGAATGATAAGCCCAAGTGCCTTCGATGACAGACAACTCGTTTTCTTTATCGTTAAAATTTACACTTCTTACAACGTTTGTCAATTGGCGACTGAACTGCTGGCGACAACGGCATTTTTATGTTTTATAGCTTCTAAATGTTTTTTTATACTAGAAGCGCCACCATTTGCAATGGAAAAATGGGCTGCACATATTCCACACCTTACATCATGGTCACTTACGGTTTTATGTATGAATGGAAATTTCGACTTCAGTTCACCATTTAAAATACATTTTCTTTTTGGCGGCATATCTAAAATATGTAAAGGCTGTTTATATATGTATGTACATTAGGGTAGCCGTTATTTTTTTTATTTTGATTTCTTATACTCTCCCCCCCTAAATCGGTTCAGTTTTATGTAAAAAACAAATACAAAAAATTTCGTAGCGATAAGTTGTGTTTTAGGGAGGGCGTCCGCCCCTCAAAGTTTGCCATCAAGCCATTTATTCAAATGTAATTTGTTTGCGTATGACTATCTTCTAAAAACAACATTTTACAAGAATATGATATATGGCAATATTTTAGCTCTTCTAGTCAACAACATAAGCCTCTAAGAAAGTTTTTTGCTAAAATCAATATTTTAGAAAATAAGTAAGAAAATAAAAACAAAAAACCAAACATTTTATATACGTTTTATATATATAAAAGGGGGATTTAATGTCAAGTGACCCAATTTTGAAATAGATGTCTTTCGATTTAAATGAAATTGACACCAATTTTAGTACTGTTAGATAGTAGCTTAGACACAAATTTTCAACAAGATCGGTCAAAAAGTTTCTGTGTAAGAGGGGGTCAAAGTTTGACATATTGGCCATACAGGTGTTCTTTCTCATCCATCTAAATTATTACCTATTGGTGTAAGCAAAATTTGTCCTAAATAGCTTAGATAGCTTTTTGATCAAACTTTTTAAAAACATTTTTTTTGTTTTTTTAAAAAATTTTAAAATTTTTTTTTTTAATTAAACTTTAAATTAAAATTTAAAAAAACAAATTAAAAAATTTTTAAAAAAAAACAAAAAAATATTTTTAAAAAAGATTGATTAAATAGCCATCTAAGCTACTTGGGACAAATTTTGCTAACACCAATAGGTAATAAATTACATGGATGAGAAAGAACACCTGTATGGCAAACTTTGACCCCCTCTACCTCTGAAACATTTTGACCGATCTTGTTGAAAATTTGTGTGTAAACTACTATCTAATAGGACTAACCTTGGTGTAAATTTCTCCAAATCGGAAGACATCGGTTTCAAAATTGTGTCACTTGACATTAAATCGCCTTTTTATATATATATAAAACGTATATAAAATGTTTGGTATTTTGTTGTTATTTTCTTAATTATTTTCTAAAATATTAGTCTTAGCAAAAAACTTTCTGGGAGGCTTTTGTTGTTGACTAGAAGAGCTAAAATATTGCCATATATCATATTCTTGTAAAATGTTGTTTTTAGAAGATAGTCATACGCAAACAAATTACATTTGAATAAATGGCTAGATGGCAAACTTTGAGGGGCGGACGCCCTCCCTAAAACACAACTTATCGCTACGAAATTTTTTTGTATTTTTTTTTACATAAAACTGAACCGATTTGGAGGGGGAGAGTATAAGAAATCAAAAAAAAAAGTTCTCCATACAACTAACGGCCACGCTAATGTACATACATACTATGTTTTTAAATAAATAAAAAATGCTTAAAAACTTACCGAAATAATAAAAAATTATTGTATACAATTTTATTTAACAATACTTTTTTTATATTTCTTTAATTTATGTACATACGTATTAATACGTTTAAAATATCGAATATAATCCAACTGAAAAAAATTTGACGCATTCAACATACCTTTTTCAGTGTTGCGAGGTTATTACTTCTTTGAATGATTATATGTAATTTATATTTTTTTGATGTTTAAGTTTTGTGGTGTTAAGAAAACAAAAAAATTATTATGTTGGAGCTATAAGAAAAAAATTGTGATAAAAAGTTAAAAAAAGGACAATTTACCGTCCTCCTTTTTGAAAAAAATCTTAAAGGACATCGTGCCAAAAAAAAGGACTGTCCTTTAAAAATAAGGACGAATGGTCACCGTAGGTATAGACCGTAATTAATTAAACAGCTTATGAAGCTATTAAAAAACAATTTTTTGGTTATAAAAGGTAAAAATTCCATCAAACTTGGAGGAGTTCTGCTCAAAGTCATGCACTTTTTTATGGGCCCCAAAGATTTGGGGCCTCGCACAGTGCGGCCGATTGCCAAAAATCTCTCCAAAATTCGAAAGTTCAAGTAATTCACTCCAAAATTAATCTTGGGTGGTTTTGGGGTCGCTGATTACAAATTTTATGTCGGAAATTCCTCCCTAATCGACCACCCCCTGGGGTATAATATCATGTATTATTTATCATAATGAGGGATTTGGGGCTGATTGCGAATTTTCTGTTAAAATTATAAAATTTGAAATGGAAAATACAAATGGCGTCACCCAGGGCATTTAAACCCCAAACGGGCCAACCTCACATAAGTCAGGAGGGTTACCGCGTATTTCGATTCAAAAAAAAATTATTTACGGATTCGAACAATTTGTACATTGTATTACGATTTTCGTAATGTTTGTTTCGAATAAACGGACGTTTTTTATACTTTATTGAAAACAAAAAAATCCCTTTCTTAAAAGCCACTCTCTATTACGAACAAAAAGTTTTCATCAAATTTCCTATTTTTTCAAAAATACAACCTCAGTCATCGTTTCGAACGACTGCGAAAATCGTAAATTATTTCTTTTGCATCGAAATACGCAGTAACCCTCCAGAGCCTTGATTTTTCTTATCATCTTTTTTTAGCTATACAGTCTTACTCAACCAATCATAATTTTTTCTTATAAATGTTTCTTCAGTCCTATTTCCTGAATCCCATCTTGGTTTTATCTTATACACCAATTCTGATAAATAATAAGTCGCATTTTGGTTTTCAAACAACAATTTTTCAATCCTTTCATAAATCACGTTGATATCATCCTTCGAAATATCTTTTATTGGTTGGAATAATTGTAACCTTGGTAAATCACTGGTAGTGGACATACTGCAACCTAAGAATAAGATTATTTTTATAGTTGAGAGAAAATTCTGAAAAAATCATATGGGTTGTTTAAAACATTAACGAATTCGATTTGTTTAAGAAAGATAATACCCAACAAAAAAATTTTATCATTTTGCGAAGCACTAATGGTACATTTAAAAAAATAAACGCACAGTTATGCGCTACGCAACAAGACATACACAGATGCAGTAAAGAAAGCATTCCCTTACTGCGAATCAGGTTTGTAAGGGAGAATATTTAATAGCTACACTCACCAGTTTTTGTATGCGTTGAATAAAGCGCTTTTTGTGTCAAAAATGTATTGCTTCAAAGTGGGAACTCACCGTATAAAATTCATGCCTTCCGCAAGCGTAATGGTAAGCGAAACTCCTACATTTCTCCCTTACAAACCTGCTTCGCTTGAAGCACAATTTTTTATTAGGATAGCTTATCGCAAAAATTGTTGAATAATTTTTTGTTTAAACAATTTATTAATAACTTTTGGGCAACATTATTATTACTGATAAATGTTGTTTAAGGCATGCCAAATGTTTCTGAATTTTTTGAAGTACGGAAATTTCAATAAGATTAAATTTTTGACTGGGAGGTTTTGGCAAAGCATCCTTAGAAAAAAACCCATAACCATTCAAGGGGCAGGAGGGGGCAGCTGAATTTTGGCTTAATTGATAGTTTATACTTTGAAAGGTTTTGCCGAATAACTACACCAAGATTGCGCTTGAAAAAAGGTCAAACTTCAACTGAAAATAAAAAAAAATTTTGGGGTATAGGACGTTACTCTTATCAATTTTTACTTCTTATAGGATCGCTTAGCCAACTGCATGCAAAAAAATCTTATCTAGACACCTTTATTTTCGAGTTTTGGCCAGCTTTTTGGCAATCGGCAGCACTGTGCCTCGGTGTCATTTTTGCAAAAAAGTGATCGTCTTCTCAGGCTCCTATCTTGCAAGCCTTACGGAATTTTGATTTACCCTCTGAGACTAAGTTGTAGCTTTTGCCATAAAGAACTGTGAACATATAAAATAAAATTCATCTTGAAGATCAAAATCGCAAAAAGCTTAAAAAAATTCGATTTTGTTTACATTTTTTCCCCTGTTCAGGTCCATAGATAGCAAACCATTCAAAATTCAAGGAAACAATCAACTACAAAAATGTACATAAGATCTCAATAAACAACTTTCTAGAGCATATGAACTTTCTAGGGTCTTTTATTTTTTTTGGCTATTATCACGTAGTGGTGCCCGTATATTGTATAGATAGCTTAGTATCTCAATGTTGAAGTAAAGAAAAAACAAATAAATTTTAAAAATTTTCGGGATATTTTTCACTTTTGCGGTGTAAAGAATCATTCCTAGGAAGCTCATATGCTCTAGAAAGTTGCTTATTGAGATCTTAGGATCTTGAAGATGAAGTGTTTTTGATTTTATATGTTCACTTTTTGTTCCCTATGATAAGAGCTACAACTTTGCCTCAGAGGGCAAATCAAAATTCAGAACAGTTTGCAAGATATGAGCCTGGAAAATGATCACTTTTTTGAAAAAATGACTCCGAGGCGGCAAATCTTTGGGGGCCAGTAAAAAAAGTGCATGGCTTTGGGCAAAACTGGGAGACACGGGTCTTTTTTTTGGTCTTTTATCACGTAGTTCCGTGACTTAAAAAATTACACACAGTGTTAGTCAGTAGAATTTTATTGACCAAAAACACTTCTCAAGTTTTTTTTAATGTTTTTGAACGCAGTAGAATTGGATGCAAGTAGAAAATATACTAAGGGAAGTTTATTATTTAAGAAATTGCTAGAGTATTTCGTTAGCTAAAATGCAAAAAGACATAACTAACAAAAATATAATTTTACAGGAGAAGCAAAAAACTTTATAAAATGAAAACTACAAACATGTCATAAAACATGCATTAATAAGTCGTCCATGGAATTCTTCAGACAATTTTAAAAGGAAACCATTTCATAATATTTTGTTAAAAAAAAATGGGTAACTACGTAATTTTGCATTTATAAAATAAATACTCTTGTAGTTACGTCCTTTTGTTTTCTGCTAATAAAAGCGTCATTTTTGATCGCAGAAGTGTAAAATTTTGTCAAGACATGAACACAAAATATTTTTGAGTGTCAAATAAAATAACAGCTGATTTTGAGCAAATAAATATTTTCCGTGAATAATTTTTGAGCAAACATTGATTTGGTATTACACAAAAATTGTAAAAGCAATCAACAGCAAATAATTTTAGCCATGTTTCCGATAGAAGCAATTTTTATTGTAAGTTTTCGGATTCTTTACAATTTTAAAGATTTTTAATAATTATTAATTTTTGCTATCATGCGGCAATTAGCAAATTTTTCCGAATTTCCGCTAATTTAGCAATTTTTATCGAATTTTTGCCATTCCTTTTACTTTAAGGCACGTTTAATAAATTGTATTGCTTGTTTGAAATATTAAAATTGTTCGCGAATTTTAGGTATTTTTGCAAAATTTTTTTTTTTTTTTTTTTGTTTTTTCCCGACATTTTGTTTTTGAACCGATTTAGCGATTTCAAATAAATTTTAGGGTTTGTTTCCAAGTTTGCAATTTTAGCCATGTTCCTTTTCGTTGCCCATTGTCTTCGAGTGCATTCTCCTGTTCTAAAATTCGACAATTGGTTTTTGTTTAAAATGTAATTTTCTATGCGAACGTTAACGTTCGAAATGCTGTTCCACAGAATAAAACAAATAAATTAGCTTCTGCGCTCATTTTTCCTGTTTGTGAAATATATTTTTATTTTTGAACACTTTCATTAATTAATTCATTCATTATTTGATGCAAATATTTGTTTTAGTCTGAACGCATGGCAAACATTATTTAATTTATTTTATTTACACTATTTGCCAATTGTTTAACAAACAAAAATTGTCGAACATTTGAGCTTAGTTTGAACATAAAAAAAAATATTTTTTTGTTTCACACAGTTGGAAGTAAATATCAGAACAAATATTTTTGTCAAATATTTCATTAGTCTGAACGTACCTTAAGAATAAACGTAAGTTGAATATATTAGCATTTAAAAAATTAAAACTTTTAACCATGTTTACATGGCTAAATACACTCTCTACTACAGCATATGACCATGGAAGTGAACACTGCTCACTGCCAGTGGATTTTTCGAAAAAATACCTTAACATGCTAAAATAAATCCGATTTGTACCTACACGTTGAAAAAATTTCCCCTACAAAAATCCCTACGCATTATTATCATTAAAATGGAAGAAAAAACATTAGTTATAAAAAATAAATTTTATTCGAATATGTATATTAAAGCTTTAACAAAAAAAGTACAAAACTAAAAAAAATGATACATATGTACATATGTACTTTTTACTAAATTCAATTAAGTATTTCAACATAAGGTGTGATCCCGTACTCAACGTTGGGAGCCCGCGGGATCCCAATCTTACCGAAAACTGTTCCCGTACTCAAAGTTTGGTAAAGTCGGAGAGCTTTTAAGAGAATAATATTCTACTTTTTGCACGAAGTAGCCCGTACTGTTTCTTTGGGCAAATTGATAAAATTATTAAATAATCAGCTGTGTCAAAAATAAAAAAAAATATGCAAGCAAATTAAAAAAAAAAATTAATATAAGAAATATTTATAAAATAAACAATAGAAAATGTTGAAAAATTTAAGTAAATGCTTGAATTTTAATTTTATGCACGTTAATGTGTCATTTCAACATAATTCATATTAACGTTTTCTTTTGGATCAGAAATTTGGATTTTATTGTTCCCGTAGTTCTGTACATTTTTGTCTATTAGTAAGAGAAGTTTTTGTTTACTCTCATTTTGCCGAACATTACCCAAAAAGTACGGAATCACACCTATTGAATGATAACTCATAATCAGCGTTGCCGTTTTGGTTACTTTTAACCAAAATTGGTTATTGTTTTCCAATGTGTACTTGTGTACTTTTTTTCCATTTTGGTTACTTTTTTTCAACACAAAAGTAACCAATTTTTTGTTTTGGAAGAGGATTTACCCGCTCCGCTTTTTTGACTCTTAAAAATTGTGTGTGGTATTTGTGCAACCAATACCAATACTTTTTTCATCTACTTAAAAAAGCTTAAACTTTAACAAACTGTCAACTTAACCATATGTACATATATACTTTGAAGTGTAGATGGCCATTATCTGATACTTTTAATTCTTCATAGGTCTAACTGAAACACTTTTCTAGACAAACGATAAGGTCAAAGTGAACGGAACTTAAAATAGGATTCTATTTCCACCGGGCAAAAAGCATCTACATATATGTGGCACTTTGACAAAACATCTTAAGTCGAGATAAGATAGCAAAAAAGTTTTTTTAAAAAATCCCTGCGAAAACATAATTTTTGTTAAATGTTAAAATAAACCAAAATTAAAGAAAAATTTCGCTTATAATACAAAATTTTAAAAACGTAAACAAAAATGTTTTTTGAATGAAAATTCGTATGATTAACGACATTTTTTTTCAACTTTTAAAATTTGACTGAAGATGTTTTGTCAAAATGCAACAGATATATATAAAAGATTTACCGCATAATTTAGTTAAATTTTGTACTTTGATACCTTAATAACACAGGAAGACCTAAAAAATTTTACTTGCAAGAGCTCTTTATATAAAAAGGTTGAAGTGTTAACTTTGTAAAGGAAGTGCACGTCAACTAAAAATTTCGAAAAATTATATAGCCTTTTATTCTTTTCAGACCATCGGTAATACAACATTGAAATTTATAAAAATTAGTCCAGCGGTTTTTGAGTTTTGAGCAAAACACAACTTAAACAAAGTGTTTTGACATTTGGCAACTGAAATTACCACAAACCAAAGGAACATCCAATAGGTTTGCGCAACAGCCAGATGTTTATTACATAAATATGTCAAAAGTTGTTTACATTTTGCTAAGATATGTACATTTTTGTTTACCTTGAATGTTGTATGTAGTAGTAATATAACCAATGTTTTTTAAAACTGTCAAACGCGAGTTTGAGTTAGCTTAATTCTGTGTATGTAAACAGAAAGATAATTATGTTAATAAACCGAATATTGACTCAATAAAAAAGGTATATCTGAACACGGTATAAGACTGCTTAAAAACTGATTCTGAATCGGCCTGAGTACTAAAAGTTGGGTCTATAATAGGCTGGGTCAAAATTTTTTTTTCTAAATTTCTAAAAAGGCTCAGCGATAAAAAGGTGCTAAATGGTATAATTAATCTATATGCAAAGTTTTGTTAAATAATTTTTAGTTTTTCTGCCTCCGGATTGCGATAGAAACTTAAGATAAGGTAAACCTATGACATCACATTAATAATAATAAATTATTCTTAATAAATGTTATACATAATAGTAAATAAACACAGGTTCACAATTTGGGAATTGTAACTACTCTCGTGCAACAAATTTGACATATATTAAAAATAATTAAAACTTGTGAAATTAAAACGCTGAACTTTTATATATGTAATATATTTGACATCAATGAACATTTTTATATGTTTTGCTTTAGCTTTAAAAATCAATGAACCTTTATATATATTTTGTTTGCAAACGTTATACAATATATTTTAACATTAGGGGAATCACCGTAAAATAGCTGGGTCACTGTGAAATATATTTTATCTAATATTTGCCATTCAGTTGCAAACGTACAACAGGTAAAAAAAAAAAAAAAAAAAGGTTCAAATAAAGTGGTTATATTTGTTATTACCTAGACACTCTTGTTTGTATTATTTATTGGTTTTGCACCATCGGAGATATGGAACGTACTCGAAATAGTTGGAAGTGTTTCGTTTTTGGAGATTTATGTGAACTAAAAGGCAATACGCTACCCACTTACGTCATGCAATTTTATGAGTGGACTCGGCATAGATTAAAATATGAGAAGGAAACAAAAAAGGAGCCAACATATAAAGAAGTAGAGGCCATTGTTATTGAAAAACTAACAGAAATATGGCAAAAATCATCCATACCCACAGTTGAAACGAAACGGGTGAAGGTCAAGAATGATAAAGAACAAGTTTACGCATTCAACTTGAAATATTTTTTTCGTTCTGCGCATCTACGTCACATGAGACAAAAACAAAAGCAAAAGGTAAACAAACAGTGCGGTTAATGAAAGAAGAAAAAAAGTTGAAATTGTGAAATAAAAATAAATAAAACAATAGAAATTGTGAAATAAAAATAAATTGTGTTGATTTTTTTAAATGTAATACATTTGTCAATATTTATTTCATTTATGTGTTTAACAAAATTTTTAAAATAGTAAATTGGAGATGTTCTTGTACATATTAAACAGCCAAAAATTATATTTTAGATCCTGTGTAAATATGTTATTGAGTTGTGTTTTCCTAAAAATAAAAGAAAAGTGAATAATAAAATAAAAACATTTGATGATTGTTTTTCTGTTTAAGATACTTACGTGTTTTTATTAATTCAATTTATAGTTTTCTTTGTTTTGCGTTTTTTATGCGAAGAAAAATCGGACAAATCATGGTTCAGCGATCTAATTTTAAAATACATGCGAGCTCGAAAGAATATTTTTTTCATTTTTCCATTTGCATGTGTTTTTCCAAAAACCCTTCAGTAATAAGCAACTCGTCCTTGTTAAGTGACTGAAATATGTTATGTAGTGCTTGCATTTTACACATAGTCTCATCAGTTGGTTTAGACAAACCTCCTTCACTAAGATGGTCGACCCAAGTGTAGGGCTGAGCTGTTAGTTCATTTCTTGGAACAGAAATATTGGGTTCTTCATCTTTAAGTCTATGACATATGTAGCCAGCGAAGTTTTCTAGACCATCATAGGCAAAATCAACCAGTTCTTCCTCATCAATATTTTCGCTTTCATTATTTTGTAAATTTATTTTGTTTAAAATAATGCCTACAAAATTAAAAAAAAAAATAACATTTTCGTATTAAAAAAAAAAGAAATAATTACCTGTGAGCGGTTTTGTCCTTTCTAAATCGAATGTGTCATCGATCTCAACATTTGATGCATTTGAGATAGCTCCATTATTGCGACCAAGCAAATATGACCTTAAGCGGAACCTGAACTCTTCTTGATCGGGGTGGTCATGCAACCCGCCTTTGGATCGAATTATACCAAAAAAGTTTTCGAGAACGTCTTGATTAAGTCGATAAGTAAGGATGTAATCGCAACTATACCGTGTTTTCAAATCCATGTACAGACCCTTTAAGGCATTATTTGATTGAATAAAACCTTTAAAAATTTTAAATTTTAAGAGGTTTTGAAATGCAATTTGAAATAATTTTTTACCTTTCTGAAAAGGAAGTAAAGAGTTTCGGCCCACAACTCGCAAATTTTTCACCAAATCTGTCATTTCATCAATTATTTTGTTTTGCTCTTCTATACTAAGGCCATAAGCATGACATCGAGTTCTGGCATCCGCTTTTGGGACTCTGACATTCATTATATCAAACCAGTCGTTAGTCTTAAAAAATAAACCAATTGATATATAAATAAAAGTTGTAAATTTAATAACTTTACCACTTTTAATAGCTGATGACATTCCATCCAATTAAGCCCATCTAAATACCCATGACTAGCAGCTCTGGTTAAAGCTTGCGCAACTGTGTGCGAAAATAATTTTGTTGCAAACTTAACTTTTTGCCTCTGGGCTCCTGATACATTTAGATTAGCTTCAGATATTTTGTGTGTTATGTTAAGGTCGCCTGAGGTTAACTCCAAAAGCTTTGAAATTTTGTCCTTTGTAACTGCTTTGTGATGGACCATAAAGCCACTGTCAATAAAGTGGTTACGCAACAGTTTTATCATATGAGGAACATCCGCAAATGAAAAAACTTTCTCGTTTTTAAAAGTAAAAAGTTAATGTTTGTACATATTTAAATCTGATTTTGTTTAATTTGCTTTTAGGTATATGTATGTATCAATGTAATTTATTTTTTACCATGGATTCTCTTCAGTTACTCCAAGTTCTTTTGTCAGTCCTCTGTTCCCGCCACCAAGATCTGAAACTATTGAAACAACGGTATAGCCACACAAACCTAGCTCCTCTAAAATTTTAAACAATATATCTTTTGTCATTTGGCAATCAAAATCATAGAAGATTGGCTGCTTCCACTTGGAAATAAGTCCTTTAAATAAAATTATCACTAAGTTATTTATTTATTCCCATAATTTACTTACCTCTCACCATAGCCTCTTGAACATAGCTAACGGGACCCAATGTAGTGTCTGATGTTTTGTTAAAACAAAACGACTTCTTGACCTTCATCTCATCAAAACTTAAAACGCATAGTTTTTGAATTTCTGTCATGTGAGTTGTGGCTGATAAAACTTTAAAGACTGGTCTTAGCAGCCCTCTATTTATGTCAACTTTTTGCGCCCAACTTTGAAGTGTCCGAATCGATGGAAGCGGAAAATTTTTCCGGTATAAAAGTTTTTATAGTTTGGAGCTTGTTGCGTACAATGTTATGGACTGTGTAATATCTTCTTCCGTCCATACTTGTCTTTTCATACCACTTTTAATTTTTGAAATTTGTCCACGTGTAAAAATTATTAATAGTTTTTGCTCAATGTTTTCCAGCTCGTACTTTGATTTATTGACCTGTTTTTTCATCTCTTCAATGTTGTCTTTGTTGGTTTTTTTTAACGATAAAATTTCTTGTTGCAGATTGCGTATTTCCTTAACATGATTTCTATTTTCTCTTTTTAAAGCATTGTTTTCGTACTGAAGAATTTGCCTATTGAGAAGACACGTTTGTATCAAGAATGAAAATTTTATATATAGTTTGCATTAAAAATGCAAATGCTACTTACAAATCGTTCTTTAAATTTTCAACATCTTTAATTTCTAAACAAGGTTGAATATTTTCAGAAACGCCCATTTCAACATCAACGTCCTCATTTTCTTGAACCTGCTATGCAAATTTTTCAGAATTATGCTCTTTTAGAATTGAATCAACCAATTTTGTGTTATCCCGTTTTTGCAATCTTAACAATCGTTCGTTATGCAATTTCTCATTTTTTACTGTCGTTAATTTTATGGATGGAACAGCAGCCTTTTTTAAAAGCCTTCTTTTAGCGATTCCTTACAGAAAAAAATATATATATATAACCATTGTTTAAACCCAATCCGTGTACTTACCCATTTTGTATTCCAAACTATTTTCAATATCATTGGGATCAAAATGCAACATGCAAACATGAGAAGTATTTGGGTTAAATGTTCTTCTTCGGCCACAGAATTGTACCCATTTCTTCAAGATGTTGCTGTCTTTTGGGAAGGCATAAAAACTAATTTCACATGCCTTGGAATTGTTGGAGTTTTTGCAATTTGCCACAGCACATCTCATTTTTGTAAATTTTTGTTTTTAATAATTTTTTAATTAGATAAAAAAAATTTTTTAACACACTTTAAAACGTTTTCAACAAATACAAATCCTCTTTTTTATTTGTTTTATCAACTTCTGCAATTTATGGATATAAAAAACGGGAAAATGTTCACTACCTTTATTTTTTCACTTTTTTTTGTTACTTTTTTTCAAATTGCCTACCAAAATGATTGGGCGCGAAAATTTTTATTCTCATGAGACGTCTTTTACAAAACAGCTGATTTTTGTAAACAATAAGAAACCTGCGCAATGCGTAATCTTGTTCTCTATTATTCATGGGTGAAGGTAATGTTACATTATTATTACATTATTATATAAAATATAAAAAGCTTCTGAAGTCTCATCCAAAGATTCCTAAAAACAAGTTGGAACAGTTTCGTTTTGACAGTAAGATTTTATTTGATATATCAGATGGTGATAACGGCTTAGATTTTGGCACAACAAAGCAGATTAGAAAAACACTGAAAAGAAAGATTTTACGAGAAAAATCGAAGAGAAAACAACAAAAGCTTCTCGAAAAATTGACAGAAACACTGAGTAGTGCATCTGAAAGCGATTGTGTTCAGTCGGATTGTGAAGAAACAACACAAATTCAATTGCCTGCTTCAAAAATTAAATCGACGAGCAAAGAGAACAGTGTTGGAATATATTTTACCTTACTATCAAAAACATGTGATAGATTTGGAGTGTCTGACAGGGCAGGAGCTGCAATCGCATCAGCAGTTCTGCACGCGTCGACTATAACTGAACTAGATGGAAAAAAATACAGACAATGCATACTTGAAGAGCATATTTCTTTGAAAAAGAACCTGACTCAAAGTTTTTAGGATATGTTACACCTGTTTCAGGCACTGCTAAGTGTGTAGAACAAGAATTATTCGACTTTTTCTTGCATGCGGGTATTTCAATGGATTTTTTTAAATGCAATTGGTTGTGATGGCACAAATGTTAATGTTGGTAAATTTGGCGGTATTATACGAACCTTAGAAAAAAGATTGGGTAGATCATTGCAATCGATTGTTTGTTTATTACATATGAATGAGACCTACCGTTCAGACGACACCTGTTTTAACACGTTGACCACAGACATTTTCGGGACCAATTGGCAAAGCACTTGAAAACTGTGAAAAAAAAGCCAATAACACAGTTTCAACCAATTTCGTCTAATTTAGCAGAGCTTCTTGTTGAAGATATTAGTACAGACCAAAAGTATTTGTACAGAATAGTCGAAGCAGTTACAACCGGCATTGTTACCAGCGATTTAGCGAACAAATCACCAGGAAAAATGTCTAATGCCCGATGGCTAACTCGTGCAAACAGAATTCTTCGCCTATATGTTTCAGTTGAGTGTGCCTCTGCAAATCTTACCACTCTTGCAACTTATATTGTCAAAGTTTACGCACCGGTATGGTTTTCTATAAAAACCCACCCCAGTTGTAAAGATGGACCGCGGCATCTGTTTATCTATTGTCGATCCAGTAATTCAAAGAAACTGCTATTTTGCACACCCTGAAAACTTATTGCTTGCAATGTTGACGGATCCTCTACCATACATTCGCGAATTAGCTGTCGACCGGATTTTAGAAAGCAGATTAACGACATCCAAAAAATTACGTTTGTTTCAGTTACCAAAGATTAACTTAAACGCATCAACATAATATGAGCTCCTGAAATGGCAAGAACCTATCACTGAACCACCGATATTAAAATCAGTTAGCGAAGAAAATCTTCGATTGTTTATTCAACAAAAGGGAAAATCAGAAATTGAGTTACTATCTGTTCCTTGTCATACACAAGCAGTAGAAAGAGCAGTAAAAGCAGTGACTAGTGCTTCATCTTCTTTGTGCAATAAAACTAGAAGAGAAGGGTTCATTAAGTCACAAATAAACTCAAGAAAATCAATGCCAAAATTCGATAGCAAAAAGGATTTTAACTCAAAATAAGCTCATCAATATAATTACATAATTATTATTTATTGTTTTTTATTGAAATAATTTTTTTACTTATAAATAATATTGAATTGAGTAGTATTATTTACTATATCATACTGATATCCTTTTGTAACCATATTTTTGACAAATTCAACATGAAACCGGAGGCAGGAGATTAACAACGATTCTTACCAAACTTTGAAATCTATTAAGAATTGTATTTTGGCATCTTTCTGCCACTGTGCCCGTTAAAAACCAATATTTTTTTTTCTTCATACATAAATAACCCAGCCTAGTCTATAACCAATATGACATACATCAGCACATACGGATAATACGGATTTCGCTATGGTAGTTGGGTATAAAAATGGATTCATTGCGATAACCTAAAACGCAAGAAACCGCATATAAAGACGGGAAAACAGCCCAATGAAGGATCTTTACATATCTTACAAGAAGTTTGTTAGTAAAGGATGAGAGGTAAGGGCTTTCCCAACACTTTGGAATAAGACAAAAAAGCTTTTTTCTGCCAAATAAGACTTTTTTAATTAGTAATTGTCTTCATCACTTTAAAACTTTTCTGCCCATGATATTCATACTCTTTCTCTTTAACAAAGTCGTTAGTATTCCCCTAGAACTTCTCTTTTCTATTACTTTTATCTTTTTAAACCTTTAAACATTTATTTATTTTCATTCTTAAGCAAATTTTTAACTAAACTTGAGAGCGACAGGTGCTTCTAATATGGAATGTGGAAACATACAATTTAATTTATATCAACGTATCTATTTTTTGTTTGAATGTTTATACGCTAAATTGTTTTTCCTTTTGTTATACCGTTTTCAGGGACATATTATTAAGAAGGTGGAAAATGTTGACGATTTTGATGTCATTTGTTAGGGGTAACTGTTTCGAGCAGGTGCTTTTAAATGGCTTTTATTTTGGGTTATGGGCAAGCGTAAGTGTCTCATATAATAACAGTTTTCAAAAAAAAGGAGGATAAATTCAAGGTGCCACAAAATAAAGAACATTTTTTAAGGAACAAAATTAATATAAAAGAAGTAAAAACCATATTGAGCTGATGATGGTGTTTTATCATTTTTTAAGGTGTAAAACGGGTAAGTAAATCAATCATAATAATTTTTTCTTTCTAATTTCTTTTTGGTTTTTTTTAAGCACGAATTGGATATAAAATCAACTTTTTAATACTTGAATCAAGCGCGTTTTGAGATTGATTCAATCTTAGTTTTACTTAAACCAATATCATTTTCGGATTATTTTAAGTACGAGTTCGCATTAAAACAATTTTATAATTCTGGAAACAAGCGCATTTTGAGATTGATTCAATCTTAGTTTTATTTAAATCAATCTCATTTTCGGATTACTTCAAGTACGAAATCGGTATTGAATATGGATAATTTGAGTATTTTGCGATTGAAAATCCGTGTTTGAATCAATCTTTTTGTACTTGATTCAAGAAAATCCGTACTCACCGTACTATCAATCCCGCTTCGGATTGATTTGAGTACGTTTGGATTGATTTTTCTTTTGAGTGTATATATAACTTGTACTAGGTAAATTTTATGTTATTGTCATGACATTAATAAACTTCCTTTGGCCACCCTATTCATACATACTTCAAAACACTTCCACATTTTTCATTCATATACTGTTCTCATTGATTAAATTTATTTCATTGATTAACGTGTTTCATTCATTCTTGTTTTTTTTATAAATCTTATAAGTCTAGAATATTCTATTGCGACTTTGCCAATGAGAAGATTGCAACAACATTTTCTTACCGCGATTTCAGAAATATTAATATCTTGGACTTGGAATCAGACCTTAGCAATATTCTATGGAATCAAATTTATTGCACGTCGTCAGTTGATGAACAAGTATCGTTTATAAATGCCAATATCTTGCACCTTTATAACAAACATGTTCCCCTAAAAACTAAGACAATTAGGAACAGTGAACGGCCATGGTTTAATAATGATACTAAATCGTTAATACAGCGTCGGGATAATATGTATCATATATGGAAACGATACAGGACACCAGAATATCTTGAGCAGTATCGTCTAGCTAGGAAAGCTGTTGTGACTAAAATAAAACACGATAAATCTGTGTATTATTCCAATAAATTCAACAGCGCTGTTAACACAAAAAAGACGTGGAAAATAATACGCGATATTGGAATTGGTAAGACAACCAAGCGTGAAGATGATGTTGATGTTAACTCGCTTAACGAATCTTTCGTAAATATCCCATTGCCAACAGTAAACCCTGGTTTTTATACTCAAACGTCGCCATTTGATCCATACGTTGCTAAGTTTAGTTTTAAGTGTCTTAATCTAAATGATGTTGCAGATGGCTTCCTTCAAGTCAAATCAAACGCAATCGGTCTGGATGATATTAACCCAAGGATGATATTAACTACCAGGGATAATACACCCTATCAAACATCTCTATAACACAATTATAACCACAAGTACCTTTCCGACGGAATGGAAGTATGCCAAAATCATTCCAGTACCAAAAACAAACAATGAATACCGCCCGATATCCATATTACCATACATTTCAAAAGTTTTTGAACGACTTATACATAAACAAATCGTTGAATATATAAATCAGTACAGTTTATTAACGGATCGTCAGTCAGGTTTTAGATCTCAGCATAGCTGTTTAACCGCCCTAACTGATGTAATCGAAGCCATAAGAAGCAACTTAGATGATGGGAGAATTTCATTTTTAGTCTTGCTCGATCATTCAAAGGCCTTTGATACGGTTCACCACTCTATACTGGGTTTCAAATTATCTAATATGTTCAATTTCTCCACAACTGCCGTTAGATTGATGTCAACATATTTAACTGATAGATGGCAATACGTCTCTAATAAAGGCCTTCTCTCTAATCCTCTTCGCGTGACTAGAGGTGTTCCGCAGGGTTCCATACTGGGACCATTACTGTACTCGATCTATGCTAATGATATACCAAAACAGTTAAAATATTCAAGAATGCAGATGTATGCTGATGATATACAGCTCTACCTGGATAGCTGCAAAGCATCCATCCGACTGCAAACGGTTTACGAATTAACCCGGAAAAGTCAAAATGTATTATAATTTCAAAAACTCACTCAAAATCGAGTCAAGAATTGATGTTTTCCTGGGTGGTAGCAAAATTGATATTGTTAAGTCTGCAAGAAATCTTGGTGTGGTTTTCAACAGCACACTCACTTGGTCAGATCACATCAACCAATCATGTGGAAGAGTGTATAGTATGTTAAGGTGTTTATGGGCAACACAGTATTGCACACCTTTAAAAATAAGACTACTCCTGGCTAAAACATACTTACTACCAGCTTTGATGTATTCATCAGAAATCTTTTGCGGTTGTAACTCAAAAGACACTGCTAAACTAAACACAACGTTCAACAACATTGTACGTTACATATTCTCCTTGAGGAGATTTGATCATGTTTCTCAATACTCCAGTCGAATATTTAATGTCACCTTTATGAACTACTTAAAGATAAAAAACCTTGTTTTCCTACATAAAATTGTAACAACGGAACAACCGAAATATCTTCATGATCGCTTAATATTTATGAGGTCTGCAAGGGGAAATGGTATCATGCAAATTCGATATCGAGACACGGCATCTGAAAGACACTTTTTTATATTAACTATCCGTCTCTGGAACCAACTTCCCTCAAACTTTCGTACTATTGGCAACGCAAATAAATTCAAACAATTACTTCAACATTTTTACCAAACTTAATCTGCTGCAAAACATTAGTAACTTCTATGAACATCTCACAGTATTTTTTCTTATGTTTCCTTTTCATCTATTTTTTATTTAATGTTTCTTTTTTTCCCTCTATCTTAAATTATTAAATTATTAAATTTCATATTATTATAATTTTTTATCAACATAATGTTTAAACCAACGATATTTTTTATTGATATAACTTCCGGATTCTGATACTGTAAATTATAAGATATTATATCTTGTTGTATCCGAAATTGCAAACTTAATAAATAAATAAAAATAAAAAAAATAAAAAATAAATAAAAAAATATAGCTAATCATACGAGCATTAAAGTAGTATACATCATTTTAGTTAAAACATCGGAAGTGAACAAAGCTCTAGCCAGAAACTGAGAAGGAAAACTTAAATATTTCTTTGTCTAACTTGTGTAAATTTATTTAAAAGTGGAGTAAAAGGTGAATATTTGCAAATCTAGTTTTTCCATAGTTATTTATTTTATTTTAATTTTTGGACAGAAAAGAAAATTTAATTAATATAGTCCGAGGTTTTGTTGGAGTAAAAATCGTGTCGTGGAAGAGTGAACCTAACCTAGACCCATGTGCTATAATTGCATTTTCATTCGGCATAGATGTGCATGACGTGACACTTTGATCCACCGACTATTGGAGATATATCGCTGGATAATTTCCATATTTAAGTTTTCATTCACATCGTACAATTGTGGCCGGCCAAAGCACTCCAACAGCCGGAAAGACCAACTCACATTATTTGTTTTATTCCTAAACCCAGCAGAGTGCACCCTCTCAGGGGACTTCTTATTGCTATAGTTGGCTACATAGAAAAGACTAGAAGAAAAAAAAACTCGTAACATTAAATTTTTATATGCAGTTAAAAATTTGGATCTAAAAGTGTTCTACCCTCGTGTTCCCATAAATTTGAGTAATTTTATTTAAATTTGCCATCTACGTATTTGATTTCATTCATTGAATTTTTATTTGTTTTTCTTCGTTATTCATATTCTTTATTTCATTCATTAAAATAATCATTTGTAGTTCTATAGTGTTTTTTTTTATATTTTCGCTCTGTGGTTGTATCGATTTCTTTTACTTACATTCTTTGATTAAGCTACGCTTAATCCAAAAATAATGTAAAAGTAAACTAAGAGATCGACATAATTACAGAGATTATGTTAAATAGTTTAATGTTAATTTTTTTTGTAAATCATTTATTTACGATTATTTAGTTTTTTTTTAAGAGAAAAATAATAACAAAGTATTGTTGTGTTGGTTAAGCAGTAAGAGCATCGATGGAGAAGATCTTCCACATCAGTTGCGTCAAACAAAAAAAACAGAAAAAAAAAATAATTGACATGTAAGTGAATTCTCTTTAATATAATTTATTTCTTTGTTATTATATTTTTTTTTATGGAGTAAAAATAAGAATGGAATCGTTGTTTTAGTAAATCTCTTATTTGTACTCCAATTGTAATTATTTTCTTTACTACTTTTTATTTATTTTTGTAAACTTGTTTTGCTATTTCATTCATGAAATTTTGGTTTCATTTATAAACTGTCATTCCGCAGTAATTTTATTGTCATCCTTTATTTTGTCATTTCTATTTAAGTATCAGTTGAGTTTAGTAAATACTATTTGGTTTATTTTTTTTTTGAGTTATATTTCTTTTGCTTTTGTAATGTGCCAAATAAACTATTATTCAAATCTATATTCCTAATAACCTTCAATAATATTTTAATGCTCAGCAATAGTAACAAGTTAGAGTGCTATATTCGGCTGTGCCGAATCTTTGATACCCTCCACCGACAGTTCGAATGTTTAAGGAGTAATATCTGTATGATGTCTTTTTATTATTATTATCTTAAACTGTGACGATTTGTTATTAATTATGGTTTTAGGAGACTAAACTGTTTTCCGGGAGTAGGGCATATATGGGGCCTAGGGTAAATTATGTACCGATCTTCACGAAATTTCACGGTATCATTTATAGTCCTATAAAATTGTGACGAGCCAAAATTTGTTATGATTGCATTATTTTTTACGGTTTTAGGCGTACTAAACTGTTTTCCGGGAGTAGTGTTTATATGGGGCTTAGGATAAATTATGGACCGACCTTCGCGAAATTTTACAGTGTCATTTCTAGTCGAATAAAACGGACTTGTGCAAAATCTTATGTCATTCCGTGCATTTTTGCATCATTTATGTTAGTTTTTGTAACAAAATTATCAAGTTTTTGAAGGTGGTGGTTCCACATTTTGATTCATAGCTCTGGTCCTACTGAACCGATTTTGCTGAAATTCAATCCCAAACTGCTTAGGATAACTACAAGCAATTTGACACCTAGTTTGTTTATTTCTTTTGAGTTTTTCGAAAGTGAGCGTGTTTTCAACAGACGGACAGACGGACAGACGGACATGGCTAAATCGACTTAGAATTTCTCAAGCAGCCAGAATATATATACTTTATGGGGTCTGAGATGAATAATAAAAAAGTTTCACACGGAATGACAAACTTAGTATACTCTCTTCACAACTAATTGTGGTGGAGGGTATAAAAATAATTATTTTGTTAAATAAAGCCGGTATGAATTTTTAAAATTTTAATTTGGTCTGAACTTAGTTTAATTTGATTGTGTAGATTGTTGGGTCTTCAATATCATCGGAAGACATGGAGGGTGTAGGGTCAAGAGCAGGCATAGAACAGGCTATGTTTGAATAAGTCTTCATATGTTTATGGTTATGTTCCGAACCAAAATTCTTTATACCGCTATTAAATCTAAAAATGTGTGTACAAATTTTCTGTTATGGTGTTTCTTGTGAGGGCTCGTGTAATTTTTTTAACTTTAACAGAACCCACGCTGACTGAAGCAGCCGTTAAATATTCAAGGTACACACTTAGTGAAATGCACAAAATCCATCAGCCTACAATAAAATAATGCTTACACAAGATTCGTAACAAACTTTGTCATTTCGTTTGTAATTTCTACAATATTGATCCTACACCCTATAAAGTATATATATTCCGTCTGTCCGTCCGTTCGTCTGTCTGTTGAAATGGGTTTTCCGAAGCCCCCAGAAATGATGGGGGCTTGGTTGGTGTATGTATCTGTCAGGTATTCTTATTATAATTTTGCTATTTCAATTCAGCCAGATCGGTCCAAAAATGGCTGAGATATGAGCAAAAAAAATCCCTTGTGGTTGTTGTATTATTATTACTTTTTTCTGTATATCTGGAGAACGGCCAGAGCCAAAATTTTCAAATTCGGTACAAACATTTAGGTTATAAATACACACCATCCCACAAAATGTGGGCGGGATTGGAGAAGTGGGCATGGTATCTCCCATACAAAAAATATTAAAAATTGTATAAAAACCTGAATTTTTTGACTGTAATATGACCTATGGTTACGCCTTATATATCAAAAGATCGGAAATTTTTAATAGAAAATATTTTCTGAAAAACGCAGGAAAATCGGTTCAGCTACGAAAAAGTTATGACCAAAATATTAATTTCGCTTTTTGCTTTTTAAATTTCATTTATAATAAAATTTTAAGTATTGTAAATATGTATGTATATGTAAAAATTATTTAGTTCCTCTGTATTCTGCTCGCACAATGGTGAAGGGTATATAAGATTCGGCACAGCACATTTATAAAAACGTTCAAACGTTCAGACGTTCAAACAACCTGTAGTCATTTGTTATGCAGTTTAATAAAGAACGAGATAGGAAAATTGGTAACAATATAGTGTGGAACAGAAAAGTCGCTGTAGTACAACGTGAAGAATAGCGCTGCAAGCTAAGCTGTCAAAAGTTAAAAACGGCAGCTTTAAAGTAGTGTCAACAGAACGTAGTTGTAGTAGTCGTTGCCGTTAAAGCGCAAAAATCTAAATTTTGAACTTTGTTTCGCTATACTACTACAACTTCAAATACTACTACACATACTTTATTCTGTTCAAGATTTGCTATTCCTTTCATATAATCGTGGTAAAGTTGCTGTAACCACAACCCATATGCATAAGTTTAGGTACATGCAAACAAAATAAATGAACTATAATGATACCAACTTGACTTGTTTGCGATTTTTGTTTTCATAAACAGCTAAAATTGGATATTTATGTGAAAAAGTAGCCACCATATTTGTTCATGTGTGCAGCTAACTTTGATGTTTTATATGAAAATATTTTAACGCTGCCCAAAAATATGAAAAATGTGCAGGTATACAAAATGCACGTAAAGCAGGATTTTAAAGAATAATTACAGAAAATATGTATTTTGGGCAGTTAAGTCAAAGTCCAGCTAACTTAAATTTTGTGTATGAAAATAATTTTAAAATGCCAAAAATTTTGGGCACTTATCTTAAATGTGCAGGTACAAAAAGTGCACTTAAAAAAGTGCACGTAAATAAAAGGCAGTTTAGTCAAAACTACTGTATATATTGAAAATCTGGTCACACTCCGTGTAACGTATGTTTTTACAGTTTGCAACGTTTTATCAAACAAACAAGAGAGAAAAGAGCGTAAGAAACAAAGAGAATTAAGAAATTGTAACTGTAATGATTTGGTATTTAATCAGCGTTGCCATTTTGGTGCCTTTCGGGTATTTTTTGGTGCTTTTTTGCTTATGCAATACCCGAAATTTTGTTAAACACCCGTTTTTGAAACGCGGGTATTTATAGTGCTTTTAACAATTTCTCACAGTGCCTTTTAAGTAATCTACATATATTTTTGGCACTGAACCATTTTGCTATTATTCTGTAAACACAGCGAATACTTTTTTTTACCAACTGCGAATTATTTGCATTTATGTTTTGAGTAGTATTTGCAAACTCTTCTAGGCTTTTCTTAAGCATCATCAGTGTTGCCAACTTAGTGCTTTTGGCACTATTTATGGTGCTTTTTGATGCCTCAAAACGCCAAAATTGTATCCTTAGTTAGCTTTTTCAATTTTTCGTTAGTGCCTTTAACGCTTTTTAAAATTTTTATTTATTTTACCATTTTTTAAAACTTCGGTTATATAGAGGATGATTTAGATGAGATTAGCTATTTGGAGTACAATTTTGAGAAAGCCTGTAAAGATTTTAAGATTTCAAATGATAAAAAAAAGTGATAAAAGAAAGTTGCATTCGATTTACCAAAAACTTTATTTACGAGGTTTGAGCTAGGCTTCCTAGCAATTTGGAAATTTTACAAAACGTTGCACTTTTAAGCGTTGACAACATATTTAGTAATCGTAATAAAAATGATGTATATGGATGTAGAAAATGGCTTGAAAAATATTAAGAATTGTAAATGAAAAATTAAACAACGATTTTGAGTCATGTAGAAAAAACGTATTAAAAAGTTTAAAACATGCAGTCGGAAACCGTATTTTTTCGAGCTACGAAAATCGAGCTCGCACTGTATTACTGTTTTACTGTTTTATGGCCAATTCAAACACCAAATGATTTGGATAGTATTATTTTTATTGAAGATAATAATAATACATTTAAAAATTTTTATATACAAATGTAAATATATTTATTATTTAATTTTAAATGAAAATGGTCCCTCATCTACGCCGTCAACTTTTTTAAAATTTTGGAGGTATTTAATATTCGGCACAGCCGAAGGCAACTTGTTTTGTGTTTAGTTAAATTGTAAAAATGGATTAGCGCTTTTTTACGCTTTTTTTGTTCAAAATAGTGCTTTTTAGTGTTTTTTTTTAATTTTAAAGTGCTTTTTGCTCTCAAAAAGTTGGCATCACTGTATTTAATGCTATGAAACTTATCAAAAAATTAACTCAATTTTAAGCAATAAAATCAAACGGGACTTGATTAATATGAGCACACAAAAATGTTAAAACTCATATAATTTGTAGTAAATATAATAATTTGTTTCGTTAATACAATGATCTCGTTATCTATAAGCGTAATTTATCATTAACGGTTCAGTAACAAGTAACGAAAGAGGAAAGACAAGGGCTAAAAATTCTTTTTTTTAATTTTTAATTTAAATACACAAAACGTGGTATAAGATACAGTAGTTTTGACTTAACTACCTTTTGTTTACGTGCCCTTTTGACTTAACTGCACAAAATTTTTTTTTTTTTTTTGGAATTATTCTGTATAATTCCATACAAATTCCTTTTTTAAGTGCACTTTCTATACCTACACATTTAAGATAAATGCACAAAGTTTTTGGCATTTTAAAATTATTTTCATACAAAAAATTCAAGTTACCTGCACTTTGACTTAACTGCCCAAAATACATATTTTCTGGAATTATTCTTCAAAATCCTTGTTAACGTGCATTGTGTATACCTGCATATTTTTCATATTTTTGGGCAGCTTTAAACACTTTTCATATAAAACATCAAAGTTAGCTGCACATGTGCACATGAAAAAAATGTGGTGGCCACTTTTTCACGTAAATATCCGATTTAAGCCGTTTATAAAAAAATAAAACGCGATTATTTTGTTGTTTTTTTTTCATAAATTTTTATGCTCTTTGTGAATTCTCATTGTTTTTGTTAATGTTCCTTTTATATTGACAGCCTGTAAATATACATACATACATTTATAAAATGATCTGTTATTCGAAATAAAATTTTAATAAAATATAAATTTATGTACGTTGTTTTCGGTTAATTAAGCCCCCCTTATTTGAGATTTCCGTTTTATTACACTAAAAATCATGAACCGAAATCAGTCAGTATAGCTATCAATGTAAAAATTCCCGTTTAGTTGAGTTCTGTTGAATTGCGTCAGCCGCTTAATTATTTCGCCAAATAAGACCGCATTGCGAAAAACAAAAGCAAATGTTTTGGTTAATTGTTTTCGTATACTTAATGTGTTTTTGCTTCACAAACGTAAAAAAATTATTTTACGGCAAGAAAGATTGTACGATGGACGAACCTAATATTTATTTTGTTTTAAAAAACCTAAATTATTTGTTAACTTAATAAATAAAGAAATGTGTTTTATTTTCTATCTACACATGGGTGTTTCGCTTTTTGCACATCTTGCTCAATTAAGCGATTTTCGTTTTAATTCCGTCGGCGATTCATTGAGTTCCCGTTTAATTGCGTTAATAGTCGTGCATTTTTAGAAACTCAATTTAGTGGGAATAACTTTATTAATAAAAAGATTTTTATATTCTACTTTTAAATCAAACACTTTACTTTAGGTGCACTTTTGTGCAGGTAACCACAATTGTGTACCTGCACATTAAGCCAAGTAAATGCATTCAAGATAGCTGCATTTTTGATTTACCTGCACAAAAAAATCGTGCAAAGGAGATTGTGCAGCTTAGTCAAAATTACTGTATAAGAAAGAAAATTTAGAACCAAAAACAAACACGCCATATACAATTCATGTTTTCTGTTAGCGATATGGTAAGCGAAACTTTTAAGTTTCTCGCTTACAAACCTGCTTCGTTGGCAGCTCCATTTTTTATTGGAATGTATGTATTAGCATATTTTTTTTGTTACAATTTATATTCTTAAAACAGTTTGGGTGTTGATACTTTGCGCTTAAAGTCTATTATTTTCGAACTACTTTAAACATATTTAAACATAAGAGACTTGCGCAAGTAACTTGCCGAGTGTGAAAGGGGTATTTATAACACAAAATTCAAATTGAAGAGAAAGCTAAATGCATTTTTGAAAAAAGCTGGAAAAAAGCTAAATGAAATATTTCAAGCTAAACATGAAAAAAAATAAAGGTAAATTTAGCTCGAAAAAAGCTAATATGGTCACACTGGTTACACGAATGATATGTATCGTTCATTTATGTTAAGGCTCTAGAGGTACATGTCTAAAAAACAGAATGATCAGAGGCTCTAGAGGTACATGTCTAAAAAACAGAATAAGAGTGAATAATTGCAAAAAAAATTTAATGAAGAACTACATAGCATTAATGAAAACATTACGTTTATAAAAAATCGGAAATAAGCCTACAAAACCACAAAAAATGGATTTAATTAATTCGTTTTTATAAAGCTTCTATTATAATCAATAACCAAAGCATATATATTTTTTTATTGATTTCTTAAAAGAATAAAAAAATAATATTTTCTTTGTCAACGTAAAAAAACTGCATGAGGGCTACGTAAAAACCAAAACATCAACAATTAACAGTGAGTTTATCTCTTCTAACATTCCCCACTACAATTAATTGGAATTCATCCAACATTAATTGTAGTTGTAAGTAGGTTAAGAAAAAACAAAACAAAAACAACTTGCAAAAGCATGTTGCCAGCTTAAGTTTTTTTAGGCCGTGCACCTGCCAGTTTATTATCAAAATTATTTTTGAGAATAGGTACAAAATTTTAATTGAAAAGATTTTGTTATTCGTGCTTAATTCTCAGTTTTTATTCTTGATAAAAACACTTGAAATTTATTTTTGATGGGATAAGCTATTCCTATGCGCATTTCACTGGTTGCTTAGGCCAGATCATTAGGAAACTTCATCCATAAAGATTTGAGAAATTAAGGAATTTTTTAAGAACTAAGCACGAATAACAAAATCTTTTAAATTAAAATTTTGTATTCCCAAAAATTGTTTTGATAATAAACTGGCAGGTGCACGGCCTAAAAAAACTTTAACTGGCAACATGCTTTTGCAAGTTGTTTTTGTTTTTACTTTGGTTTTTCTTAACCTACTTACAACTACAATTAATGTTGGAAGAATTCCAATCAATTGCAGTGGGGAATGTAAGGAGAGATAAACTCACTGTTTATTGTTGATTTTTTTGTTTAAACTTTGATATTGTTACAAGAAGAACTGTTGCGTATGATTCTTATACGCTTAGCAGTTTTATTTGGTTTAATATCTTTAGTTTTTCTAAAATCTTTATGGATGAAGTTTCCTGATGATCTGGCCTAAGCAACCAGTGGAATGCGCATAGGAATAGCTTATCCCATCAACAATTAATTTCAAGTGTTTTTATCAAGGATAAAAACTGGGAATTAAGCACGAATAACAAACAGGGGTGTTCTGGAAATCGAAAACGCAAGAATTTGGAAGTTGTTTTTAAAAAACTTTTGATCTAATTTTTATAATTTTTGTTATAAAATTCCGTTTAGTAGAGAACTATTTGTATAATATTTGTCATAAAATTATTTTTTTACAGAAATCTTTTTCAAAAACGACGTTTAAAATCCTTAGTTTTGCGTTTTCGATTTCCAGAACAGCCCTGAAAATCTTTTAAATTAAAATTTTGTATTCCCAAGCCTGAATTTTTTTTACATACAACTTGTAACATTAGTAAGTTTAAAAAAAACTTAATATAAAAATAAAAAAACTTTTTATTGATTTGCTTAACAAGTCGATTCAAATAAAAATTAATTGAATCAAACCAAGTTTTCTTAGGAATTTTCTGAAAAATTTAAAGAAGCATTTGTTTCTTGATTCGATTCAATTCAACAATGAAGAAAACCAGACAAGAAATACGATTCGATTTAAGAGCAGCTTGATTTCAGAAATATCTTCCTTATTTTTAATAAAAACAAGCTAAGTACTTTTGTAATTCTTGTATTAGAAAATTTTTGATCATATACCAAAAACGTGAATTTTTTGATTATGAGAAAATGTTAGACACAAGATCTAAAATTTCAAAGACAATAGATTGAAAAAACGTCTTATTAAACTACTTAACATGACTCTGTTGATGGCACGGTCAGCCCTACACCCAGTTTAAGTTCTGATAAGTCTAAAAGAACTGGCCTTTGGAGCGTTTTTTTTAACAATTTTATTAGAAAATTTCGAGAAGGATTATCCTCCGTCCATCCTACGCTGTGGTTTAGCTAAAGAAGAAGTCTAGAGATACCTTAGATCTTCATATTTTTCTAGAGAGGCATATCCGCTTGTTTACTGACAGAATGAAATGTTATACCCAATATTCAAGAACATGGCGCAGACAAACACAAAATTTTTTTAATATAAAATTAATACTCTCTAACACCTTTTTTGTTTAAAACATAAATTAACTTTTGTTAATTTTACCATGAATTCAAATTCAAATCATTGTTTTTAAAATCTTATTAATCGGGCCCGTTCTGATAATCACGTGCTTTCGAAATCACACGTGTGATTTTGTGGCGTTCTGAAAGTCATACCGTTTTTGTGATTGTCGGTGTGCTTTCGGCAATTGAAAATCACACCGAAACACACAAAAAAGGAACACCAAAATATCACACTTGTAATTTTAAAACGCACATGAGATTTTAAATCTGGTTACTTGAGTTGAAGTGGTTTTTAGAACAGGCCTGAATATTAATTTCAATTTATAATAATCTAGTACACAGTAATTTTGTATAATCAACTTGAGTTTTGCTAATTCAACCTTAAATTTAAATTTTATATTCGTATATCGGTATCGTGCTTTATTGCATCCGAATGTTTCGCTTTCATTCCAGTTTCTAGAGTAGGCTCGTTTTCTTCATTTTCATCACCTTCACAGTTTATGGGATCATCATGATTTTCATTGAACCATTCGGTTAGATCGTCCGGTGTTAAATTAAACTAAAAATTTCAAAGGTATGACTACAAAATTTGTTAAAGATACACACATGATGAATTTCATTTAAAAATCGAGATAAAACTGAAATTTTGAACCCGACCCCCTCAGATATCGATGAAATTTTGTTCATAGCTAAATTTGATCAATACAAACAAACTCTCATTTTTAGAAATGACTGTTTTGCGATTTTTTGGGCGTGACACAGTGGGAACGTTTTCGAAAAAACGCGAAAATGGTCGAAAAGAGCTCCATTTAAACTACAATAACTCAGAATCGGCTGAACCGATTTCCATGATCTTGGTATCATTAAAAAGATATTTTAACAGGCTTTATGACACGTTTAAAAAAGAAATACACTGTAAAAAAATTTATAACAAAAAAAAAATTTAACTGACGAAAAAACCAAAAAGATCAAGGGTTTTTTTTACAGTGTATTAATTTTTTAAAAAGGTTTATCCTTCATCTATACCATATCAAAAAATAAAAATGGGTTCTTTTGTAGTTTTTTTTATATAATTTTTTAAGTAGTGTCACTTCTAGTAATTGCCCTTATATTTTATAACAAAAAAAAATTTTAGGTAACGAAAAACCAAAAAAGATCAAGGATTTTTTACAGTGTATTACTTTTTTAGAAAGGTATTTCCTTCACCTATAACATATCCAAAAAGTAAAATGGGTTCTTTTTTATTTTTTTTTTAAATAATTTTTTAAGTAGTGTCACTTCTAGTAATTGCCCTTATATAAAAAATCCTTGATCTTTTTTGGTTTTTCGTTACCTAAATTTTTTTTTTGTTATAAAATATAGGGGCAATTACTAGAAGTGACACTACTTAAAAAATTATATAAAAAAAACTACAAAAGAACCCATTTTTATTTTTTGATATGGTATAGATGAAGGATAAACCTTTTTAAAAAATTAATACACTGTAAAAAAACCCTTGATCTTTTTGGTTTTTTCGTCAGATAAAATTTTTTTTTGTTATACATTTTTTTAAACGTGTCATAAAGCCTGTTAAAATATCTTTTTAATGATACCAAGATCATGGAAATCGGCTTAGCCTATTCTGAGTTATTGTAGTTTAAATGGAGCTCTTTTCGAACATTTTCGCGTTTTTTCGAAAACGTTCCCACTGTGTCACGCCCAAAAAATCGCAAAACAGTCATTTCTAAAAATGAGAGTTTGTTTGTATTGATCAAATTTAGCTATGAACAAAATTTCATCGATATCTGAGGGGGTCGGGTTCAATGCATCTCGATTTTTACATGAAATTCATCACATATGGATTTTCACTTACATTTGAAAAAATTTAATCAAGAAGTAGCATCCCATTTGCGATCGTTACGACATCTTCCTCAATCATCAAAATCATCATCTATAGGAAATACTTTATTCCAGCTTTTGGATAGATTTGTTTCTTTTACAGATTCAAAATATTGCGCTATTATCGTGGCAGCATCGTATAAAGTTAAATTTTTTAAAACTTTCAATACGTTTTCCTCATTGGAAGATATAACTTTTGACAACAGGCTATTTTTGTTGTGCAATTTAACGAGCTTTATGGCATTTTGGTCCATTGGTTGTATCAACGGTGTGACATTTGGTGGCATATCAGGGTTCAGAAATATTCATGTATGAATACTAAAATTCCAACATTCATGATAAATTGACATAAATAATGCTTGCAACATTTTTTGTTTTATTCTCGCACTGTAAAATGAATAGCTAAGAATTGTTTTTAAGAATGAATACAATTGTTTTTTATTTTCCAGTTTTAACACATGCGCGTATGTGGATAGTGAGAAGTAAAAATTCCAAATACTAAAAATATGAGAGGCTAATCGTTGCGCTCATAATTTTTTAATCTCTGTTCTGTTTAGCATTATTCGCGTCAAGGCGAATTGACTAGAAGGTAAGGTCAACTCTACAACTACAATGCTTCTGTGGTCAGGTTGTCAAAAAAATTGCTAGTAAAAAAAATAGGTTTGTTTACATAAAAAACTAGTTTGTTTACAAACTTTGACAAGTCGACCACCGAAAAAAAACACCATATGTTGACTTGACCCCACCTTCTAGTCAATTCGCCTTAATTCGCGTTAACTTGGTGGCAGTGTTGCTAACTCACGTGTAACTACACATATCATGTGTAATATTTTTTTTCATGTGTAGCCAATGAGTAATTGACTGCATGTGTGATTCATGTGTAATTTAATATTTTAACGTTTTGTAGCACTGATTTTTGTTATTATTTTTTCACAAGAAGTAAAAAGGTTTATTATTCTTAGCAAAACTTAAAAATTTAATTAAAAGAATGAAAGAGTTAAAAGAGCTAAACTTAAAATGGTTGCATCATTAACTACTAACCATTTGGCATTGAGATAGCTTTTGCCACAATTTATTATAACGAAGAAACATCCTGAGTACATTATTCTTTTATTTTCAAAGAGGGTGAATCATCGACTGCAAAAGAAATTTTTGAGCATCCAAAAGCATAATTATAGAAAAAGGGATTCCTTTTGAAAATCTAGTTGCATTTGCTCTAGATACACCTAATGTTATGTTTGGACAGTATAATTCAGAAGTTAAGTTGCTAAAAGACGAAAAGTCAGTTATTATTTCGATAAAATGCTCGTGCCACCTAATACATTTGGTAGCGTCGAAGGCCTGTCTGAACCTTCCAACATATTTTGCAGATTTAGTTTGTAATATTAGATCTTGTTTTATTACAAGTAATGCTCGGCAGATAAAACTTAGAAGTTTCAAGAATATTTTCGCGACAACATGCACTCTTACATTTTGTAAAATTTTATATTCATAGTAATTTGAAGGCAGAAAATAATTGGAAAAAGGTTTTTGAAATAAAAAGTTCCTTTGGAGACAGATTATTTCCTACTTTGCAAATAGTTATTTTTGTTTTAATCTTTTAAATGGTAAATTAAAATTATTATTTTTTTGCATTAAAAATAGCAACGATACGATTGTTGTAAACAAAAAGCAAATAAAGAGACATTTGGAAAAAATTTTGTGTCTTGGATAAGTAAAAAATGTCCGGTATATCCAATGTTGCAGCAATAGAGGAACTGAATTTACATTCTGTTGAAAAATTGCGTCAACGACATTTGAGGAATGCATCAGATCCTTTATCATACCGAAATGAAATGTATGTTACATATCGTCACCTAAAATGCAAAACGGCTCAACAACAAAAAAAATCGAAATAAGAGTTTTTGATTGAGTTTTGTTTGTTTTATTATACTTTATGTTCACAAACAATTTTAGATCAAAAATGGCGACACTTTATTAAAGAATTTTTTTTGTTAAGTTGTTTGCTTCTCCCATAAAAAAAGTGTTGTTACGCCCTTTTGCATTTTAGGTGACGATATTTATGTTTATTTGTTTTGCAAAAATGCATAAATTTTTAGTGGTTTGTACGAAATAAAAAGGTGGAATAATAAGTTTTTTTTGGTATATATGGTGCTTAAAATATCAATTCCACTTAGAAAATTGAAATTGGTTAACGGTTTTGATTCCACTTTTGATCGAAATTTGTTTCTGTGACATGAGTAAAAATATAACAGGTGTAATTCGTATTTTCATGTTCATGATCATGCCAAAGTTACACTGCTTGGTGGCCACACGATCAAGTGTTGCCTTTCAATTCCATTCAATTTGCAATACACTCTCACTTTTTTACTAACACACTCACACTTTTTAAATTGACCACGAGATGGCTTTTAATTTCATCTGTCCATTTGTTTGGCAATTTTACTCTCAATTTAACAGCTGATTACATGTTTGTCTTTATAAATATTTTTCTTGATGAAATCTTGAAAGTAAATTGCTTACAAATTGAGTGCAGCCTACGTTACAGCTTTCAATTTATGCAAATTTTGACAATCAGTATATCGCTAATGCGATGGAACTCTGGCACTCTTGTCTTATGCACTTATTTAGGAATATCAATTGCAATTATTTGCTATTTGTAAATTTGTATGTGGTACTAAGAGCGAAGTCTGGTTTTCTGATCATTAATAATTATTAATAATTTCGCAACACTACAAAAATCATTTTCCGGCAAATGAATGTTTTCTCAGACATTGGAACAAAAAACCATCAGCTATTTAGAAAGTTCAGCGAGGCAACCTCCTATTGGACCAAAGATCTATTGGATAGACTTTGCTGCGAACTAGAATGAAAACAGAACTTTTATGTTCAGTTATACGGAAAAAAGAAGAAGGTGCAAAATTAGCTAACGTTTGTTGCCAAAACTTTAAACATATCCGACGATATTGTAAAAAATCGGTTTATCTCAAAAGTACCAAAATGAGTTGGTATATGAGGAAGATAAAAATGTCAAAATTGAAATTTTAAACAGTAGTAACAACTTTATTTAATCGCGATTTCATTTCTAATGTTACCTACAATCACTCGAAGTGCTACTTGTTGTGCAACTTCAATAGAACAAAATTAGCTACTTTTAGTTACAACTATTACACTTTTATCGTTAATGTACTTCATGAGCAATTTTAAAAGCTATTTGAGGGGTTTCTGCATGCTATTACGGTTTGGCAACAAATATTGACATCACTAATGGCTTAGAAAAATTAAAACAATTATAATATACATATGGCCATTTTCTCAATGTATCGACAAACTGTCTGTTACTTAATGTCAACATAAATTTATTATACCGATAAACTGTCCGTTAACGATTTTGGGTTTCTCAATGTACCGACAAAAAACATTGGTTTAAGTTGGCAACACCACTCAAAATACATGTAAAAGTTGTGAGTCAGCTGATTGAATTTATCTGTACGTCAAATAAAAGAAAAATAAATAATTGGCAGATGAGTGCCGGTTAGCATTGCGGCAAAATAGAAGGAAATGAGACATTGAGAAAACCAAATTTCTTTAATGTTCAGTTTTTCGTTAGGAAAAAAGATAATCGCCTAATGAGAAAATGCCCAATAGACTTTTTTTGTTACATTAATGCAACATGTTTCTCAGAAAAAAAATCGTCATAAAATATATTATAATGTTACATAATAAAAAGTGTTTATATTAAACAAAATTAATCACCCCTATCGTGAATAACAAGTGGAATTTTTGTTCCCATGAAATTTTCATTCCCCTCGAAGGGAAAAAAGCAATCGTGAATCTCATGTGAAAAATTGTTCATGCTATCTGTTCCAGTGAATGTAAAAAAGAAGAAAATTAGAAAAAATTAAAAATCATTGAAATTTTTGTTTAAAAATATACACGTATATATTTTAAAGGAAAGTTAAAATAATAAATCTAAATAATTAGTATTGGAGGGATAGGTTTGATAACAACGTTAGTTTTTTGCACTTTTTAAATTTTATGTAGTAAAATATTTTCCAAAATTCTGCCACCACGTCTTTCACAAATCCGGCGGCAATCAACCTGTTGTTTTGCATTTTGTCGACCAATATATCGGTTTGTGCCTTATTAACGGATCTAGCCCTTAATATTCGATTTATAGGAGGAACTACTAACATACACGTTCTATTCCCTAACAAAAATAAAGTGAGAAAATCTAAGGGAAATGTGAACAAATTACGAGGAAAAAAACTTTTCACGATAAGGGGAATTTATTCCCGTGAACATTTTTTCACGTTATTATTCTCCTTTGAATTACATTTTTTCATGGGAGCTGTTCATGATCGCAAATATGTGAAAAGGGGAAAAATTACAAGGGAAAAATTATTCACGATAGGGGTGAATATGTAAAAAAATTCAAATGTAAATTTTTTATTATATTCATAAAAATCAATGTTACAAAACTAGCACTTTTGTTTTTCATTGTAGAACAATGTAGCACTTTTTTTTTGTCGATTTAGCACTTTTAATTTGAATTCTTCTGGCAAGCCAGCAAATATGTTTCCATTCATTCTATTTTGTTATTTAAATTTTTTTTGTAAAAATTCATTATATATAGTACAAAAATTTGCTGTTTGTTCGTGATATAAGGCACTCAATGGAAAAATATGACCGTACGTTAAATCGCGAAATCGTTAAACTGAGCATACGTAAAACCGGGATACCACTGTATATTAAAAAGAATACAAATAAATAAATACTTCTTATGTATTTCAAAAGTATTATTTTTAACAAATAAACTTTTCAATTTTTATAAAGTCAAGTTCTTAAGAACACAATTGAATAAATAAACAGATGTGTAAATTGTTTTAAATTTGAAATAAAGATTTTGTTCGTACGATACAGACCTGGGGGATCTCAATTACATTTCAATTACAATTACATGTAATTTGTAATTGAGGTAGTCTAAAAAACAATTACAAGTAATTGTAATTGAAAGTAAGGACTTAACTCAATTACAATAAAATGTAATTGTAATTGAAAAATGTCAATTACAATTACTTGTAATTGTTAATTGAAAAAAATCAAATACACATTACATGTAATTGTAATTGAAAATGTTCAATTACTAATTACAAGTAATTGTAAGTGTCATTAATCAACAAATAATTACTTGTAATTGAACAAAATTCAATTACATTTTTAAAACCATAAAATAAAACTTAAAATTCTTAAAACGATTTTCTAAATTATATGAAAAAAAATTGTTGGATGTATAAAAAAAATTATAGAATATGCATCGATATTAAGGTTGTTTGTTGTTCGATATTAAAAAATATTTAGATTTTGCAAGTTCTTCGCTCTTTAGAAATTTAAAATAAACATCATTATTCAAAACCTTTCCATATTGAAAGTCGTGTTAACAAGTGTAATTGATAACAAAGTGTTGTAAATAGTTTAAATAAATTTTGAAAATAAAAAGTTTTGCTAGAAAAAAATGGATATATTTTCACAAAGTAGCACCACATCAAGTTCTACATCCGAAAACAATAATTATCTTTTAAATGAAATATTTGAAATACAAGTAAGTTAAATAGAGATTTTTAAATTGTAAAGTTTTGTTATTTCTGTGTATCATTCCTTAAATTTTAATAAAACTTATAATTTTTAAATTTTTGTTAAGAGTTCTGATGAAGTCGCATCATCGTCTGGATCAAAAATAAAAAAATTGAATGCAAAATGTTCTCTTTGCATTAACAAGACTACAATTATTAAAGCAGCAAAAGGTGTGACATCAAATTTCGTAACTCATCTTAAAAGAAAACATCCATCAGAGTACGATAATTATGTAAAAAAATAGAAAAACTGAATCATCGGTAAAGAGGGTTGAATCTAAACAAGAATTATTTAATGAGGATATTCTTAATTTTGTTGTCCAAACGGCATCACCACTATCAATAGTAGACAACCTTTATTTCCGACGGATGTTTGAACATCGTGTAGGTCTTAAAATTCCAAGTCGCAGGGTGATTTCGGATAATTTACACAAGCGGTTCGACAAAATTAAATCCAATATTAAAAAGAGTATGAACGGAAGTAAAATTTTCCACGACAGCTGATATTTGGTCCAATAAACACAAGAGCTTTTTTGGATATACGTGTCATTGGTTAAATAATGATTTCAAAAGAATGTCAGCTGCGTTGGCCTGTAAAAGATTCACTGGGTCCCACACGTTTGATCGTATTGCGGATTTAATTCAACAAATAAATGATGAATTTGAATTAAGCCCATTTAATATTGTTGCAACTATAACCGATAATGGTTCTAATTTTGTTAAAACCTTTAAGGAGTACGGCGTGAATGCTTATAAATTGGATGAAACGCATCAACTAATAGAATCGGACAATGACTCATCGGAATCCGATGAACTTGATGAATATGAAGAAATAGAATTTAGCAATCTTGGTGCTAAAGAAACTTGCCTACCGAAGCATTATCGCTGTGGTAGTCACACTATAAATTTAGTAGCAAGTACTAACTTCAACGGTGCTATTAAAGCTGATAAGAACGCGTATTCCACACACTTACAGGTATTTTTACTAAACAACGTTCTATCCGGCCAAACTAAACTAAAAAAAAATAGAAAAATCAAAATCAATCATTAAAAATTCTACACTAAAAAAAAAAAAATATTTGAAAAAATATCTGTTTATAAAATACTTTTCTACTCGGGTTATTTAAATTTGAAACATATTTGTGCCGGATGGGATCTAACATCGTTAATATTTAATTTATACATGCATTTACTTTTTAGGCTTTTTTAAAATGTAATGCCCTTTGGAAAAAGGCAAACAGGCCAAAATCTTCAGAGGTTATAAAACAGATTCTTGGATTTTCGCTCAAAACTCCGTGTGTTACACGGTGGAACTCATTGTATGATTCCGTCCAACATATTTTGATTAAAGAATCGCTTTTGAACGACCTCTGTACTGAATTACAAATACCAAAGTATACCGTAGTGGATTTGGCTTATTTAAAAGAGAACTGCAAAGTCATGAAACCTTTTGCAGAAATTTTAGATTTTTTGCAAGGCGAACAAAATATTAACTACGGAATGTTGATTCCTTCGTTGGTGACACTAAAAGTAAAGACAGACAAATTAATAAGTGAACACCTAACATTTTTGCAACAATTTATAATAACGGTTCAAGAAAATCTTTTAAAACGATTTCAGCAATTTTTTAATTTAACTGAAGAAGGTTATGACGCAATTGTTGCATCAATATCCTACCCCAACGTTAAATTGACATGGTTAAAAGCTATTGGTTACATCTCGAATACGACAAAGGAAGATATTGAAAACATATTCATTGATTATTGCAAAAAGTACAAATTGTATACCCCCAAAAGTGTTGATACAACAACTACATCAAATATTACATCTGTCTTCGATTTCGGCGACGACATCATACAAGGTACTTGTCGGTTTAAACTTAGAGTTCAATTATACATATCTTTCTAAAGTTCATTATGTGACTTTTGAATTATTTAAAAATACAATATACCTGTATAATTCATATTTTTTTATTTTATATTCTGTAGACATTAATGCATCCAATTTTGAAGAAGATAGTAGTTTAAAATGTGAGCTTCAGCTTTATTTGCACGATAAGGATTCATCTTTAACTTGCCTCAAAAAATATCCTACAATTCTACAGGCCTTTCTACGGTCAAACACTCCCTTAACATCTTCAGGACCAGTTGAAAGACTATTTTCGTTCGCCGGTATTATTTTAACGCCTAGGCGCCAATGTTTAACGGATGACAATTTTGAAAAAATGGTGTTATTTAAAGCAAATAATAAATTTTTTTAAATTGGTTCCTTGTCTTAATTATTTTTCAATCAGGTATGTGATGAAAAACGATCGATTTCATTTCGATCATTATTGAAATTTCAATTCGGACGTGTTCGTAACATTTTTAAACTGAAAATTATTAAATGGTAAAGACTGGCTTATCTTAATAAACTTAATCGATTAGAAAGACTTTGGCTTTACAAATCACTATTAAAATTTTCAATTTTAACGAAATCAAAAACGACCGTTTTCATCACATACCAGAATATTATTATTTAAGCACGCCTTATTTAGTCCAATAAATAAGGTTGTTGTTATAATTGTGAAGTTCAAACAGAACTTCAATGTTCGTTTCAAATGTTATTTTTGTTACATTACTTGTTGCATTCTGTTTTATTTTTATATATAACACCTTGTTTAATTATATAAATAGGATACTTGTTATGTTTGAAATTTTTTTATAATATGTAATTGATAATTTATGTAATTAAATACTTTTTTGACAATAAATACTTAAAAAAGTTATGATTACTTGTTATTTTTAAATTACTTAATGAAAAATTTTTTTTTCCAATTAAATGTAATTGTAATTGGATTTTTTTCCAATTACAATTACAATTACATGTAATTGTAATTGATTTTTACTTCTTTTTCAATTACAAAAAAAATGTAATTGTAATTGAAAAAATTCAATTACAATTACATGTAGTTGTGTAATTATAGGTTTAATTAAATACAAAATGTAATTGAGACCCCCCAGGTCTGGTACGATATTATTTTAAAAACATATTTTTATAAAATTTACTTTATAGTGCAAAACAAGTCAGAGTGCTATATTCGGTTGCGCCGAATCTTTGATACCCTCCACCGACATTTAGAATATTTAAGAAGAGGGCTCTATATGAAATCTATAAATTTGTAGCCAATCTTTATAAAGATTATAAGTATTATAATTGGTGTCGGTTTGGGCATTGGCACGGGTTCCTCTAAAGAGAGCCAACTCAAAATTGTTTAATCTTTACTTTTTACAAAAAATCGGTCTACAGTGGTCATATCTACGCACTGTAAAAATAAAAAAGATTCAATTGAATCCATCTTTGAAGTATGTATAAGAGTACATATAAAAAGTAACGGCTTTTTGTGCCTGCTGAAAATTTATGAATTTTGAGTTAACCCCCTTTAGAGAAAGATTAATACTTTTTTAGATGAAACTTAATTTGACCTGATTTAAATAAAATATCATGATTCGTAACAGTTTTAACCGAACTAAAATGATTTTCAGGAGGGAAATTTATATTGGACCAATCATCACAAAATTCTGTAGAGTGATTTCTGGTACTGAAAAACTTAATTCAGACAAAATTTCAACAAAGAAGCGTTTTATACGTTTTGAAGAGCTTTTCAGAAGGCTGCTTTATATGGAACCTATGTAACGTTTTAGTCCGATTATTACAAATTTCCATTGTGATATTTCTGGCCACATAAAACAAAATTAAGCCACATTTTAACACAATGTCTATATTTATTGCGGTTGAAAACGAATTTAAATGCTATCACAGAGTTAGCTTTGGACATTGTGATTTTTAGTCCTTTGAAACTATGACCGACAAAATTTTACACTATACGTTGAGGTTTAAGGTTTACTATATATAGCGTATCACCCACATGGCATCTGGTCACCAATTCCTGCATGCAAGCAACCCCAACCTAAGGATAAACGAAGTTGGCCTCCTACTTTCACCAACAGCAAAAAGGACCTTGATTCAACTCCAGGCTATATCTGATCGCTTAATTTCTGCACGATTTCAATCAAAATTCCGCAACATTACTGTCCTACAGTGTTATGCACCTACCGACCCGGATGATGAAAGAACAAAAAAAAAATTCTATGAGCTACTAGAAACCACACACATGAACACATCCCTGGAGGTGACATTAAAATATCTTTATAAATACAAATAATATAAATACAAAATACTAATCGGCGACTTTAACGCAAATTTTGGTAATAACAACAGCAACCTCAAAACTGCTATGGGCACGCATGGCCTAGGTGCAGCCAGGAATGTGAACCCACAGGGCCATAGAAATCCTGGAAGGCCCAGAAACACATGAATAAGAATGGTAAAAAACGAATGCAAATCTCATAATGTGACTTGGAACCAAGCAAAGATCCTAGCTAATGATCGAGTAAAATCGAGAGAATTTGTTGATGCCCTACGTTCTTCGTGAACTTTTATCTAATTTACAATTACCACGTTGTTAATTTTATAAAAAAAAGCGAATATATATATATATTTATATATATGGGCAAGTCTCAGAAACAGTCCACCAACCAAAAATTTTTCAAATGAATTTTTTTTCAATGGAATATAAGACATTTTTATATTAAAACAAGTAAGAGTGCTATATTCGGCTATGCCGAATCTTATATACCCTTCACCATTGTGAGAGCAGAATACAGAGCAACTAAACAATTTTTACATATACATACATATTTACAATACTTAAAACTTCATTATAAATGAAATTTAAAAAGCGAAAACTGGTAAATATTTTTTTAAAATCGTTTTTAGAACATAAAAATATTAAAAAAAAATTTCTTTTTTAAAAAACCAAGATTTGAACCAGGGAGCTCAAAGTTTTTAACTTAATGAAGAGACGACAACCGGATTTGAACTTCGCTTTTCTTAAGGACCCAGAATATAAATACTTTGTAGGACCTTCGGTGAAGGGTATAAAAAACAAACTTAAACAAAAAAAAGAGTAATTTTTGGGATTTCAGTATTTTGGTCATAACTCTACTATTTCTTAACCGATTTGACAGATTTATATACCGACGTGTTAAAGAATTTTCCATTAATTGTGGTTATAAAACTCGGTAAGATCTATGGTTCCCGAAAATGAGTATTTTTCAAAAAAAAAAATTAATATTTTGGTCATAACTTTTTCGTATCTGAACCGATTTTCCCGAGTTTTTCAGAAACTATTTTCTATTTAAAATTTCCGATCTTTTGATATGTAAGGCGTAACCATAGGTCATATGACAGTCCAAAAAATCAGGTTTTTATACAATTTTTGATATTTTTTGTACGGGAGCTACCACGCCCACTTGTTCAATCCCGCCCACATTTTGTGGTGTGCTGAGTATTGATAACGTTAATGTGTGTACCTAATTTGGAAACTTTGGCTCTTGCCGTTCTCAAGATATACAGAAAAAAGTAATAAAAATACAACAACCGCAAGGGATTTTTTGGAAAAATTAGAGGCAGTCGTGGTTTTTTGGTCTCCGGAAAACACATATCAAACGTAAGACGGACAGACGGACGGATATCGTTAAATCCACTTCTCTCCTCATAAGGACCTAAAATATATATACTTTACAGGGCCTAAGATCAATATTGTAGAAATTACAAACGGAATGACAAACTTATATATACCCTTTTCCACCTGTGGTGAAGGGTATAAAAACAATTATTGAGGTATTCGTGGCTATTCTGAAATTCGCGTCGAATAAGTAAACTTTTACATGAAAACAAAAACAAAACAAAACCAAATTGACAAAAATTGTTTTTGTTTATCATACAAAATGTACAGTTTCTAAAAGAGAAAGAAACGCGTTATACCTCTCGCGTTAATTTGATTTAAGAAGTGTAAAGATAACAAAAACAATTTTCAACATTTTTATTTTTCGAATTTATTCTATGAGCTAAATTTCAGTTATGTATTTTATAAAGCTTTTTTGTGAAAGTTTTATTTCTTAAATTTTTAGGAATGAATAAATTCGGAAAATTAAAAAATGTTGAATATAATATAAAGTTACCTATGAAAGGAAATAATTCCCAGTTTTTATTTGTTGTTTTACATTTAGGTGGTTTTCATTTATGTCACATATAGTCCACCATTTCTTGCTATTGAAATTCAGCCAGATTGGTCCAAGAATGGCTGAGATATGACCATAAAACCACGACTGCCTCTAATTTTTCCAAAAAATCCCTTGTGGTTGTTGTATTTTTATTACTTTTTTCTGTATATCTGCAGAACGGCAAGAGCCAAAGTTTTCAAATTTGGTACAAACATTAAGGTTATAAATACACACCATTCCACAAAATGTGGGCGAGATTGGAGAAGTGGGCGTGGTACCTTCCATACAAAAAGTATTAAAAATTGTATAGAAACCTGAATTTTTTTACTGTTATATGACCTTTGGTTACGCCTTATATATCAAAAGATCGGAAATTTAATTAATAAAAAATATTTTCTGAAAAACTCGGGAAAATCGGTTTAGATACGAAAAAGTTATGACCAAAATTTAAATTTTTTTTTGGAAAATACCCATTTTCGGGAACCATAGATCTTTCTGAGTCCAAGTCTTACAACCAAAATAAATGGCAAATTTCTTCTTTAACACGTCGGTATATAAATCTTTCAAATCGGTTTAGAAATAGCAGAGTTATGACCAACATACTGAAATCCCAAAAAATACTCTTTTTTTTTTGTAATAAAGTTTGTTTTTTATACCCTTCACCGAAGGTCCTGCACCCTATAAAGTATATATATTCTGGGGCCTTATGAAAAGCGAAGTTCAAATCCGGTTGTCGTCTCATCTCTCCCCCCATTCGCATTTGTTTACATATACTAGCATAATGCCCAATATGATTTTCGTTTATTTTTTCATCTATTTAACGAAATAATTTTAACAAATAGAAACTTGGAATTTTTGTGTTTTTTTGCTACTTAAAAACTCGCCAAAAGAGATAAAAAATGACAACAGTGCCTTTACAAAAAGAAAACAAACCAAAAACTGTGTTGAGTTGTAAACAGTAAACGGTCTATATTTCATTTTAATGATATTTAAATAGCGTTCCTTCATGGTAGGGGGTGTGTTAAGTTAGAAACTGTGAGTTCCCTGGTTCGAATCTTGGTTTTTTAAATAGAATATTTTTTTAATATTGTTATGTTCCAAAACAATTTTAAAAAAATATTTACCAGTTTTCGCTTTTTAGATTTCATTTATAATGAAGTTTTAAGTATTGTAAATATGTATGTATATGTAAAAATTATTCAGTTGCTCTGTATTCTGCTCGCACAATGGTGAAGGGTATATAAGATTCGGCACAGCCGAATATAGCACTCTTACTTGCTTTTTTTAAATTATGTGCTACTTACTTAAATAACATTTTGTCGTTTATCCAAAAAAATGTTGTGGTGTAATTATTGCGTTTTGTTATGGAATACGCCTCGGTCGTCTGGGGCCCCCAGTATGAGTTTCATGCTTAACAAAAGCAATTTCTTTTATTCTGTCTTTGAAAACTCCACCGGAATCCAAATATCAATTTTCCTCCTTATGAAAACCGTTTAAAACTAATTAACCTACCAACCTTAAAAAATCGGAGGATATACAGTAAGCGTTATATGAACATCCAGAATAGTGAACAACAACATATTTACACATGATGTTCTAATGAGTGAACATAACCTATCCCTATTATGTAAACAACTTGCAACCGTTTCATTTTTTTGTAACTATTTGTTGTTAAGGGTGTTTTTTTAGAGTATCACAACTTTAAGTTGGCATCACTGCTTTATTTGAGTACTAATTTAACAGCTGATAGTTGCTTTTTGTTTAGTTTGCGTTAAAATTTGATTATGAATCGACTTATGGCTTTTTATGAATCGAGCATCGCGCAAATTGTTGACATTTTTAATCAAAATAGTTCGGCGAATGAGCTGAAGCACAAATTTATATTGATTTTGAATTTCTGCTTAAAATGTTATTTACCGATGAATACCATTTCTGGTTGAATGGGTACGTACATAAGCAGAATTGACGCATTTGGAGTGAGAACAATCCACCAGCTTTTGTCGAAACACCATTACATCCACAGAAAATTACTGTTTGGTGCGCTTTATGGGCTGGCGGAGTTATTGGCCCATATGTCCTTAAACACGCCAGCCGTGGCGGTCATATGGCAGAAATCATATTTAAATTTTATACAATTTTCTTTCCAATAAAGCCCGTTTCATTGATATTAAAAATATATTTCCTTGTTCTATAATGCTTTAAACTTGTGTCACTCTATAAAAAACACCCTTTATTAGAAATCTGTTATTTCCCGAAATAAGCTAGCAAATGTATATATGAATGCAAAGGAACATTTTTAAGATGGTTGGTGATTGTAAAGTTTTAGCTTGGAGTGAAAAAAATTTATCTGATAATGATATTTGGCAGTGCGAAAATGCAGGGACAAGGCATTTCAGAAATCCCTTAAAGCAAAACATATAACCGACTACTTTCATGTAAATACATTTATTATTAACAAACTAATTTAAAATAAGAACTTAATATAGGTTATGTATGTACACATATTAAAAATTATTTTGAATACTTATTTTATATTGTCTCGATTATGTGAACTCTTCCATTTAGTGAACAGGCCCTGTCTGAATTAGTTCATATAAACGAGCGGCTACTGTATATGAACATCTCCTTTATGCTGAATTTGTTAAACGGTAAAATTGTCTCAGAATTTCTACTTCGTGAGGTTAAGTTTTCAATTCCTATTCGTCCTTCCAGACATTATATTCCCCTATCCGCAAAATGAGCTCCGAATTAAACAATTTGTTTACGTATATTGATTTTACTGACCTTATTGGCGTCAAAAATATCCTCTTAAATGTCTACAGATATATTAAATAAATTTAAAGTTTATTAAATTTAAGCATACTAGCCAGTAGGAATTTGTAAACAATTAGTTGGTTTTCCTTTTACATGGAACTTTAACTCAAAACTTGTGCTTCTTTATATCTTAGCAAAATGGCGCTACAAGCCATAAAACGTTCTGAATAATCGTTTAAATTACTATTTCGAATATGATGTACTCTTAGATCAAAAGTAGTTTTTGAACAAGATGTACCTTATTTGAATATAAAAAATATTTTTTCATAAAAAAAAATATAAAAAATATAAAAAAGTATGTCTCATATAAAAGAACATTTTCAAAGGAAAAAATAATAAAAAAATTATTTTCAACTATTTGCATTTTAATGACACATTAATAATTTCTTCTGTTTATTTCTGTAGCACGCTTTATTTGTTTATCTACTAAGAGAAACAAATAGATTAAAAAATTATATTCTTAAACGTAATTAACCGAGCAATAGTAACTAGAACTTCAGCCCGTTATTGCAGCCCCCCGCACTGATAGACCAGCTCACTATCGGGGAGTAACTAACTCTCTTATTTTGTTGTTGATTGCTGAAATTATAAGACAATGTGACAAACTATTATACATTTTAATACATAAACAAATTTAAAAAAGTATAAATACGATAATTTCTTAGACATCTACACATTTAACTTTTAAACGTTGTGTTGAAGTATCTGTTCATCTCGCTGAAGCAAGTCTTTAAAAAGGATACCACAATAATGAACTTAAACTTAATTGCAAAAGTCCTTATAATTTGCCTCGGACTACTAGAGGCAGTATCAAGCACCCCTGAGCTACACGTGGCATCAGATGGCCAGGAATATCTTATTGAAACGGACATTAAGGTAATTTCCCATAAAGATTTAAAGAATTTTTTTTAATAAATTAAAATTTTAGTACACCTGGCCTCATGCCTGGAATGAGTGTGCCCGCAAAGGATATAAACTTGTTCAAATTGATTCAGCCGAAAAAAATACTGAAATTATTAATCTATTGAAAAAGATCGGCGTGCGCTCCCCCGACTTATGGCTCGGCAGTAATGATGAATTCAGTTCTAAGTCACACCGAAGTCGGCCCTTTTTCTGGTCGGCCACGGGTGAACAATTAAACTTCACCAATTGGTCAAAAAATAATCCAAGCGATTTTAAAAGTGAACAACACTGTGTACATATAAGGACCAGTGGAGGTTTATACAAATGGCAAGATGAGGAATGCACTAGGAAAATGGGTTTCGTTTGTGAAAAAACCTACAATAACGATCTTAAACATAAATGTTATGTGGTTAAAAATATCACTTCATCGATTTCCGAAGAACTTGTTCAGGCCCATAAACAACCACTTCACGAAATCAATGTTGAAATTCAAAATTTAGAATCCGTTGCATTCACTCAGAGTTATGAAATAAGGCAGCTGCAGAGTACTACACATACGGAAATACAAAAAATCCTGGATGAGCAAGACAAAATTATTGAACAACTGACCGGGAAAATGGTGCAAAAGATCAGAGAACTGAATGAGGAATCAAAAGATTATACGGCCGATATGACTGCACAATTTAACGAAACATTGAGTGGAAAACAAGATGAAATAAACAAAATTTGTTAAAGCATACTTAAATTTTTAATAAATATACTTTCCAAAGGGATTTTTTTCTTTTCCCATAAATACAACAATTTTTATTATATTTTTCTCAAAGTTTAACTTATGATTATTAACTTCCCTGCAGGAAATGTCAGACAAAGTTATTTACTATAGACATTTAACATGTGCGTGTCATTGACGTTGGTACTATTGACTAGTTGGTACTATTGACTAGGTAGTTCTTTTTTAATTTTTTGTCCCCAAAAAATTAAAAAAATCCCCAAATTTTCTGACCAAGTTTTAAATTTGTTTTGTTTTAAAATAGCAAAAACAATTTCAATAAGAAATCCCCAAAAATCCCTAAATAACACTTTTAAGTAAAAAAAAAAATTGTTTTAATTTTTTGCAGCGACTGGTTTCGGCATCCTTTTTATGCGATTCCATTGAGGAATTACAAGCAGCACAATATGATGTTTTTGAAGACGAATGAGCCAATTAACAAGAATTAGAGATTGTTTAATCGGTTTTAGCCATCCTTTAAATCAACAATAAAAATACATTTATCCGTCATTTATTTAATACCTCGATTGGTACTTACCAATACCCCAGCATTCTTTATCCCAAATTTTATTATATGTCTTTCATGTTTACTTATTTTTGGGGAAGACATATTTCCTTGAAATTTGTCTTTCAAAAATTGTGTGTGTTGTCAACGGTTGTAGATTCTCTTTTTAAATTCTTCTTTTTAACACACTTACTCAAGATAAATAACATAAGTTTACTAAGGCCCTTTTACAGACTTAACAAAAATGGTTATCTTAATAAGGACCCTTTACACCGTATTAGTTGATGATCAGAGTAAGATAAAAGTTTTGCTACTTTTGTTTCATATTTTTTAAGCGAAACAAAAAAAAATAAGCGTCAATAATTAAAGGAGGGAAAATATATTGAAAATCCGCAAAAATTCCCCGATTTTTTTTAAGTCCCCAAATGACTTTCTTTGTCCTTTTTGCTCGCAAAAAATCCCCAACTTTGGGAAGAATTGCCTAACAACTTATTTAAAAATGCGAATGCGCCTTCGGTTGTTACTTGTATAACACAGCCCGACAAAATTAAAAAAAATTTTTGCTTCTTTGAATTTACTGATTCTGGATAATTTGGGTGCGCTGAATTCAAATCTGTAATCAGTTTGTCTCTATCAGCTCTAGTTTTCATGATATAGCTTTTTTATACCCTCCACTTATGACCTCCATTTGTGACCGTCTGTTAGTTTTTTAAAAAAATTTTTTTATCAAAATTTCTTAATTACAGTTATGGTAGTTGCCAAAAAAAACATTTTTTCCGTAAAAAAATTTTTTGTGCAATTTCTAGCTGATTAACGGGAATTTTATATGTACAATATTATTGAGAACGTTATTTTTTCTTGTTGCACTCCAATTGAATATCGGAAGTTAGTTGCTTGTAAGAGTGGTTTATTGCAGTTGGCAAAAAAGTGTTGATCTATGGCAACTACCATAACTGTAAATATGAAAAAATTTTTTGAAAAATGGAGGTCATAAGTGGAGGGTATAAAAAAGCTATATCATGAAAACTAGAGCTGATAGAGACAAACTGATTACAGATTTGAGTTCAGCGCACCAAAATTAACTAGAATCAGTTGATAAATTCCAAGAAGTAAATTGAGTGTTGGCCTGTGTAATTTGTATAACACATTTTGAAGAGAATAGTAAGCTAAAAAGAATTGTTGTTACCCTTGTATTATTTTAAGGAAATAACAGACCTTTTGTTTTTGGACATGGTGCTGTTTGTCTCAAGGGATTGAACAGTACCAATACCATCATGGAAGGTAAAAAGCACTATGTCTGATTTAATAAGTAAAGGTGTGTTACCTTATATGGTTTTATTTTATTAAGGATATCATCGACATTAAAAAAAAAATTTTATAGTCATATAAAGTATTAGGACAATGTGGCTGGGTGTAGATTATCTCCCACCTACAGAATTAAAAACAATATGAATTTTTAAACAAATAAATTAAAGAAATCTTTTACTCGCCATTGTTTTTTTTCTATTCCATAATCAATTTTATATTTGTCCAAGACCGAAATATAAAATTGCAAGTCTCTGTTATACCCTCCACCCCAAAAAGATGTGAAGAGGGTATACTAAGTTTGTCATTCCGTGTCAAACTTTTTTATTATTCATCTCAGACCCCATAAAGTATATATATATATTTTGGCTCCTTGAGTAATTCTAAGTCGATTTAGCCATGTCCGTCTGTCCGTCTATTTAAAACACGCTCACTTTCGAAAAACTCAAAAAAAAACTGGGTGTCAAATTGCTTGTAGTTATTCTAAGCAGTTTGGGATTGAAATCCAGCCAAATCGGTTCAGTAGGATCAGAGCTATAAATCAAAATGTGAAACCACCACTTTAAAAAATTGATAATTTTGTTACAAAATCTAACATAAATGATTGACCAATGCACGAAATTATATAAAATTTTGCAAATGTTCGTTTTATTCGACTGGAAATCACACTGTGATATTTCATGCAGATCGGTCCATAATTTTCCCTAGGCCCCATATAGACCCTACTCCCGGAAAACAGTATAGTACGCCTAAAACCGTAATTATTAATGCTATCATAACAAAAGTTGGCACGTTACAGTTTTTCTAAAGATAAATTAATAATAAATAGACATCATATAGATATCACTCCTAATATATTCAAATTGTCGGTAGAGGGGATCAAAGATTCGGCACAGCCGAATATAACACTCTAACTTGTTTTCTCTGAAACTTTCCCTAAAGTGAGTAGATAAAATAATTCTCAAATCATTTTTCGTTCAACCCCCACATTGATGGGAAGTATATCTGACACAATGCCATGCATATTTTCCGACAGGACACAACCTTGCCTTACACCATTAAGAGTTGAAAAAGGCTGGCTTTCTTTTCCCATAAAGCGAACCTTACATGATGCATCTTTGTAGAGTTCACATATTAGGGTGACAATTTTCTCTGGAATACCTTTATTTATAAGGGCAGACCACATGGATGGTCGAGATATTGTGTCAAAAGCACGTTCAAAATCTACAAAAAGCAAGTAAAGATGTGTGTTGTATTCTGCTGATTGCTCTATTACTATACGCAACGTGTTTACGTGATCGACACAAGATCGTCCAAGTCTAAAACCGGCTTGCTCTCTGCGCAAAATTAGTTCGACTACTGGCGAGAAACGTTGTAGTATTAAAGTGGCCATTACTTTACCAGTTGCGTTTAGGACAGTAATGCCACGCCAGTTTTTGCAAAGCGTTAAATCACCCTTTTTGGGAATTGTAACAACTACTCCCTCTTTCCAATCTGCGGCAATTTTGTTGTTTAGCCACTCATTTCTGACGAGTGGAGTAAGAAACTCTGCTAGAGTGTCAGAGCCATATTTCAACAACTCTGCAGGGATGTTGTCGGGACCGGGTGATTTAAAATTTTTCATCTTATTCAATGCAGTTGCAACTTCTGTAAACGACGGGGGATCTGTTGAGATATACCTTCTTGGGTTGCGCCTTGTAGAGCTTGTTGCTGTTTCGGTAATGGTTTTCAGTAAAGGACTGCGTTAAGAAAAATTCACGACAACGTTCGAGCTGTTCGTCGGTTGTTGTTAAGTCTGTACCATCATTAGCTTTCAGCGTGGCGGTGCTATATGGGATCTATAAATTATTAATTCTTCTTTATAAAATAGAACATCGGTATTAAAACTCGTCGCGGTCTAGACCTACATATGCTAAATGTATTCTTTTATTTCTAGTCATATAAAACGTAATTTGAAAAAATTTGAGCAAAATTAATTGATTCGTAACAGTTTTAATTGAACTAAAATTATTTACGACAGAGAAGTTTATATTGGATCCATGGTAAATTATGGCCCAATCATTGCAAAAACCTAAACTAAAAAAAATTCTTAAATTTTAATGAAGAACATTTTATATATCCCACTGGTTCCTCTAAAGCTGCGATCGGCGACCTATACACATAGCGAAAAAAGACGTTAACAAATTGTCAACCGATAGTAATAACTTGATAACAAAGTATTGTTAATATTTTGACAATTTTTGTTGTCAAATTTTTAACAAAAAGTTGTCCAGTTGGGCCCTTATTAATAGCGTATATACAAACAACTTTTGTTTTCGCAGCAAGTATAAAGTGCAAATTTTTTTAAGTAAAATAAAATGAGTGAGAAATAAAGTTATAAAACTAAAAAGTGAAAAAAAAACATTATAAACAGTGACGAAAGCATTATGTTCCTTGGATATGAAGGAGATTTTCTTCTTGAAAAAAATATAAATGATGTATAAACAATGCAAGTGCAAAAAATTTATGACGATAAAGAGGCCAAACAATTGAAAAATTTATATTAAGTCTACTATTTAACCATGAAGTTCCTATATTTTTAAAATTTTTATTGTACATTTTATTTAAATTAAACAGTTGAATTTTCTTATTTTAATTTTTAAAAATTTGATATAAATTAATAAAAATGCATCATATATTTTTATTGATTGTTTTCAGAATGGGTTATTATTTATTACACTCAGAACAATGTGTTATCGAAATGACAACCGAATGTGGTCAATATACCAACGGTGTGTTGTCAAAAATGATTACAGCATGTTGTCGGAATGACACCATTATGGTGATAATATATTAAAATTTTGTTGACAGAATGAGACCAAAAGGTGACAAAATCACAACGAGGTGGTTAAAAAATATTGACACCATCTGTTATCAAATTGAACACAAACGTAGTTGGCTCACTTTTGACAACCAATGGTGTCAATTTTGGTATTTTTATACCGGATCTTTCCCTCTGTGTACTCTTACATTTTTCGATTGTATGCGTTGTATGAATTTTACTTATACTTTTGTTAATGTTCCCTGCAAATAATAGGACTAGTCCAAACACGCGTGTAAAGTGTATCCCACAAAAGACTAGGACTAGTCCAAAAGTAACCTAAATGTATGGAAAAAACATGGTCTATTTAACATTACGATGTCCTAGGGCAGGACCATATAACCCAGCTTTGGAGTACAAAGGAGTAGTCTTAAAACTACTCCATTGTATACACAAGAGGCTTAGTTTTAACTTCGTTTAAAAGCGAAAACATATCGTTAAAAAACGAAGACATGTCGTCTCACTACAAACACTTTTTAACAATGACATGGCCCATGCTTGCATTACATCGAACCAGTCCATGAAGTAGTCCATTTAATCAAAATGGATCAGGTGGTCCAATATTATTTGCAGGGTTGTTAAATTCTCTCCAATGTGTGTGCACACCAGGGTTGCCAGATTTGACAAAGTGCAAATTTGCTGATTATTTTCTAAAAAGAGACGATTTTTTCAGTCCCCAACAGTGATGTTAACTTTTATTTTTTCATTACCGTACGCACCTCTAAAAATTAGCGTTTTTGAGATAAAATTACCGTACGCAAAGATTTTTAAACAAAACTTTAGTTTATTTGAAAATCACTCAGTCCATCGCCTGTCAGCACATAAAGCAGTATTCATAAACAATTTATTTAAATTTTAAACGTGTTAAAGGAAAAATTTTAATGGAAATTTTTGTCTTAAAATTCATTTTTAAGAATTAAATTAAATTAATGTATGTTCATTCAAATTAACGTACATACATATGTATGTGACGAACATTCAAAAAATAGTGTAAAATCAATTTATCCGTACCTAAACCAAGGCAAAGCGGTGTCAATAGTACGGTCAGTACGAATTTTCTCAAATCAAGTACAGAATGCTTGATTCAAATACGGTATTCAAGTGCCAAACAATTAACTTTAGTCACATTTAATCCCTGATCCGTACTTAAAATAGTCCGAAAACTAAAATTAAATTTATAACATTGCGACTATTTTATATGTTTAGAAATTGTTGACTTTTAAACAAACAAAAAATTTAATTTAAAATTAATAATATACAAGAGTAATTTCATTTTTCGTATTTTGTGTTTCTCAGTGTTATGAAAACATTTTCAGAAACAAAATGTTTTTAATTTTTTCTTATAACATCTATCTATTTAAATTGAAAATCACCTCTTTAAAGCAAAAATTATAAAACTTACAAATGTAAGTATATTTATACAAAAATCCAAATTTCTGTAAATTACCGTATTTTAAATAACATTACCTTACTACCTTTTGTGGCCTAAAATTACCCTATAAAGGGTAATTATCGTACAGTTAACATCACTGGTCTCCAACGTCTGAATATAACATTAACTTTTCTGACACGTTCGTTTTTTATCTTGGAATACTTAAGGCCGAGATTCACTATCCTACACAATCGTACGATTCATTCACACGAAAATCTGATGAAATTCTATCCGACATAAAAAATGTCTTCAAAATCGGCTGTCAATGCCACACTATCCAACAAAAATGATGCCAACTCAAATGACTCAGCTACTTTACAAGAAAATGCAACTCTGATCGCATAGAAACTATCATTTTATGAAAATTTTAATAAACATTTGTAAGTCGGACAGACTTGTCAAAAAAATCTGTCACTCAATTCATTTTCAAGCCACACTATCCAAATTTATGAGCACACACGATTTTTTTGACAAATCGTACGACTGAAAAGGATAGTGTATCGCCGGCTTTAACAGCAGTACCTTAACAAGAGCGGAAGACGGAACGTTTTCTTTCGCTTAGCTGTTACGCTGATATGCCATACCAAAGCAAGAGCGTCACCGTTGTATCACGAACAGTAGTGATAGCTTTCTTGTTCAATAAAACCCCATATAAACTATATAAACAAAAAGAGAGATAAAAACGCTCGATTGACCAGAAATTAACTAAATTGCCGTTATAAATTAACAATAGCGGCAAACTTTACTATTAAACGAGCTGTCAAAATCGGGTTTTCCAATTGCAAAGCGTTGAGGCCGCTCTATTTAACAACTAGAAAATGCGTGCCGATTTTGTTAAGGTACGGCTCCAATATGCAAGTCTTAAGAAAATCTTGATTATTTTAAGAGTCCAAAAACAACAATGTTACACTTTGTTTATCTTTCGCCAAACCATCATCGAATGAACCTTTTACGACTTTCTGTATAAATCAAATTTTTAACAATTAAATGCGAACATTTCACGACTTGTAAGATAATATCTACATGAGTCTCTTACGGTTCTTGACAAGAAAGATTCGTTAGATAATCTTTACCCAAGCCTTAAACGATTCCCACGACGATTAAAGAAGAGTCTTTTGTTGTGCTAAAAAGAATCTCAGTGTGAGGAATCGTCTACGTTTAAAAAATGCGGTCATCGACATTCAAAGACGCTCTTTATGAGACTCCCAGTATCTCTTACACGATTCAAAATGCTAGCTGGATATAAAGTAATTATGTTTTTGTTTGAATTTTTTTTTTTTTTATAAAAATCAAACAAAAACTGTTTAAAAAAAAACTAAATTTTAAGTGGTCCGATTTTTTTTGACTATTTTTCGAAACGTGAAAGACGATTTTTTTATTTTTTCTCAGGAAATTGACGATTTTCATACAAATTGATCTGACAGCCCTGGTATACACGTACGTAATAAAAGAGTATAAAAGAGAATCAACCAGTAGCTCGTTTCTGTATTTCTCGCATCGTAAAATTTCTTACATGAAGTGTGAAACAAAAAATTCCATCGTTTCTCGATTTATGAGATAAAAGTGTTTCTGTATTTGAATGTGAAAACAGACACAACAAATTCTGTTTATACTGGAATAATTCCAGTAATTAAGTGTCAAAAGAAATAAATATAATAAAAACAGGGCTGCCAGATTTGACGAGTTATCGTCATCTTGACGATTTTTTGTTCCGATATTAACAAAGTGACGTTTTGATGATTTTTTCTAAAAAAGTGACGAAAGCAAAAACAAAATCAAAAATATTTTATAATTTTGTTCTTACTTTCTATAGAAATTCATCTTGAATTCTTAAATTTCAAACACTTCTATTTTGTGGCGTTGAAAATTGAAAAAAAAAATAATATGAATGTCTGTAGAAAGCAACAACAAATTTATAAAATATTTTTGATTTTATTTTTGCTTTTAATGAAATTGTTGGCGTTGAGTTTTACACTATAAGACCCTTATGCCCGTAATTTCTACCAAAAGGTATCTAGCTGTGTATAGGTATCTATGGTTTTCATAATTTTAAAACGTATTTGTAACCTACGGGTTAAAGTGTAATGTATTTTACCCCATCGATTTTCGGTAGTTAATTCACGTAGGCAAAATTAACGTTGAAGTTACCACAATAGTGATACCGGATAGGTAAAGATAACTGTTAGGTATGAACACCACTAGATATCTATTTGTAGAAATTACGGGCATTAGTGTTCGAAATAAGATAATTGTAAATATTTTTATATGTTTGTTTATTAGAAAAAAAGATATCTTTAGAAACAAGGCTGCTTAAACTTTTATATTTTACCCTATTGTGAAAATTGTCCTCGAAATTGTTTGTTTCTTCCCTAAAAAATGTATCGGCAAAAGCAAAATTTCGAGGGAAAGTAATGGACCGACTTGGCTTATTTTGAACATTTAATACTTCTTATATACATATACAAAATATGATTGATATTTGATATTCTTATCTTATATGTACACTTTTGTGCCAAAACCATTATTCCGGCAAGAAAGAAATTTGTTTGTAAAGTAAAAACTTTTTCAAAATGGATAGCTTCCTTTACTCGTTAAGAACTTCGATAACTACTTTTTTCTGGATGTATTAAGATAAAAAAAAAATTACTTACTTTTGAATTTGTCCTTTTTAGCACAACCCTTGTAAAATTTATTAGTTTTTCAGTAGAATTGTATGTAGTGCTTTATGTGTTTCTGAGTACTTAACATATTATTTTGTAGGCGAAGATTTTACTGGGTCTTTAACCCGTTTATTTATGAACCGATTTTTTTAAACTAAGTCTATTTCAGGTAAAAAAGAAAAAGATTATAGGAATAGGTTAATTAAAGATTTATATCTCAATTATTAAATAATAATTATTAAATACCCATGAACTTTAACCAGAGATGCCAACTATTCAATGGCAATACGTGCCGACCGAGCAGTCAAAAAGAGCTAAAAAGTGCTAAATTTTAAAATTAAAAAGATTGCTCTGTTTTAAATCCATTTATTATTCATTTTTGTATTTTAAACTCGTTTACATAAATTAAAAAAATTAAATATACTACATATTAATGTTTAATAAAATTACTACTTAAAAATTGTACACAAATATTTACATTACAATATGTAACATTTCAATTAAAAAAATTAAAAATATTAACAGTCATTTTCAAAAAGTGTTAAATTTTCTTCTTCTTCTGGCCATATGTTTGTTTTAAAGTAATATTTTGATTTTTTATACGTTTCAATTGAATTTATTTTTACAAACACGCTTGCTGGCAAATCGTAGCTTTAACAGCATGCGCTACTGCTTTGTAAGCCATATTTTATATGAATTAAAGTTTTACAGTGTTCAAAGCCATACGGTTTCTAATTTTATTCTTAAAAAAATTCAAAGCAATGAATGCTCTTTCCACCTCAGCATTAGAGTATTGTACACATATGTAAATGAACCAAAGTCGAAACAAGAGGGTAAAAGCGGGTGTATTAACAGATATATGCAAAAAGTGTCAGACGTACCAATATCACGTTTGAAAAGAGCCGGTGTTAGCTCTTTTTTAAAATAAGAGCTATCGAGAAAAATTACGTGTCAGAAGTAATTGAAAAGAGCCAAACTTAGCCCCAAAATAGCTAAGTTGGCATCCCTGACTTTAACTATGTTTTTGTTTGATTATTTTTTAATAAAAGTCGAAACAAATTTGTTTAAAATTGATTTTAAATTGCACGATTTTTAAAACAAAAAAGACGATCTTTTTTATTTTTTTCTCAGGAAATTGACGATTTTGACACAAATTTATCTGGCAGCACTGATTAAAACCAAAACAAGAAAAGGCTAACAAAAATTTAAACTAACAATATATAACAATTGTTTTTTGTTTATTTTCATCATATATATTATGCATTTATCATTTATATTCCTTCTATTTTTTTATTTATTTAAAAAAATAGTATATAAACATATTTTAAATTTAAAATATCTACATTTTGTTTTTCTCGCCACCAATTTCAAATGTGACTTATTTTGACAGTTCTTGAAAAAAACTTTTCGCAAAATATTGTTATAGAAACACTTTTTCTCGCATCCTTCCAATAATTGCTGGAAAATTATTTAAATGACAGATAATTCTCGCAAAAAAAAGATACAGAAACACTTGTGTGAGAAAAACCATTTTTTGTTTCATTTCACACTATTTTTGTTGCAATTCACACGTTTCATGCGAAGAGTTTTACGATGTGAGATATACAGAAACGGGCTACAGGGTTCGAAAAAAAAAACTGTACAATATCGTAACCTATTTTTCTAACAGACAAACTCAAAATTTTTTTTTTGTGTTTCTGAATGTATACACAAACATATTTGATACATAGTTGAGAGGCAAAAAACTGTTTTTTTTTAATATTTACAGTGACAGTTGAGTTCAATTCTAACATTGTTAAGTGACATGAGCAAGGTATATTCATAGCAGGTAGTCTCGTAAAGCCAGCTGTTTGTTTTTTACTTGCTTGTTTTGCGATACGAACTGTCAAATGTTGTATGGGAAACAAGTAAACAAGTTTTTTGTCTTTATCTTTTGTCTTTTTTGTCTCTCAACCCCTTTGCTGTTTGACAGTTCGTACCATATAACAACAATAAAAAGCCCTGTTGTTTGTTTTATTGTACAATTGTTGTAATCTCGCGGCTACCTGATATAAATATACCTTGAACATGAGTAAGAAGTATATAACGGTAGTTGTTTTTGTAATTTTTTCAGGGATTGTCGACAAATTACAAGTTTTTTGAGTTTTTCGCCTTCACGTGAATTTCATTAATTTATATTGTGGTGGTATTTCAAGTTGTGCCAGTTTAACTGACAATGCTGTAAACCGTTGTGAGTTAAACACTAGAACAACTTAAAATGTTTGTCTTTAGTTGAAACAAAACTGATATGAATTCAGCTTTCATTTGGGGACAACTCTAAATATTTCTCTTTAGTTAACTCTTAAGAAGCTACTTTTTTATCAAGAAGTGGTACACAGCAGTATTTGTTTGGCGAAAGAATAGAGAATGTGGTGTATGATTTTACAGTGGGTAGACGTGACCACTGAACATGGATTTCTTGCAACAAGTGAAAACTTAAAAATTTTGACCTAACTCTCTTAAGAAGAACCAGTGCGATATTCTTCTTCGCAAAACCCTAGAAATCCACGCCATGCGTTCTATCCGTTTGATAATTTGTTTTCTTTTTTTTCAAGACGCATGCGACGCATACAAAAGTAGACTGTAATACTGCTTCATACGTTTGATATGCATTCTACGCATGTGCTGCGTAACTTGTGAATACAATTTTACAATGATTTTACTTTTTTGACAGATGCGTAAACGTATTAACGAATTAAACGCGTGGTGTGGACCTTCATCTTTATGACTATATACGAAAATATCATACTAGAATTGAGAAATATATATATATATGTCCTTTATTTACAACTGAATTAAATTACATAGCATATAAAACATTTGTAAAAAGTTCAAAGTGAACATAGGGCATCGACAAGCTCTCTCCATCTAACTCTATCGTTGGCCAGTGTTTTTGCATAATTCCAGGGTATTTGGACTGATTCTAGTTCTCCCTTAGTACAGCGTATCCAGGTGTTTCTTGGGCGGCCTCTTCTACGTTGCCCTTGGGGGTTCTAGTCTAAGACGGTTCTGGCTATATCACTGTGTGGGCGGCGTAAGATGTGACCTAACCAGGTCCATTTCCTTCTTCGGATTTCTATTTCGACAGGACTGGTATTTGTTTGTAGTAGCAGATCTTCATTTGAAATTCGGTTAGGCCAGAAAATTCTCAATAATTGGCGTAGACAGCGGTTGATAAAAACTTGGAGTTTGCGAGTGGTTGCCTGTGTCATACTCCAAGTTGTGGAGCCATAAAGTAAAATTGATTTGACGCTGCAGTTGAAAATTCTTACTTTTGTTTTACGCGAGATGTTGTTGCATCTCCAAATTTTATTAAGTGCAAGAAAAGCACTTCTAGCCTTGTTAATACGATCACGGATGTCTGCTTCTGATCCTCCGTCTTTGGTAATTTTACTGCCGAGGTAGCAGTACAGTAAGCGGATTAACATTTGTTGTGCCTATTCTCATAAGCTTGGTTTTTCTAACATTAATTTTTAGACCGACCTTTGCAGCATTTTCTGACAGGCATTTAAGCTTGGCTTGAATGTGTTCGAAACTGTGCGCGAAAAAACAGATGTCGTCAGCGTAGTCGATGTCACCAAGGAGGTCATTGATGTTCCAGCGAATGCCATAAGGTGCCTGACTATTTGTTGATTCTAAGGCAGAATCCAGGAGGATTAGGAAGAGGGTGGGTGAAAGGATGCATCCTTGCTTTACACCTTTGTGGGTCTCGAAGGGTAGACTTTCCCTTCCGTTGAAGCGGACTGTAATTTCAGCATTTCTGTACAGCTCACTAATCAGTGTGACAATTTTTGAAGGTATGCCTTTGTTCATAAGAGCGTTCCACATAGCGTTGCGATAGACAGTATCAAAAGCTCGTTCAAAATCTATGAATAGAAGATATAGATGTGTGTTAAGTTCTACTGACTGTTCAATGATTATGCGCAACGAGTTAATGTGATCGGCACAAGATCGCCCTGGACGGAAACCAGCTTGTTCCCTGCGTAAAATGGAATCCAGCGCAGGGGAGATGCGGCGGAGTAGCAAACTTGCCATTACTTTGCTGATTGCATTTAATAATGTTATTCCCCGCCAGTTTTTGCATTGGGTGAGGTCCCCCTTCTTTGGGATTGTTATCATTATTCCTTTCTTCCATTCCGTGGGAAAGGTGTTTGTATCCCATGCTTCTCTTATAATTGGGGCAATAGCTCGAGCAATGGGCTCTGATCCATATCGGAGCAGTTCTGCGGGGATGTTATCGGGACCGGCTGCTTTGCCATTTTTGAGTGACTTCAGAACTGCCTCAATCTCTTCACAAGAAGGTGCGGCCGTAGATATATCCCTTCTTGGGTTGCGGCGGATTGCGGTGGTTGCAGTGAGTGACTGTGTCTCGTTGGTTATTGATCCTTCAGCACTAAAAAATGTTCGCCATCGGTCCAACTGTTGTTCGGTATTCGTAAGTTCGGTTCTGTTATCATCTTTGATTGTTGCCGTAGGTCTTATATTATCACCACTCATTTTTTTTATCGTTTCGTACACGCCCCGCAAATTTCCAATATTTGCAGCAGTTTCAGCTTGTTGGGCTAGCTTATTGAAGTAATTGCACTTATCCCTGCGAACTAAACGCTTTACCAGTATGGCAGAAGCGCGGTAATTAGTTCTGGATGTAGTTTTCGCTTCCTCTGTCTTTGTCCTTAGGAGAGTGTTGTGAAGTCGTTTGCGGTGTTTTATTTCCTCCAGCGTTTCATTGCTTATCCACGGTGTTGGACTTCGTTTCGCAGGACCTATAACAGTCGTGGCTATTTCCGTACACGCTGTTGTTATCTGGGCCCAGGTGTTCATGTTATTACGTTGTAACCTATCAGTTAAAGCCGACTTATACGCATGTGCAGTTTCTGGGTTTTGTAGTTGCAGGAGATTGAATTTTGTATGCTTTGACCGAGGTCTATTTACGACGGCTGGGCGCAAGCGAAGAGTAGCCACTAGCAGCATATGGTCACTGTTGATGTCAGCTCCGCGTCTAGTTTTTACATCCATCAGCGAGCCCAGGAATAGTTTGCTTATGAGTACATGGTCAATTTGATTGCGCGTGCGACCATCTGGTGATTCCCAAGTGTATATGTGAATATTTTTGTGCGCAAATTTTGTGCCACCAATAAATAGCCGGTTTCTGGCACAGAAATCTACCAACCTATCGCCGTTGTCATTTCTTGTCTCGCCAAGTCCTTGCGTGCCCATGACCGCGTGTAGTTTGCTATTGTTACTACCCACTTTAGCATTAAAATCACCCATAATAATCTTTATATCTCCCATCGGAAGAGAGCGTACGACTGAATCAAGTTGGGAGTAGAATTGATCTTTTGGTTCATCATCATCTGGTTCGGTTGGAGCATAACACTACACTATAGAAATTTTTCGAAATTTAGAGTTTAATCTCACCGTTATGAAGCGCTCGGATATGACATTATAACATTAAAGGGCACTCTTTGCTTTTGGTGATAACAGAAGACCGACCCCATTTATTCGGTGTACTGCATTTCCAGAGAAAATAAAGTGATAGCCCCCCTGGAGGGGTTATACCGCCCGCGATCGGTCGTCAGAGCCTCGTTCGCGTGACAGAGGACACCAAGTCTCGGGTGGACAGTGGGTGAGGTTGACAGTTGAAGAGGATTGGCTATGAGTACAAATGTAATATTTGTATTAGCTTCACTCTCCCATTAGTCCTCCAGAATTGAGAAATTATATTCCTTAAAAAGTCGCTTACCAACAAGTGTTTTTGCCCTTCTCTTTCTCTCTGCTGCTATTTAAACGTAATCTAGCGATATGACCTCTTTCGCTGATTAAAGAGTTGTTGAAGTAATAATATCACTTCGCGTGTTTCAAAATATGACAAATTATTTACCTTGTTAGATAAATAAGACTAAGAATTAAAAAAAAGTATTTGAAATCTTTAAAAGTGTTTACACGTTCATTAAATAAAACACCTGTACAATTTGTTGTGTTTGTTCTTTTTAGAATTTTAAATTAAAGAAAGGAAATCATAAACAGAAAGAGGTTTGTATTATTTTTTCCAATTTTTGACGACACTGAATCCAAAAGTCTTAAAAACTCCAATAGATTTTGTTGCTATTTTTTCTGTCTTGGTGATTTTGTTTACAAATATGGTTCTTAAAAAGTATGAAGAGACACAGTGGGTTAGGAGAGAGAAGAAATTTGAAATTTTATATTTTTGAAATAAGCTAAAAATTTTAACATTTTATTTAATTAAGAACTAAATTTAATTTGAGATCAAATTACGGTATTCTATATTGATCGAAAATACAAAACAATTTAAACAGGAATTTCGATCGATATTGAATACCATAATTTGGCCCCTGGTTAAACCACTCTTTAACTTTTTCTCAATTTCGAAAATATAATCTTTATTTCAAATTTGTGTCAGATACGATTGATGATTTTAATCAGAAATATGGTAAAGATTTCTTTTAAGCTAAAAAAAATGCTGTGGCTTCGGTGGGAATGAAGTTAAAGATTTAAAATTAAAATTTTTTAATTAGAAAACGCTAAAAATTGTATCATTTAGTTCTTACAAACTCAGTTTTATCTATTTCTATATTGAATTTGAACATATTTATAATTTTTATAAATTTCGAACTTAGTTTCGAATTTTATATTATTGGTACTAAAAGTAAAATTTCGATTACAAATAATTGAAAATCCAGTCTAAGAAAGTTTTAAAAACCTTCTAACAATTTTAAAAATTTAAACTTAATTTCAAAATTTTTTAAAAACCATTAAGAGGTTAATTTTTCTATTTAATCTTTTATTACATTGCAACATAGAAATAACATTTTAATGGTTTTCGAAAATTCTATTACAATTTCTTACTTGTTAAAATAACGACATTTTGAAAAAAACAAATTTGACAAATTTGAAAAAAAATATAAATATATAAAGGTATAATTCGCATTTAATTTTGAAACTTTTTAACGCTGCTCGAACGACTATGTTGATACAAGTGTTTCCTAAATAAATTCTTTTACCATTTGAAATAGATTGAACTTGTTTTTTAAATAATGTACGAATTTGTTAATATTATATGAAAAATGAATAGTACCGAAGTTCGAAATAGCGAAACCCTATCGTTTTTCCTTAACAAATTAGGCTAGAGTTTTTTATATATTTTTTTTGAATTTAGCAGCCCCACAATCGTATAGACTGACCTTCAAATAATTTTGTGCAGCTAGATTCGTTATTTCTCCCATTGTGCCTTGTTGATTTTTTAAGTTTAAAATAAATATGCTTTTAAAATTGCGTAGTAGTTTAAATGGGGTTAAATAAAATGTTAACAAAATTCCATGTTTTACAAATACAAATAGACGTATTGACGTCGTCTTTCGTGTGAGATATCTAGAATTTAATTTGGTTTACGCATTACCGAGAACATCAATTTCTTATTGTGTTAGTAATTGATGTTCTCTTATTTTTTATATATCACACTGATTCCTCTAAAGGGGGTTACCTCAAAATTTATGAATTTTCGGTAGAGACAAAAAACTTTTTTTATATACATACTCTTATATACAATTGTTTTTTTGTTTTTTTTTTTTTTTTTTTGCAAAATAGTAGAGAAACTGACCTTAATTTTTTACAGTGGATAGATATGACCACTGCTTATCGTTTTCCAGAAAATAGTGACAATGTTTAAATTTGGAGTTGACTCTCTTTGGAGGAACCAGTGCGATATGTATACAGAACTAGTTTATTTGAGGTTTTTAATGTTATTTTTGTTTATTTATGAGTAGGGATGAGATTTTCATGCACTAAAAAATCGAAAATATGCGCTTAAAATATGCACTAAAAATCCAAAATATGTACTAAAAGAATAAAAAATATGCACCAAAAACTTAAAAAATTTCCATAAAAATCGTTTTTTTATTTTACTAAAACAAAAATATTAACAATTTTGTATATTGTTATTCAAATATCTTTAAAAACTTAAATAACTAATTTAAATTTTTGTTAGTTTAAATAAATAAGTACCGGTTTATTAAAAGTATAACTTTGTATTGTTCTTTAAGAACGCCAATACATTTTGAAAAAATTTATTTTCAGATCCCACTTTGATTCCAGATCATATCAAAAAAAATTGAAATTTATTTAATTTTTTGAAATCCTTAATTTTTTTTTGCAAAACGTTTGGGATTTTTTTAATTTGTCGTGCTATTCTTCCTTCTACATTGTTAATTTCACTTTTTGCAATATCAGCTAATTTGACTTGAGTATTTAGTGAACTTAATCCCTTCCAATTCACCCGTATCGTAAGTAACAACTGGAATTTTTGTTTCCATGAAATTTGCATTCCCCTCGAAGGGGAAAAAGTGAATCTCACGTGAAAAATGTTTCTCGCTATTAGTTCCAGTGAATGTAAAAAAAGAAGAGAGATTAAAAAAAATAAAATCAATGAAATTTTTGTTCAAAAAATATACACGTATGTATGTATATATTTATTCATGGGGGAGCTTGTAACCCCAAATGGACGCGTTCCCAGGTGGCGGATAGGGGAACGCCTCTCAGATATGAGTGGTAGGAGTGAAATCAAATAGCTCCCGCGGACCAACAGGTATACCGAGCGTCTGTTCTCTAGGTTAGGAGCGGCTCATCGTCTGTTCCCCGTGGAACGGCTGTTATTTTCATCGCTAGTCTGGTAGCATAACTGGCAGCCCCAGTCCAGAATCAGGTGCATCAGGTTAATCTCCTGGTCACCTTTAAACACATGATTAACGAAACCACAGTAAATAATAATAACAATCACAATCCCCCCTCGATGACAACCTTCGGAATGAAAACAAGGACACGAATCGAAACATGGAATATTCTAACAATGCTTGAACCCTCAAAACTTGCCCAAATAACGAAAGAAATCTGCAAGTATAAATTAACACTTCTTGGTCTATGTGAAACATGATGGCCTAATTGTGGCGAACAGCAATCGACCGATAGAGTGACATTGCTATACTCGGGTAAGCCAACGGGACAGCCAAGGGCTAGTAATGTTGGCCTTCTTTTGTCCAAAAGTGCTCACTCTCAGTTGAACTCTCGTGGTGTTAAGACGTGTGCGGAATACTAGCGTAAAATCAGTAAGATTCGGTTGTGAAGTACATTGTTGTTGGACCTTGAGTGTTTTGAAGTGTTGTTGGTTTTTATAAATAAATTGTGAGACTCCGCTGGCGGGTGCTCCATTAAAATTTATTTGTAAACAAACCTCCGGCCGAAAGTGAGGTTAGATAGAGACAGAGACTCTTGTTGTGGTGTTACCGGAGTGGTAATAGTGAAAATAGTGTTGACGGATCGTGCGTGTTTTTTGGCTATCGTGATTTGGATTTTCGGTTTTTGACTTTGATTGAAAGCCATCTGGCGGTTGGTAGTGTATTATACACTGCTACTTGAGGTTGGTGAACTTGATTTTTGGTGACGAACTTGGCAGTACTTGAAGGTTAGTGAACTCGATTTTTGATTTTGAACTTGGTGATTTGTTGTGGTGATGCCTCCTGCTAAGGGCAAGAGGAAGCCGAAAGGTGACGTGTCAGACGTTACGACAGACGGTGCGTATAGCGTCCCGCCTGCCAGTGTGCCGAAAATTCGACACACTGACAGCGAGATGTCGAGTGCCGATGACGACGTGCAGCAGAAGAGGTTTAAGCCTGGCCCGCCACAGGCTAAACCTGCTGCTGCTGCTGCTGGTGCTGGTGCTGGTGTTGCTGGTGCTTCTGGTGGTGCTGTTGATGCTGGTGTCGCTGCTGGTTCTGGTGCTGCGGTTGTAATTGATGACGAGGTGGAGGTGGTGATGTCGACGGATGCAAAGTCGGTTATTGGTCCGCGGCGTGTGAAGTCACGGCGTAGGGCTGCTGCTGCTGCTGGTTCGGGTGGAGGTGAGATCGCTGCAATGAAGGAGATCACCAAGGCACTCACTGAGGTGGTGGTGAAGGATAGTGTGGCGTCGAAGCCGGCGAAGGAGGTGCTTGAGTGTGCGGCAAAGTATGAGGAGGTGCTCATCAGGCTGCTGGCGGAGAACAAGCGGCTGAAGGGCCGGCTCGAGGGTGGTGTTGCTGCTGGGCCCTCAAAGGTGACCCCTTCGAGTGGAGGTGCAGTTTTTGCGGTGCCTAAGGCGCCTGAGGCGGTGGTGGCGGCTCCCAAGTTGCCATATGCAACGAAGCCGGTGGAGACGTGGTCGGTGGTGGTGAAGAGGAAGGGTGTCCCCACGACATCTAAGGAGGTAGTGAACAAGGTGGTGGAGCAGGTGGGCCCAACGTTGGGTGTCCGTGTGCACGAGGTGCGGCCTACGCGGGATGGAGGAGCGGTGATCCGTACCCCCTCGGTGGCGGAGCGCAAGAAGATTGTTGAGAATAAGACGTTCGAGGAGGTAGGACTCGAGGTGACGGCGGCCGATAAACTGGGCTCCAAGGTGACAGTGCAGAGGGTGCACGGAGAAATCACCCCGGACGAATTCATGGAGGAACTGTATGAAATGAACCTGAAGGAGATGATGTCACGGGAAGCCTACCGGAGAGGTGTTAGACTGGCAAGTAAGCCATGGAGGGCTGAAGGAGGGCCAGTGAACGTAGCGCTGGAATGTACCCCGAGGGTTGCTGAACATTTGAGGGCCACTGGTGTTTACATCAAGTGGTTCCGATTCCTAGTGCGGATACAGGACCCAGTGTTCTCCTGTTTCAGGTGCCTGGGATTCGATCACCGCGTGCGGGACTATCGGATGACGGATGAGGTGTGCCGTAGGTGCGGAATTTCGGGACATGGCGCTGCCAGATGTCCAAACGAGCTGCGTTGCCGGAATTGTACGTTGAAGGGCTTGCCCTCAAACCACTTGATGATGTCGATGGTGTGTCCGGTCTATGCGGCCGCGGTTGCAAGGGCGAACGCGAGACATTAATATGGAGGGATTCCCAATAATCCAGTTTAATTGCCAAGGTGCTTACGCTGTGATGTGCGAGTTGGGACAGGCGATGCGGCGTCGTGGAGTTCCTTTTGCGCTTTTGCAGGAACCGTATATCGCGAATGGCTGTGTAATGGGTTTGCCGGGGGGATGCGAGTTTATACGGACAGCGGGGGAAACTCGGCTATAATAGTTGATAAACCGGACGCGGACGTAATGATAGTTAGAAGTAGCCAATGGGGTGTCTGAATTTCTGTGGAGTGCGATTTTGGGAAGATGTTGTTGGCTAGCATATACTGTGTAGGTAGGGAACCTTTGGATGCATACTTAGGTTACATGGATACGGTACTACTCTCTGGGAGTAGTATTCCTGTTATCCTCGGACTTGACGCAAACGCATGCTCTCGTATGTGGTTCTCCAAGATGCCCAGAAATGTTTCTGGCCATCCGAACTATATGCGAGGAGTAGTGCTTAGCGAATGGCTGGTCACAAAGTGCCTCATTGTTGTCAATGAGCCGAGTGAGCTGTATACTTTTGATGGTCCAAATGGAGTTAGTGACATTGACGTAACGCTCGCGAATACCGCGGCTTTGACGACTTTCGAACTTAGGTGGAGGGTTTGTGACGATTGGGGAGTAAGTGATCATAATCCGATCGAGATTATGGTCACCTTACGAGAACGAACGAGGGAGACGCCTCTGCCTCTTAGATGGCGGAGTCACGGTGTGGACTGGGATCATTATGCTAGGGAATTTAGGACGGCGGCGCTAACGCGCCCGCTGAGTGACTATAGGGCACTGACGATAGATGACCAGGTCAGCATGATTAATCGGTTGTTATTGACCGTTAATGATGCCGTGCTAGGTCGTTGTATTCGAACGACACCTAGCAGGGTCAAATGGTGGACGGGCGAGTTGGAGCGGACGAAAAGGTCAGTCAGGCACCTCAGGAGGTTGTTCCAGAGGGACAGACGTGCCGGTTCTGACGATCTAGCTTTGCGCAAGTCCACTTATTTGTCTGCCCTAAAGACGTACAAGGACATGATTCTTAGGGTAAAGGAGGACGATTGGAGGAGGTTTGTACGGGACAATAGGGATGACCCTTGGGGTACGGTTTACCGTATCTGCAGGGGAAGAGGAAGAGTAGCTGACCTTGCTTGCCTCCGGGTTGACAATGTTGAATTGTCCTCTTGGAGGGAATGCGCTGACACACTGTTGGGGGTTTTCTTCCCAGGGACGGAGGTAGTTGATCGTTCCCCTGTTATACGGGATTCGGTCGGCCCTCCCGACTTGGAATGGTCGGAAGTTTCGGACAGTATTTGCCGTGTCAAGAGTAGGAAATCGCCGGGTATTGATGGTATGACTGGAGAGATGGCTAAGGCCATATGGAAGGCCATACCGGAATACTTGGAGTCAGTCTTTGGGAAGTGTCTGAGTGAGGGCTATTTCCCTAGGGCTGGGAAGTCTGCTCGTGTTGTTGTTCTCCTGAAGTCTCCTGATAGGGTGAGGAGCGATCCTCGCTCTTATCGGGGCATCAGTCTCCTCCCAGTACTTGGAAAAGTGCTTGAGAGGATAATGGTGACGCTACTGAAGGAGGATAGCACTGAGCCGACTTCTGAGTACCAGTTTGGATTTAGGGAGGGGAGATCCGTAGAAGCTGCGTGGCTGCATGTTAAGCAGTGCGTTAGTAATGCTTCTGACAAGTATGTGCTGGGAGTGTTTGTCGATTTCAAGGGTGCGTTTGACCATCTCCACTGGAACGCGGTTCATGACAGACTACGTAGTGTAGGTTGTCGTGAGCTCAACTTGTGGAGAAGTTACTTTAGCTGCAGAAAAGCTTGCGTAGTTGGTGCCAGCGGCACAGTTTGGAGAGATGTAACCCGGGGGTGCCCGCAGGGTTCTGTCTGTGGTCCTGTTAGATGGAACCTCATGATGGATCCATTGTTGGCACGACTGGGCCGTCTCTGCAACCTGTGCGGATATGCATATGATCTGCTCATTTTGCTCGAGGGGCAGTCTCGTGCTGTTCTGGAAGCGAAGGGCGAGCAGGTCATGCGCATAGTTAATGAATGGGGTGCACAAGTCGGTGTTGAGATTGCTCTCGACAAGACTGTGATAATGCTGCTCAAGGGCAGATTGTCTAGTGCACGTCCTCCAGTCATTAAGTCTGGTATTGTTAGTCTCAGATATGTGACTCAGGTCAAGTATCTGGGAATAATGATGGGTGGGCGGATGAACTTTTTGGTTCATCTTGCTCATGCAAGGGAGAAGCTGACTGCTGTCGTTGGTAAGGTCAAGCGTGTTCTTAGGTGCGTCTGGGGCCTCAGCAGGCGTGCTGTTCAAACCATTTATGGCGGGCTGTTCGTTGCATGCGCAACGTATGGTGCACCTGTATGGTACGAAACAGTTATGACTGTTGCTGGTCGGAGGAAGGTGCTTGCTTGTCAGTGGGTTGCTATGCTTGCTTTCATGCCGGTCTGTCGGACTGTCTCTACGGATGCTCTTCAGGTCTTGCTGGGTGCAGCCCCCCTTGACTTAGAGGTGATACGTCGTGCTATCGCTTTTAAGATCAAGAAGGGGTTGCCACTTCTTACGCATGATTGGCTTTCTGCTGTTGACGTGGTGAATAGGGAGAGTAGGGAAATCAAGGTGATGTTAGCCGGTCACCTTGATTCTAGGTGGCGGACGCACTGGACGGACTCTGACAAGGGTCGTGTCACGTATGCTTTTATACGTGATGCAACCTTCGTACGTGAACGCCCAGATTTTGGCTTCGGCCTGACTCTGGGGTTCTTACTGACGGGACATGGCTCGCTCAATGCATTTTTGCATAAGAGGGCCTTGTCGGACACTTCGGACTGTGGGTGTGGGAGGGGGACCGAGGACGTATGGCACGTTATTGCCGAGTGCCATTACCATGATGACATTAGGGACTTAGATAGTATGGGCATCACTCATACTGGGGCGGGTTGGGACTATAGTAGGGCCTTAGAGGACGATCGGACGATGGGGAGGTTGGGGCAATTTGCCCGTGATGTGTTTGATAGGAGGAGACGAAGATAGTGGAGGTGAGCTCGTTCGCAGGCATTTGCGAACCGACGCTCGCGTATATTGTCGAACTGTCCGCTCTGCGCATTGCTTCGTGCTCGGAGGTCGGTTGCTGGTTTTGGTGGAGCCTCGCTGTGTTGGTGTCTGGTGATTTGCCCATGCTGCTGTTGCTTGTGCTGGGTCATTTGTGTCTCTGGTCGCTTGGGGCTAGAGATGGGAGTGCCTTGGTGGAGTAGCGGCATGCTGCCGGCTGATTTCCGGAACGGCCTCCTGCTAGGTTCGTGTTCTCCTTTTTGCGTCGTTGGTTGCGGTCGGTTGTTTGTGACCGTGAGCCTGTCCGTGAGGACAGCTGTGTTTATTGTTGTGTTTTTGTTGTCATTGTTGTGCGTGATGTCCATTGCTGGTGTCACGCAAGGTGGCCAAAGTGTCGCTCGTGAGAGCGGCTGTTTATTGTTTTTGTTGTATCGTCTATTGGTGATGTTTAGTCCCTTTATGTAGATGTATGTTTCAGTGTCGCTGTGTCGCAGTTTGCAGTATGGCTGTGTTGCTGTGTTGCTGGTTGCTGGCGTCGTGTGCTGCTGTTTGCTGTGGGTCACCAGTCCCGGTACCGTTTGGGGTCCAACTGGTAGTAGTTTAGGCTACGAAGCTGACCGGAGTCTTTATCTGGTACCACGGGAACCAGGGTGCCCTTGGGACCTCGGTCCCAACCTGGTTATGGTGAGGCCCCTTCGGGGGAGTAACGTGGTGGTTGTGGTTTAATACCCATATCGCGGGTAGAGTAATTTATTGCTCGGTGTGGAGTTGCATTGCAACCGGTTGCCATTTGACCATAAAATGGTAGGAGTGTTAGATAGGCTCCGCCCTTCACCGAGGGGGACGAAGTCGGTACCCTTGCTCTGGTGCCACAGCTTGTGGCGAAGGAGGAAGGGGGCGCTGGTCAACGCATTGTTTTGACCCAGTGTTAAGAGCACCGTGAGGAATAGTCTTCAGACGATGATCACGTTAAACCGGACAAATCTGTCCAAAAGTGCTAAAGAAGCTCTGGTTGATTGGAAACCGCACACAGATCGCATTATATCAGCTAGATTTCGTACAAGAGCCAGATACCTTTCTATTGTGCAATGCTACACTCCTACAGAGAATTCTGAAGAATCGGATAAGAGTGCGTTCTACAGCCAGCTGACACAGGTACTGGACTCCATTCACAGGGGAGACATAATTATATTAATGGGCGACTTCAACGCTCAGGTCGGGGGGTGACAACAACAATTTCGAATCTGTAATGGGCTAGGAACAATGAATGAAAATGGTACTCTATTCGCGGAAACCTGCGCTAGTAACGCGCTTGTGATAGGCGGGACGTTGTTCCCACATAAGCGAATACATAAAGCCACTTGGATATCTCCCGATTGTACGACCGAAAACCATATCGACCATATTGCTATCAGCAAAAAATGGAGAGGTTCTCTCCGAGATGTATGTGTTAAGAGAGGTGCAGATGCAAGTAGTGATCACCACCTACTTCTAGGAACAATAAGATTCAAAGTGGCGGCAGCCCTGAAGAACAGTGCAGTCAGACGCAGGCCTAGGTTTGAAACCTCTAAACTAAAGCCAGTCGATATACGAAATAATTACTCCAGCGATCTTGCTAATAAATGCGTACAACTACAACCAAGTACTAATAATTTGGAGGAATACTGAAAGAAAGTGAAAACAACAATCTTGGAAACAGCGTCCCAACATATAGGATCTAGGAAGTAACCAAAGAAATCATGTATATCTGACGACACCTGGACGCTCATCCAGCAGCGTCAGGATTTAAAGTCGCACCTAAACGTTACGCGAACTAGGTCACTGAAACTTGAATTAAGCAAAAGATACAGCCTATTGGGCAAAAATGTCAAGAAAAGTGCAAGATGCGATAAACGGCGTTGGGCAGAAGATATTGCTACTCAAACTGAAACTGCTGCAGCGACTCACTTTGCGAGAGATCTATATGGCGCTTTAAGGAAACTGACAGGAAAAAACGTAAAATTTTCAAAAGGGAAACCACTCATTGGACCAGGTGGAATATCTCACACCAGCAGCCAAGCTCAGCTAGAGGTATAAGTACAGCATTACACAAATATACTGTCGGTACACCAGACATCCCAGGAAGACGACAAGTTCAAGATGAACTTAGGGAGGCGCATACAACGTGGAGTGAAATAAAATTGTTAGCATTAAGAAGAAATGATTGGAAAAATTTTGTTGTGGCCCTATGTTCCACCTAGGAACTTGGATGAAATAATAATAATAATGTATATATTTTAAAGAAAAGTTAAAATAATAAAGCAAAATATTTAGTATCGGAGGGATAGTTTGATTACAACTTTAGTTTTTCTCACTTTTTCAATTTTATGTACTAAAATATTTTCCAAAATTCTGCTACCACGTCTTTCGAAAGCTTCACAAATCCCCAGGCAATCGACCTGTTGTTTTGCATTTTGTTAACCAACATATCGGTTTTGGGAAAATTTGGGGAATTTTTGGTCGTGAACATTTTTTCACGTTGTTATTCTCCTTTGAGTGTGAACTCCCTAAGTTCATCTTGAACTTGTCGTATGTGAAAAGCGGAAAAATTACGAGGGAAAAATTATTCACGATAGGTGTGATTGTTTCACCAATACATCCGTAATTGGATAATATAAATGCAAATTGACTTCTGATGTTATTTAAATACATATAATATTTCTTTTAATTTTTTAATTGCATAGTTTCAACAAACTCTTTGATAACATTCTTAAATTGCTCAAAGTGTTTTGAATAGAATTCTGAAGCATCTAGCCTGGCCACCAATTTGCTACTATTGGCTGCGGTGGAAGGGGAATCAAGCGATACATTTCTTTAAAAATTTGCAATATTATCGAATGGGCTAAATTTTCTGCAACGCGGTAAAACCCATGTGCCAAGTAATTGGCTTGTAACCGTTTGGATAAAATATTTAAAGCCCATTGGAAGCCTTAACCATGTAAGGTGCTGCATCGGTTTAAAATAGAAGCATTTTTTGTCGAAATCATAAAAATATTGTATTTAAAGCAGTGAAGGGCACTTTTGTAAATCCTATGTACGCGTGCATAGGAAAAAAATGTGCCGTCGATACATGTACACTATAAACTTCATCGTGAGGTCTGTGACAATGTACGTTGGGCTGTTGCTTTGTTGTCATTTCTTCAAAGTTTTTTAAATCACTTCCAGATCAGCACTTGTTGTTGAGCGTCATTCGTTCTCTGCTGCTTCCCACACAAGCATAAGTGTGATAGGATGTGTGTTGCCCTTCACTGATTTAAAGCAAAGCTCCAAAAGAATTTATTTGTTATTTAAAATTTTTTTTGTAAAGTTTTTTCGTTTTGTTTAAGAACTTTTTTATGATATGAAAATTAATAAAAAAAAAATCCCTAAAAAAATATCAAAATATGCATTTTAAAACCTCAATATGCAAAAGTATGAATTCCGAAAGATAATTGGTCGACATCGTTCCTAGACTATCGACAAAAAACATGCATTTGCATGGAAGTCGCATCCCTATTTATGAGTAATATATATACTTATATATAAGTTCCCTTCGTTCCTATAAGGAGCAAGGGCCTCAACAAAATCCTTCCATCTCGATCTGTTAATAGCGATTTTTTTTTACTTCGTTCCAGCTAGTTTACATATTTGACGCTTCGGTTACAAATTGTCTTCGCCATGCATGAGCTGGTCGACCTCTTCTACGGCTGCCTCGAGGATTCCACTCGATATGTGTATGTCCTGGCAATATCTGTGACCAGTTTTCGTATGCTGTGACCAATCCAGTTCCATTCTCGCCTTTGTATTTCAATTTTAATGGGGGATTAGTTCGTTTGATGCCATAGTAGAATTCGCCGGGGGGGGGGGTCGCATTCCACGTTTCGCATCCGTATAATAATATAGATCTGACATTTGAGATGAAGATTTTTAATTTAACACGGCGAGAGAGACTTTTTAATTTGGCCTAGGCTTGAGTTATTAAGTTGGCCTACACAAAAAAAATTATAAAAAAACATTTTTTGTTTGAAATTGGTCCTACAAACAAATTCGCATATTCAAACAATTTATTTGCATTTCGTTTATTGAAAAAACACTGATTTTTTCAAACAAATATTTTACTGAATCAAACAAAAAGTTTACTGAAATTCATATAAATTTCTAACAAATAATTTTGCTGAATCAAACATAAAAATTTTTGCACAAGCAATGACGCGCACACAAGCAATCACTCTAGGAGAAGATGAAGGCAGAGCAGAGCGGTGGCTGGCTTTGAGACACATTTTTTTGTTGGAATAATTTTTGAACTAAGTCTTGTTTAAGGCTAGATTACACTATCTCACAAGTCTTACGTATTCCATAATACTTTGTGAGATAGAAATCTTATGAGTTTTGTTGCGACTGTCAAAAAATCTAATTTAACATGACAGTTTGTGTTCACATCATCACACAAAGTATAAACACTCACACATGAAATAAAATGCAACCCTGATCCAATTTTAAAAAACGATGAAGTCGTATTGGATGTCAAACTTTTTTCATAATACTTGTCATTTTCGTGACACATTGCATTCACACTATCACACTTTGTCATATTACTTGAGTTTTTGACATGTATTAATACAAAGATTAATAGTGTTATCTAGCCTTTATACACACAGTGTTTTTCTTCTTCGCTCACTGTTGCTGTATCCTTTCCTTGGGAGCAGACCGACTCGACATTTTTTTCGTCATCATTTTATTTTTGTATTTGATGTAGGTATTTAACTAAAGAGTTTTAAAAAATTGAATACGGGATTTTGTTTTTCATTCTTTTTTTACCAACTTTGAAACCAACAAAAAATTTATTTTGTTGCTTAAAATGTTGTTGTTGTTTCTGTTGTTTAAAAAGAGTGAAACGTTTTTTTCTTTTACCTGCTATTGTTTTTGTTTTTCTTTTACTACAAACCTCGCCACGCTATTTTATCATCTCTCTTATTGTTGTCCTTTTTTAAAGCGACCACAAACTGTATGTGTTTTTTGTTGTTCTAATATTTCACATAAAGAAGTGTTGCTTACGATCAAATAAAAAAATGCAAAAAAACGACAACATTAAAGGGCGTTATATATTTCATACAAAATTATGAAAACTTGAAACCAATTAAGCGTATATTTTATTTTTTAATAGTTGTCAACATTTTTGTTGGTTAAAATAAAAATCAAACAAAAATATTAATTTAATCAGTAAAAAAATTTGTAGAAATTAAAAAAATATTCAAACAAGCGTTTGTTCGAAAATAATTCAGCAATAATTTTTTCTGTGTAGGCTTGAGTCGCCTTTTTTATTCGATTGGCAATATCTGCACCCGAACCGAACCGCCTGGTGTTGTCAACTCTGAGGTAAGAAAACGAATTAACTTCCTCCAGAGACACATTATCAATTGTAAAGATGTTTGATTTTACCGTGTTCATTCGCATCACTTTAGTTTTGCCAATATTAATCTTAAGGCCAGCTCGGCAAGACGTTGCTGTTGCATGTTCATATCGGAGTGTCGGTGAGAGAGAAGGCAAATGTCATCAGCATATTCAAGATTATTTAACCGATTTAACAGTCCCCAACCAATACTGTAAGGTTACGGGTGTGTGTTGTGTTTTTAGTGGTTTATGTTTTAAAAGATTTATTTTACCGGCGCTAATAAACGCCACTGGTAATGTTTTGTATGGGGCAGTTTGATATGCCCTGTTTGAGTTTTTTACTGGCAGTTTAATATGCCATAAATAAAAAGAGTGCCAGGATTTAAAGGCAGAATATTAATGATCCTTTATTGAATTCAAGCTTTCTTTTTATACAGAAGTAACGGTAACTTAAAACTACATTTAGTAATAAAAATAGTTGTTGCATGCAAACTACACTTCCATTACATTTCCAATAACCAATAATACATTAGGGAGGTGTAGATTTGCATGGGCAACAAAACAAATAATAATTAAAGTAAATAAAGTTAATAATAAAATTATTCATTTTAAAATTACATTACACTACACCCTAACCCTTAAGAAAAAATTTTACATTTTAGAAAATAACATTATAAAATTAAAATTTTTATGCATTTTTTTATAATTAATAGATATACTTATTGGATAAATACACATCTTAATACTGCGTTTAATACTTCTTCAAATTATTATTATGAAATTCCTTAACCGTATTTCCCAAGTCTAGAACAGAGTTTACCCCTTTTGTTTCAATTACTCTATATGGGCCATGATACGGTGGTTGGTTTTTCTTACGATTAAAATTGCGGACAAGAACCATATCACCTTTTTCTAACTTTAGAGGATTAATATCTGAACATTGATCTACTCTTCTCTTCTTTGAGTTTTCTAAATATTCCTTTGCTTTATCTAAAGAGAATCGCAATCGCGCCTTTAGTTCTTGGGCATAATTGTCAGTATCGTAAACAGGCTTTGAGTCAAGAACATTGTCATCGGGAAAGCTTGGCAATCTTCCAAATAACAGTTCGTATGGCGTATAAGTTGTATCTATATGGGGTGTTGTGTTATAAGCAAAACAGAAGTATGGTACCCATTGGTCCCATTCATCGTCCTTGCAAAAATTCAACATAAATTCGTTTAACACCCTGTGGTTTCTTTCTATCGAGCCGAGCGTTTCATGGTGATAGGGCGTGCTAAAAACCTGGTTAATTTTCAGTAAAATACATATTTCAGACATTAAAGCATTCAAAAATTCTGTACCCCTATCTGATTTGAGTACCTTAAAGTGGCCGTATACTAAAATTAAATTATTAACTATTGCCTTTGCAACCGTTTTGGCATCTTTGGACTCAAGAGGGCACGCCACAATATATTTGGTAAGGTCATCCTGCATAGTGAGGATGTACCTGAATTGATTTGAATATCTAAGTGGACCCACTGTGTCTATCGAAATTACCTCAAAACTATTTCCCGGTGTATCAGTGATAACTAACTTTTCCCTAGTGTGTTTGGTTTGCTTGTTGACTCTACATTCTTCGCACCTGGATACGTGCGCTTTAACCATTTTACTCATATTTTTCCATACATATCTCTGTTTCAGCTTCAGAGTGGTTTTTCTTATACCTAAGTGACCGCCTATAGCTGAATCATGGTACTCAGCTATTAACTCGTTCTGCAATTTCTTGTCAGTTATGCGTATTGGTGCTTTGTATATCAAGATTCTCAAATTTTCACCTTCTTTCCTGCATATTTTATTAAAAATGTTTTTAAATTCTTCAATATTTATTATTTTAAAAATAGCATCAGTCGTGCTTAAAGCAAGTTTCTGTATATTTTGGGATAGTGTTATCGGCAGAAGTTTCTCCAGAGACAACTGAGTGTCCACCGGATTATCGCAGCACCTTATTACTACCTCCATATCAGTAACTATCATATGAGGCTCTCCTAACTCATTACCCATCTCAATCCTTAGCTTCATCATATCTTTTATATCCGAAATCGACGTGCATTCCCATGCGAAAAGTTCGCGACAATTTTCACCAGAAATACTTCCGCCGTCTTTGTTTATTCGTTGGTTTAACTTACTATTCATACTACGGGTTATAGCCAATATATTCTGTTTGCTGGTTTCTGTTTCAGTGGGAATCATAGTTTTTAACGTGTTGGTGTCTATAACAATTCTTGACAACGCATCAGCGTTGGTGTTCATTTTGCCCTTTTTGTACGATATTTCGAAATCATAATCACACAGGTCAAGCCGAATCCTAGTCATCTTGGACGATGGGTTTTTGTGTGTAAACAATGACACTAATGGTCTGTGATCTGTAACCACATAAAATTTTCTACCGTAAAGATATGGACGAAAGAAGTAAATCGACCAATGTATGGCCAGAAGCTCCTTCTCAATGACGGATTTATTCAAATCATGTTTTGACAATGATTTGCTTGCATACGATATGGGTAAATCTGAGCCAATCTCTCCCTGTGAGAGGACTGCCCCCAGTGCAAAATTAGATGCGTCCGTGGTTAAAACAAAAGGCTTTTCAAAGTCCGGGTATTGTAGAATCGGTGGGTTTAACAGCTTTGATTTCAGCGTCTCAAACGATCTATGGCAATCCTCATCCCATACAAAAGGTTTATCCTTCTTCAATAATTGATTTAAACTTCTCGCTATCTGCGCAAAGCCCTTAACAAACCGTCTGTAATAATTACAAAACGCAATGAATCGCCTGACCTCATCCGCATTCTTTGGTACTGGATAATTCTTTATCACGTTATCCTTGTTTGGATCTGTACGTATCCCCTTATCAGTTATAAGGTGACCTAAATAAACCACCTCGGTTTTTAAAAAACAACATTTGCTAGTGTTCAGTTTCAGGTTATACTGTCTTAAACGTTCAAAGACTTTAATTAAGTTATCATGGTGATGTTGGACACTACATCCGAACACGATTATGTCGTCGACATATATGAATGCTTCCGCGCTTAAGCCGCTCAATGCTATCGTTAACATGCGCTGGAAACTGTTAGACGATATCTTAAGACCAAATGGTAATCGTGTGAATTGAAAATGACCATTTTTTGTAGAAAAGGACGTTAAAGGTCTAGAGTCTTCGTCTAGATTGATTTGATGGAACGAACTACTCATATCCAGTGTAGAAAAATACTTCGCTCTCCCTAATTTATCAAGTACATCTTCTATCCTCGTCAAAGGGAATTTGTCGTTTACTATCTTTTCGTTAAGCTTACGAAAATCTATAACTAGACGCCATTTGCGCTTGCCATCAGTTGATTTCTTAGGCACCACCAATAATGGCGAATTATGGGGGCTCACCGACTGTTCAATGATCCCATCTTCCAACATTTTGTCCACCTGATCATTTATCTCTTCCATCTGTGACTCCGGCAATCTGTATGGTTTAATGTAAACCGGCGTGTTATCCGTTGTTTGTATATGTTGCGTATAAAAGTTATTAACAGTGAGTTTCTCACCTTCAATATGAAAAATTTCATTATACTCAGTGATTATATCCAATAATGACTGTCTAGCCACAGGCTCTATCGATTCAATATTTAGTTCTTCTGAGACCCTTTTTATTCTATCAAAATTTTTCGTGGCATCATGCCCTCCATAGCCATATACTTGGTAATCATCCAAGTCCCTCCTATCCAATTCTATGTTCTCCACCCGAATATCGCTACTAGTGGTGTTCAGTACTTTTATATGCTGCGCCCCTACTGCCGGTATAATGCAACTTGCAATAAAAACCCCTGGGGTAATTTCCTTATTCAGAATTATGCTCTCCGCACTTGGGTGTAATTGGTATTATCAATTCCTCATCTGATAAATTAAAAGTTGTAGTATAAGTTTCAAAATCTATTTTGCATCTGAACTTTTCTAAAATATCTCTACCAATGATCCCATCAGTTGGTATTGGTAAATCATTAGGCACCATATGAAATCTATGCCTTATATGACGATTCTCAAAGTGTAAGTCTAAATCTGTAGTGCCAATGCTTTCGATCGTGTCTAAAGTAATACCACTCAACGTTGAAATGTTCGACCTATCCGTTATATTAATTTCCCCTTTTTTGCAGATTGATATGTCTGCCCCTGTGTCTATCAAAAAGCTCAGGTTCCCCTTTACACCCTTACACGTTATGGTAAGCGGGTTATCATTACTAGCGCAAAAAGTGTACAATTTAGGCCTTGGATAACAGTCTCTGTTATCCAGCCTTATTAGTTTCCCTGTCTACCCCTACTAGCATCTACCTCCGTGCTATTAGCGACATCGTTTCTACTGCGGTTGGAATTATCCCCACCTTCTCTATACCTATCATTCCGGTAACTGTTACTACTACTGTGGGCATTGTTGTTACTACTGCTGTTTCAATAAATTCTTCAATTTGTTCCATCAATTAAAAAAATATAATAAAATTTCTCCAAGTATATAATATTACAATAAAACCAATAAATAAATTCATCAAACTGTTTTTCAAATTTAAAATTTAAATTTATACAAAAAAATAACGTATATAAAATACTTCAATCTGGCAACCTTAAACAGGTACTACTTTTTCTCTTTAACAAACAGCTGTGTGTTGCAGCACTAACCATACGCATACTTGGCAGCACTAATTAATTTCTGACATTCTGCTTTCTTATTTACTTCCAAAGTTTTCTTTTAATTGTGTATAATTCAAAGTACAAAGTGACTGTGATCTTTTTTTATCAAAATAAATTAAAACCTTCTTTTTTTTCTTTTCTTATTTATTCAAACATTAAAAAAATATATAAACTAATTGCAGTTAGGTAACTGTTTAATTTTTCTGCCCCCATACTGCTCCATTTGGGCTTCCAGAGCCTCAATCTGCTGCCAAGCTTCGGACGCTGTTTGCCAGGATGGTGGTGGATCAGCGTTTACAACACCTCTTAGTGCGGCCAACTTTCGACGCAGCTTCACTAACTTTCCGCCCCTTCTATGTCGTGGCAGGTGAACTTTTGGTATTTGGGTAAGTCTCTCTTCTTTACCCTTCGATAGCCTCTGCTGGTACTCTTCAATTGTAAGTCGCTGTGGTCCTTCCTTAACATATGCTGGCACGCTATCTACCTTAGGAACCTCTTTATTTGTCTCCAAAACAGAATTGTTTGGCAGGATCGCCATGTAAGGTTACGGGTGTGTGTTGTGTTTTTAGTGGTTTATGTTTTAAAAGATTTATTTTACCGGCGCTAATAAACGCCACTGGTAATGTTTTGTATGGGGCAGTTTGATATGCCCTGTTTGAGTTTTTTACTGGCAGTTTAATATGCCATAAATAAAAAGAGTGTCAGGATTTAAAGGCAGAATATTAATGATCCTTTATTGAATTCAAGCTTTCTTTTTATACAGAAGTAACGGTAACTTAAAACTACATTTAGTAATAAAAATAGTTGTTGCATGCAAACTACACTTCCATTACATTTCCAATAACCAATAATACATTAGGGAGGTGTAGATTTGCATGGGCAACAAAACAAATAATAATTAAAGTAAATAAAGTTAATAATAAAATTATTCATTTTAAAATTACATTACACTACAATACCTCTATTGCCCTACATAGCATCATGACAACAACCAACACAATGTAAAAAAAAGTGGTGACATCACGCAACCTTGCCGTACTCCTTTCTGCTCAGTTTGCATTCGTGCTGAATACGACAACTTGCACTAACATACATGTTTTTAATGAGTTGGGCCATTTTTTTAGGACACCTTTACACTGAAGGGATTTCCAAATGACATTGTGATTGAGAGTGTCGAATGCTTTTTCGAAGTCAATGAATATTAGATATAGAGGAGACCGCCATTCGACCGACTGTTAAAATATTATTCTGAGTGTATTGACGTGATCAATACATGAATTTTTTTCTGAGAGTTATAGCATCGGAGATTCTTTCAGTTATTATATGAGTGGTTATTTTGTTTTCCATACTGAGCAGAATGATACCTCGCCAGTTCTAACGGCTAGTTAGGTCGCCTTTTTCTAGGCACTTTTATTATTACACCTTCTGTAAGCTTTTCAGGTACACTACACCTATATTTTCTATTAAAGGAGGAAAGATTTGTGCGCTAGTTTGAGAAGTTCCGAAGATATGTTATCATTTCCAGGGCTTTTGTTGTTCTTGAGCATCTTAATCGCAGATATTATATCAGATACTGCTGGGGTAGCGGTAGCTATATTTTGAAAATTTTCGTGGGTGGTTCAGCTACATTTACTTGTAGACTCGTCATAATTTTGCCTCGGGGATAGAATTGAGGAATAATACTCGTCCCATAGATCACGCTGTTTGTCTTAAGACGCTATGAGTAGGCATCATAATTTCTGATCATATTAAATCGAACTCTTAGGCCCGTTTTCACGACTTACCTATAAAGCTCGAAATAGTTAACGGTACCTTTAGCACTAATGAGGAATAAAGTTATCTTCAACTATTTTTCGTTTCCACAACTTTTGTATAAAATAAACTTAACATTTTTGAAAATGTGGCAGTACTAAAGAAAATACCGATTATTTTTGCCAAGATAAAAATACGAACTGGCAACTACGTACTTTTTTACATTTACAAAATATACTTATAATTGGAGTTGCCATATATAAAAAATATGTGAATATAATATGGCAATCTCAAATCTAAACCTTACGACAAAAGTTAAAGGTAGAACGTTCCTCTCTTTAGCTTATCCTTCACTTTTAGATTAAAGGGAACTTGTGATAATTAAAAACTCATTATCTGTTCGATAACTTCCTACATTTAGCTATCGTTAAGTCGTGAAAACGGGTGTTAGTGTTTCTATGCCCACAATACCAAAAAGGGTGTTATGCTGATGTGCGTACTATATAAAAATGTTGGTTCTAGCATACCGACCGTCTCGAACTAACGATGTCCGTTGGTCCGTCCGGATAGATGGTGATCTAACCATGTAACTCTTGTGCGCAAAGTACAGGTCGCAATTTTGAAGGACAAACTTATTTCCATAATATCTTGTTGTCAATATTGTTCTGTTTTGAATTAATCGTTGTACAATGTGTCGTTTCTTACTCTCTTTTATTTTGCTGAAACAGCCATTTCTAGTTTAAGCCTGAACAGCTTTTTAGGGGTTTTGCTATCCAATTTCACTAAGAACTCTTCTATAAAAAATTAAAATTAAATTTTCTAAAAAGTGAAAATTTTTCCACTGGCCTTTAGATCTTTTCAAGATGTGATATAAATTACAGATTTACATAGCGTTAACATTTGACAGTACTGGCAAGACAGTAAGAAAATACATATTAGTTGCCAAAAACACTGCTAACTGTCTTCGTGACGTAGGCGTCCAGACAGTAGGTAAGACAGTTCACTTTGCAATATATGTAAAACGTGAATGTTGCAGTTAAAGTTCAGCTAAACGTGTTTTATATGAACCAAACCAACTTAAAAACAGCCTAAAATAACTATATTTTGTAAAAAAACATAACACTTAACTAAAACATAAAAAAATCAAAGCAAAATATATTTCTTTTTTTACGAGTTTTTTTCCTTTTGCTAATAAAACTTCAGATTGCTGTCCAATTTTACTGTCTGCAAAATTTGCTAGACAGTAGACAAGACAGTTGGAAAAGTGTGCATGGTTAGTAAAAAAGTTTGCATGTATTGCTACTGTCTTGCCAGTACTGGCAAATGTAAACGCTATGTTAATATTCGAAAGAAATGCATATTTTTTATTAAATAACTAGCATTTAACCCGCTACTTCGTTAGCGTCTCCTTTTCTTTCCTGTAGTGCGATTCACTAACTTTTAACACTTTAAAAAGTGTTAACTTTAACCACACATTTTGATGTTTGCACTAACCACTATGTGATTCACTAACTTATTTATAACCATAATAATCAGTTTTATATTTCTCTCTATTCAAATTGATATATCGTGGCAACTCTGCCAAGAGAAACATCAAAATAGGATAAATTAACAAAGAAGAATAAAAAAATCAAAACAAAAAACTTTTAATTTATAGATTTTAAATGATATTGTGCAAAGTGCGTAGAACATTACTAATTTTTATTATTTTATTTTCTTATTTTATTAATTTATTTTTAACTAAATGAATTTTTTTAATTTTATTTGAGTAAATGGTTGGCTTTAGGACAAATAAATAAGAAGCTCCACGGAAAATTGGTGTGTGACAAGATGTGGATAAATTGTAGGCTAAATACTTCGACTATATAGGTACAACGAAAAATAAACACTTTTCAAAGCGGATTTAACCACACCAAAAATGTTGGTGTTAATAAACCACAATTTGCTTTGTTAAAAATAACAGCTGACTGAAACAGCTGGCTTTAAACACCAGCAGATGTCGTTAAAAGTGTTAGTGAATAGCAAAATGATTAATTTTGTGGTTAACATTTTTAAACGAAACAATTGTGGTTTAAAAAGCATAGTGAATCGCACTACTGGACATATTTGTATGCCAAAGCTTATGTTTCTAGGTTTAAACAAAAAAGTTTCAACATTTTTCATCTTATCGGTTAATATTCACTCAGGATCTTGCACATATAATTTTGTGAAGTTCAATATTATAGAAAATTCAAAAAGTACTACACGTAGAACACAAAAAGGGAAGAAAGAAATATAATTTTCCGTATTTATCCTTTTTGATGCTTCCAATTACAGTAACAAAAATTTCAGTATTCTAGTTGGAGTCCATCATTTAATACGTATGTATATCTCAATGAATGGTGAAAAATGTTTTGTAAAAAAGTATCAAAAATAGCTAAAATTTTCACACCTTAAACGTTCGAGTTTTGAAAAAGTACCAAGTTCGTATTTGTGTTTTTTAGATAATTTGCGAATGTGATATAATTTTTATTTCTATGTTTATTGGTTTTTACGATAGATGGCACGACAAAATAGCTTTTAAATACTGGTTTTACCAGTTTACTCCCTAAAAGTTTTAAAAAGAGTACTAGACAGCTGTCCGTTTATTTTTCTAAAGAACAACGATAAGTATTATACATAGTTTTTTTTGTATCTTTTTTAGGTTTGGAGATATATATGAGGGAACGGAATTTACCGATTTTTACCCCCTAAACATTCGAGTTTCCAAAAATCTCGTCTCAGTGCATCGATTTAGAGTGAGACCAACCTCCGGTCCAAATTTCGAGTTTTTAGCTTCAGGCTGTGCGATGATGAATCAGTGAATCGGTCAGTCAGTAATGTTACAATTTTATACTAGTAGTATATAGATAGATAATCAGAAAATTTTAAGAGAACCCGGGATACAAAACAAGTAAAGAAAGGAAAGAAAAGTGAACTCACTTAAAAAACAACAATTTAATTTTACTACTTTCACCACTGATTTACAACTGGCTGTTCTTTATTTTTTTAATTGCTTTTATGGAAATTAAGCTTATTACAAAAATGCTTAGTCTAGGTTTTTTGGTTATTAGTCTTGTAAATTTAAATAGTTAAATTTTTATTTAGTAAAATGACTTATTGCTTAAGGCTAGATTACACTATTATACTTTGTATTAATACATGTCAAAAATTCAAGTAATATGACAAAGTGTGATAGTGTGAATGCAATGTGTCACGAAAATGACAAGTATTATGAAAAAAGTTTGACATCCCATACGACTTCATCGTTTTTTGAAAAATTTCTAAACAATAATGTGCCCGTGCAGAAAACTGAATTGGCAAATTGGTTTTTTTGTTGTTTTCTTACGAAGACAATAGAATGAAACAATTTGTTTTTTAATTTTGTTTTTTCTTTTTACCCACTTATAACTACAATTCGAGTCGGAAAGAACCCAACCAATTGTAGAGGGATGTAAGAAAAGATAAACTCACTGTTTATTGTTGGTGTTTTGTTTAAGCTTTGATATTGTTACTTACGAGTAAGACTTTGAGTGTTTAAAATTCTTATTCGCTTTAGGGTTTTATTCGTATAATATTTTTAGCTTTTCTAAAATCTTAGGAAAAGGTTTCCTGATGAGCTGGCCTAAGCAACCAGTGAAATGCGCATAGAAGCTAGCTTTCCCTCAACAATAAATTTCAGTGTATTTATCAAATATGGAAAATTGGGAATTTAGCACGTCATACAGAAATCGTATTAATGATAAATTTTGTATTCCCGTAAATAACTTTGATAATATACTCGCATGTGCCCGTGCAGAAAACTGAATTGGCAAATTGGTTTTTTTGTTGTTTTCTTACGAAGACAATAGAATGAAACAATTTGTTTTTTAATTTTGTTTTTTCTTTTTACCCACTTATAACTACAATTCGAGTCGGAAAGAACCCAACCAATTGTAGAGGGATGTAAGAAAAGATAAACTCACTGTTTATTGTTGGTGTTTTGTTTAAGCTTTGATATTGTTACTTACGAGTAAGACTTTGAGTGTTTAAAATTCTTATTCGCTTTAGGGTTTTATTCGTATAATATTTTTAGCTTTTCTAAAATCTTAGGAAAAGGTTTCCTGATGAGCTGGCCTAAGCAACCAGTGAAATGCGCATAGAAGCTAGCTTTCCCTCAACAATAAATTTCAGTGTATTTATCATATATGGAAAATTGGGAATTTAGCACGTCATACAGAAATCGTATTAATGATAAATTTTGTATTCCCGTAAATAACTTTGATAATATACTCGCATGTGCCCGTGCAGAAAACTGAATTGGCAAATTGGTTTTTTTGTTGTTTTCTTACGAAGACAATAGAATGAAACAATTTGTTTTTTAATTTTGTTTTTTCTTTTTACCCACTTATAACTACAATTCGAGTCGGAAAGAACCCAACCAATTGTAGAGGGATGTAAGAAAAGATAAACTCACTGTTTATTGTTGGTGTTTTGTTTAAGCTTTGATATTGTTACTTACGAGTAAGACTTTGAGTGTTTAAAATTCTTATTCGCTTTAGGGTTTTATTCGTATAATATTTTTAGCTTTTCTAAAATCTTAGGAAAAGGTTTCATGATGAGCTGGCCTAAGCAACCAGTGAAATGCGCATAGAAGCTAGCTTTCCCTCAACAATAAATTTCAGTGTATTTATCATATATGGAAAATTGGGAATTTAGCACGTCATACAGAAATCGTATTAATGATAAATTTTGTATTCCCGTAAATAACTTTGATAATATACTCGCATGTGCCCGTGCAGAAAACTGAATTGGCAAATTGGTTTTTTTGTTGTTTTCTTACGAAGACAATAGAATGAAACAATTTGTTTTTTAATTTTGTTTTTTCTTTTTACCCACTTATAACTACAATTCGAGTCGGAAAGAACCCAACCAATTGTAGAGGGATGTAAGAAAAGATAAACTCACTGTTTATTGTTGGTGTTTTGTTTAAGCTTTGATATTGTTACTTACGAGTAAGACTTTGAGTGTTTAAAATTCTTATTCGCTTTAGGGTTTTATTCGTATAATATTTTTAGCTTTTCTAAAATCTTAGGAAAAGGTTTCATGATGAGCTGGCCTAAGCAACCAGTGAAATGCGCATAGAAGCTAGCTTTCCCTCAACAATAAATTTCAGTGTATTTATCATATATGGAAAATTGGGAATTTAGCACGTCATACAGAAATCGTATTAATGATAAATTTTGTATTCCCGTAAATAACTTTGATAATATACTCGCATGTGCCCGTGCAGAAAACTGAATTGGCAAATTGGTTTTTTTGTTGTTTTCTTACGAAGACAATAGAATGAAACAATTTGTTTTTTAATTTTGTTTTTTCTTTTTACCCACTTATAACTACAATTCGAGTCGGAAAGAACCCAACCAATTGTAGAGGGATGTAAGAAAAGATAAACTCACTGTTTATTGTTGGTGTTTTGTTTAAGCTTTGATATTGTTACTTACGAGTAAGACTTTGAGTGTTTAAAATTCTTATTCGCTTTAGGGTTTTATTCGTATAATATTTTTAGCTTTTCTAAAATCTTAGGAAAAGGTTTCCTGATGAGCTGGCCTAAGCAACCAGTGAAATGCGCATAGAAGCTAGCTTTCCCTCAACAATAAATTTCAGTGTATTTATCAAATATGGAAAATTGGGAATTTAGCACGTCATACAGAAATCGTATTAATGATAAATTTTGTATTCCCGTAAATAACTTTGATAATATACTCGCATGTGCCCGTGCAGAAAACTGAATTGGCAAATTGGTTTTTTTGTTGTTTTCTTACGAAGACAATAGAATGAAACAATTTGTTTTTTAATTTTGTTTTTTCTTTTTACCCACTTATAACTACAATTCGAGTCGGAAAGAGCCCAACCAATTGTAGAGGGATGTAAGAAAAGATAAACTCACTGTTTATTGTTGGTGTTTTGTTTAAGCTTTGATATTGTTACTTACGAGTAAGACTTTGAGTGTTTAAAATTCTTATTCGCTTTAGGGTTTTATTCGTATAATATTTTTAGCTTTTCTAAAATCTTAGGAAAAGGTTTCCTGATGAGCTGGCCTAAGCAACCAGTGAAATGCGCATAGAAGCTAGCTTTCCCTCAACAATAAATTTCAGTGTATTTATCATATATGGAAAATTGGGAATTTAGCACGTCATACAGAAATCGTATTAATGATAAATTTTGTATTCCCGTAAATAACTTTGATAATATACTCGCATGTGCCCGTGCAGAAAACTGAATTGGCAAATTGGTTTTTTTGTTGTTTTCTTACGAAGACAATAGAATGAAACAATTTGTTTTTTAATTTTGTTTTTTCTTTTTACCCACTTATAACTACAATTCGAGTCGGAAAGAACCCAACCAATTGTAGAGGGATGTAAGAAAAGATAAACTCACTGTTTATTGTTGGTGTTTTGTTTAAGCTTTGATATTGTTACTTACGAGTAAGACTTTGAGTGTTTAAAATTCTTATTCGCTTTAGGGTTTTATTCGTATAATATTTTTAGCTTTTCTAAAATCTTAGGAAAAGGTTTCCTGATGAGCTGGCCTAAGCAACCAGTGAAATGCGCATAGAAGCTAGCTTTCCCTCAACAATAAATTTCAGTGTATTTATCAAATATGGAAAATTGGGAATTTAGCACGTCATACAGAAATCGTATTAATGATAAATTTTGTATTCCCGTAAATAACTTTGATAATATACTCGCATGTGCCCGTGCAGAAAACTGAATTGGCAAATTGGTTTTTTTGTTGTTTTCTTACGAAGACAATAGAATGAAACAATTTGTTTTTTAATTTTGTTTTTTCTTTTTACCCACTTATAACTACAATTCGAGTCGGAAAGAGCCCAACCAATTGTAGAGGGATGTAAGAAAAGATAAACTCACTGTTTATTGTTGGTGTTTTGTTTAAGCTTTGATATTGTTACTTACGAGTAAGACTTTGAGTGTTTAAAATTCTTATTCGCTTTAGGGTTTTATTCGTATAATATTTTTAGCTTTTCTAAAATCTTAGGAAAAGGTTTCCTGATGAGCTGGCCTAAGCAACCAGTGAAATGCGCATAGAAGCTAGCTTTCCCTCAACAATAAATTTCAGTGTATTTATCATATATGGAAAATTGGGAATTTAGCACGTCATACAGAAATCGTATTAATGATAAATTTTGTATTCCCGTAAATAACTTTGATAATATACTCGCATGTGCCCGTGCAGAAAACTGAATTGGCAAATTGGTTTTTTTGTTGTTTTCTTACGAAGACAATAGAATGAAACAATTTGTTTTTTAATTTTGTTTTTTCTTTTTACCCACTTATAACTACAATTCGAGTCGGAAAGAGCCCAACCAATTGTAGAGGGATGTAAGAAAAGATAAACTCACTGTTTATTGTTGGTGTTTTGTTTAAGCTTTGATATTGTTACTTACGAGTAAGACTTTGAGTGTTTAAAATTCTTATTCGCTTTAGGGTTTTATTCGTATAATATTTTTAGCTTTTCTAAAATCTTAGGAAAAGGTTTCCTGATAAGCTGGCCTAAGCAACCAGTGAAATGCGCATAGAAGCTAGCTTTCCCTCAACAATAAATTTCAGTGTATTTATCATATATGGAAAATTGGGAATTTAGCACGTCATACAGAAATCGTATTAATGATAAATTTTGTATTCCCGTAAATAACTTTGATAATATACTCGCATGTGCCCGTGCAGAAAACTGAATTGGCAAATTGGTTTTTTTGTTGTTTTCTTACGAAGACAATAGAATAAAACAATTTGTTTTTTTAATTTTGTTTTTTCTTTTTACCCACTTATAACTACAATTCGAGTCGGAAAGAACCCAACCAATTGTAGAGGGATGTAAGAAAAGATAAACTCACTGTTTATTGTTGGTGTTTTGTTTAAGCTTTGATATTGTTACTTACGAGTAAGACTTTGAGTGTTTAAAATTCTTATTCGCTTTAGGGTTTTATTCGTATAATATTTTTAGCTTTTCTAAAATCTTAGGAAAAGGTTTCCTGATGAGCTGGCCTAAGCAACCAGTGAAATGCGCATAGAAGCTAGCTTTCCCTCAACAATAAATTTCAGTGTATTTATCAAATATGGAAAATTGGGAATTTAGCACGTCATACAGAAATCGTATTAATGATAAATTTTGTATTCCCGTAAATAACTTTGATAATATACTCGCATGTGCCCGTGCAGAAAACTGAATTGGCAAATTGGTTTTTTTGTTGTTTTCTTACGAAGACAATAGAATGAAACAATTTGTTTTTTAATTTTGTTTTTTCTTTTTACCCACTTATAACTACAATTCGAGTCGGAAAGAGCCCAACCAATTGTAGAGGGATGTAAGAAAAGATAAACTCACTGTTTATTGTTGGTGTTTTGTTTAAGCTTTGATATTGTTACTTACGAGTAAGACTTTGAGTGTTTAAAATTCTTATTCGCTTTAGGGTTTTATTCGTATAATATTTTTAGCTTTTCTAAAATCTTAGGAAAAGGTTTCCTGATGAGCTGGCCTAAGCAACCAGTGAAATGCGCATAGAAGCTAGCTTTCCCTCAACAATAAATTTCAGTGTATTTATCAAATATGGAAAATTGGGAATTTAGCACGTCATACAGAAATCGTATTAATGATAAATTTTGTATTCCCGTAAATAACTTTGATAATATACTCGCATGTGCCCGTGCAGAAAACTGAATTGGCAAATTGGTTTTTTTGTTGTTTTCTTACGAAGACAATAGAATGAAACAATTTGTTTTTTAATTTTGTTTTTTCTTTTTACCCACTTATAACTACAATTCGAGTCGGAAAGAACCCAACCAATTGTAGAGGGATGTAAGAAAAGATAAACTCACTGTTTATTGTTGGTGTTTTGTTTAAGCTTTGATATTGTTACTTACGAGTAAGACTTTGAGTATTTAAAATTCTTATTCGCTTTAGGGTTTTATTCGTATAATTTTTTTAGCTTTTCTAAAATCTTAGGAAAAGGTTTCCTGATGAGCTCGCCTAAGCAACCAGTGAAATGCGCATAGAAGCTAGCTTTCCCTCAACAATAAATTTCAGTGTATTTATCATATATGGAAAATTGGGAATTTAGCACGTCATATAGAAATCGTATTAATGATAAATTTTGTATTCCCGTAAATAACTTTGATAATATACTCGCATGTGCCCGTGCAGAAAACTGAATTGGCAAATTGGTTTTTTTGTTGTTTTCTTACGAAGACAATAGAATGAAACAATTTGTTTTTTAATTTTGTTTTTTCTTTTTACCCACTTATAACTACAATTCGAGTCGGAAAGAACCCAACCAATTGTAGAGGGATGTAAGAAAAGATAAACTCACTGTTTATTGTTGGTGTTTTGTTTAAGCTTTGATATTGTTACTTACGAGTAAGACTTTGAGTGTTTAAAATTCTTATTCGCTTTAGGGTTTTATTCGTATAATATTTTTAGCTTTTCTAAAATCTTAGGAAAAGGTTTCATGATGAGCTGGCCTAAGCAACCAGTGAAATGCGCATAGAAGCTAGCTTTCCCTCAACAATAAATTTCAGTGTATTTATCATATATGGAAAATTGGGAATTTAGCACGTCATACAGAAATCGTATTAATGATAAATTTTGTATTCCCGTAAATAACTTTGATAATATACTCGCATGTGCCCGTGCAGAAAACTGAATTGGCAAATTGGTTTTTTTGTTGTTTTCTTACGAAGACAATAGAATGAAACAATTTGTTTTTTAATTTTGTTTTTTCTTTTTACCCACTTATAACTACAATTCGAGTCGGAAAGAACCCAACCAATTGTAGAGGGATGTAAGAAAAGATAAACTCACTGTTTATTGTTGGTGTTTTGTTTAAGCTTTGATATTGTTACTTACGAGTAAGACTTTGAGTGTTTAAAATTCTTATTCGCTTTAGGGTTTTATTCGTATAATATTTTTAGCTTTTCTAAAATCTTAGGAAAAGGTTTCATGATGAGCTGGCCTAAGCAACCAGTGAAATGCGCATAGAAGCTAGCTTTCCCTCAACAATAAATTTCAGTGTATTTATCATATATGGAAAATTGGGAATTTAGCACGTCATACAGAAATCGTATTAATGATAAATTTTGTATTCCCGTAAATAACTTTGATAATATACTCGCATGTGCCCGTGCAGAAAACTGAATTGGCAAATTGGTTTTTTTGTTGTTTTCTTACGAAGACAATAGAATGAAACAATTTGTTTTTTAATTTTGTTTTTTCTTTTTACCCACTTATAACTACAATTCGAGTCGGAAAGAACCCAACCAATTGTAGAGGGATGTAAGAAAAGATAAACTCACTGTTTATTGTTGGTGTTTTGTTTAAGCTTTGATATTGTTACTTACGAGTAAGACTTTGAGTGTTTAAAATTCTTATTCGCTTTAGGGTTTTATTCGTATAATATTTTTAGCTTTTCTAAAATCTTAGGAAAAGGTTTCATGATGAGCTGGCCTAAGCAACCAGTGAAATGCGCATAGAAGCTAGCTTTCCCTCAACAATAAATTTCAGTGTATTTATCATATATGGAAAATTGGGAATTTAGCACGTCATACAGAAATCGTATTAATGATAAATTTTGTATTCCCGTAAATAACTTTGATAATATACTCGCATGTGCCCGTGCAGAAAACTGAATTGGCAAATTGGTTTTTTTGTTGTTTTCTTACGAAGACAATAGAATGAAACAATTTGTTTTTTAATTTTGTTTTTTCTTTTTACCCACTTATAACTACAATTCGAGTCGGAAAGAACCCAACCAATTGTAGAGGGATGTAAGAAAAGATAAACTCACTGTTTATTGTTGGTGTTTTGTTTAAGCTTTGATATTGTTACTTACGAGTAAGACTTTGAGTGTTTAAAATTCTTATTCGCTTTAGGGTTTTATTCGTATAATATTTTTAGCTTTTCTAAAATCTTAGGAAAAGGTTTCATGATGAGCTGGCCTAAGCAACCAGTGAAATGCGCATAGAAGCTAGCTTTCCCTCAACAATAAATTTCAGTGTATTTATCATATATGGAAAATTGGGAATTTAGCACGTCATACAGAAATCGTATTAATGATAAATTTTGTATTCCCGTAAATAACTTTGATAATATACTCGCATGTGCCCGTGCAGAAAACTGAATTGGCAAATTGGTTTTTTTGTTGTTTTCTTACGAAGACAATAGAATGAAACAATTTGTTTTTTAATTTTGTTTTTTCTTTTTACCCACTTATAACTACAATTCGAGTCGGAAAGAACCCAAGAACGCCTCTCAGATATGAGTGGTAGGAGTGAAATCAAATAGCTCCCGCGGACCAACAGGTATACCGAGCGTCTGTTCTCTAGGTTAGGAGCGGCTCATCGTCTGTTCCCCGTGGAACGGCTGTTATTTTCATCGCTAGTCTGGTAGCATAACTGGCAGCCCCAGTCCAGAATCAGGTGCATCAGGTTAATCTCCTGGTCACCTTTAAACACATGATTAACGAAACCACAGTAAATAATAATAACAATCACAATCCCCCCTCGATGACAACCTTCGGAATGAAAACAAGGACACGAATCGAAACATGGAATATTCTAACAATGCTTGAACCCTCAAAACTTGCCCAAATAACGAAAGAATTCTGCAAGTATAAATTAACACTTCTTGGTCTATGTGAAACATGATGGCCTAATTGTGGCGAACAGCAATCGACCGATAGAGTGACATTGCTATACTCGGGTAAGCCAACGGGACAGCCAAGGGCTAGTAATGTTGGCCTTCTTTTGTCCAAAAGTGCTCACTCTCAGTTGAACTCTCGTGGTGTTAAGACGTGTGCGGAATACTAGCGTAAAATCAGTAAGATTCGGTTGTGAAGTACATTGTTGTTGGACCTTGAGTGTTTTGAAGTGTTGTTGGTTTTTATAAATAAATTGTGAGACTCCGCTGGCGGGTGCTCCATTAAAATTTATTTGTAAACAAACCTCCGGCCGAAAGTGAGGTTAGATAGAGACAGAGACTCTTGTTGTGGTGTTACCGGAGTGGTAATAGTGAAAATAGTGTTGACGGATCGTGCGTGTTTTTTGGCTATCGTGATTTGGATTTTCGGTTTTTGACTTTGATTGAAAGCCATCTGGCGGTTGGTAGTGTATTATACACTGCTACTTGAGGTTGGTGAACTTGATTTTTGGTGACGAACTTGGCAGTACTTGAAGGTTAGTGAACTCGATTTTTGATTTTGAACTTGGTGATTTGTTGTGGTGATGCCTCCTGCTAAGGGCAAGAGGAAGCCGAAAGGTGACGTGTCAGACGTTACGACAGACGGTGCGTATAGCGTCCCGCCTGCCAGTGTGCCGAAAATTCGACACACTGACAGCGAGATGTCGAGTGCCGATGACGACGTGCAGCAGAAGAGGTTTAAGCCTGGCCCGCCACAGGCTAAACCTGCTGCTGCTGCTGCTGGTGCTGGTGCTGGTGTTGCTGGTGCTTCTGGTGGTGCTGTTGATGCTGGTGTCGCTGCTGGTTCTGGTGCTGCGGTTGTAATTGATGACGAGGTGGAGGTGGTGATGTCGACGGATGCAAAGTCGGTTATTGGTCCGCGGCGTGTGAAGTCACGGCGTAGGGCTGCTGCTGCTGCTGGTTCGGGTGGAGGTGAGATCGCTGCAATGAAGGAGATCACCAAGGCACTCACTGAGGTGGTGGTGAAGGATAGTGTGGCGTCGAAGCCGGCGAAGGAGGTGCTTGAGTGTGCGGCAAAGTATGAGGAGGTGCTCATCAGGCTGCTGGCGGAGAACAAGCGGCTGAAGGGCCGGCTCGAGGGTGGTGTTGCTGCTGGGCCCTCAAAGGTGACCCCTTCGAGTGGAGGTGCAGTTTTTGCGGTGCCTAAGGCGCCTGAGGCGGTGGTGGCGGCTCCCAAGTTGCCATATGCAACGAAGCCGGTGGAGACGTGGTCGGTGGTGGTGAAGAGGAAGGGTGTCCCCACGACATCTAAGGAGGTAGTGAACAAGGTGGTGGAGCAGGTGGGCCCAACGTTGGGTGTCCGTGTGCACGAGGTGCGGCCTACGCGGGATGGAGGAGCGGTGATCCGTACCCCCTCGGTGGCGGAGCGCAAGAAGATTGTTGAGAATAAGACGTTCGAGGAGGTAGGACTCGAGGTGACGGCGGCCGATAAACTGGGCTCCAAGGTGACAGTGCAGAGGGTGCACGGAGAAATCACCCCGGACGAATTCATGGAGGAACTGTATGAAATGAACCTGAAGGAGATGATGTCACGGGAAGCCTACCGGAGAGGTGTTAGACTGGCAAGTAAGCCATGGAGGGCTGAAGGAGGGCCAGTGAACGTAGCGCTGGAATGTACCCCGAGGGTTGCTGAACATTTGAGGGCCACTGGTGTTTACATCAAGTGGTTCCGATTCCTAGTGCGGATACAGGACCCAGTGTTCTCCTGTTTCAGGTGCCTGGGATTCGATCACCGCGTGCGGGACTATCGGATGACGGATGAGGTGTGCCGTAGGTGCGGAATTTCGGGACATGGCGCTGCCAGATGTCCAAACGAGCTGCGTTGCCGGAATTGTACGTTGAAGGGCTTGCCCTCAAACCACTTGATGATGTCGATGGTGTGTCCGGTCTATGCGGCCGCGGTTGCAAGGGCGAACGCGAGACATTAATATGGAGGGATTCCCAATAATCCAGTTTAATTGCCAAGGTGCTTACGCTGTGATGTGCGAGTTGGGACAGGCGATGCGGCGTCGTGGAGTTCCTTTTGCGCTTTTGCAGGAACCGTATATCGCGAATGGCTGTGTAATGGGTTTGCCGGGGGGATGCGAGTTTATACGGACAGCGGGGGAAACTCGGCTATAATAGTTGATAAACCGGACGCGGACGTAATGATAGTTAGAAGTAGCCAATGGGGTGTCTGAATTTCTGTGGAGTGCGATTTTGGGAAGATGTTGTTGGCTAGCATCTACTGTGTAGGTAGGGAACCTTTGGATGCATACTTAGGTTACATGGATACGGTACTACTCTCTGGGAGTAGTATTCCTGTTATCCTCGGACTTGACGCAAACGCATGCTCTCGTATGTGGTTCTCCAAGATGCCCAGAAATGTTTCTGGCCATCCGAACTATATGCGAGGAGTAGTGCTTAGCGAATGGCTGGTCACAAAGTGCCTCATTGTTGTCAATGAGCCGAGTGAGCTGTATACTTTTGATGGTCCAAATGGAGTTAGTGACATTGACGTAACGCTCGCGAATACCGCGGCTTTGACGACTTTCGAACTTAGGTGGAGGGTTTGTGACGATTGGGGAGTAAGTGATCATAATCCGATCGAGATTATGGTCACCTTACGAGAACGAACGAGGGAGACGCCTCTGCCTCTTAGATGGCGGAGTCACGGTGTGGACTGGGATCATTATGCTAGGGAATTTAGGACGGCGGCGCTAACGCGCCCGCTGAGTGACTATAGGGCACTGACGATAGATGACCAGGTCAGCATGATTAATCGGTTGTTATTGACCGTTAATGATGCCGTGCTAGGTCGTTGTATTCGAACGACACCTAGCAGGGTCAAATGGTGGACGGGCGAGTTGGAGCGGACGAAAAGGTCAGTCAGGCACCTCAGGAGGTTGTTCCAGAGGGACAGACGTGCCGGTTCTGACGATCTAGCTTTGCGCAAGTCCACTTATTTGTCTGCCCTAAAGACGTACAAGGACATGATTCTTAGGGTAAAGGAGGACGATTGGAGGAGGTTTGTACGGGACAATAGGGATGACCCTTGGGGTACGGTTTACCGTATCTGCAGGGGAAGAGGAAGAGTAGCTGACCTTGCTTGCCTCCGGGTTGACAATGTTGAATTGTCCTCTTGGAGGGAATGCGCTGACACACTGTTGGGGGTTTTCTTCCCAGGGACGGAGGTAGTTGATCGTTCCCCTGTTATACGGGATTCGGTCGGCCCTCCCGACTTGGAATGGTCGGAAGTTTCGGACAGTATTTGCCGTGTCAAGAGTAGGAAATCGCCGGGTATTGATGGTATGACTGGAGAGATGGCTAAGGCCATATGGAAGGCCATACCGGAATACTTGGAGTCAGTCTTTGGGAAGTGTCTGAGTGAGGGCTATTTCCCTAGGGCTGGGAAGTCTGCTCGTGTTGTTGTTCTCCTGAAGTCTCCTGATAGGGTGAGGAGCGATCCTCGCTCTTATCGGGGCATCAGTCTCCTCCCAGTACTTGGAAAAGTGCTTGAGAGGATAATGGTGACGCTACTGAAGGAGGATAGCACTGAGCCGACTTCTGAGTACCAGTTTGGATTTAGGGAGGGGAGATCCGTAGAAGCTGCGTGGCTGCATGTTAAGCAGTGCGTTAGTAATGCTTCTGACAAGTATGTGCTGGGAGTGTTTGTCGATTTCAAGGGTGCGTTTGACCATCTCCACTGGAACGCGGTTCATGACAGACTACGTAGTGTAGGTTGTCGTGAGCTCAACTTGTGGAGAAGTTACTTTAGCTGCAGAAAAGCTTGCGTAGTTGGTGCCAGCGGCACAGTTTGGAGAGATGTAACCCGGGGGTGCCCGCAGGGTTCTGTCTGTGGTCCTGTTAGATGGAACCTCATGATGGATCCATTGTTGGCACGACTGGGCCGTCTCTGCAACCTGTGCGGATATGCATATGATCTGCTCATTTTGCTCGAGGGGCAGTCTCGTGCTGTTCTGGAAGCGAAGGGCGAGCAGGTCATGCGCATAGTTAATGAATGGGGTGCACAAGTCGGTGTTGAGATTGCTCTCGACAAGACTGTGATAATGCTGCTCAAGGGCAGATTGTCTAGTGCACGTCCTCCAGTCATTAAGTCTGGTATTGTTAGTCTCAGATATGTGACTCAGGTCAAGTATCTGGGAATAATGATGGGTGGGCGGATGAACTTTTTGGTTCATCTTGCTCATGCAAGGGAGAAGCTGACTGCTGTCGTTGGTAAGGTCAAGCGTGTTCTTAGGTGCGTCTGGGGCCTCAGCAGGCGTGCTGTTCAAACCATTTATGGCGGGCTGTTCGTTGCATGCGCAACGTATGGTGCACCTGTATGGTACGAAACAGTTATGACTGTTGCTGGTCGGAGGAAGGTGCTTGCTTGTCAGTGGGTTGCTATGCTTGCTTTCATGCCGGTCTGTCGGACTGTCTCTACGGATGCTCTTCAGGTCTTGCTGGGTGCAGCCCCCCTTGACTTAGAGGTGATACGTCGTGCTATCGCTTTTAAGATCAAGAAGGGGTTGCCACTTCTTACGCATGATTGGCTTTCTGCTGTTGACGTGGTGAATAGGGAGAGTAGGGAAATCAAGGTGATGTTAGCCGGTCACCTTGATTCTAGGTGGCGGACGCACTGGACGGACTCTGACAAGGGTCGTGTCACGTATGCTTTTATACGTGATGCAACCTTCGTACGTGAACGCCCAGATTTTGGCTTCGGCCTGACTCTGGGGTTCTTACTGACGGGACATGGCTCGCTCAATGCATTTTTGCATAAGAGGGCCTTGTCGGACACTTCGGACTGTGGGTGTGGGAGGGGGACCGAGGACGTATGGCACGTTATTGCCGAGTGCCATTACCATGATGACATTAGGGACTTAGATAGTATGGGCATCACTCATACTGGGGCGGGTTGGGACTATAGTAGGGCCTTAGAGGACGATCGGACGATGGGGAGGTTGGGGCAATTTGCCCGTGATGTGTTTGATAGGAGGAGACGAAGATAGTGGAGGTGAGCTCGTTCGCAGGCATTTGCGAACCGACGCTCGCGTATATTGTCGAACTGTCCGCTCTGCGCATTGCTTCGTGCTCGGAGGTCGGTTGCTGGTTTTGGTGGAGCCTCGCTGTGTTGGTGTCTGGTGATTTGCCCATGCTGCTGTTGCTTGTGCTGGGTCATTTGTGTCTCTGGTCGCTTGGGGCTAGAGATGGGAGTGCCTTGGTGGAGTAGCGGCATGCTGCCGGCTGATTTCCGGAACGGCCTCCTGCTAGGTTCGTGTTCTCCTTTTTGCGTCGTTGGTTGCGGTCGGTTGTTTGTGACCGTGAGCCTGTCCGTGAGGACAGCTGTGTTTATTGTTGTGTTTTTGTTGTCATTGTTGTGCGTGATGTCCATTGCTGGTGTCACGCAAGGTGGCCAAAGTGTCGCTCGTGAGAGCGGCTGTTTATTGTTTTTGTTGTATCGTCTATTGGTGATGTTTAGTCCCTTTATGTAGATGTATGTTTCAGTGTCGCTGTGTCGCAGTTTGCAGTATGGCTGTGTTGCTGTGTTGCTGGTTGCTGGCGTCGTGTGCTGCTGTTTGCTGTGGGTCACCAGTCCCGGTACCGTTTGGGGTCCAACTGGTAGTAGTTTAGGCTACGAAGCTGACCGGAGTCTTTATCTGGTACCACGGGAACCAGGGTGCCCTTGGGACCTCGGTCCCAACCTGGTTATGGTGAGGCCCCTTCGGGGGAGTAACGTGGTGGTTGTGGTTTAATACCCATATCGCGGGTAGAGTAATTTATTGCTCGGTGTGGAGTTGCATTGCAACCGGTTGCCATTTGACCATAAAATGGTAGGAGTGTTAGATAGGCTCCGCCCTTCACCGAGGGGGACGAAGTCGGTACCCTTGCTCTGGTGCCACAGCTTGTGGCGAAGGAGGAAGGGGGCGCTGGTCAACGCATTGTTTTGACCCAGTGTTAAGAGCACCGTGAGGAATAGTCTTCAGACGATGATCACGTTAAACCGGACAAATCTGTCCAAAAGTGCTAAAGAAGCTCTGGTTGATTGGAAACCGCACACAGATCGCATTATATCAGCTAGATTTCGTACAAGAGCCAGATACCTTTCTATTGTGCAATGCTACACTCCTACAGAGAATTCTGAAGAATCGGATAAGAGTGCGTTCTACAGCCAGCTGACACAGGTACTGGACTCCATTCACAGGGGAGACATAATTATATTAATGGGCGACTTCAACGCTCAGGTCGGGGGGTGACAACAACAATTTCGAATCTGTAATGGGCTAGGAACAATGAATGAAAATGGTACTCTATTCGCGGAAACCTGCGCTAGTAACGCGCTTGTGATAGGCGGGACGTTGTTCCCACATAAGCGAATACATAAAGCCACTTGGATATCTCCCGATTGTACGACCGAAAACCATATCGACCATATTGCTATCAGCAAAAAATGGAGAGGTTCTCTCCGAGATGTATGTGTTAAGAGAGGTGCAGATGCAAGTAGTGATCACCACCTACTTCTAGGAACAATAAGATTCAAAGTGGCGGCAGCCCTGAAGAACAGTGCAGTCAGACGCAGGCCTAGGTTTGAAACCTCTAAACTAAAGCCAGTCGATATACGAAATAATTACTCCAGCGATCTTGCTAATAAATGCGTACAACTACAACCAAGTACTAATAATTTGGAGGAATACTGAAAGAAAGTGAAAACAACAATCTTGGAAACAGCGTCCCAACATATAGGATCTAGGAAGTAACCAAAGAAATCATGTATATCTGACGACACCTGGACGCTCATCCAGCAGCGTCAGGATTTAAAGTCGCACCTAAACGTTACGCGAACTAGGTCACTGAAACTTGAATTAAGCAAAAGATACAGCCTATTGGGCAAAAATGTCAAGAAAAGTGCAAGATGCGATAAACGGCGTTGGGCAGAAGATATTGCTACTCAAACTGAAACTGCTGCAGCGACTCACTTTGCGAGAGATCTATATGGCGCTTTAAGGAAACTGACAGGAAAAAACGTAAAATTTTCAAAAGGGAAACCACTCATTGGACCAGGTGGAATATCTCACACCAGCAGCCAAGCTCAGCTAGAGGTATAAGTACAGCATTACACAAATATACTGTCGGTACACCAGACATCCCAGGAAGACGACAAGTTCAAGATGAACTTAGGGAGGCGCATACAACGTGGAGTGAAATAAAATTGTTAGCATTAAGAAGAAATGATTGGAAAAATTTTGTTGTGGCCCTATGTTCCACCTAGGAACTTGGATGAAATAATAATAATAATGTATATATTTTAAAGAAAAGTTAAAATAATAAAGCAAAATATTTAGTATCGGAGGGATAGTTTGATTACAACTTTAGTTTTTCTCACTTTTTCAATTTTATGTACTAAAATATTTTCCAAAATTCTGCTACCACGTCTTTCGAAAGCTTCACAAATCCCCAGGCAATCGACCTGTTGTTTTGCATTTTGTTAACCAACATATCGGTTTTGGGAAAATTTGGGGAATTTTTGGTCGTGAACATTTTTTCACGTTGTTATTCTCCTTTGAGTGTGAACTCCCTAAGTTCATCTTGAACTTGTCGTATGTGAAAAGCGGAAAAATTACGAGGGAAAAATTATTCACGATAGGTGTGATTGTTTCACCAATACATCCGTAATTGGATAATATAAATGCAAATTGACTTCTGATGTTATTTAAATACATATAATATTTCTTTTAATTTTTTAATTGCATAGTTTCAACAAACTCTTTGATAACATTCTTAAATTGCTCAAAGTGTTTTGAATAGAATTCTGAAGCATCTAGCCTGGCCACCAATTTGCTACTATTGGCTGCGGTGGAAGGGGAATCAAGCGATACATTTCTTTAAAAATTTGCAATATTATCGAATGGGCTAAATTTTCTGCAACGCGGTAAAACCCATGTGCCAAGTAATTGGCTTGTAACCGTTTGGATAAAATATTTAAAGCCCATTGGAAGCCTTAACCATGTAAGGTGCTGCATCGGTTTAAAATAGAAGCATTTTTTGTCGAAATCATAAAAATATTGTATTTAAAGCAGTGAAGGGCACTTTTGTAAATCCTATGTACGCGTGCATAGGAAAAAAATGTGCCGTCGATACATGTACACTATAAACTTCATCGTGAGGTCTGTGACAATGTACGTTGGGCTGTTGCTTTGTTGTCATTTCTTCAAAGTTTTTTAAATCACTTCCAGATCAGCACTTGTTGTTGAGCGTCATTCGTTCTCTGCTGCTTCCCACACAAGCATAAGTGTGATAGGATGTGTGTTGCCCTTCACTGATTTAAAGCAAAGCTCCAAAAGAATTTATTTGTTATTTAAAATTTTTTTTGTAAAGTTTTTTCGTTTTGTTTAAGAACTTTTTTATGATATGAAAATTAATAAAAAAAAAATCCCTAAAAAAATATCAAAATATGCATTTTAAAACCTCAATATGCAAAAGTATGAATTCCGAAAGATAATTGGTCGACATCGTTCCTAGACTATCGACAAAAAACATGCATTTGCATGGAAGTCGCATCCCTATTTATGAGTAATATATATACTTATATATAAGTTCCCTTCGTTCCTATAAGGAGCAAGGGCCTCAACAAAATCCTTCCATCTCGATCTGTTAATAGCGATTTTTTTTTACTTCGTTCCAGCTAGTTTACATATTTGACGCTTCGGTTACAAATTGTCTTCGCCATGCATGAGCTGGTCGACCTCTTCTACGGCTGCCTCGAGGATTCCACTCGATATGTGTATGTCCTGGCAATATCTGTGACCAGTTTTCGTATGCTGTGACCAATCCAGTTCCATTCTCGCCTTTGTATTTAAATTTTAATGGGGGATTAGTTCGTTTGATGCCATAGTAGAATTCGCCGGGGGGGGGGGGGTCGCATTCCACGTTTCGCATCCGTATAATAATATAGATCTGACATTTGAGATGAAGATTTTTAATTTAACACGGCGAGAGAGACTTTTTAATTTGGCCTAGGCTTGAGTTATTAAGTTGGCCTACACAAAAAAAATTATAAAAAAACATTTTTTGTTTGAAATTGGTCCTACAAACAAATTCGCATATTCAAACAATTTATTTGCATTTCGTTTATTGAAAAAACACTGATTTTTTCAAACAAATATTTTACTGAATCAAACAAAAAGTTTACTGAAATTCATATAAATTTCTAACAAATAATTTTGCTGAATCAAACATAAAAATTTTTGCACAAGCAATGACGCGCACACAAGCAATCACTCTAGGAGAAGATGAAGGCAGAGCAGAGCGGTGGCTGGCTTTGAGACACATTTTTTTGTTGGAATAATTTTTGAACTAAGTCTTGTTTAAGGCTAGATTACACTATCTCACAAGTCTTACGTATTCCATAATACTTTGTGAGATAGAAATCTTATGAGTTTTGTTGCGACTGTCAAAAAATCTAATTTAACATGACAGTTTGTGTTCACATCATCACACAAAGTATAAACACTCACACATGAAATAAAATGCAACCCTGATCCAATTTTAAAAAACGATGAAGTCGTATTGGATGTCAAACTTTTTTCATAATACTTGTCATTTTCGTGACACATTGCATTCACACTATCACACTTTGTCATATTACTTGAGTTTTTGACATGTATTAATACAAAGATTAATAGTGTTATCTAGCCTTTATACACACAGTGTTTTTCTTCTTCGCTCACTGTTGCTGTATCCTTTCCTTGGGAGCAGACCGACTCGACATTTTTTTCGTCATCATTTTATTTTTGTATTTGATGTAGGTATTTAACTAAAGAGTTTTAAAAAATTGAATACGGGATTTTGTTTTTCATTCTTTTTTTACCAACTTTGAAACCAACAAAAAATTTATTTTGTTGCTTAAAATGTTGTTGTTGTTTCTGTTGTTTAAAAAGAGTGAAACGTTTTTTTCTTTTACCTGCTATTGTTTTTGTTTTTCTTTTACTACAAACCTCGCCACGCTATTTTATCATCTCTCTTATTGTTGTCCTTTTTTAAAGCGACCACAAACTGTATGTGTTTTTTGTTGTTCTAATATTTCACATAAAGAAGTGTTGCTTACGATCAAATAAAAAAATGCAAAAAAACGACAACATTAAAGGGCGTTATATATTTCATACAAAATTATGAAAACTTGAAACCAATTAAGCGTATATTTTATTTTTTAATAGTTGTCAACATTTTTGTTGGTTAAAATAAAAATCAAACAAAAATATTAATTTAATCAGTAAAAAAATTTGTAGAAATTAAAAAAATATTCAAACAAGCGTTTGTTCGAAAATAATTCAGCAATAATTTTTTCTGTGTAGGCTTGAGTCGCCTTTTTTATTCGATTGGCAATATCTGCACCCGAACCGAACCGCCTGGTGTTGTCAACTCTGAGGTAAGAAAACGAATTAACTTCCTCCAGAGACACATTATCAATTGTAAAGATGTTTGATTTTACCGTGTTCATTCGCATCACTTTAGTTTTGCCAATATTAATCTTAAGGCCAGCTCGGCAAGACGTTGCTGTTGCATGTTCATATCGGAGTGTCGGTGAGAGAGAAGGCAAATGTCATCAGCATATTCAAGATTATTTAACCGATTTAACAGTCCCCAACCAATACTGTAAGGTTACGGGTGTGTGTTGTGTTTTTAGTGGTTTATGTTTTAAAAGATTTATTTTACCGGCGCTAATAAACGCCACTGGTAATGTTTTGTATGGGGCAGTTTGATATGCCCTGTTTGAGTTTTTTACTGGCAGTTTAATATGCCATAAATAAAAAGAGTGCCAGGATTTAAAGGCAGAATATTAATGATCCTTTATTGAATTCAAGCTTTCTTTTTATACAGAAGTAACGGTAACTTAAAACTACATTTAGTAATAAAAATAGTTGTTGCATGCAAACTACACTTCCATTACATTTCCAATAACCAATAATACATTAGGGAGGTGTAGATTTGCATGGGCAACAAAACAAATAATAATTAAAGTAAATAAAGTTAATAATAAAATTATTCATTTTAAAATTACATTACACTACACCCTAACCCTTAAGAAAAAATTTTACATTTTAGAAAATAACATTATAAAATTAAAATTTTTATGCATTTTTTTATAATTAATAGATATACTTATTGGATAAATACACATCTTAATACTGCGTTTAATACTTCTTCAAATTATTATTATGAAATTCCTTAACCGTATTTCCCAAGTCTAGAACAGAGTTTACCCCTTTTGTTTCAATTACTCTATATGGGCCATGATACGGTGGTTGGTTTTTCTTACGATTAAAATTGCGGACAAGAACCATATCACCTTTTTCTAACTTTAGAGGATTAATATCTGAACATTGATCTACTCTTCTCTTCTTTGAGTTTTCTAAATATTCCTTTGCTTTATCTAAAGAGAATCGCAATCGCGCCTTTAGTTCTTGGGCATAATTGTCAGTATCGTAAACAGGCTTTGAGTCAAGAACATTGTCATCGGGAAAGCTTGGCAATCTTCCAAATAACAGTTCGTATGGCGTATAAGTTGTATCTATATGGGGTGTTGTGTTATAAGCAAAACAGAAGTATGGTACCCATTGGTCCCATTCATCGTCCTTGCAAAAATTCAACATAAATTCGTTTAACACCCTGTGGTTTCTTTCTATCGAGCCGAGCGTTTCATGGTGATAGGGCGTGCTAAAAACCTGGTTAATTTTCAGTAAAATACATATTTCAGACATTAAAGCATTCAAAAATTCTGTACCCCTATCTGATTTGAGTACCTTAAAGTGGCCGTATACTAAAATTAAATTATTAACTATTGCCTTTGCAACCGTTTTGGCATCTTTGGACTCAAGAGGGCACGCCACAATATATTTGGTAAGGTCATCCTGCATAGTGAGGATGTACCTGAATTGATTTGAATATCTAAGTGGACCCACTGTGTCTATCGAAATTACCTCAAAACTATTTCCCGGTGTATCAGTGATAACTAACTTTTCCCTAGTGTGTTTGGTTTGCTTGTTGACTCTACATTCTTCGCACCTGGATACGTGCGCTTTAACCATTTTACTCATATTTTTCCATACATATCTCTGTTTCAGCTTCAGAGTGGTTTTTCTTATACCTAAGTGACCGCCTATAGCTGAATCATGGTACTCAGCTATTAACTCGTTCTGCAATTTCTTGTCAGTTATGCGTATTGGTGCTTTGTATATCAAGATTCTCAAATTTTCACCTTCTTTCCTGCATATTTTATTAAAAATGTTTTTAAATTCTTCAATATTTATTATTTTAAAAATAGCATCAGTCGTGCTTAAAGCAAGTTTCTGTATATTTTGGGATAGTGTTATCGGCAGAAGTTTCTCCAGAGACAACTGAGTGTCCACCGGATTATCGCAGCACCTTATTACTACCTCCATATCAGTAACTATCATATGAGGCTCTCCTAACTCATTACCCATCTCAATCCTTAGCTTCATCATATCTTTTATATCCGAAATCGACGTGCATTCCCATGCGAAAAGTTCGCGACAATTTTCACCAGAAATACTTCCGCCGTCTTTGTTTATTCGTTGGTTTAACTTACTATTCATACTACGGGTTATAGCCAATATATTCTGTTTGCTGGTTTCTGTTTCAGTGGGAATCATAGTTTTTAACGTGTTGGTGTCTATAACAATTCTTGACAACGCATCAGCGTTGGTGTTCATTTTGCCCTTTTTGTACGATATTTCGAAATCATAATCACACAGGTCAAGCCGAATCCTAGTCATCTTGGACGATGGGTTTTTGTGTGTAAACAATGACACTAATGGTCTGTGATCTGTAACCACATAAAATTTTCTACCGTAAAGATATGGACGAAAGAAGTAAATCGACCAATGTATGGCCAGAAGCTCCTTCTCAATGACGGATTTATTCAAATCATGTTTTGACAATGATTTGCTTGCATACGATATGGGTAAATCTGAGCCAATCTCTCCCTGTGAGAGGACTGCCCCCAGTGCAAAATTAGATGCGTCCGTGGTTAAAACAAAAGGCTTTTCAAAGTCCGGGTATTGTAGAATCGGTGGGTTTAACAGCTTTGATTTCAGCGTCTCAAACGATCTATGGCAATCCTCATCCCATACAAAAGGTTTATCCTTCTTCAATAATTGATTTAAACTTCTCGCTATCTGCGCAAAGCCCTTAACAAACCGTCTGTAATAATTACAAAACGCAATGAATCGCCTGACCTCATCCGCATTCTTTGGTACTGGATAATTCTTTATCACGTTATCCTTGTTTGGATCTGTACGTATCCCCTTATCAGTTATAAGGTGACCTAAATAAACCACCTCGGTTTTTAAAAAACAACATTTGCTAGTGTTCAGTTTCAGGTTATACTGTCTTAAACGTTCAAAGACTTTAATTAAGTTATCATGGTGATGTTGGACACTACATCCGAACACGATTATGTCGTCGACATATATGAATGCTTCCGCGCTTAAGCCGCTCAATGCTATCGTTAACATGCGCTGGAAACTGTTAGACGATATCTTAAGACCAAATGGTAATCGTGTGAATTGAAAATGACCATTTTTTGTAGAAAAGGACGTTAAAGGTCTAGAGTCTTCGTCTAGATTGATTTGATGGAACGAACTACTCATATCCAGTGTAGAAAAATACTTCGCTCTCCCTAATTTATCAAGTACATCTTCTATCCTCGTCAAAGGGAATTTGTCGTTTACTATCTTTTCGTTAAGCTTACGAAAATCTATAACTAGACGCCATTTGCGCTTGCCATCAGTTGATTTCTTAGGCACCACCAATAATGGCGAATTATGGGGGCTCACCGACTGTTCAATGATCCCATCTTCCAACATTTTGTCCACCTGATCATTTATCTCTTCCATCTGTGACTCCGGCAATCTGTATGGTTTAATGTAAACCGGCGTGTTATCCGTTGTTTGTATATGTTGCGTATAAAAGTTATTAACAGTGAGTTTCTCACCTTCAATATGAAAAATTTCATTATACTCAGTGATTATATCCAATAATGACTGTCTAGCCACAGGCTCTATCGATTCAATATTTAGTTCTTCTGAGACCCTTTTTATTCTATCAAAATTTTTCGTGGCATCATGCCCTCCATAGCCATATACTTGGTAATCATCCAAGTCCCTCCTATCCAATTCTATGTTCTCCACCCGAATATCGCTACTAGTGGTGTTCAGTACTTTTATATGCTGCGCCCCTACTGCCGGTATAATGCAACTTGCAATAAAAACCCCTGGGGTAATTTCCTTATTCAGAATTATGCTCTCCGCACTTGGGTGTAATTGGTATTATCAATTCCTCATCTGATAAATTAAAAGTTGTAGTATAAGTTTCAAAATCTATTTTGCATCTGAACTTTTCTAAAATATCTCTACCAATGATCCCATCAGTTGGTATTGGTAAATCATTAGGCACCATATGAAATCTATGCCTTATATGACGATTCTCAAAGTGTAAGTCTAAATCTGTAGTGCCAATGCTTTCGATCGTGTCTAAAGTAATACCACTCAACGTTGAAATGTTCGACCTATCCGTTATATTAATTTCCCCTTTTTTGCAGATTGATATGTCTGCCCCTGTGTCTATCAAAAAGCTCAGGTTCCCCTTTACACCCTTACACGTTATGGTAAGCGGGTTATCATTACTAGCGCAAAAAGTGTACAATTTAGGCCTTGGATAACAGTCTCTGTTATCCAGCCTTATTAGTTTCCCTGTCTACCCCTACTAGCATCTACCTCCGTGCTATTAGCGACATCGTTTCTACTGCGGTTGGAATTATCCCCACCTTCTCTATACCTATCATTCCGGTAACTGTTACTACTACTGTGGGCATTGTTGTTACTACTGCTGTTTCAATAAATTCTTCAATTTGTTCCATCAATTAAAAAAATATAATAAAATTTCTCCAAGTATATAATATTACAATAAAACCAATAAATAAATTCATCAAACTGTTTTTCAAATTTAAAATTTAAATTTATACAAAAAAATAACGTATATAAAATACTTCAATCTGGCAACCTTAAACAGGTACTACTTTTTCTCTTTAACAAACAGCTGTGTGTTGCAGCACTAACCATACGCATACTTGGCAGCACTAATTAATTTCTGACATTCTGCTTTCTTATTTACTTCCAAAGTTTTCTTTTAATTGTGTATAATTCAAAGTACAAAGTGACTGTGATCTTTTTTTATCAAAATAAATTAAAACCTTCTTTTTTTTCTTTTCTTATTTATTCAAACATTAAAAAAATATATAAACTAATTGCAGTTAGGTAACTGTTTAATTTTTCTGCCCCCATACTGCTCCATTTGGGCTTCCAGAGCCTCAATCTGCTGCCAAGCTTCGGACGCTGTTTGCCAGGATGGTGGTGGATCAGCGTTTACAACACCTCTTAGTGCGGCCAACTTTCGACGCAGCTTCACTAACTTTCCGCCCCTTCTATGTCGTGGCAGGTGAACTTTTGGTATTTGGGTAAGTCTCTCTTCTTTACCCTTCGATAGCCTCTGCTGGTACTCTTCAATTGTAAGTCGCTGTGGTCCTTCCTTAACATATGCTGGCACGCTATCTACCTTAGGAACCTCTTTATTTGTCTCCAAAACAGAATTGTTTGGCAGGATCGCCATGTAAGGTTACGGGTGTGTGTTGTGTTTTTAGTGGTTTATGTTTTAAAAGATTTATTTTACCGGCGCTAATAAACGCCACTGGTAATGTTTTGTATGGGGCAGTTTGATATGCCCTGTTTGAGTTTTTTACTGGCAGTTTAATATGCCATAAATAAAAAGAGTGTCAGGATTTAAAGGCAGAATATTAATGATCCTTTATTGAATTCAAGCTTTCTTTTTATACAGAAGTAACGGTAACTTAAAACTACATTTAGTAATAAAAATAGTTGTTGCATGCAAACTACACTTCCATTACATTTCCAATAACCAATAATACATTAGGGAGGTGTAGATTTGCATGGGCAACAAAACAAATAATAATTAAAGTAAATAAAGTTAATAATAAAATTATTCATTTTAAAATTACATTACACTACAATACCTCTATTGCCCTACATAGCATCATGACAACAACCAACACAATGTAAAAAAAAGTGGTGACATCACGCAACCTTGCCGTACTCCTTTCTGCTCAGTTTGCATTCGTGCTGAATACGACAACTTGCACTAACATACATGTTTTTAATGAGTTGGGCCATTTTTTTAGGACACCTTTACACTGAAGGGATTTCCAAATGACATTGTGATTGAGAGTGTCGAATGCTTTTTCGAAGTCAATGAATATTAGATATAGAGGAGACCGCCATTCGACCGACTGTTAAAATATTATTCTGAGTGTATTGACGTGATCAATACATGAATTTTTTTCTGAGAGTTATAGCATCGGAGATTCTTTCAGTTATTATATGAGTGGTTATTTTGTTTTCCATACTGAGCAGAATGATACCTCGCCAGTTCTAACGGCTAGTTAGGTCGCCTTTTTCTAGGCACTTTTATTATTACACCTTCTGTAAGCTTTTCAGGTACACTACACCTATATTTTCTATTAAAGGAGGAAAGATTTGTGCGCTAGTTTGAGAAGTTCCGAAGATATGTTATCATTTCCAGGGCTTTTGTTGTTCTTGAGCATCTTAATCGCAGATATTATATCAGATACTGCTGGGGTAGCGGTAGCTATATTTTGAAAATTTTCGTGGGTGGTTCAGCTACATTTACTTGTAGACTCGTCATAATTTTGCCTCGGGGATAGAATTGAGGAATAATACTCGTCCCATAGATCACGCTGTTTGTCTTAAGACGCTATGAGTAGGCATCATAATTTCTGATCATATTAAATCGAACTCTTAGGCCCGTTTTCACGACTTACCTATAAAGCTCGAAATAGTTAACGGTACCTTTAGCACTAATGAGGAATAAAGTTATCTTCAACTATTTTTCGTTTCCACAACTTTTGTATAAAATAAACTTAACATTTTTGAAAATGTGGCAGTACTAAAGAAAATACCGATTATTTTTGCCAAGATAAAAATACGAACTGGCAACTACGTACTTTTTTACATTTACAAAATATACTTATAATTGGAGTTGCCATATATAAAAAATATGTGAATATAATATGGCAATCTCAAATCTAAACCTTACGACAAAAGTTAAAGGTAGAACGTTCCTCTCTTTAGCTTATCCTTCACTTTTAGATTAAAGGGAACTTGTGATAATTAAAAACTCATTATCTGTTCGATAACTTCCTACATTTAGCTATCGTTAAGTCGTGAAAACGGGTGTTAGTGTTTCTATGCCCACAATACCAAAAAGGGTGTTATGCTGATGTGCGTACTATATAAAAATGTTGGTTCTAGCATACCGACCGTCTCGAACTAACGATGTCCGTTGGTCCGTCCGGATAGATGGTGATCTAACCATGTAACTCTTGTGCGCAAAGTACAGGTCGCAATTTTGAAGGACAAACTTATTTCCATAATATCTTGTTGTCAATATTGTTCTGTTTTGAATTAATCGTTGTACAATGTGTCGTTTCTTACTCTCTTTTATTTTGCTGAAACAGCCATTTCTAGTTTAAGCCTGAACAGCTTTTTAGGGGTTTTGCTATCCAATTTCACTAAGAACTCTTCTATAAAAAATTAAAATTAAATTTTCTAAAAAGTGAAAATTTTTCCACTGGCCTTTAGATCTTTTCAAGATGTGATATAAATTACAGATTTACATAGCGTTAACATTTGACAGTACTGGCAAGACAGTAAGAAAATACATATTAGTTGCCAAAAACACTGCTAACTGTCTTCGTGACGTAGGCGTCCAGACAGTAGGTAAGACAGTTCACTTTGCAATATATGTAAAACGTGAATGTTGCAGTTAAAGTTCAGCTAAACGTGTTTTATATGAACCAAACCAACTTAAAAACAGCCTAAAATAACTATATTTTGTAAAAAAACATAACACTTAACTAAAACATAAAAAAATCAAAGCAAAATATATTTCTTTTTTTACGAGTTTTTTTCCTTTTGCTAATAAAACTTCAGATTGCTGTCCAATTTTACTGTCTGCAAAATTTGCTAGACAGTAGACAAGACAGTTGGAAAAGTGTGCATGGTTAGTAAAAAAGTTTGCATGTATTGCTACTGTCTTGCCAGTACTGGCAAATGTAAACGCTATGTTAATATTCGAAAGAAATGCATATTTTTTATTAAATAACTAGCATTTAACCCGCTACTTCGTTAGCGTCTCCTTTTCTTTCCTGTAGTGCGATTCACTAACTTTTAACACTTTAAAAAGTGTTAACTTTAACCACACATTTTGATGTTTGCACTAACCACTATGTGATTCACTAACTTATTTATAACCATAATAATCAGTTTTATATTTCTCTCTATTCAAATTGATATATCGTGGCAACTCTGCCAAGAGAAACATCAAAATAGGATAAATTAACAAAGAAGAATAAAAAAATCAAAACAAAAAACTTTTAATTTATAGATTTTAAATGATATTGTGCAAAGTGCGTAGAACATTACTAATTTTTATTATTTTATTTTCTTATTTTATTAATTTATTTTTAACTAAATGAATTTTTTTAATTTTATTTGAGTAAATGGTTGGCTTTAGGACAAATAAATAAGAAGCTCCACGGAAAATTGGTGTGTGACAAGATGTGGATAAATTGTAGGCTAAATACTTCGACTATATAGGTACAACGAAAAATAAACACTTTTCAAAGCGGATTTAACCACACCAAAAATGTTGGTGTTAATAAACCACAATTTGCTTTGTTAAAAATAACAGCTGACTGAAACAGCTGGCTTTAAACACCAGCAGATGTCGTTAAAAGTGTTAGTGAATAGCAAAATGATTAATTTTGTGGTTAACATTTTTAAACGAAACAATTGTGGTTTAAAAAGCATAGTGAATCGCACTACTGGACATATTTGTATGCCAAAGCTTATGTTTCTAGGTTTAAACAAAAAAGTTTCAACATTTTTCATCTTATCGGTTAATATTCACTCAGGATCTTGCACATATAATTTTGTGAAGTTCAATATTATAGAAAATTCAAAAAGTACTACACGTAGAACACAAAAAGGGAAGAAAGAAATATAATTTTCCGTATTTATCCTTTTTGATGCTTCCAATTACAGTAACAAAAATTTCAGTATTCTAGTTGGAGTCCATCATTTAATACGTATGTATATCTCAATGAATGGTGAAAAATGTTTTGTAAAAAAGTATCAAAAATAGCTAAAATTTTCACACCTTAAACGTTCGAGTTTTGAAAAAGTACCAAGTTCGTATTTGTGTTTTTTAGATAATTTGCGAATGTGATATAATTTTTATTTCTATGTTTATTGGTTTTTACGATAGATGGCACGACAAAATAGCTTTTAAATACTGGTTTTACCAGTTTACTCCCTAAAAGTTTTAAAAAGAGTACTAGACAGCTGTCCGTTTATTTTTCTAAAGAACAACGATAAGTATTATACATAGTTTTTTTTGTATCTTTTTTAGGTTTGGAGATATATATGAGGGAACGGAATTTACCGATTTTTACCCCCTAAACATTCGAGTTTCCAAAAATCTCGTCTCAGTGCATCGATTTAGAGTGAGACCAACCTCCGGTCCAAATTTCGAGTTTTTAGCTTCAGGCTGTGCGATGATGAATCAGTGAATCGGTCAGTCAGTAATGTTACAATTTTATACTAGTAGTATATAGATAGATAATCAGAAAATTTTAAGAGAACCCGGGATACAAAACAAGTAAAGAAAGGAAAGAAAAGTGAACTCACTTAAAAAACAACAATTTAATTTTACTACTTTCACCACTGATTTACAACTGGCTGTTCTTTATTTTTTTAATTGCTTTTATGGAAATTAAGCTTATTACAAAAATGCTTAGTCTAGGTTTTTTGGTTATTAGTCTTGTAAATTTAAATAGTTAAATTTTTATTTAGTAAAATGACTTATTGCTTAAGGCTAGATTACACTATTATACTTTGTATTAATACATGTCAAAAATTCAAGTAATATGACAAAGTGTGATAGTGTGAATGCAATGTGTCACGAAAATGACAAGTATTATGAAAAAAGTTTGACATCCCATACGACTTCATCGTTTTTTGAAAAATTTCTAAACAATAATGTGCCCGTGCAGAAAACTGAATTGGCAAATTGGTTTTTTTGTTGTTTTCTTACGAAGACAATAGAATGAAACAATTTGTTTTTTAATTTTGTTTTTTCTTTTTACCCACTTATAACTACAATTCGAGTCGGAAAGAACCCAACCAATTGTAGAGGGATGTAAGAAAAGATAAACTCACTGTTTATTGTTGGTGTTTTGTTTAAGCTTTGATATTGTTACTTACGAGTAAGACTTTGAGTGTTTAAAATTCTTATTCGCTTTAGGGTTTTATTCGTATAATATTTTTAGCTTTTCTAAAATCTTAGGAAAAGGTTTCCTGATGAGCTGGCCTAAGCAACCAGTGAAATGCGCATAGAAGCTAGCTTTCCCTCAACAATAAATTTCAGTGTATTTATCAAATATGGAAAATTGGGAATTTAGCACGTCATACAGAAATCGTATTAATGATAAATTTTGTATTCCCGTAAATAACTTTGATAATATACTCGCATGTGCCCGTGCAGAAAACTGAATTGGCAAATTGGTTTTTTTGTTGTTTTCTTACGAAGACAATAGAATGAAACAATTTGTTTTTTAATTTTGTTTTTTCTTTTTACCCACTTATAACTACAATTCGAGTCGGAAAGAACCCAACCAATTGTAGAGGGATGTAAGAAAAGATAAACTCACTGTTTATTGTTGGTGTTTTGTTTAAGCTTTGATATTGTTACTTACGAGTAAGACTTTGAGTGTTTAAAATTCTTATTCGCTTTAGGGTTTTATTCGTATAATATTTTTAGCTTTTCTAAAATCTTAGGAAAAGGTTTCCTGATGAGCTGGCCTAAGCAACCAGTGAAATGCGCATAGAAGCTAGCTTTCCCTCAACAATAAATTTCAGTGTATTTATCATATATGGAAAATTGGGAATTTAGCACGTCATACAGAAATCGTATTAATGATAAATTTTGTATTCCCGTAAATAACTTTGATAATATACTCGCATGTGCCCGTGCAGAAAACTGAATTGGCAAATTGGTTTTTTTGTTGTTTTCTTACGAAGACAATAGAATGAAACAATTTGTTTTTTAATTTTGTTTTTTCTTTTTACCCACTTATAACTACAATTCGAGTCGGAAAGAACCCAACCAATTGTAGAGGGATGTAAGAAAAGATAAACTCACTGTTTATTGTTGGTGTTTTGTTTAAGCTTTGATATTGTTACTTACGAGTAAGACTTTGAGTGTTTAAAATTCTTATTCGCTTTAGGGTTTTATTCGTATAATATTTTTAGCTTTTCTAAAATCTTAGGAAAAGGTTTCATGATGAGCTGGCCTAAGCAACCAGTGAAATGCGCATAGAAGCTAGCTTTCCCTCAACAATAAATTTCAGTGTATTTATCATATATGGAAAATTGGGAATTTAGCACGTCATACAGAAATCGTATTAATGATAAATTTTGTATTCCCGTAAATAACTTTGATAATATACTCGCATGTGCCCGTGCAGAAAACTGAATTGGCAAATTGGTTTTTTTGTTGTTTTCTTACGAAGACAATAGAATGAAACAATTTGTTTTTTAATTTTGTTTTTTCTTTTTACCCACTTATAACTACAATTCGAGTCGGAAAGAACCCAACCAATTGTAGAGGGATGTAAGAAAAGATAAACTCACTGTTTATTGTTGGTGTTTTGTTTAAGCTTTGATATTGTTACTTACGAGTAAGACTTTGAGTGTTTAAAATTCTTATTCGCTTTAGGGTTTTATTCGTATAATATTTTTAGCTTTTCTAAAATCTTAGGAAAAGGTTTCATGATGAGCTGGCCTAAGCAACCAGTGAAATGCGCATAGAAGCTAGCTTTCCCTCAACAATAAATTTCAGTGTATTTATCATATATGGAAAATTGGGAATTTAGCACGTCATACAGAAATCGTATTAATGATAAATTTTGTATTCCCGTAAATAACTTTGATAATATACTCGCATGTGCCCGTGCAGAAAACTGAATTGGCAAATTGGTTTTTTTGTTGTTTTCTTACGAAGACAATAGAATGAAACAATTTGTTTTTTAATTTTGTTTTTTCTTTTTACCCACTTATAACTACAATTCGAGTCGGAAAGAACCCAACCAATTGTAGAGGGATGTAAGAAAAGATAAACTCACTGTTTATTGTTGGTGTTTTGTTTAAGCTTTGATATTGTTACTTACGAGTAAGACTTTGAGTGTTTAAAATTCTTATTCGCTTTAGGGTTTTATTCGTATAATATTTTTAGCTTTTCTAAAATCTTAGGAAAAGGTTTCATGATGAGCTGGCCTAAGCAACCAGTGAAATGCGCATAGAAGCTAGCTTTCCCTCAACAATAAATTTCAGTGTATTTATCATATATGGAAAATTGGGAATTTAGCACGTCATACAGAAATCGTATTAATGATAAATTTTGTATTCCCGTAAATAACTTTGATAATATACTCGCATGTGCCCGTGCAGAAAACTGAATTGGCAAATTGGTTTTTTTGTTGTTTTCTTACGAAGACAATAGAATGAAACAATTTGTTTTTTAATTTTGTTTTTTCTTTTTACCCACTTATAACTACAATTCGAGTCGGAAAGAACCCAACCAATTGTAGAGGGATGTAAGAAAAGATAAACTCACTGTTTATTGTTGGTGTTTTGTTTAAGCTTTGATATTGTTACTTACGAGTAAGACTTTGAGTGTTTAAAATTCTTATTCGCTTTAGGGTTTTATTCGTATAATATTTTTAGCTTTTCTAAAATCTTAGGAAAAGGTTTCCTGATGAGCTGGCCTAAGCAACCAGTGAAATGCGCATAGAAGCTAGCTTTCCCTCAACAATAAATTTCAGTGTATTTATCAAATATGGAAAATTGGGAATTTAGCACGTCATACAGAAATCGTATTAATGATAAATTTTGTATTCCCGTAAATAACTTTGATAATATACTCGCATGTGCCCGTGCAGAAAACTGAATTGGCAAATTGGTTTTTTTGTTGTTTTCTTACGAAGACAATAGAATGAAACAATTTGTTTTTTAATTTTGTTTTTTCTTTTTACCCACTTATAACTACAATTCGAGTCGGAAAGAGCCCAACCAATTGTAGAGGGATGTAAGAAAAGATAAACTCACTGTTTATTGTTGGTGTTTTGTTTAAGCTTTGATATTGTTACTTACGAGTAAGACTTTGAGTGTTTAAAATTCTTATTCGCTTTAGGGTTTTATTCGTATAATATTTTTAGCTTTTCTAAAATCTTAGGAAAAGGTTTCCTGATGAGCTGGCCTAAGCAACCAGTGAAATGCGCATAGAAGCTAGCTTTCCCTCAACAATAAATTTCAGTGTATTTATCATATATGGAAAATTGGGAATTTAGCACGTCATACAGAAATCGTATTAATGATAAATTTTGTATTCCCGTAAATAACTTTGATAATATACTCGCATGTGCCCGTGCAGAAAACTGAATTGGCAAATTGGTTTTTTTGTTGTTTTCTTACGAAGACAATAGAATGAAACAATTTGTTTTTTAATTTTGTTTTTTCTTTTTACCCACTTATAACTACAATTCGAGTCGGAAAGAACCCAACCAATTGTAGAGGGATGTAAGAAAAGATAAACTCACTGTTTATTGTTGGTGTTTTGTTTAAGCTTTGATATTGTTACTTACGAGTAAGACTTTGAGTGTTTAAAATTCTTATTCGCTTTAGGGTTTTATTCGTATAATATTTTTAGCTTTTCTAAAATCTTAGGAAAAGGTTTCCTGATGAGCTGGCCTAAGCAACCAGTGAAATGCGCATAGAAGCTAGCTTTCCCTCAACAATAAATTTCAGTGTATTTATCAAATATGGAAAATTGGGAATTTAGCACGTCATACAGAAATCGTATTAATGATAAATTTTGTATTCCCGTAAATAACTTTGATAATATACTCGCATGTGCCCGTGCAGAAAACTGAATTGGCAAATTGGTTTTTTTGTTGTTTTCTTACGAAGACAATAGAATGAAACAATTTGTTTTTTAATTTTGTTTTTTCTTTTTACCCACTTATAACTACAATTCGAGTCGGAAAGAGCCCAACCAATTGTAGAGGGATGTAAGAAAAGATAAACTCACTGTTTATTGTTGGTGTTTTGTTTAAGCTTTGATATTGTTACTTACGAGTAAGACTTTGAGTGTTTAAAATTCTTATTCGCTTTAGGGTTTTATTCGTATAATATTTTTAGCTTTTCTAAAATCTTAGGAAAAGGTTTCCTGATGAGCTGGCCTAAGCAACCAGTGAAATGCGCATAGAAGCTAGCTTTCCCTCAACAATAAATTTCAGTGTATTTATCATATATGGAAAATTGGGAATTTAGCACGTCATACAGAAATCGTATTAATGATAAATTTTGTATTCCCGTAAATAACTTTGATAATATACTCGCATGTGCCCGTGCAGAAAACTGAATTGGCAAATTGGTTTTTTTGTTGTTTTCTTACGAAGACAATAGAATGAAACAATTTGTTTTTTAATTTTGTTTTTTCTTTTTACCCACTTATAACTACAATTCGAGTCGGAAAGAGCCCAACCAATTGTAGAGGGATGTAAGAAAAGATAAACTCACTGTTTATTGTTGGTGTTTTGTTTAAGCTTTGATATTGTTACTTACGAGTAAGACTTTGAGTGTTTAAAATTCTTATTCGCTTTAGGGTTTTATTCGTATAATATTTTTAGCTTTTCTAAAATCTTAGGAAAAGGTTTCCTGATAAGCTGGCCTAAGCAACCAGTGAAATGCGCATAGAAGCTAGCTTTCCCTCAACAATAAATTTCAGTGTATTTATCATATATGGAAAATTGGGAATTTAGCACGTCATACAGAAATCGTATTAATGATAAATTTTGTATTCCCGTAAATAACTTTGATAATATACTCGCATGTGCCCGTGCAGAAAACTGAATTGGCAAATTGGTTTTTTTGTTGTTTTCTTACGAAGACAATAGAATAAAACAATTTGTTTTTTTAATTTTGTTTTTTCTTTTTACCCACTTATAACTACAATTCGAGTCGAAAAGAACCCAACCAATTGTAGAGGGATGTAAGAAAAGATAAACTCACTGTTTATGGTTGGTGTTTTGTTTAAGCTTTGATATTGTTACTTACGAGTAAGACTTTGAGTGTTTAAAATTCTTATTCGCTTTAGGGTTTTATTCGTATAATATTTTTAGCTTTTCTAAAATCTTAGGAAAAGGTTTCCTGATGAGCTGGCCTAAGCAACCAGTGAAATGCGCATAGAAGCTAGCTTTCCCTCAACAATAAATTTCAGTGTATTTATCAAATATGGAAAATTGGGAATTTAGCACGTCATACAGAAATCGTATTAATGATAAATTTTGTATTCCCGTAAATAACTTTGATAATATACTCGCATGTGCCCGTGCAGAAAACTGAATTGGCAAATTGGTTTTTTTGTTGTTTTCTTACGAAGACAATAGAATGAAACAATTTGTTTTTTAATTTTGTTTTTTCTTTTTACCCACTTATAACTACAATTCGAGTCGGAAAGAGCCCAACCAATTGTAGAGGGATGTAAGAAAAGATAAACTCACTGTTTATTGTTGGTGTTTTGTTTAAGCTTTGATATTGTTACTTACGAGTAAGACTTTGAGTGTTTAAAATTCTTATTCGCTTTAGGGTTTTATTCGTATAATATTTTTAGCTTTTCTAAAATCTTAGGAAAAGGTTTCCTGATGAGCTGGCCTAAGCAACCAGTGAAATGCGCATAGAAGCTAGCTTTCCCTCAACAATAAATTTCAGTGTATTTATCAAATATGGAAAATTGGGAATTTAGCACGTCATACAGAAATCGTATTAATGATAAATTTTGTATTCCCGTAAATAACTTTGATAATATACTCGCATGTGCCCGTGCAGAAAACTGAATTGGCAAATTGGTTTTTTTGTTGTTTTCTTACGAAGACAATAGAATGAAACAATTTGTTTTTTAATTTTGTTTTTTCTTTTTACCCACTTATAACTACAATTCGAGTCGGAAAGAACCCAACCAATTGTAGAGGGATGTAAGAAAAGATAAACTCACTGTTTATTGTTGGTGTTTTGTTTAAGCTTTGATATTGTTACTTACGAGTAAGACTTTGAGTATTTAAAATTCTTATTCGCTTTAGGGTTTTATTCGTATAATATTTTTAGCTTTTCTAAAATCTTAGGAAAAGGTTTCCTGATGAGCTCGCCTAAGCAACCAGTGAAATGCGCATAGAAGCTAGCTTTCCCTCAACAATAAATTTCAGTGTATTTATCATATATGGAAAATTGGGAATTTAGCACGTCATATAGAAATCGTATTAATGATAAATTTTGTATTCCCGTAAATAACTTTGATAATATACTCGCATGTGCCCGTGCAGAAAACTGAATTGGCAAATTGGTTTTTTTGTTGTTTTCTTACGAAGACAATAGAATGAAACAATTTGTTTTTTAATTTTGTTTTTTCTTTTTACCCACTTATAACTACAATTCGAGTCGGAAAGAACCCAACCAATTGTAGAGGGATGTAAGAAAAGATAAACTCACTGTTTATTGTTGGTGTTTTGTTTAAGCTTTGATATTGTTACTTACGAGTAAGACTTTGAGTGTTTAAAATTCTTATTCGCTTTAGGGTTTTATTCGTATAATATTTTTAGCTTTTCTAAAATCTTAGGAAAAGGTTTCATGATGAGCTGGCCTAAGCAACCAGTGAAATGCGCATAGAAGCTAGCTTTCCCTCAACAATAAATTTCAGTGTATTTATCATATATGGAAAATTGGGAATTTAGCACGTCATACAGAAATCGTATTAATGATAAATTTTGTATTCCCGTAAATAACTTTGATAATATACTCGCATGTGCCCGTGCAGAAAACTGAATTGGCAAATTGGTTTTTTTGTTGTTTTCTTACGAAGACAATAGAATGAAACAATTTGTTTTTTAATTTTGTTTTTTCTTTTTACCCACTTATAACTACAATTCGAGTCGGAAAGAACCCAACCAATTGTAGAGGGATGTAAGAAAAGATAAACTCACTGTTTATTGTTGGTGTTTTGTTTAAGCTTTGATATTGTTACTTACGAGTAAGACTTTGAGTGTTTAAAATTCTTATTCGCTTTAGGGTTTTATTCGTATAATATTTTTAGCTTTTCTAAAATCTTAGGAAAAGGTTTCATGATGAGCTGGCCTAAGCAACCAGTGAAATGCGCATAGAAGCTAGCTTTCCCTCAACAATAAATTTCAGTGTATTTATCATATATGGAAAATTGGGAATTTAGCACGTCATACAGAAATCGTATTAATGATAAATTTTGTATTCCCGTAAATAACTTTGATAATATACTCGCATGTGCCCGTGCAGAAAACTGAATTGGCAAATTGGTTTTTTTGTTGTTTTCTTACGAAGACAATAGAATGAAACAATTTGTTTTTTAATTTTGTTTTTTCTTTTTACCCACTTATAACTACAATTCGAGTCGGAAAGAACCCAACCAATTGTAGAGGGATGTAAGAAAAGATAAACTCACTGTTTATTGTTGGTGTTTTGTTTAAGCTTTGATATTGTTACTTACGAGTAAGACTTTGAGTGTTTAAAATTCTTATTCGCTTTAGGGTTTTATTCGTATAATATTTTTAGCTTTTCTAAAATCTTAGGAAAAGGTTTCATGATGAGCTGGCCTAAGCAACCAGTGAAATGCGCATAGAAGCTAGCTTTCCCTCAACAATAAATTTCAGTGTATTTATCATATATGGAAAATTGGGAATTTAGCACGTCATACAGAAATCGTATTAATGATAAATTTTGTATTCCCGTAAATAACTTTGATAATATACTCGCATGTGCCCGTGCAGAAAACTGAATTGGCAAATTGGTTTTTTTGTTGTTTTCTTACGAAGACAATAGAATGAAACAATTTGTTTTTTAATTTTGTTTTTTCTTTTTACCCACTTATAACTACAATTCGAGTCGGAAAGAACCCAACCAATTGTAGAGGGATGTAAGAAAAGATAAACTCACTGTTTATTGTTGGTGTTTTGTTTAAGCTTTGATATTGTTACTTACGAGTAAGACTTTGAGTGTTTAAAATTCTTATTCGCTTTAGGGTTTTATTCGTATAATATTTTTAGCTTTTCTAAAATCTTAGGAAAAGGTTTCATGATGAGCTGGCCTAAGCAACCAGTGAAATGCGCATAGAAGCTAGCTTTCCCTCAACAATAAATTTCAGTGTATTTATCATATATGGAAAATTGGGAATTTAGCACGTCATACAGAAATCGTATTAATGATAAATTTTGTATTCCCGTAAATAACTTTGATAATATACTCGCATGTGCCCGTGCAGAAAACTGAATTGGCAAATTGGTTTTTTTGTTGTTTTCTTACGAAGACAATAGAATGAAACAATTTGTTTTTTAATTTTGTTTTTTCTTTTTACCCACTTATAACTACAATTCGAGTCGGAAAGAACCCAACCAATTGTAGAGGGATGTAAGAAAAGATAAACTCACTGTTTATTGTTGGTGTTTTGTTTAAGCTTTGATATTGTTACTTACGAGTAAGACTTTGAGTGTTTAAAATTCTTATTCGCTTTAGGGTTTTATTCGTATAATATTTTTAGCTTTTCTAAAATCTTAGGAAAAGGTTTCATGATGAGCTGGCCTAAGCAACCAGTGAAATGCGCATAGAAGCTAGCTTTCCCTCAACAATAAATTTCAGTGTATTTATCATATATGGAAAATTGGGAATTTAGCACGTCATACAGAAATCGTATTAATGATAAATTTTGTATTCCCGTAAATAACTTTGATAATATACTCGCATGTGCCCGTACAGAAAACTGAATTGGCAAATTGGTTTTTTTGTTGTTTTCTTACGAAGACAATAGAATGAAACAATTTGTTTTTTAATTTTGTTTTTTCTTTTTACCCACTTATAACTACAATTCGAGTCGGAAAGAACCCAACCAATTGTAGAGGGATGTAAGAAAAGATAAACTCACTGTTTATTGTTGGTGTTTTGTTTAAGCTTTGATATTGTTACTTACGAGTAAGACTTTGAGTGTTTAAAATTCTTATTCGCTTTAGGGTTTTATTCGTATAATATTTTTAGCTTTTCTAAAATCTTAGGAAAAGGTTTCATGATGAGCTGGCCTAAGCAACCAGTGAAATGCGCATAGAAGCTAGCTTTCCCTCAACAATAAATTTCAGTGTATTTATCATATATGGAAAATTGGGAATTTAGCACGTCATACAGAAATCGTATTAATGATAAATTTTGTATTCCCGTAAATAACTTTGATAATATACTCGCATGTGCCCGTGCAGAAAACTGAATTGGCAAATTGGTTTTTTTGTTGTTTTCTTACGAAGACAATAGAATGAAACAATTTGTTTTTTAATTTTGTTTTTTCTTTTTACCCACTTATAACTACAATTCGAGTCGGAAAGAACCCAACCAATTGTAGAGGGATGTAAGAAAAGATAAACTCACTGTTTATTGTTGGTGTTTTGTTTAAGCTTTGATATTGTTACTTACGAGTAAGACTTTGAGTGTTTAAAATTCTTATTCGCTTTAGGGTTTTATTCGTATAATATTTTTAGCTTTTCTAAAATCTTAGGAAAAGGTTTCATGATGAGCTGGCCTAAGCAACCAGTGAAATGCGCATAGAAGCTAGCTTTCCCTCAACAATAAATTTCAGTGTATTTATCATATATGGAAAATTGGGAATTTAGCACGTCATACAGAAATCGTATTAATGATAAATTTTGTATTCCCGTAAATAACTTTGATAATATACTCGCATGTGCCCGTGCAGAAAACTGAATTGGCAAATTGGTTTTTTTGTTGTTTTCTTACGAAGACAATAGAATGAAACAATTTGTTTTTTAATTTTGTTTTTTCTTTTTACCCACTTATAACTACAATTCGAGTCGGAAAGAACCCAACCAATTGTAGAGGGATGTAAGAAAAGATAAACTCACTGTTTATTGTTGGTGTTTTGTTTAAGCTTTGATATTGTTACTTACGAGTAAGACTTTGAGTGTTTAAAATTCTTATTCGCTTTAGGGTTTTATTCGTATATTTTTAGCTTTTCTAAAATCTTAGGAAAAGGTTTCATGATGAGCTGGCCTAAGCAACCAGTGAAATGCGCATAGAAGCTAGCTTTCCCTCAACAATAAATTTCAGTGTATTTATCATATATGGAAAATTGGGAATTTAGCACGTCATACAGAAATCGTATTAATGATAAATTTTGTATTCCCGTAAATAACTTTGATAATATACTCGCATGTGCCCGTGCAGAAAACTGAATTGGCAAATTGGTTTTTTTGTTGTTTTCTTACGAAGACAATAGAATGAAACAATTTGTTTTTTAATTTTGTTTTTTCTTTTTACCCACTTATAACTACAATTCGAGTCGGAAAGAACCCAACCAATTGTAGAAGAATGTAAGAAAAGATAAACTCACTGTTTATTGTTGGTGTTTTGTTTAAGCTTTGATATTGTTACTTACGAGTAAGACTTTGAGTGTTTAAAATTCTTATTCGCTTTAGGGTTTTATTCGTATAATATTTTTAGCTTTTCTAAAATCTTAGGAAAAGGTTTCATGATGAGCTGGCCTAAGCAACCAGTGAAATGCGCATAGAAGCTAGCTTTCCCTCAACAATAAATTTCAGTGTATTTATCATATATGGAAAATTGGGAATTTAGCACGTCATACAGAAATCGTATTAATGATAAATTTTGTATTCCCGTAAATAACTTTGATAATATACTCGCATGTGCCCGTGCAGAAAACTGAATTGGCAAATTGGTTTTTTTGTTGTTTTCTTACGAAGACAATAGAATGAAACAATTTGTTTTTTAATTTTGTTTTTTCTTTTTACCCACTTATAACTACAATTCGAGTCGGAAAGAACCCAACCAATTGTAGAGGGATGTAAGAAAAGATAAACTCACTGTTTATTGTTGGTGTTTTGTTTAAGCTTTGATATTGTTACTAACGAGTAAGACTTTGAGTGTTTAAAATTCTTATTCGCTTTAGGGTTTTATTCGTATAATATTTTTAGCTTTTCTAAAATCTTAGGAAAAGGTTTCATGATGAGCTGGCCTAAGCAACCAGTGAAATGCGCATAGAAGCTAGCTTTCCCTCAACAATAAATTTCAGTGTATTTATCATATATGGAAAATTGGGAATTTAGCACGTCATACAGAAATCGTATTAATGATAAATTTTGTATTCCCGTAAATAACTTTGATAATATACTCGCATGTGCCCGTGCAGAAAACTGAATTGGCAAATTGGTTTTTTTGTTGTTTTCTTACGAAGACAATAGAATGAAACAATTTGTTTTTTAATTTTGTTTTTTCTTTTTACCCACTTATAACTACAATTCGAGTCGGAAAGAACCCAACCAATTGTAGAGGGATGTAAGAAAAGATAAACTCACTGTTTATTGTTGGTGTTTTGTTTAAGCTTTGATATTGTTACTTACGAGTAAGACTTTGAGTGTTTAAAATTCTTATTCGCTTTAGGGTTTTATTCGTATAATATTTTTAGCTTTTCTAAAATCTTAGGAAAAGGTTTCATGATGAGCTGGCCTAAGCAACCAGTGAAATGCGCATAGAAGCTAGCTTTCCCTCAACAATAAATTTCAGTGTATTTATCATATATGGAAAATTGGGAATTTAGCACGTCATACAGAAATCGTATTAATGATAAATTTTGTATTCCCGTAAATAACTTTGATAATATACTCGCATGTGCCCGTGCAGAAAACTGAATTGGCAAATTGGTTTTTTTGTTGTTTTCTTACGAAGACAATAGAATGAAACAATTTGTTTTTTAATTTTGTTTTTTCTTTTTACCCACTTATAACTACAATTCGAGTCGGAAAGAACCCAACCAATTGTAGAGGGATGTAAGAAAAGATAAACTCACTGTTTATTGTTGGTGTTTTGTTTAAGCTTTGATATTGTTACTTACGAGTAAGACTTTGAGTGTTTAAAATTCTTATTCGCTTTAGGGTTTTATTCGTATAACATTTTTAGCTTTTCTAAAATCTTAGGAAAAGGTTTCATGATGAGCTGGCCTAAGCAACCAGTGAAATGCGCATAGAAGCTAGCTTTCCCTCAACAATAAATTTCAGTGTATTTATCATATATGGAAAATTGGGAATTTAGCACGTCATACAGAAATCGTATTAATGATAAATTTTGTATTCCCGTAAATAACTTTGATAATATACTCGCATGTGCCCGTGCAGAAAACTGAATTGGCAAATTGGTTTTTTTGTTGTTTTCTTACGAAGACAATAGAATGAAACAATTTGTTTTTTAATTTTGTTTTTTCTTTTTACCCACTTATAACTACAATTCGAGTCGGAAAGAACCCAACCAATTGTAGAGGGATGTAAGAAAAGATAAACTCACTGTTTATTGTTGGTGTTTTGTTTAAGCTTTGATATTGTTACTTACGAGTAAGACTTTGAGTGTTTAAAATTCTTATTCGCTTTAGGGTTTTATTCGTATAATATTTTTAGCTTTTCTAAAATCTTAGGAAAAGGTTTCATGATGAGCTGGCCTAAGCAACCAGTGAAATGCGCATAGAAGCTAGCTTTCCCTCAACAATAAATTTCAGTGTATTTATCATATATGGAAAATTGGGAATTTAGCACGTCATACAGAAATTGTATTAATGATAAATTTTGTATTCCCGTAAATAACTTTGATAATATACTCGCATGTGCCCGTGCAGAAAACTGAATTGGCAAATTGGTTTTTTTGTTGTTTTCTTACGAAGACAATAGAATGAAACAATTTGTTTTTTAATTTTGTTTTTTCTTTTTACCCACTTATAACTACAATTCGAGTCCGAAAGAACCCAACCAATTGTAGAGGGATGTAAGAAAAGATAAACTCACTGTTTATTGTTGGTGTTTTGTTTAAGCTTTGATATTGTTACTTACGAGTAAGACTTTGAGTGTTTCAAATTCTTATTCGCTTTAGGGTTTTATTCGTATAATATTTTTAGCTTTTCTAAAATCTTAGGAAAAGGTTTCATGATGAGCTGGCCTAAGCAACCAGTGAAATGCGCATAGAAGCTAGCTTTCCCTCAACAATAAATTTCAGTGTATTTATCATATATGGAAAATTGGGAATTTAGCACGTCATACAGAAATCGTATTAATGATAAATTTTGTATTCCCGTAAATAACTTTGATAATATACTCGCATGTGCCCGTGCAGAAAACTGAATTGGCAAATTGGTTTTTTTGTTGTTTTCTTACGAAGACAATAGAATGAAACAATTTGTTTTTTAATTTTGTTTTTTCTTTTTACCCACTTATAACTACAATTCGAGTCGGAAAGAACCCAACCAATTGTAGAGGGATGTAAGAAAAGATAAACTCACTGTTTATTGTTGGTGTTTTGTTTAAGCTTTGATATTGTTACTTACGAGTAAGACTTTGAGTGTTTAAAATTCTTATTCGCTTTAGGGTTTTATTCGTATAATATTTTTAGCTTTTCTAAAATCTTAGGAAAAGGTTTCATGATGAGCTGGCCTAAGCAACCAGTGAAATGCGCATAGAAGCTAGCTTTCCCTCAACAATAAATTTCAGTGTATTTATCATATATGGAAAATTGGGAATTTAGCACGTCATACAGAAATCGTATTAATGATAAATTTTGTATTCCCGTAAATAACTTTGATAATATACTCGCATGTGCCCGTGCAGAAAACTGAATTGGCAAATTGGTTTTTTTGTTGTTTTCTTACGAAGCAATAGAATGAAACAATTTGTTTTTTAATTTTGTTTTTTCTTTTTACCCACTTATAACTACAATTCGAGTCGGAAAGAACCCAACCAATTGTAGAGGGATGTAAGAAAAGATAAACTCACTGTTTATTGTTGGTGTTTTGTTTAAGCTTTGATATTGTTACTTACGAGTAAGACTTTGAGTGTTTAAAATTCTTATTCGCTTTAGGGTTTTATTCGTATAATATTTTTAGCTTTTCTAAAATCTTAGGAAAAGGTTTCATGATGAGCTGGCCTAAGCAACCAGTGAAATGCGCATAGAAGCTAGCTTTCCCTCAACAATAAATTTCAGTGTATTTATCATATATGGAAAATTGGGAATTTAGCACGTCATACAGAAATCGTATTAATGATAAATTTTGTATTCCCGTAAATAACTTTGATAATATACTCGCATGTGCCCGTGCAGAAAACTGAATTGGCAAATTGGTTTTTTTGTTGTTTTCTTACGAAGACAATAGAATGAAACAATTTGTTTTTTAATTTTGTTTTTTCTTTTTACCCACTTATAACTACAATTCGAGTCGGAAAGAACCCAACCAATTGTAGAGGGATGTAAGAAAAGATAAACTCACTGTTTATTGTTGGTGTTTTGTTTAAGCTTTGATATTGTTACTTACGAGTAAGACTTTGAGTGTTTAAAATTCTTATTCGCTTTAGGGTTTTATTCGTATAATATTTTTAGCTTTTCTAAAATCTTAGGAAAAGGTTTCATGATGAGCTGGCCTAAGCAACCAGTGAAATGCGCATAGAAGCTAGCTTTCCCTCAACAATAAATTTCAGTGTATTTATCATATATGGAAAATTGGGAATTTAGCACGTCATACAGAAATCGTATTAATGATAAATTTTGTATTCCCGTAAATAACTTTGATAATATACTCGCATGTGCCCGTGCAGAAAACTGAATTGGCAAATTGGTTTTTTTGTTGTTTTCTTACGAAGACAATAGAATGAAACAATTTGTTTTTTAATTTTGTTTTTTCTTTTTACCCACTTATAACTACAATTCGAGTCCGAAAGAACCCAACCAATTGTAGAGGGATGTAAGAAAAGATAAACTCACTGTTTATTGTTGGTGTTTTGTTTAAGCTTTGATATTGTTACTTACGAGTAAGACTTTGAGTGTTTCAAATTCTTATTCGCTTTAGGGTTTTATTCGTATAATATTTTTAGCTTTTCTAAAATCTTAGGAAAAGGTTTCATGATGAGCTGGCCTAAGCAACCAGTGAAATGCGCATAGAAGCTAGCTTTCCCTCAACAATAAATTTCAGTGTATTTATCATATATGGAAAATTGGGAATTTAGCACGTCATACAGAAATCGTATTAATGATAAATTTTGTATTCCCGTAAATAACTTTGATAATATACTCGCATGTGCCCGTGCAGAAAACTGAATTGGCAAATTGGTTTTTTTGTTGTTTTCTTACGAAGACAATAGAATGAAACAATTTGTTTTTTAATTTTGTTTTTTCTTTTTACCCACTTATAACTACAATTCGAGTCGGAAAGAACCCAACCAATTGTAGAGGGATGTAAGAAAAGATAAACTCACTGTTTATTGTTGGTGTTTTGTTTAAGCTTTGATATTGTTACTTACGAGTAAGACTTTGAGTGTTTAAAATTCTTATTCGCTTTAGGGTTTTATTCGTATAATATTTTTAGCTTTTCTAAAATCTTAGGAAAAGGTTTCATGATGAGCTGGCCTAAGCAACCAGTGAAATGCGCATAGAAGCTAGCTTTCCCTCAACAATAAATTTCAGTGTATTTATCATATATGGAAAATTGGGAATTTAGCACGTCATACAGAAATCGTATTAATGATAAATTTTGTATTCCCGTAAATAACTTTGATAATATACTCGCATGTGCCCGTGCAGAAAACTGAATTGGCAAATTGGTTTTTTTGTTGTTTTCTTACGAAGCAATAGAATGAAACAATTTGTTTTTTAATTTTGTTTTTTCTTTTTACCCACTTATAACTACAATTCGAGTCGGAAAGAACCCAACCAATTGTAGAGGGATGTAAGAAAAGATAAACTCACTGTTTATTGTTGGTGTTTTGTTTAAGCTTTGATATTGTTACTTACGAGTAAGACTTTGAGTGTTTAAAATTCTTATTCGCTTTAGGGTTTTATTCGTATAATATTTTTAGCTTTTCTAAAATCTTAGGAAAAGGTTTCATGATGAGCTGGCCTAAGCAACCAGTGAAATGCGCATAGAAGCTAGCTTTCCCTCAACAATAAATTTCAGTGTATTTATCATATATGGAAAATTGGGAATTTAGCACGTCATACAGAAATCGTATTAATGATAAATTTTGTATTCCCGTAAATAACTTTGATAATATACTCGCATGTGCCCGTGCAGAAAACTGAATTGGCAAATTGGTTTTTTTGTTGTTTTCTTACGAAGACAATAGAATGAAACAATTTGTTTTTTAATTTTGTTTTTTCTTTTTACCCACTTATAACTACAATTCGAGTCGGAAAGAACCCAACCAATTGTAGAGGGATGTAAGAAAAGATAAACTCACTGTTTATTGTTGGTGTTTTGTTTAAGCTTTGATATTGTTACTTACGAGTAAGACTTTGAGTGTTTAAAATTCTTATTCGCTTTAGGGTTTTATTCGTATAATATTTTTAGCTTTTCTAAAATCTTAGGAAAAGGTTTTATGATGAGCTGGCCTAAGCAACCAGTGAAATGCGCATAGAAGCTAGCTTTCCCTCAACAATAAATTTCAGTGTATTTATCATATATGGAAAATTGGGAATTTAGCACGTCATACAGAAATCGTATTAATGATAAATTTTGTATTCCCGTAAATAACTTTGATAATATACTCGCATGTGCCCGTGCAGAAAACTGAATTGGCAAATTGGTTTTTTTGTTGTTTTCTTACGAAGACAATAGAATGAAACAATTTGTTTTTTAATTTTGTTTTTTCTTTTTACCCACTTATAACTACAATTCGAGTCGGAAAGAACCCAACCAATTGTAGAGGGATGTAAGAAAAGATAAACTCACTGTTTATTGTTGGTGTTTTGTTTAAGCTTTGATATTGTTACTTACGAGTAAGACTTTGAGTGTTTAAAATTCTTATTCGCTTTAGGGTTTTATTCGTATAATATTTTTAGCTTTTCTAAAATCTTAGGAAAAGGTTTCATGATGAGCTGGCCTAAGCAACCAGTGAAATGCGCATAGAAGCTAGCTTTCCCTCAACAATAAATTTCAGTGTATTTATCATATATGAAAAATTGGGAATTTAGCACGTCATACAGAAATCGTATTAATGATAAATTTTGTATTCCCGTAAATAACTTTGATAATATACTCACATGTGCCCGTGCAGAAAACTGAATTGGCAAATTGGTTTTTTTGTTGTTTTCTTACGAAGACAATAGAATGAAACAATTTGTTTTTTAATTTTGTTTTTTCTTTTTACCCACTTATAACTACAATTCGAGTCGGAAAGAACCCAACCAATTGTAGAGGGATGTAAGAAAAGATAAACTCACTGTTTATTGTTGGTGTTTTGTTTAAGCTTTGATATTGTTACTTACGAGTAAGACTTTGAGTGTTTAAAATTCTTATTCGCTTTAGGGTTTTATTCGTATAATATTTTTAGCTTTTCTAAAATCTTAGGAAAAGGTTTCATGATGAGCTGGCCTAAGCAACCAGTGAAATGCGCATAGAAGCTAGCTTTCCCTCAACAATAAATTTCAGTGTATTTATCATATATGGAAAATTGGGAATTTAGCACGTCATACAGAAATCGTATTAATGATAAATTTTGTATTCCCGTAAATAACTTTGATAATATACTCGCATGTGCCCGTGCAGAAAACTGAATTGGCAAATTGGTTTTTTTGTTGTTTTCTTACGAAGACAATAGAATGAAACAATTTGTTTTTTAATTTTGTTTTTTCTTTTTACCCACTTATAACTACAATTCGAGTCGGAAAGAACCCAACCAATTGTAGAGGGATGTAAGAAAAGATAAACTCACTGTTTATTGTTGGTGTTTTGTTTAAGCTTTGATATTGTTACTTACGAGTAAGACTTTGAGTGTTTAAAATTCTTATTCGCTTTAGGGTTTTATTCGTATAATATTTTTAGCTTTTCTAAAATCTTAGGAAAAGGTTTCATGATGAGCTGGCCTAAGCAACCAGTGAAATGCGCATAGAAGCTAGCTTTCCCTCAACAATAAATTTCAGTGTATTTATCATATATGGAAAATTGGGAATTTAGCACGTCATACAGAAATCGTATTAATGATAAATTTTGTATTCCCGTAAATAACTTTGATAATATACTCGCATGTGCCCGTGCAGAAAACTGAATTGGCAAATTGGTTTTTTTGTTGTTTTCTTACGAAGACAATAGAATGAAACAATTTGTTTTTTAATTTTGTTTTTTCTTTTTACCCACTTATAACTACAATTCGAGTCGGAAAGAACCCAACCAATTGTAGAGGGATGTAAGAAAAGATAAACTCACTGTTTATTGTTGGTGTTTTGTTTAAGCTTTGATATTGTTACTTACGAGTAAGACTTTGAGTGTTTAAAATTCTTATTCGCTTTAGGGTTTTATTCGTATAATATTTTTAGCTTTTCTAAAATCTTAGGAAAAGGTTTCATGATGAGCTGGCCTAAGCAACCAGTGAAATGCGCATAGAAGCTAGCTTTCCCTCAACAATAAATTTCAGTGTATTTATCATATATGGAAAATTGGGAATTTAGCACGTCATACAGAAATCGTATTAATGATAAATTTTGTATTCCCGTAAATAACTTTGATAATATACTCGCATGTGCCCGTGCAGAAAACTGAATTGGCAAATTGGTTTTTTTGTTGTTTTCTTACGAAGACAATAGAATGAAACAATTTGTTTTTTAATTTTGTTTTTTCTTTTTACCCACTTATAACTACAATTCGAGTCGGAAAGAACCCAACCAATTGTAGAGGGATGTAAGAAAAGATAAACTCACTGTTTATTGTTGGTGTTTTGTTTAAGCTTTGATATTGTTACTTACGAGTAAGACTTTGAGTGTTTAAAATTCTTATTCGCTTTAGGGTTTTATTCGTATAATATTTTTAGCTTTTCTAAAATCTTAGGAAAAGGTTTTATGATGAGCTGGCCTAAGCAACCAGTGAAATGCGCATAGAAGCTAGCTTTCCCTCAACAATAAATTTCAGTGTATTTATCATATATGGAAAATTGGGAATTTAGCACGTCATACAGAAATCGTATTAATGATAAATTTTGTATTCCCGTAAATAACTTTGATAATATACTCGCATGTGCCCGTGCAGAAAACTGAATTGGCAAATTGGTTTTTTTGTTGTTTTCTTACGAAGACAATAGAATGAAACAATTTGTTTTTTCTTTTTACCCACTTATAACTACAATTCGAGTCGGAAAGAACCCAACCAATTGTAGAGGGATGTAAGAAAAGATAAACTCACTGTTTATTGTTGGTGTTTTGTTTAAGCTTTGATATTGTTACTTACGAGTAAGACTTTGAGTGTTTAAAATTCTTATTCGCTTTAGGGTTTTATTCGTATAATATTTTTAGCTTTTCTAAAATCTTAGGAAAAGGTTTCATGATGAGCTGGCCTAAGCAACCAGTGAAATGCGCATAGAAGCTAGCTTTCCCTCAACAATAAATTTCAGTGTATTTATCATATATGGAAAATTGGGAATTTAGCACGTCATACAGAAATCGTATTAATGATAAATTTTGTATTCCCGTAAATAACTTTGATAATATACTCGCATGTGCCCGTGCAGAAAACTGAATTGGCAAATTGGTTTTTTTGTTGTTTTCTTACGAAGACAATAGAATGAAACAATTTGTTTTTTAATTTTGTTTTTTCTTTTTACCCACTTATAACTACAATTCGAGTCGGAAAGAACCCAACCAATTGTAGAGGGATGTAAGAAAAGATAAACTCACTGTTTATTGTTGGTGTTTTGTTTAAGCTTTGATATTGTTACTTACGAGTAAGACTTTGAGTGTTTAAAATTCTTATTCGCTTTAGGGTTTTATTCGTATAATATTTTTAGCTTTTCTAAAATCTTAGGAAAAGGTTTCATGATGAGCTGGCCTAAGCAACCAGTGAAATGCGCATAGAAGCTAGCTTTCCCTCAACAATAAATTTCAGTGTATTTATCATATATGGAAAATTGGGAATTTAGCACGTCATACAGAAATCGTATTAATGATAAATTTTGTATTCCCGTAAATAACTTTGATAATATACTCGCATGTGCCCGTGCAGAAAACTGAATTGGCAAATTGGTTTTTTTGTTGTTTTCTTACGAAGCAATAGAATGAAACAATTTGTTTTTTAATTTTGTTTTTTCTTTTTACCCACTTATAACTACAATTCGAGTCGGAAAGAACCCAACCAATTGTAGAGGGATGTAAGAAAAGATAAACTCACTGTTTATTGTTGGTGTTTTGTTTAAGCTTTGATATTGTTACTTACGAGTAAGACTTTGAGTGTTTAAAATTCTTATTCGCTTTAGGGTTTTATTCGTATAATATTTTTAGCTTTTCTAAAATCTTAGGAAAAGGTTTCATGATGAGCTGGCCTAAGCAACCAGTGAAATGCGCATAGAAGCTAGCTTTCCCTCAACAATAAATTTCAGTGTATTTATCATATATGGAAAATTGGGAATTTAGCACGTCATACAGAAATCGTATTAATGATAAATTTTGTATTCCCGTAAATAACTTTGATAATATACTCGCATGTGCCCGTGCAGAAAACTGAATTGGCAAATTGGTTTTTTTGTTGTTTTCTTACGAAGACAATAGAATGAAACAATTTGTTTTTTAATTTTGTTTTTTCTTTTTACCCACTTATAACTACAATTCGAGTCGGAAAGAACCCAACCAATTGTAGAGGGATGTAAGAAAAGATAAACTCACTGTTTATTGTTGGTGTTTTGTTTAAGCTTTGATATTGTTACTTACGAGTAAGACTTTGAGTGTTTAAAATTCTTATTCGCTTTAGGGTTTTATTCGTATAATATTTTTAGCTTTTCTAAAATCTTAGGAAAAGGTTTTATGATGAGCTGGCCTAAGCAACCAGTGAAATGCGCATAGAAGCTAGCTTTCCCTCAACAATAAATTTCAGTGTATTTATCATATATGGAAAATTGGGAATTTAGCACGTCATACAGAAATCGTATTAATGATAAATTTTGTATTTCCGTAAATAACTTTGATAATATACTCGCATGTGCCCGTGCAGAAAACTGAATTGGCAAATTGGTTTTTTTGTTGTTTTCTTACGAAGACAATAGAATGAAACAATTTGTTTTTTAATTTTGTTTTTTCTTTTTACCCACTTATAACTACAATTCGAGTCGGAAAGAACCCAACCAATTGTAGAGGGATGTAAGAAAAGATAAACTCACTGTTTATTGTTGGTGTTTTGTTTAAGCTTTGATATTGTTACTTACGAGTAAGACTTTGAGTGTTTAAAATTCTTATTCGCTTTAGGGTTTTATTCGTATAATATTTTTAGCTTTTCTAAAATCTTAGGAAAAGGTTTCATGATGAGCTGGCCTAAGCAACCAGTGAAATGCGCATAGAAGCTAGCTTTCCCTCAACAATAAATTTCAGTGTATTTATCATATATGAAAAATTGGGAATTTAGCACGTCATACAGAAATCGTATTAATGATAAATTTTGTATTCCCGTAAATAACTTTGATAATATACTCACATGTGCCCGTGCAGAAAACTGAATTGGCAAATTGGTTTTTTTGTTGTTTTCTTACGAAGACAATAGAATGAAACAATTTGTTTTTTAATTTTGTTTTTTCTTTTTACCCACTTATAACTACAATTCGAGTCGGAAAGAACCCAACCAATTGTAGAGGGATGTAAGAAAAGATAAACTCACTGTTTATTGTTGGTGTTTTGTTTAAGCTTTGATATTGTTACTTACGAGTAAGACTTTGAGTGTTTAAAATTCTTATTCGCTTTAGGGTTTTATTCGTATAATATTTTTAGCTTTTCTAAAATCTTAGGAAAAGGTTTCCTGATGAGCTGGCCTAGGCAACCAGTGAAATGCGCATAGAAGCTAGCTTTCCCTCAACAATAAATTTCAGTGTATTTATCATATATGGAAAATTGGGAATTTAGCACGTCATACAGAAATCGTATTAATGATAAATTTTGTATTCCCGTAAATAACTTTGATAATATACTCGCATGTGCCCGTGCAGAAAACTGAATTGGCAAATTGGTTTTTTTGTTGTTTTCTTACGAAGACAATAGAATGAAACAATTTGTTTTTTAATTTTGTTTTTTCTTTTTACCCACTTATAACTACAATTCGAGTCGGAAAGAACCCAACCAATTGTAGAGGGATGTAAGAAAAGATAAACTCACTGTTTATTGTTGGTGTTTTGTTTAAGCTTTGATATTGTTACTTACGAGTAAGACTTTGAGTGTTTAAAATTCTTATTCGCTTTAGGGTTTTATTCGTATAATATTTTTAGCTTTTCTAAAATCTTAGGAAAAGGTTTCCTGATGAGCTGGCCTAAGCAACCAGTGAAATGCGCATAGAAGCTAGCTTTCCCTCAACAATAAATTTCAGTGTATTTATCAAATATGGAAAATTGGGAATTTAGCACGTCATACAGAAATCGTAATAATACTTTTCATTGGATCAGGGTTGCATTTAATTTCATGTGTAAGTGTTTATACTTTGTGTGATGGTGTGAACACAAACTGTCATGTTAAATTAGATTTTTTGACAGTCGCAACAAAACTCATTAGATTTCTATCTCACAAAGTATTATGGAATACGTAAGACTTGTGAGATAGTGAAAACTAGCCTTTAATATACATTTAAATTTGTGTTATTTCCACTGTTGCCAATTTAAAAATTTTCCCGCTAAATCTAGCGTTTTTTAAACGTCAATCGCGGGAAAAATACGTTTTTAGCGGTAAGCGGGAAATCTAGAGATTTTCAAACATCTCTCAACGGATCATTTTCGCTACAAAAACCTTTCTTATATTTTAAATATACAGATTTTATACTTTTTCTTATTAATTTTTTTTTTGTTTTTCTGGCTACGCGATATTGTAACGATATCGAAACATACAGGTGATAGAAAGTATCACAAGTGAATCACCCAGTATTCACCAACCATATTCGATTTATCGATAAACTTCGCATCAGACTTCGAAAGCACGAGTTATGGAAACCCCCATATATCAACTACACCAACAACAAAACCACCAAGTTTAATAAATAACTATTCTTAAGAAATAACCACTGTTGCCAACTTTTTTTGAACACTTCCCGCCAAATCTGACTTCAAAACCGCTAGAAACCGCTAAATATTTAATTCAGCGGAAATTTTCTTTAAAATAACGCTAAAGCCCAAACATTTTTAAAAGTTTTTTATAAATCTAGATAAAGGTTGCTTTTTTAAAGGTATGCGACTTTAAATTACGCTACATACTCAGGGTTCCAACTTCCCTATTTATTTTGTTCCCAAAAAAAGGAATCTTTGATATCCCTTCACGGAATTTGGAAAAGTAATTTATATTCTTTAAAAACTAAGGCCGACCCAATTTTATTATAATAGAGCATAGATTAAAAGCGTTACGGTTTTACGTGTACTAACATTTTTTCCCAGAGAAGGCTTTATATGAAGCCAATGTTAAGTTATGGACCGATCGGCAGAATCGGTGACAGAACAACATTTATTACAATAGCATTATTTGTTACCGTTTTAGGCGTACTAAAGTGTTTTTCTATAGTGGGCTTTTAATGGTAGATTATGGTCCGATATTCACGAAATTTGACAGTACGATTTTTAGTGATATAATATGTGCATTTCGCCACTTTTTATGCTAGTTTTTGGTACAAAATAAAAAAATTTTTTTTGGTGATTCATAACTATTTTCCTACTGAAACTGCAAACTGCTTAGGAGAACTAGAAACAATTTGATACCAATATTTAACTTTTTTCAACAAACGGACATGGCTAAATGGACTTATAATTCTCGTGGACCCAGAATATATATAATTTATGGGGTCTAAGACGAATATTAAAAAAAATTGCACCCGGAATGGCAAACTTAGTACTAGTACAACTAGTTGTGGTGGAGGGTATACCAATTCCTTTATAAAAACGCAAAAAGTTTATAGCATATACGCTATTTTTGGCAATTATTTGCCGTTTTAAGCAATTAGATAATATAAGTTACATGAAAGTTAGTGAATTATATTGTTTGGGATCTATCGAGACAATTTAGATCAATACCTTACCTTTTCTTTCAAAATTTCAAAAAGTTGTGAATTGTCACATACAGCCCTAACAAAATACTAACTGAAAATTAAAAAAAAAATGTTACATACAATCTTCAGATCACTAAACTTACAAAAGTACGTAAAACCCTGAACATTAACAAGTAGTTTTTAGCCAGAAAACAAAAAAAACTTAATAACAAAAAGTATCAAATTTGTATGTTTAAAATTTGAGGACGGTTTTTGTAGCGAAAATAAGCCTCTGGTAGAGGTTTGAAAGTCGCTAGATTTCCCGCTTACCGCTAAAACGATTTTTTCCCGCGATTTACATTTTAAAAACGCTAGATTTAGCAGGAAAATCTCTAAATTGGCAACAGTGCAAGTGATAAACGTTTACGAACCGAAAACGATAGTTTTTTCGGACTAAATGTACCTTTCCTTATAATATCGTTTTTCCATTAAATTATGATATTGTTTTCGATATCATAATTTCCAATTTAAAAACTTTTAAAATACTTCAGTTTTTAGCGTTTTAAGTTATAAAGATATGCTATGTACATACATACCTACAATGTATGTACGTATTTGATATGCATCTTCTTGCATTAAACTTATTGTTCTTCTGAAAGATAAATATTTTAATAATTAAGAAAATTTTTAAAATCATCTTTTAATTAAAAGATATAACTTACAGTTCTTTGTAATATGTTTTCATTCATATAAGGATAATTCGAAATTTATCCAATGAGAACTTTTTTGGTAACGTTTTATTTTTTTATTGTTAAAATAATTTTCAATGTTTAAATAATATTTGATGTTTTTTTTCAAATGTTTGTTTTTTAATTAAAAAGAAAATATTTAAAAAAAAGTGATGTCGTAACGATATATTTTTAAATAATAGTATATAATATTTTAGTCGCCGTAAGATATTATATCGTTTTCACTATCATATCCGTTCTATGGTTTATTGAGTAATAACTTCTAGTTTATGTTCATGGTTTTACTTTTGCAGTTTTAGTGAAGATTGTATGTCACATATTTTTCGATTTTCAGTTAGTTTTTTGTAGGGCAACTTTAAGCTTGCTAAAAATTTTGAAACAAAGGCTAAGGTATTGATCTAAATTGTTTTGATCGATCGCAAGCAATATATTTGACTAACTTTCATCTAACTAATTTTATCTAATTGCTTAAAACGGCAAAAATTTGCCAAAAGTAGCGTAATGTTATAAACTTTTTTGCGTTTTTATAAAGAAATTGTTTTTCCTTCTGTGATAAGATATACTAACCCTGCGGGAAATTTGTGTCAATTGGTCCAACGGACTGGCCCTGGGAGTTGTGAAACTAGAACATTTTTGAAGAACAAAAATGTAGAAAAAGTAATGAATTACAGTACAGTCTTCACCGGTGGTCTGACACATTTTTTGGGACTTTCTACAATTTGGTTCTTGAATTTAATTCTAGGACTTGTTTTATTGAAATAATACTATATTGTATTGAAATAATACAACGTTGTAGTAACTGTCACTAAACACGTCCATTGAGAATAGATGTGTGACTGGTCATATAGTGTCAATTGACCCCCTCCAATGACAACCCAATGTAAAAGTGATAGGTCTTATCCGTAGAAAGTGTTAATACTAGAACCGGTCCCTACCACCAAAGACCTATCACGGGGCTTCTTTGGTGTCAGTTCGCTTCCCTCTAGGGAAGTTTGTCATTCCGGGTGAAACGGTTTAAGTATACATCGGTTTAAGTATACATCTAGGGTATCAAAGATTCGGCACAACCGTATACATCCCTATATTTTTTTTTTTTCAATAAAATAGCTAGGGAAGTTGGAAACCTCAGTATGTAACGAAATTTGAGAGTCTTATACCTTTGAAAAAGCAATATATCTAGATTTTTTATATAAAACTTTTGAAAATGTTTAGCTTTTAGCGGTATTTTTAAATATTTAGCGGTTTCTAGCGGTTTTGAAGTCCGATTTGGCGGGAAGTGTTCAAAAAAAGTTGGCAACAGTGGTTATTTCTTAAGAATAGTTATTTATTAAACTTGGTGGTTTTGTTGTTGTTGTAGTTGATATATGGGGGTTTCCATAACTCGTGCTTTCGAAGTCTGATGCGAAGTTTATCGATAAATCGAATATGGTTGGTGAATACTGGGGACTAGAGATGAGCGATCCCGTGATTTTTATGGAACATCGTGATAAGTGAACGTGATTTAAAAATCATTGTTCCTTAAAACTGTGATTGTGATCACGGTTTGTCAGTTTTCAGTTCTTTGACAGCAATTAAGCGAGCTTTCACAAAAGAGATTTTGTTACTTCTTTGCAAAGAAGCAACAACAAATTGTAAGGAAGGCCTTTCAAAGCTGTTTATCCCAAATACAAATATAAGAGAATGCGTGTTTGGATGGAGCTGTATTGTAGTTGTTCTAAAAAAGAGCAAACCGTCGGCTTAATATGCAAACCTTTTAAGTAAAGTGAGATTTTTATGCCGTGTGATAGAGAAAGATATGGCTCGTGAACCAGCATATAGTGTCTCTTCAATTTGAGCCTTAAAGTGTGTCAAATCAACTACATATATTTTTAGTTTTCCTCTCAAGCACCAAATAGGAAAAATAAAAAGTTTTTTGTCTCTCCTGTAAAGTTTGTTGAAAGGGAGTTACCAGGCTTGCATATTAAGCCGACGAAATAAGTAGTATCAAACTCTAAATATACAAAATTTCGTTTGTGCTTTATAATTATATGGAGTTTAACAAAGAGAGAAGGCAACATCTATGGTCATCTGTTTACTTGCATATAAAGGGTGGTTATATTTAAGGGCCGATGTTGATTTTGAATAAAACACAAATTTAGGAAATTATTGTAATTTCTTTTAATTATGATAATATTTGTATGGTTCAATTATGCATTAAACAAAATATCAGCCAAATGGCCACCGACACCTCGGCGGCATACCTCCATCCGATGGTCAAAATTTTCGATGACGCTGAGTGAAGTTCTATGCCCTACATGTGACGAATTATCTCATCCTTTAGCTCTTCAATTGTTGCTGGTTTACGGACGTACACCTTTTCTTTCAAATAACCCAAAAGAAAGAAGTCCAACCGTGTCAAATCACATGATCTTGGCGGCCAATTGACATCGCTACGGCCATTAATTTTTGGTGGCGCAAAAGGGCCATAAAAAGTTCGTTATCATCTCACGATAGCGAACACCATTCACAGTAACTGCCTGAACGGCCTCATTTTGGAAAAAATACGGGCCGATGATGCCAGCCCATAAACCGCACCAAACAGTCACTCTTTGTGGATGCATTAGTTTTTCGACAATCACTCTTGGATTATCATTCGACCAAATGCGGCAATTCTGATTATTGACGAATCCACTGAGGTGAAAATGTGCCTCATCACTGATTATGATTTTCTTCGATCATCCACTGTTGCCATTTCTTGCCACCATTTTGACCATTGACGACGTTTGGAATGGTCAAGAGGCTTTAGTTCTTGAGTCAATTGCACCTTGTAAGCGTGTTAATGCAAGTCTTTATGCATAATGCTCATCAGCGACGAGCGTGAGAGGTGCAATTGCTGGGCACGACGACGAGTCGAGATGGACGGCTCTTCAGCCACACTATCGCGAACAGCAGCAATATTTTTTGCAGTATACTGAAAAAATTTTCTTCAGAATACCAAAGAATTTTGACATTAATCCCATGAAAAATTCCATTAAAAAGGAACCTATGCAGCGCTTCGTTGGATCAATGAAACAACGTTTATTTTTTTTTGCTAACGCATAATAAAAAAAAGACCACATAAAGAGAGAACAAACTTTTTCGTATACATCATTTGGTTGACAACAGTTTAAAATAAGGGTGTGTTTTTTAAAAGGAGAACATTTGTCTGTTCATTACTTATTACATACTATATGTAGGTAGGTATGTACATTAGGGGTATAACCAATTTTTGGCATAGTACCATGAGGTCAACCATGTCCTAGAAGCCACGAAAATTATAATCGTTTGTAATTTTTCTCAGAAAAGTTCACGCACCAATTGGTTTTTCTAACCAATGCAATATTGAAAATTCATAATTTTTATTTTTTTTTTTTTTTATTAATTTTTATTTTTTTGTCGGTAAAAAAGGTTAAAGAAACATTTTGGTTTGCAAAAAAATCTCTTACCATCTCTTAATATTGATGAAGTTTCATACTTGAGTTAATTTTTGTTTTGAATAAACATATTACAGTAATTTTGACTTAGCTGCACAATCTCCTTTGCACGATTTTTTGTGCAGGTAAATCAAAAAAGCAGCTATCTTAAATGTATTTAGCTGCCTAAATGTGCAGGTACGCAACTGTGGTTACCTGCATAAAAGTGCAGCTAAAGTAAAGTGTTTGGAAAAGGAGTATCAAACGTTCAAACAACCTGTAATCATTTGTTATGAATTTGTATAAAGAACGAGATAACCAAATTGTTAACAAAAAAGTGTGGGACAGAAAAGTCGCTGTAGTACAACTTTAAGAATAGCGCTGCAAGCTGTCAAAAGTTAAAAATGGCAGTTTCAAAGTAGTGTCAACAGAACTTAGTTGTAGTAGCCGTTGAAGTTGAAGCGCAAAAATCGAAATTTTGAACTTTGAAATTTTGAACTTTGTTGCCCTACAGAGCATTTGTTACCTTCAAATACTACTACAACTACTTTATTCTATTCCAGGACTAAGATTTGCTTTTCCTTTCATACAATCGTGGTAAAGTTGCTGTAACCACAAACCATATGCATAAATGTAGGTACATGCAAGCAAAATAAATGAATTATAATGATACCAACTTGACTTGTTTGCGATTTTTGTTTTTATAAACACCTTAAATTGGATATTTATGTGAAAAAGTGGCCACACATTTTGTCATGTGTGCTAACTTTGATGTTTTATACGAAAATATTTTAAAGCTGCCCAAAATTATGAAAAATGTACAGGTATACAAAATGCACGTAAACAAGGATTTTGGAGAACAGACAATATGAATTTTGGGCAGTTAAGTCAAAGTGCAGCTAAGTTAAATTTTTTGTATGAAAATAATTTTAAAATGCCAAAAATGGGCTCTTATCTTAAATGTGCAGATAAAGAAAGTGCACTTAAAAAAGGAATTTGTATGGGATTATAAAGAATAATGCCAAAAATTATCAATTTTGTGCAGTTTAGTCAAAAGTGCACGTAAATAAAAGGCAGCTAAGTCAAAACTACTGTATTAATTTCTCTATATAATATAAATAGACTTTTATTCGACCTTTACAAAATTTATTATTATTATTTAATTAAGCTTGAGGTCTTTTTTTATATAAAAAATATATTAAATTTAATTAACCAATATTTCGGCACTCCGTTGTGTGCCTTCTTCAAAAAGACCTCAAGCTTAATTAAATAATAATAATAAATTCTCTTTATAATAATAAAATTAAAAATTTTCAAAACATTATCGCAGTTGCTGTGTGAGCTTTTTTGACCTTAGCGAAAAAATAAATATATGTTTCCTTATAGTTTTTTATGCTCTATCGGACTGTGCTATGCCAGTTTTGATATTTTAAAAAATTGTTAAAAAGTTATATCCTTAATGTACATATTAAAGAAAACTAAAAACATACATATTTATGGATTGAAAGTTCTTGTTTCATTACTATAATGACATTTTTCATTGTCATAATGAAAATTAAAATTTATGAAGGCATGCTTTTTCGAAATATTTTTATACTTTTAATTATTGAGACTATAGAGTTATTTGAATGTTAAATAAATTTTTGAATTGAAATATGTTGCTTTTATAAAAAATGTTTGATTTCATTAATTAAATGGCATTTTTCATTAGATGTATGAAATAATTAAATCTTACAGTTTTTATTTAACAATTAAACATATTTTTGAGGAAACTATAATTTTGTATTAATTTATGAATAAAGTTATGTTTGTATATTGTTTTTTTATGTTTCCCATTAATTTATTTTGTTTAACTTTGACAAACTTAAGTTTTCATATATCCAATGAAAATTTTTAACGTAACTACGAAATCCAAAGTAGTGTGTTTATGTAGCTTCCAATTCAACTTCTCCATACAAATTTGGGAGCATGCCGTAACCCAGTAAACCATTTCATGTAAAGGGGGAATCTAATGCAACTTCTCCATATAAATTTGGGAGCATGCCATAACCCAGCAAATTGTTATTTTATATGGGCATTCATGATCAAGATTTTCATATGCCGGTTCTAAATATGATTTTCCATACAAATTTGAGAGCATGCATACACTCCGGGGAAATATGAATAAGTGCAATACTCAGAAAAAAGTCATGCTTTTGACACTATTTATAAAAATATTCAACACTATTATAATATCCCTACTGTAGCAAAAACGAACATGAGGATAAAAGGGAGATTACGTGTAAAGAAAGTTGTTTATTAAGGATTTAAAAAATTTTATGAGGTGTGAAATTTTACTTGTGCGTCTTGAAAATATATTTAGGTAAAGGTGCGAAATTTTGTGAGGGATGACAATTTTTTTTTTGCTTGTGGGTATTCGTATTGACAATTTTACTTATGCGTATTCGTATTGAAGATAAAACTGATTGTGGAATAATTATTTTGCAGTTTTTAGTTTTTTTTTTAGTTTTTGTGTGTTTAGGACAGTAGCCTTATCTATTATGACTTTGCTGCACCGGTTTTCTAGTGACTTTTTGTATACGTGCCTTGGTAGGCTTGTGGACAGTGAGCTAGTCTATCAGTATAAGGGTTGCATATTTGATTATCACAAGGGACTATGGTCTGTTTCACTACAACGGACTAATGGGCTAAGTAACTATTGATCGGTTGTGTGTGAGTGTATGTGTATGTATATGTGTGTATGCGCGTGATTGATACCGACTATTCATGAGTGGGATTCCATCCACTTTTTTTTTGTATCAAGAGCAACCAGCTGCACATTAGCTTTATTTTTAATTTACCAGTTAGATATACATAAATACTCAGAAAGTAGAAAGTAACTTCTTGGTTTTACTTATAGACCCTTAATATTTTTCCTTATCTTACTCTACTCCTCCTTATCTATAACAACAACAACAGCAACTTAGAATATATATGAATAGAGCTGACGCAGCTGTAACAAGTCAAACAAACAGAAAACAAATCCAAAAAAATGTTTGGTTTTCTGAAATTCTTTCATTCTACTTAAATAAGCCCCACCCCTTATTTATAAATTTTTTAACTTATGAAGTATGGCGGGACTGTACCAAAAATATGATTAATTGTAAAAAATAAATACCGCTGTTATTTCTCAATCGAAATCAGTCTTGTTTGACAAATCATACCGTGAATATTAAATTTTTTAATTAATTAAATAAAAAATAAAAAAATATTATCCCAAAATAAAAACCCGAAAGAAATGAGTGAAGTTAAGGATGTTTATTGCGATGCGTGTAATACACATATATCAAAATCAAAATTTAATTACCATTTGAGAACAAATAAACACAAATTTAATTGCGAAAAATCTAAAGATAGTAATAATATGAGCTGCATTAAGACTATTTTTAAAAACCGAATCGCCACATATCTACTGGAGAACGAGGATACTAATAATTTATTGCCCGGAAAATTCTTCTTCAACCAAAAACAGAAACTAATTCAATTATTGAAGAATATTATTCAGAAGTATTCTGCAATAAAATTCAACATTGAGTTATTTTGCGAGTATGTGCTGGTAAAGGAAGAAGAAGACGCATGCACTATAGACATGAAATCTCATCAAACAAAAATGGTCATCTTAAATGCTGCATCAACAACAGATGAGATTATCCAGCTTTATGATGACCATTGCAATATTGCCATGAAAAAGATGAGTGAGTTTCAAGAGCAAGATAGTGGATGGGCTTTAATAGAGATCTCCCATCTTGAAATAAATATAGCTCTATTAAAGGATCACAATACCTTCCTTTACCAGCAACAATAATGAGGAAGAACGCTTGTAAAGGGTGGTTAAATTTCAAGGGCCGATGTTGATTTTGAATAAAACACAAACTATTTAGGAAATTATTGTAATTTTATTTTATTATGATATATTGGTATTACTCAATTATGTATGGAACAAAATATCGGCCAAATGGGCGCCGCGACCACGGCGGCACACCTCCATCCGATGGTACAAATTTTCGATGACCCTGAGGCATAATAGAGGTTCTATGCCGTTAATGTGCCGAATTATCTCATCCTTTAGCTCTTGAATTGTTGCTGGCTTATCGACGTACACCTTTTCTTTCAAATAACCCCAAAGAAAAAAGTTCAACGGTGTCAAATCACATGATCTTGGCGGCCAATTTACATCGCCATTACGTGAGACAACACGGCCATTGAATTTGTTGCGCAAAAGAGCCATTGTTTTGTTAGCCGTGTGGCAAGTGGCACCGTCCTGCTGAAACCACATATCGTCCACATTCATATCTTCCAATTCGTGCCATAAAAAGTTCGTTATCATCTCACGATAGCGAACGCCATTCACAGTAACTGCCTGACCGGCCTCATTTTGGAAAAAATACGGCCCGATGATGCCGCCAGCCCATAAACCGCACCAAACAGTCACTCTCTGTGGGTGCATTGGTTTTTCGACAATCACTCTTGGATTATTATTCTCCATGGTTAAAATTGAGTAAGTCTGAAATAGAGAAATGTCAAATAAAATTCGGAAAAAAAGTTGGCGTTTAGGTGTGGTTCACATTCAACATCGGCCCTTACAATTTAACCACCCTTTTTAAACGTTAAAAATAAAGACGAGTACTGTTTTAAGTGGGCAATAATATCAGCAGTTTCTCCAGTAGTCATCAACAAGCAAAGATATTCATCATATAATATTCGAAATATTGAAGATGACATTATTACACCAGATAATGGAATCACCCTAAATTTCAAAAACTTAAATGTTCCTCTAGCGGTAAGCCAAATAAGAGATTTCGGGGCAAATAATCCTCAAATCAGTGTGAATGTGTTTGGATTAAGGTGATACTTTGGTAGGGCCGTACTACTACACCAAAGAAGAGAAATCCAAACACTTCAACATGTTACTGCTAGAGGACGGTGAAAGATTCCATTATGTATGGATCAAAAATATTTCAAGGTATGCTAATAATATTTATATTTATAATATATATATATATATATATATATATATATATATTAATTTAAATTATTTTCTTTTTTTCACTTAATTGCAAATTGTTAAATAGTAAAATTACTAAACATAGACGTCAAGTTTACATTTGCAACACTTTTTTAATACATTTCCATACAGAGGAATCCTTAATAAATTACAAAGGCGAGTGCAACAAAAATGTGACGAGGTTGCGGAAAAAAGTATTGTGAGTTATAAAAATTTCAAAAAGCAAAAAGTATACTGGAAACAGTTAACATTCAAAATTCTACAAACGTAAAATCAACACAAAAGCACATTCTATTTGCTTACAGCTATTATATTAAGTGTTCATTTGACTCAAGTTTGGATATATTTAGAATCTATAGTGGTGATAATTCACCAAGACATTTTTCGATAGTGTATTTAGGGATAGTATAGATATTTATAATAATTATTTAAGTATAGTCAAGCCAGTGAATTCCTTGACACTACTTCAACAGATGAGACAAAATGGAGACATAAATTGTCATATTTGCAATAAATTTGTATCTGTTGAAGACAGAGTAGCTGACCATTGTCATCTAACTGGCAAATATAGAGATCCTGCCCATAATAAATGTAAATAAGAGTTTCAAATCGCCAGTTTCATCCCAATATTTTTTTATAATCTTTCGGCATATGATTGTCATTTGTTTGTACGAGAACTGTCATCAATTGAAGGTGATATTAATATAATTCCTTAAAGTAAGGAATTATATATTTCAATTTCAAAAAAAAAATATCGGTAAATGAAAATAAAACGATTGAATTACGTTTTCTAGATTCATTTAGATTCATGCCATCTAGTTTAGACAAGTTATCGAGTTATTTAACCGATGATAAATTAAATATGATAAAATCTAATTATACAAATGACAATGAATTTAATTTAATGAAACGTAAAGGTGTCTTTCTGTATGACTATTTGAATTGTGTGAATCGTCTCCAAGAGACTCAATTACCACCCCGTTCAGTATTTTTCAATAAACTCACTAATGAGTCATGTAGTGAGGATGATTATTATCATGCCGAAAAGGTATGGTCTACATCCTACATAGTCCTTAATGGACTATCTACTTTTATATTTAAAAGTAGGAATCAAATTATCTCATGTGAAAAATTTATATGGCCATGCAATGTCAAAATATCTCCCCTATAAAAATTTTAAATGGGTTGAAGACGTTGAAAATTTTAATATTGCAAACATTGAAAAAAATTCCGATTTAGGGTATATATTGGAAGTAGACTTAAGGTGCATGTAGACGACATGTTTTTTACATCTGACTTGTCAACTTTTCAAGTCACATGTAATTGAGCATGTCTGTCAAAATTGCTGTTTTACCGAAGGTTTGTAATATTTGGTCACAAACGTACATGTTATTTGCTTCTGACATTGTCTCTATTTTTTTTTCCATAGTTATTGCAAAAACCAAAATTAAAATGCCGCCACGAATATTTTTATTAACGCCGTAAAATAGTTAAGCCATCTTAACATATTTTTCTTTTAATTCAAAGATACCAATATAGGATATTATAATGAAACGGTTTTTATATATATTTACCTAAATTCTATTCAATGGAGGGATGATCATATTACATATCTCGGTATTGTAAAATATTTACTTCAGCTGGCTAATGATTCCATCAATAGTAGACGCCGCTGCCGGTTTTTTCTCGGCATAGATTGATTTCTGATGTCAGATGGTTTGTCAGAAGAAAATAGAGCACGCTCTAATTAAAATTTTGTCAGATGACTTTGCATCTGACTTTTACGGAAGCAAAGTTAAAAAGGTAACTCACGACATGTATGTATTTTGCAGTGGGAAATTTGACATGTCAGATGACAAAAACATGTCGTGTACGGTCGCTTTTAGAATATCCATCCGCATTACACGACTACCATAATGACTTACCGTTTTGTGTTGCTAATAAAAAAATAGAAATAATGAAACAAGTTAAATTAATTGCGGACTTAAATGACAAAACAAACTATATAATTCATTACAGAACATTACAACAATGTCTTTAACATGGATTTATTTTAAAGAAAATTCATAGAATTCTTCAATTTAATCAATTCAATTGGTTGAAGATATATATTGACTTGAACAATCACCATAGGACGTTAGCAAAAAACTCTTTCCAACTAAATTTCTTTAAATTATTAAATAACGCTGTGTACGGTAAAACTATGGAAAACGTTGATAAACGTAAGGACATTAACATAGTATGTTTTCAATAATTTCATTTCGTTGTTAGAATTGACGTTAACTGGTACCATTTTAATGGTACGGATGAACTTTTCTATTATATTTATTAATTAGATCTTTGTAAATATCAATACAATACAATACAATATACAATATACTTCATTGCTATCCAAAGGATAGCGTAGGTAAAATGTAACAAGAAGATACAATATAATAGTCTGGTAGTGTATAAAGTCATTCCTGAAAAATTGAAGGAATAAGACTATTACAAAAAAGCTTTATAAAATACATAACTGAAATTTAACTCATAGAATAAATTCGAAAAATAAAAAATGTTGAATATAATATAAAAAGTAACCTGCGAAAGGAAATAATTCCCAGTTTCTATTTGTGAAAATAGTTGAGTTAAATACATTCAATTTATAAAGTATCACTATCCAGTGTGACACAAAGAATGCTGACGAAGGCCGTAGCGGGCCAGAAAATGCATTACATTCTGCTGGTGTCTAATAATTGTAAATTTTTCTGTGCATACAATATACTTCATTGCTATTCAAAGGATAGCGTAGGTAAAATGTAACAAGAAGATACAATATAATAGTCTGGTAGTGTATAAAGTCATTCCTGAAAAATTGAAGGAATAAGACTATTACAAAAAAGCTTTATAAAATACATAACTGAAATTTAACTCATAGAATAAATTCGAAAAATAAAAAATGTTGAATATTTATATAACTATTTAGATTTTCTGTTTCTGCTTGAGAATAAAAATCATCATCATCATAATCTTCAGAGTTACTTGCAGCAGTAGATAATACATCTTTTTCTGGTTTTATAATTGGAATACTAGAATCTATTTTAAATTGTACTTATTGTTGTTTTGATTCATTTAATTTTTTTTTTTTTTTAATTTTAGAATTTACTTTGATATTTTTCGAATTGTTAATAAAATTTTTCAAGGGATCTGTTATGGTTTTTAATGTATATTTAAGTTGTTCACGAGTATCAGCTTCACCAATTTTTATACTGCGAAATTTCATTTTTAAAACATTTCTTGTTTTTACTGGCTCTTTTAAAACTTGTTCATTAATTTTTTTTTATCGGCTATGTAATATGTATGATATGTAATATATTCTAGAATTTATATTGTTTTAAAATAATCAAACTGCTTTCTATATCTTGCATTATTTAATTCATCATCTTTACTATAACCAAAATTCCATATTTATCTTTCCAACATTCTCCACAAATTTCATGAAACTTTATATAACTCATATCGCTACCAACATGTTCAGCATATATCGTCCCCTTAGTAAAACAATAGTGCATAATTTTTTTGCCATTTCGAAATAATGGAGTTTAAAATTTTCTGTTATTAGACATCTGGGAAAAGAGTAATATTTCGGAAAATAATTGATGTTTTTAAGTTGTGGTCATTTAAATATGTGGTGGAATAATCAGGCTACTAGTCGATGATATTTCATTTATTTTGAAGTGCTTTAATTGCAAAAAAATGGGATTCAAAGTACCGTGTCACTTAAGCTACGGTCAGACTTATCAAATATTTGACGAAAAAAACGGGGCCAACAACCAAACTAAAAAATCATTTCGCTTAATTTCAATATTTATTTTGATTAAAATACCACATCTTACAAAAAACTGTTTTTTGCTATGTCTAGTAGTATAGTTAGTTTATTTTGTAATATTAAGACCATTTTAAATCTCTCTAACTATTAACAAAAGTAGGGGTTACGCTTATTTGATCAAATATTTAATAAGTGTGACCGTAGCTTTAGGCTATTTTATTTGTTTTATAACATGTATGAACATCACTATACACTATTTTATTTTGTATGGTATACACTATTTTATTTGAATCTTTTACATCAGTTTTCACGAACTACTTTTAAATTGTCGGACGAATGCTCATGCAGTAAACCAAAGTATTCGTGCTTAACAATCCATTTTATTCATAATTCTCTGTCATTGTTTGGTATTTCAATGACACGTTGTTAATTGTTTTGCAATACAATTTTTGCACAGTTTTAATTAATTAAAAAACAACATGAATAAAAGGCAATATTCATCTACGGAAATATTCCCATCCACACCAGGCTCATCCAAGCAATTTTTATTTCCCTCGGGTTGAAGATTAAGATAAAAAGAATGAAATTCTTTGGGAATGACACTTTTGGTACACAGCCCAAGATCTTGTACTTTAAGAAAGATATGGTAAGCGGTTGCTTTAATTTAGGGCACAAATTTCGGGTATCATAGTTATAAGTGGTTGATTTCTTCCTTGTCAATTCTTTGCCAATCGGAGTTCTAATTGTCTTTGTAAACAGCAAATTAGGATTAACTTTCTCCACTTTAATTTGCTCAATCTTCTTCGTCCGTCGTACCATAATCGTTGAAGAATTATTTAGGGGCGATAGCCTTTGCCTCCTCATTTGTCTCTTGGAAAGTTTCAATCTATAGATAAATTTATTTTGCCCTCAGCTTCACACATTTCGCTTCAAATTAATACTCACCATGACTTGATAGATCCATGATTTTTACAATGCGTTTACAATAACCCACTAGCAAAAGCACAATTGTCCCGTCTATGCTTTTCTCAGCATATGCTTCAATCTATCAAAGAGTTGACATTAACAGAGTAAACTGATTTTAAGCTATTGTTTACGTTAACCGTAAAACACACAGAGAAATTTTGTGTGATAAAAAGTATGATAAAATAGTGTATAAGTGTTATACGGATTGACTCTAAATATTATATTAGGTCTGTCTGCGTACACATATTTTGCATCATTTTGTGAAAAATGTTGCAAAATATTACAAAATGTTGTCTGTGTACTCCAAATCTCTTGCAGCGAGAGAGCCAAAAAGAGAATTTTTTGACAGTTGGAAGTTAGAGAACTTACAAAATGTTACTGGAGAAATTTCCTCTTGCAAGATTTTGCAACTAGTTTGAACAGCTGTTTTTATTACGTGTGCCAAGATAGCGTCGACGAAATAGCGTCGAATTTGGGAATATAAAAACCGGGAAAACAAAATACCCAAATTATGGTCTTTTGCAGAATTTAGGAATTTAGGGGGATTTCCAAAAGTAAAACAAGTTAGCGTCGAATTTGGGAATTTAAAATGGGGAAGTAAAAATAACTAATATTTTTAATAAAAATACAAAAAATAGTTAGCACAAATAAAAAAATACACATTAAGGAACAAAATAAGAAATGCGTGCAAAAAATCGTTCGGTTAGTTCCCGAGATATTTGGGTGCATCCAAAATGGTCAGTACAAAGCTTTACTGATTTATCCCTTGGAACACAAGCTTTTGCACGGTATAAAGGCTGAGTTCCAAAACGTCGGTACAATGCTACAATTCTATTTGTCCCAATGTGCACCAAAAAAGTATTTAATGAGAACATAATACAAAAGCTGTGCATTATTAAACTTGAATATACATTTTTGGCTTGTGCTGCAAAGTATATTGATGTTTTGGAACTCAGCCAAACTGTATATATTCTGCAAAAAATCGAACCCAGAAATCTCGGGAACGGAACGAACGATTTTTTGCACGCATCGCTCATTTTGTTCCAAAAAGTTAATTTTTTTTAAACTATTTTTTGTATTTTTGTTAAAAATATTAAATATTTATACTTTCCCTTTTAAATTACTAAATTCGACGCTAACTTTTTGATTTCATTCGGTAAATCCCATTATTTGGGTACTTTTGTTTCCCGGTTTTTAAATTCCCAAAAGTCGCTATTTCGTCGACGCTATCTTGGCACACGTAAATAATTATCAATTGCCTACACACCGATCAGCTGTTTTCTTGCAAGATTTCACTGGATTCTGTCTGCGTACTTTTTGAGATATTTTCAGCCGACAGAGTAAAATTGGTCTTACTCTCCCACAAAAATTTACTGAGTATTTGCTACTGGAAAAGTACGCAGACAGACCTATTTTTAACAAATTGTGTGTATCAATATACGTCATTTTTATACCCTTCACCGAAGGTAAGAGGGTATATATAACTTTGTCATTCCGTTTGTATGTTCCAAAATATTGATCCTACACCCTATAAAGTATATATATTCTGGGTCCTTATGAAAAGCGAAGTTGATTTAACGATGTCCGTCTGTCCGTCTGTCCGTCTGTATGTTGAAATGGGTTTTCCGAAATCCCCAGAAATGATGTGGACTAGGTTGATGTATATTTATGTCACATATTCTCCGTTTAAGTTTGCTATTGAAATTCAGGCAGATCAATCCAAAAATGACGGAGATATGAGCAAAAAACCACAACTGCCTCTGATTTTGCACAAAAATCCCTTGTTGTTGTTGTAGTTTTTTTATTTCTGTATATCTTGAGAACGGCAAGAGCCAAAGTTTCCAAATTAGGTACACACATTAACGTTATCAATACACAGCATCCTACAAAATGTGGGCGGGATTGAACAAGTGGGCGTGGTACCTCCCGTACAAAAAATATCAAAAATTTTATAAAAACCGGATTTTTGGGACTGTCGTATGACCTATGTTTACGCCTTATATATCAAAAGACCGGAAATTTTTAAAAGAAAATATTTTCTGAAAAACTCGGGAAAATCGGTTCAGATACGAAAAAGTTATGACCAAAATTAAATTTTTTTTTTTTAAATACACATTTTCGGAACCCATAGGTCTTTCTGAGTCCAAGTTTTATCATCAAAGTAAATGGTAAATTTATTTCTTAAGACATCGGTATATAAATCTGTCAAATCGGTTAATAAATGGCTGAGTTATGTCCAAAGTACTGAAATGCAAAAAAATTGTATTTTTATACCCTTCACCGAAGGTAAGAGGGTATATATAACTTTGTCATTCCGTTTGTATGTTCCAAAATATTGATCCTACACCCTATAAAGTATATATATTCTGGGTCCTTATGAAAAGCGAAGTTGATTTAACGATGTCCGTCTGTCCGTCTGTCCGTCTGTATGTTGAAATGGGTTTTCCGAAATCCCCAGAAATGATGTGGACTAGGTTGATGTATATTTATGTCACATATTCTCCGTTTAAGTTTGCTATTGAAATTCAGGCAGATCAATCCAAAAATGACGGAGATATGAGCAAAAAACCACAACTGCCTCTGATTTTGCACAAAAATCCCTTGTTGTTGTTGTAGTTTTTTTATTTCTGTATATCTTAAGAACGGCAAGAGCCAAAGTTTCCAAATTAGGTACACACATTAACGTTATCAATACACAGCATCCTACAAAATGTGGGCGGGATTGAACAAGTGGGCGTGGTACCTCCCGTACAAAAAATATCAAAAATTTTATAAAAACCGGATTTTTGGGACTGTCGTATGACCTATGTTTACGCCTTATATATCAAAAGACCGGAAATTTTTAAAAGAAAATATTTTCTGAAAAACTCGGGAAAATCGGTTCAGATACGAAAAAGTTATGACCAAAATTAAATTTTTTTTTTTTAAATACACATTTTCGGAACCCATAGGTCTTTCTGAGTCCAAGTTTTATCACCAAAGTAAATGGTAAATTTATTTCTTAAGACATCGGTATATAAATCTGTCAAATCGGTTAATAAATGGCTGAGTTATGTCCAAAGTACTGAAATGCAAAAAAATTGTATTTTTATACCCTTCACCGAAGGTAAGAGGGTATATATAACTTTGTCATTCCGTTTGTATGTTCCAAAATATTGATCCTACACCCTATAAAGTATATATATTCTGGGTCCTTATGAAAAGCGAAGTTGATTTAACGATGTCCGTCTGTCCGTCTGTCCGTCTGTATGTTGAAATGGGTTTTCCGAAATCCCCAGAAATGATGTGGACTAGGTTGATGTATATTTATGTCACATATTCTCCGTTTAAGTTTGCTATTGAAATTCAGGCAGATCAATCCAAAAATGACGGAGATATGAGCAAAAAACCACAACTGCCTCTGATTTTGCACAAAAATCCCTTGTTGTTGTTGTAGTTTTTTTATTTCTGTATATCTTAAGAACGGCAAGAGCCAAAGTTTCCAAATTAGGTACACACATTAACGTTATCAATACACAGCATCCTACAAAATGTGGGCGGGATTGAACAAGTGGGCGTGGTACCTCCCGTACAAAAAATATCAAAAATTTTATAAAAACCGGATTTTTGGGACTGTCGTATGACCTATGTTTACGCCTTATATATCAAAAGACCGGAAATTTTTAAAAGAAAATATTTTCTGAAAAACTCGGGAAAATCGGTTCAGATACGAAAAAGTTATGACCAAAATTAAATTTTTTTTTTTAAATACACATTTTCGGAACCCATAGGTCTTTCTGAGTCCAAGTTTTATCATCAAAGTAAATGGTAAATTTATTTCTTAAGACATCGGTATATAAATCTGTCAAATCGGTTAATAAATGGCTGAGTTATGTCCAAAGTACTGAAATGCAAAAAAATTGTATTTTTATACCCTTCACCGAAGGTAAGAGGGTATATATAACTTTGTCATTTCGTTTGTATGTTCCAAAATATTGATCCTACACCCTATAAAGTATATATATTCTGGGTCCTTATGAAAAGCGAAGTTGATTTAACGATGTCCGTCTGTCCGTCTGTCCGTCTGTATGTTGAAATGGGTTTTCCGAAATCCTTAGAAATGATGTGGACTAGGTTGATGTATATTTATGTCACATATTCTCCGTTTAAGTTTGCTATTGAAATTCAGGCAGATCAATCCAAAAATGACGGAGATATGAGCAAAAAACCACAACTGCCTCTGATTTTGCACAAAAATCCCTTGTTGTTGTTGTAGTTTTTTTATTTCTGTATATCTTGAGAACGGCAAGAGCCAAAGTTTCCAAATTAGGTACACACATTAACGTTATCAATACACAGCATCCTACAAAATGTGGGCGGGATTGAACAAGTGGGCGTGGTACCTCCCGTACAAAAAATATTAAAAATTTTATAAAAACCGGATTTTTGGGACTGTCGTATGACCTATGTTTACGCCTTATATATCAAAAGACCGGAAATTTTTAAAAGAAAATATTTTCTGAAAAACTCGGGAAAATCGGTTCAGATACGAAAAAGTTATGACCAAAATTAAATTTTTTTTTTTTAAATACACATTTTCGGAACCCATAGGTCTTTCTGAGTCCAAGTTTTATCACCAAAGTATATGGTAAATTTATTTCTTAAGACATCGGTATATAAATCTGTCAAATCGGTTAATAAATGGCTGAGTTATGTCCAAAGTACTGAAATGCAAAAAAATTGTATTTTTATACCCTTCACCGAAGGTAAGAGGGTATATATAACTTTGTCATTCCGTTTGTATGTTCCAAAATATTGATCCTACACCCTATAAAGTATATATATTCTGGGTCCTTATGAAAAGCGAAGTTGATTTAACGATGTCCGTTTGCCCCCCCCACTTTTGCATTTGTTTATATATACTAGCATAATGCTCAATATGATTTTCGTTATCAGCCTTCTTTATTATTTCATCTATTTAACGAAATAATTTTAACAAATAGAAACTAGGAATTTTTGTTTCGGTTTGCTTCTCAAAAACTCGCCAAAAAAGATAAATCTACGGTATGACAACAGTGCCTATACAAAAAGAAACCAAACAAACACACATACATGGTACAAACTATTTTGGTGATTATAGGCCACCTTTGCTTTATTGTGGTGAACTAAAACATCATAAATAATTACAACTCAACTGTGTTGAGTTGTGAACTGTAAACTGATCATATTTACTTTTAATGATATTGATGAAACGTTCCTTCATGGTCCAGTTGTCTAGGGGGTTTGCTTAGGTTAGAAACTGTGAGTCCCTGGTTCGAATCGTGTTTTTTCAAAAAGAAAATTTTTTTTTAATTTTTTTATGTTCTGAAACGATTTAAAAAAATATTTACCAGTTTTAACTTTTTAAATTTAATTTATAATGAAGTTTTATGTATTGTATATATGTATGTTTATGTAGAAATTATTTAGGTTTTGTCTAGTTGCTCTGTATTCTGCTCGCACAATGGTGAAGGGTATATAAGATTCGGCACAGCCGAATATAGCACTCTTACTTGTTCTATTTTATTTTGTTATGAAATAAAAAAATAGTGTATCCTTTTTACACTGTTTTTCTTTGAAATTATATTCAGAGTAACAACTTATTAAAACACCATACCTGCACTAATATTTCAATTGATCTTTTGACCCACTTTGTGGAAGTAGAGTTTCACCAAATTTTGACCACATTTAAAATCAGCTATGTAGATTCTTGTTATGCAATACAAAATTAATGGTGTACATGCGTATAAACTATTGTTTTATTGAGGGGACGATATGTGTTTCATATTCATTTCATCTTGCTTAAATATAATAATCATATTAGCATTATCTCTTATTTAATGTTTAGGAATTCTTGTATATTTTTGGCATAAGTAGAATGGGTCTATATTTTTATGTCAACCCATACAAAAATATGCACCTATATTGTTTTGTTTTTCACATGCAACATTTTTTTTTATTTATTTTTTTATTTATGTAAGTCTATGGATTTTAACCCTTACAGACTATAATTAAATTACAAACAATATTATTAGCTTATGTATTTAAAAACAAGATAATACTACGTTTAATGACACTGGAACTTAAAGAGAAGTCAACTAAATCATAGATTTCATTAAAATCTTTACATATTCTCCGAAAAGGATCAGAATTTGCATAGTTTGTGTGAAAGGCCTGAAGATAAAATGGTATGTAGTTGCGAGTTGATCGCTGAGGAACGTTGAGTTTAACGTTATTAAGCAGGAATTCAGAACTAACGTTACCATTAAGCAAATTAACTAAAAACTAGTGATGGAAATTTAACACGTGCAAGTCTTACAGATTAAGATGGAAGTACTTCAGAAGGATTCCAAGTTGAGTTTCTTAAGCAGAACAATAAAAATTGTTTTTGGACAGATTCTATTCGGTTTATGTAAACATCATAATCAGGATCCCAAATCATAGAGCAAGTACACCACGAACTTTGTTTATCATGTAATGTGTTTTATAAAATCTAATTTTTGATTAAGTAAAACACCAAGATCCAAAATCTTTTTAACTAATTCTAGTTGGCAGTCACCCAAAGTATTGATACCCAGAGGATTCCATTTTCTACAAAAACGCATATGCTTACATCTTGTTAAATTGAGATTCATGATATTGATATTGCACCAGTTATAAAAATTATCCAAATCATGTTGAAGATTGAGCATTTCCGATGATTTTTTTGTAGCTTAAAAAGATTTTTACATAATCATTAGGGTTTTTTCCCGGGATTTCCCGTCCCGGGAATTCCCGGGAATTTCAATTATTTTATTTCCCGTTTTCCCGGGATTTTTCTTGCGGGATCCCGGGAAATAAAAAATTCCTCATAATTTCAGAAAATAGCTATTTATACTTTGAAATTTAGTTTTCTATTCTCTAAAAATTAGCATCTGTGGATGGGTTGTGGATTAGATTAATTACAAGAAGTGAGTACATGTATTTAAATCAATATCTCCTGATGCAATAAATCTACTAAAAGCAGAATGGGCAGTGCAACAGTTGATAATTATTACATTTAGTGAAGTGAAGAGTTAATAAAGTACATTAATTCAAAATAATATGCAGGCAGTAAAGTTTCATTGTCCATGAACAAGTCTTAAAAACAGGAGATAACTAAACATATCACTCCTTTATTGCAACATTGTCATATCTACAAAAAGTTTTCCAAATGTACCGATTTAAAGATATATTTTGCAATAACTTCGGTTCAGTTTGAGATATAATACGAGAATGTATGAAGGAAAACTTTGCTAAAGTTACTTCAAATTTTCAGATATGACTATGCAATGACGGAGCGATATGATAAACACAAATTCCCAATTTTAATTTCAATTGGTGTTGGTTTATATACCCGTGAAGTGCGGGGAAACCGAAATAAAATAATATTTTGGAAACTCGTGTAAGATACTACAACATACAACTTGAAAAACACATTGTTCCAAAGATTACAAATCGATCTATTGAAATGAAAAGGTTTGTAAGAAGCAGTCCGGTTGATGCTATTTTTGCATCAACCTTGGCATACATTTGACTGATATAGACGTTGTTTATAAAAAAGAAAAATTGCTTCTGATTGTGAATCCGAAGCATGCTACAACGGTTCACTTTTTACTATTTTTCCAACCTCGGTAAAAAATGAACGAAATATTTCGGAAACATGGTACTTAGTAAATAAAATCAGGAATATACTCTTTGACGACTTACAAAGCGTATTGAGTGTGTCAGAAAGTTATTTCCTAAGCCGTTAAAAAATGTTATATGTTTCTTTAAAATATTTTATCTATTTTATTAATTAACTTTTTGATCTCATATCTTGAGTACCTTAATTTTATTTTGTTTTTATTATTGTTTTATGAATTAAATTGTTATGATTATGTTATCTTTTTATCCTGTATCCAGAGCATAATAATGCTGAATAAAAGCATAATAATAGGGAATAAAGGCGTGAGGTGATAATAATTCAAGTTCCTTTTTCAATCTTCAATTAATTTTTTAGTATTGAACCATTTCTTTTACTTTCTTTGTAACAAGTTTCCTAACGTTATTTTGTAAAAGTTTTTTTCATTAATTAATAACAAAATTTACTATGTATTATAAATATGGGGAGTGTTAGTGTCGTCGGCGTCAAGGCGGCTAACTTCACCAAGCTGGAACCTCAAGACTCGATATAGTAATCCACAAAAAGGATAAAAAGAAAGGCAATACCAGGATATTATGTTGATTATTCAAAATTTACAATTTTTATTGCTTTAAAAAATTCAGGAGTTCAATGTAAAAACTAAGCGCGTCAGAGCAAAAACGATTGACTGACTTAAAAAACGAATTAACAATAGATACAGAAAAAAATTTAATGGTAGCCCGAAGTTATCTTAAGAAAAAAAACTAGAGACGATAAGTTCCAATTACTGCAGTGCACCCTAAACGTCAAATCCATCTATGAAAACTTGGCATCACACACCCTGGGTCAGAGATGGGTAACCACTCTTGCTCTGGCGTGAACATCCCGGCCGCCTTGCAATACTGCAATCTGAACTTATCCTAGATCCGCATAAATTACTGAAAAAAAAAATGAAAGTAGAAAACAAATCTATTCGAAAAACCTCCCCTAGAATTCACGGTGTGGGAGTTTTAGGTTAATTTATTAATTAAGAAGTTCAAGTAAAAGGCAATAAAATACAAATATAAAAATACTTATAAAGTGCTCATGACGCACAGGATCCAGATATCAAATAGCCAAAAATAGAGAATTGAGCCAATGGCTTTCCCAGAGACCCACCAAAGACGCCGCTCCGAATAATTTTGGTGTATACATCACATCCAAGCTTTATCTGCACAGGAGCCGATACAAAAAACTGGGGGTCTGCCAACTGAAGACCTGGAAACTCATCAGCGATTCTTGGGTCAACTGATTTTAGAGGCGAAATCACCTTAAACTTCCGTTGAACTGTAGCATACGTTTCAATCGTCTCGCTGTTACCATGGTTACCTCTTAAAACAATCAGGCACTTCTCAGTTTGTCCAACACGCACTGTGCTGGCTCTAAGACGCCGCACCACTTCATCAGACATCACGGAATTTTCCGAACCAGGGTCGATCAGAGCTCTCTCGATAACATACTTGGAGTTGGTGACAATCTTGACGATTGCTGTATATCTTAACAATACCACTTCCGAAATCTGGTGTGTAGACAAAGGATAAACAGCTTTTCTAATCCGCTTCCGTCCAAATTCCTCATTTTGTGCAGTTACCTCATGGTCCCTCGAATGAACAGGAACCAGGGCTCGAGACGAACGAGGTCTTTCGCCCCCCAGACCATCGGACGGACGAGGTCCCCTGGCTGAGTTTTGGGACGAACTAGGTCCTCTACTCTCAGGGCGGCAAGACGAACTAGGTCCCCGTTGGCAGCGCTTCCGCTTTTTATTTCTCCTTGAGCTAGACGAACTTGGCCTTTTGCTCGGTCTGTGTAGAAGTGAATGATGCATGTCACCACAGCGCTTGCACTTTCCCTTACTTTCACAAGTACGCCAGGTATGGTCGTGGCTTAGGCAACTTGCACAATTTTTATAAATAGAAACGAGCTCCATTCTTTCTTTTATGTCGACCTGGAGAAATTTTCTGCAAAAGCGCAAGGGGTGGCTCTCTAAACATATCCGGCAAACCATACTTCGGCCTGAACGGCCGCCATTGGCATATTTTTTGGGCGAAACCATAATACTATAACAAAAAAATAAAAAAAGAATAATACAAGAAACAAAAAGAAACACTAATACGTTGGAAGAAGTACCAATTTTACAATTGGCCTTGTTAATAAACCGCGTGCTGTTTTCAACTCTACAACTCTGACGTGGTTATCCTTCCCTAAATGAACTTTTACTACTCTTCCCATGCGCCATTCATTCGTCGGCAAGTTATCCTCGCGAATCACAACTAAATCACCTATCTTTAGATCCCTTTCCATAAACTTCCATTTATGTCGCCTATGAAGCTCCTTTAAGTAATCATCTTTCCACCGGGCACATAAACGTTGGTTTAAGGCTTTCACTCGCTGCCACCGATTTATGATGGACAGTGGATCCTCCATAATATTTACCTCAGGTGACGCTAGAAGAGGGCTTCCAACCAGAAAATGACCAGGAGTCAAAACATCTAAGCTTTCAATGTTCTCCGATAATGGGCATAACGGCCGAGAGTTTAGGCAGGATTCGATACGTGCCAACAATGTTGAAAACTCCTCATAAGTATACTTGACGCTTCCAGCAACCCTTTTGAAATGATGCTTGACGCTTTTTACACCCGCTTCCCACATGCCTCCCATATGGGGTGCCCCCGGGGGGTTAAAATGCCAACAAAAACCCTGGAGCCCATGCTTGGTATTAATTGCAGAGCCTGTACTGCGAAGAAAGTTACGAAATTCAGACCTTATTGCCTTCGAAGCACCCACGAAATTTGTGCCATTATCAGAATGCATCTCCTTGGGCAATCCTCGCCGGGAAACAAATCTCTCAAAGGCCGCTAAGAAAGCTGGGGTCGACAAGCTGCTAACCGCTTCCAAATGAATCGCTTTCGTAGCAAAACAGACAAACAAACAAACATAACCCTTTGTGATTAAGCAAGCTCGACCCGTATAGTTCCGAATATCAAAAGGGCCAGCGAAATCCACACCCGTAATACTAAAAGGTCGATCAATTACTGTTCTAGAAGTTGGAAGAGCGGCCATAATCTGACTTTGAGTAGCTTTTTTCTGTAAAACACAATTTTTACAACGACCAATAACTGCCTTTATCAAGTTTTTAGCATGGGGAATAAAGAATTCCGTGCGTAGAGTTCTCAACATCAGCTGATTGCCGCCGTGCAGCGTGATCTTATGAATGAATTCGACAAACAATACGGCGAATCGACATTGTGAATGCAATACTATGGGAAACTTTTCAGTATATGTTAGATTTGGTGCATTTGCCAACCGCCCTCCTACACGAATTACCCCTCTTTCATCCAAAAAGGGTGACAAGCTCACGAGTTTTCCTTCCCTTATAGGTTGATCATGACACAATTTATAATATTCACCAGCGAAAAAGGCTTTCTGGGATACGATAATAAGCTTCTCTCTCACAGAGAGAATTTCGGCCGCAGTTACCTCAGAGCCCGAAAAAGACCGATCCTGCTTTAAAATTATTTTCCACCCCCTTACTACTAATGCCAGGATACGAAGTGCTCGTGAGTATGATGAAAAGCGACCCAGTAAGTCATCAAAGTCCCTAAAATATACAAAAAAGACCTGGGGTTTGCGCTCCTCCTCCTTCGTCCCCAAGTCGCCCATAGACGCTCTCTCCCAGCGATCGGAGGACGAGCAAAGCCATGGAGGACCATGCCACCAAAGCTTATTTTTAACAAGGTCCTGTGGCCGGACACCTCGACTTAACAAATCCGCCGGATTGTCACTTGAACCGACGTGCCGCCACTCACCTTTGTCAACCTTTTCTACAATTTTCGACACCCTATTCGCAACGAAAGTTTTCCAGGTATTAGACGGCTTCTGAAGCCACGCTAATACGATCATAGAATCGCTCCATGCATATACCCTTGTCCGACTGCCATCCAGTTCCAAATTAGTTCGAATAGTACTTATCAATTCTGCTAAAAGGTAAGCCCCACAAAGCTCTAAACGCGGCAGTGAAACAGTTTTCAATGGAGCCACTCTCGACTTCGCTAGCAACAAGTGAGATTGAATGGCGCCTTTCTCGTTTTGAATACGTACGTATACGCAGGCGCCATAAGCCTTCTCAGAGGCATCAGCAAACCCATGGACTTGGACATAACTAGTGGGTTTGAAGCCCAACCAACGAGGAATCGTGACGTTATCAATGTTCTTATAGTCCGCTACAAATTGGTGCCACCTTACCAAACTTTCTGCTGATATAGTTTCATCCCAGCCAGTTTTCTCCCTCCAGATCTGCTGCATCAACATTTTTGCTACTATGACAATAGGTCCTAGCCAACCAGCAGGGTCAAAAAGTTTAGCGATGATAGACAGAACATCCCGTTTAGTAAAATTTTCTTTTGCGGTAAGAGCCGACGTGGAGAAGTAAAATTCATCAAATCTAGCATTCCACCTTATCCCTAAGGTTTTGGTGGTGCTATCCCCATCAATTTGCAGAAAATTTTGTTTTAAAAGAAAGTCAGCTGGTAAGTCCTGCAATATACGCCTATCATTTGAGGTCCACTTCCTCATACAGAATCCAGCTGAAGTTAAAGCCAATATCAACTCGTTACGAGATGCAATCGCCACAGAAATGTCATGAGCTCCGGCTAACGCATCGTCAACATACATCATATTACGTAGTATCTGAGAGGCCAGCGGCCACTGATTTTGAACATCACTGGCTAATTGATGCAATGTTCTAATCGCCAAATACGGGGCACAATTCATCCCAAATGTGACGGTTTTTAATTCGAAATCTAACAAATCATCCATCGGATTACGGCGAAAGACAATGCGTTGAAATCTTGTGTGTCCTGCGTCCACTAAAATTTGGCGGTACATCTTCTCAATGTCCCCATTAAACACATAACGAAAAAAACGCCACTTTATTATTAATAACGTGAGATCGTGCTGCAGAATGGGACCTGTATACATAACATCATTAAGACTTAACCCAGAAGACGAGCGACTTGATGCATTAAATACCACTCTGACCTTAGTGGTCGAACTCTCAGGCTTGAAAACAGCATGATGCGGCAGATAGAACGATTCCGAGGGTTTCATCTCATCATTCACAACTAAAGCCATATGACCCAAAATTTCATACTCTGAAAGAATGCTGTCATATGTGGTCTTAAAATCCGGCCTCTTTAACAGAGACATTTCATTTCTCAGAAACTGGCGCTGAGCCCTGTCCCGAGAAAAACCGAGCCCACTGTCCCCCAAGTATTGCGCCCTAAAGGGTAGGGAAACTATATACCGACCGTCCAAATCTCGTCTTGTAGTTTTTCTGTAATGCTCTTCACAGTACTCATCCTCCGGGGTAGACTTAGGCGCACTTGGAGGCTCCTCTAAGTCCCAAAACTTTTCCAGCTGTTTATCTAAGTCTAGTTCTGTGTAATATGAGACAGATGTTGTAAATGCCCGATTGCCACGATCAGGAAGAGAACCAGTCAAAATCCATCCAAATATTGTTTCCTGCGCCATCAAGTCTCCCATAATATTGCGTTTAACACCATCCTTCATAATTTTTGAATAAATGTCAGCTCCAATAAGTAAATCCACCTTCCCGCTCTTTGCAAAATTGGGATCGGCTAGTGTCAAACCTACTAGTGAAGAATGTGAAACGATTACAGACTTTGCAGGCAAATTCCCTGTCAATCTAGGTAGGACCATACCTTCCACGTTTATCCTTAATCGTCTATCTAAGGGAGTGGCCAAATCGAACGAACAAAGCTTCTGAACTGAACCCGCTGAAGCGCCATTTAGTCCGGAAACCTGGGCTCTAACGCCCCTAGTTGATAAATTAAGTTTTCTCTGCAAACCCTCCGAAATGAAAGTTGCCTGCGATCCGGAATCAATAAGAGCTCTCGCAGAAAATACCTCTCCACGACAGACTATGTCGACTATAGCAGTTCCCAACAGAATTTGTCGTGCTGTCGTTGCGAAACAGTTTTGAACGGCTGCTCTTTGAGCCGCTGCCTGACTAGTGCTTGGTTCATCAGATTGGCTATCACTCACCACCTCTCTATGTAATAAAGAGTGGTGCTTTAACTTGCACACCGAACAACTACAGGCGCTTTTGCACGTACTTAGTCTATGGCCAGCAGCAAGGCAGTTTATACATAAGTTGTTTCTTTTGACCACCAGAAATCTTTCCCCCGGACCCAATTCTAAAAATGAGGGACAAGTCTTTAACAAATGGTCCCTGGAGCAGCAGGGGCAATTTCTTTTTTCTATCCCTGCTTGGTAACTTCTAATATTCCTGCCAGAAAAGTTGTTTCTCTCATATCCGGAGCGATGTTCCCCTTTGGGACGAGAATTACCGTTAAACGAAACTTTCGCACGGGAGCTAGCCTTTGCGGTATACTCCGTTGGGCTTGCCCTAATACCTGAAACGGTTTCTAAGGATTGAAAACGAGAAGTGAGAAAACTATCCATTTCCTCCCACTTTGGAATCTCCGTTTTGTCCTTGATTGACTGCTCCCATGATGACAAGGTTAAATCAGGCAATTTAATAGAGCAAAGAAAGATAAAAATTGAATCCCAATTTCCGATATCAATGTTATGCAAATTAAGAGTTGAAATACAATTATTGATATCTCTTTGCAAGCGCTTTATTTCAGCAGCTGACTCCGATACGACTTCTACTAGGTTAAATAAAATTTTTAGTTGAATATTAACTAAAATCCTCTTATTCTCATAGCGGTCCTTTAAGTTCTTCCACGCAGTTTCAAAGCCTTCATTAGTAAGAGGAGACTTCTTGACAATCTCTAAGGCCTCATCTCGGGTATTTTGTCTAAGGTAAAATAATTTCTCAACTGCAGTCAGTGAGGTGCCGTTTATATACACTGCCACAAACATATCTCTAAAGGTCGGCCATGACTGATAATCACCATAGAATGGTTCAGTCGTACATGGCGGCAGTCTAATATGATGACTACCCGCATTGGAGACATCATTTGAATTGACTGCACATTGAGTCGAAGAGAGTGTAGGTCTGCCCAAGAATGATTGTGACAATTCTCCCATCAACGCAGCACAAGTGATGTAGGCTAGTCTACACTCTTTAAAGAGATATTTTGCAGCCTCGACATCGTCCTCGGAATCAGCGTTACCACTCGCAGTAGCAAAAGTTTCATAACTCACCCTAACCTTTTCCCATGTGGCCTTAAACTCCCCCTGTTCGAGTTCAATTGTAAAAGATGTCTGGTTATTTCTATGAGTTTCGTGAAAGTCTTTCTCAAGCTCAAGAAAAAGCGCCGCATACTTCTCAAATTTTTGCAAGTTATCTGACTTTACCATATTGAACCCAAAAAAATCTTATATTCAAATAATATAATATAGCTTCAACAAAAATTAAAAAAAAAACTTTAACAAATTTAAACCCCTTTTCAAAATCAGAAACCTAATAACCGGCAAAAAACAAAAGCAACACGTTCGTTACCCACTAAAATTGGTATTGTCGGTTTTTTGTTCCCCCAGAATATAAGTATATGTCTCCCGCTTCAATATTGACGTTGGTAAAATGAACCGATGACAGTAAGTTCCGCTGATATATCGAACACAACCTTTAACAGCGCTTATATAAATCTTGAGACCAATGATCAATTACACATTATATACACACTTCTATACATTTATACGCACCTCACCTATACATAAGTACCTTAGTCATATTCTGGTACATATGCACTAATATAAAAAACTTTCAATTCTATCAAATTCAAGATTCCAAGTAAGACCTTAACCGCTAGCAAAACGCTTGCTTCAATATTCAGAAAAACCGCTATGTATGTGGGTATTAGTTGATATCATGTGGTACTCTTGCTATTTGATTATTTAGCCCTAATTTGTACTACGCCTTTCCCAAAAGAAATAATACCAACATATCTATATTTGTAAAAAATCACTAAATATTTTCATATAATATAATCAACTCACCAAGAAACAAAACGCTATATTTAGATTTTTCCAGAGCACCGTATATAAAGCAAGAAATGTACTTCACGGTTTTTGTCTGCCAAAGAGAAAACCAGATGAACAAAATTTGAATGAACCGCCGGGAACGTCTAGCTGGTTGAACAGAGGCTAGGATTGATCCTTTTTGTGAATTTTTCGTATCAATAAACGTTGACAGCATATAGAAAATATCATATAATTGTTCCGGCTTGTGTTAAACATTCGTTCATCGAACTATCTTACAGAACTCCCTGGGAACTTGGCAGAAATATGTATGTGTATATATATTTTCAAATCAATGCAAACTTAAATTTTTACTAATAAAATTAATCATGTAACAGCACTCCATTTTGCAATATTTAATGTAATTTAAATAATTTAATTCACTGCACAATAAAAATTTAAAGGTTTATGTGTGTATGTATATTGAATTTTTCCACAAAATTGCTAAATGTCATTGATATGTCAGAAAGACAAAAACCCAGGCAGAATAAACAGAGTTGTAAAGTAACACAGCAGGGTGGCTCGATTGTTTTTTTTTATATAGACGTTGGTTCAGGTCTAAGCTAAATAAATAAGCTATATAAAATACTGGGATCAATTATCCAGTGTTTCTAAAACTATATTACAAAAAAAAAAAATTCTTCTATTTGTACAAAGTGCCGAAAGTATTATTTCTTGTAAAAGTGTTTTTATTAATGAACAAAATATTATAAGAAAAAAATTCAATAGGAAACGATAATGTCAAAAGCAATATATCACCTTTACTTTTACTTGCGGTCCCCACTAGAAATCCGGTTCGATTGGACCAATAAATATGGGGAGTGTTAGTGTCGTCGGCGTCAAGGCGGCTAACTTCACCAAGCTGGAACCTCAAGACTCGATATAGTAATCCACAAAAAGGATAAAAAGAAAGGCAATACCAGGATATTATGTTGATTATTCAAAATTTACAATTTTTATTGCTTTAAAAAATTCAGGAGTTCAATGTAAAAACTAAGCGCGTCAGAGCAAAAACGATTGACTGACTTAAAAAACGAATTAACAATAGATACAGAAAAAAATTTAATGGTAGCCCGAAGTTATCTTAAGAAAAAAAACTAGAGACGATAAGTTCCAATTACTGCAGTGCACCCTAAACGTCAAATCCATCTATGAAAACTTGGCATCACACACCCTGGGTCAGAGATGGGTAACCACTCTTGCTCTGGCGTGAACATATTATTTATATGGAGCGGGATCCCGGGAAATTTAAAAAAATGTCCCGCTTTCCCGGGAATCGAAAAAGTCCGGGAAAAAAAAACTCTAATAATCATACATTAACACATTACAATTGTGAATAGCTCTCGGCAGATCATTTATAAAAAGTGAAAATAAGATTGGACCAGGTGGCTTCCTTGCGGTTCTCCAGAATTGACGATGATGCTCACTTTGTTTCCTATAAATAAGGAATGACTCAAGCCAGCGAAGACTGTTGTTAGTAAATCCCATAATCGAAAGTTTTCTAAAAAGAAGGCTATGGTTGACTTTATCAAAAGCTTTACTGAAGTCTGTGTATACAGTAATTTTTACTTAGTTGCACAATCTCCTTTGCACGATTTTTTGTGCAGGTAAATCAAAACTGCAGCTTTCTTAAATGTATTTAGCTGCCTTGATGTGCAGGTACGCAATTGTGGTTACCTGTATAAAAGTACAGTTAAAGTAAAGTGTTTGAAAGAGGAGTAACAACGTTTTTATTAATAAATTGATAATAACAATGACGTTTAAACAACCTGTAGTCATTCGTTTTGCATTTTTATAAGGAACGAGATAGCCAAAGCGGTAACAATAAAGTGTGGAACAGAAAAGTCGCTGTACAACAACTATAAGAATAGCGCTGCAAGCTGTCAACAGATAAAAACGGCATAGTGTCAACAGAATACGTAGTTCTAGTAGTCTTTGCCCAAAATTCGAAAATTTTAACTTTGTTGCGCTACAGAGCATTCGTCAGCCTCAAATACTACTAGAACTACTTTATTCTGTTCCAGACCTTAGATTTACTATTCCTTTCATATAATCGTGGTAAAGTTGCTGTAACCACAACCCGTATGAATTATAATGATACCAACTTGATTTGTTTGCGATTTTTGTTTTTATAAACAGCTAAAATTGGATATTTATGTGAAAAAGTGGCAACCACATTTTTTTTTCATGTGTGCAGCTAACTTTGATGTTTTATATACAGAAAAAATTATCAGTAGTTTTTTATCAATTAAAAAAATTATTTAAAAAATATTTAAATTTAAATAATGTGATAATTAAATCAATTATTTTTTTTTTTTTTTGTTTAAAGAAAATTAAAAATATAATTTTGATTAAATAATGTTGATTAAATAACAAAAAAATTATTTCGTTTAAAACAAAAAATTTTAAACTTGTGAAATTGTTGTTGGAAATTGTCAAAATCAATCAACACATTGTTTGAAACGGCAAAGTTTTTTGATAATTTTTTTAATTAAACTTAAAAATATAATTTATTGAAAAAAAAATTTTCAAAGTATTAAATTTTTAAAATTTTTAGTAATCAATATAATCATTTTGGCAATAGGTGCAAAATCAACAAGTGGGTTGCTTGATTCTATGAATTTGGAATAAATTTGGTGATTAGAGACAATTTTTAATTTTTTCTGTGTATGAAAATATTTAAAAGCTGCCCAAAAATATGAAAAATGTGCAGGTATACAGAATGCACGTAAACAAGAATTTTGAAGAATAATTCCAGAAAATATGTATTTTGGGCAGTTAAGTCAAAGTGCAGCTAACTTGAATTTTTTGTATGAAAATAATTTTAAAATGCCAAAAATTTTGGGCACTTATCTTAAATGTGCAGGTAAAGAAAGTGCACTTAAAAAAGGAATTTGTATGGGATTATAAAGAATAATTCCAAAAATTATCAATTTTGTGCTGTTAAGTCAAAAGTGCACGTAAATAAAAGGCAGTTAAGTCAAAACTACTGTATAACGTCCGTTATTTTGGTATTATTGAATCCGTTATGAATAATAGTGGTTAGTTGTAATAGGTTTGTAATTGCTGAGCTGGAAATGTTATAGTAATGAAGATGCTTGACGAGTAAGAGAATCGGTTTCAAAGAGTTTAGGGATAGCACTTAGTTTGGCGATACCTCTATAATTTGCGACATTTGATTTGTTTTCAGACTTAAATAGCGGAATTATATAAGATTGTTTTAAAAGTTGAGGAAAGTAGCCATATGTAATTGAATGGTTAAATATTATTGATAAGGTGTGGCAAAAGCATAAGCACAGTTAGTTAAAATACAGCTTGGTTGGGTTGTGCATATGAAAATTTATAAGTTGAATATATAGTAATTTATATCCTCAATAGCAGTTTCGGAGGCAAGACGGGATATGTAGATTGATTTCGGATGAGATATTGCACGTAATTCTCTGTGCACAATTACGTTATCATCATGAATAGAGTTACTTTCAGTAATATTTGGGGGAAGAGAAGCAGAAGTTAAGACCTGGGCATAATCAAGAGGAACCTCAGGATTATTTATTGATTTATCGGAAATATTTGAAGCTGTTATTATAGGATTTGTGTTAAAAGCAATTGTAGTATTTGTATTGTTAGTATGTAAATGGAATTTTTACGGATGAAATTAGTGAAATACAAGGAGTAATCTTAGTTAAAGGATTATTAAATGGGGTAATAGAAGTTGAAGAATTATTAAGAGAAGGAGTTTTCATAAACGGAATTAAAGATCTAGTTGGAGTAGTTGTAGATGAGGCAGAATCATTAGGTTTATCGATATTTATTCTGGACGATTTACGTCGTTTTGGTAACGACTGTGACGGAGATTTAAGCGTATCAAGCGAATTAAAGTCTCTAAAAAGAGTCTATAAGTAGAAATACGTTCTGAAAGCTGGAACGCTTCATTTTGAGTTTCAAGAAAATTATCCTTTGTTCGCTTGAAAAAGCGATAAAAGCTTCCACCTATTTGTCTACAGTTGGCGCAACACCAATATAGGCCCTTATACTTAGAAATAAATTCAGCAACTGTTGCGGTAAGACCACTACATTTAAATTGACAGAGATCATGACATAACCAGCAACATATAATTCTTTCGTAATCACTTTCAATTGTACAACCTTTAGTTAAACAAGTTAAACTTGCATAGATTTGCAAGTTATAAAAACGGGATTTATTATGTTTAAAATCGGGCTAATAAATTTACAGTATCTGGCACCACTGTTTGAGTAGATATAATTATTTGGTTTATAGGTTATTTTTGCTTTTTTTTTTGTTCAACCTTTTCAGGATAGTAATTAAATCTTAATTAAGTTAATTTTCATAAAAACTTAAATCGTATTTAAATACAGATTGATTTTTTGAGTTTTATTTTAAAAGTCGTATTATTATTATTATTATTTTTATTTTATTATTTATTAATAGATATTCAAATTGTATATACATATTTACATATTCATTAATTTACAAAATTATGGTATCTATATTTGGCATAACATGAATGTTGTGAGCCAGATTGGCATAATACTAGATATTATTTTAATTTAAGATTATAAATTTCTTTTAATTTCATTTATATAAAAGGAAGACTAGAAATTGAATTCATTCATTATTAATTTACGGTATTTTGAAGACGATTCTATGTATTTGTATAAGGAGAGAAAGTTTGATCCATTAAAGATATTTAGCACCTCAATAACACTAAGTTGATATTTTCCGAACAATGTTAACCTTAGTTCTTTATAGATTGGACAAACACTAATAAAGTGGTATGTATTTTCAGATTCCTCTAAGTTGCAGATAGAGCACTTGTCTATTTGGATATTACTAAAGGATCTGGCATTTAATTCAAGTAACCTACCTCTGGCTCTAATTATTATGCTGGTAATGCGCGATGAAAAGTTTGACGCCAGCAGAGGTGTAACATTATGGTTCAGTTGGCAGTAAAGGTCATGGTGTTGGGAATTTGTTGCCATTAATACATTTTCTTCACGTTCTTTTATTTCTAGTAATTTTACTATTGTTTTCCAATGTTTGCAAAGTGGTAAATTGGTATTATCAGGAGTAAACTGGAGACGTTGACAAAGACTGGTCCATTCATCTCCCCAGAAAGACGTTTCGTGTTATTATTGCTTCTGCTAGAATGCGTGGTAACCTATTTTGATTCAAATTTAAAACTTTATTTATGTAGCAATAGTGCAGTTTTAAAGTTGAGAGGTATAAAGAGTTTAAACCAGTTTCTAAGTAAATCATATAATTAGGTGTCAAGGCGAATTTACTTCAGGTGGCGGCGAGACTACAACAAGTCAACAACACAAAAAACAACATGTATTTTGTTTTTATTTTTCGGTCATGTAATGTCAAAAACAAGGCGAATTAATATATATATGAATTCGCCTTGTATAAAACAGTTGACTAAAGCAGGGCTACCAGATTTGGGGTTCTAATCTCAAATTAGATAACAAAAATTAATTTCGGGTTTTAGTTGAGAATGTAAAAATAAACTATTTTTCTTTTTGGGAAAATTGTTGATCGTTTTGTTTCTTTTACAGTCCAACATATATAAAATCTGTAAGAGTTTTCATGTACAAAACTCATATTAACACAATTTATGTATAAAAGATAAACAAATTATAGAGCAAATTCAATTTCAGACGGCTGAAAAATCAGATTTACTGAACGCAATATAGTTTTTTATTTAAAATGTGTCAGCAGCAGAATTTTTCTTATATAAAAAACATTTTCTCCTTTTGTTTAGGTTCACCTGTTAATACTCTAATAAGTAAAAATACTTTCAAACGTATGTCCACCAATATAATGGCTTAGCCAATGGATATTTTACGCATTCAATGGATGTATTTGTGGGGTCGTTATTATAACCCTAATTCTCAATATTTGAAATGTCACAACTTAAAATGTTCGTAAAGGATAGTAAATGTTGAAACGGGAATTTTCAGGCTGGTCCTCCATTAATGCTAGAAGAATGTTTGCTTATATGTACATGATGCTTTAAGTATTAAATATTAACCAGTAGTCATACAAGAAATTAAAAATGAATTAACATTATTTAAGATCAACTGAATGATCAACTTTCCCTCTCCCTTAATAACGTACATTTTTGGTCAAAATTTGAAAGATAATTACCAAATTGTAAAATTGGTAAAATGACATTATTGTTTTAGTTTACTTATCTATACGTACTTATATAAATTTAAATGACAAATTTATAAGATAATTATTAATCCCCACTAATATGTTACTTTAAAACTTTTTATTTTTGAAGGGGATATTATTAAGAAATTTCTATTTTAAATTTGGGATTGAAGAAAAAATATATGTGGCATCCCTAGACTAAAAATTAATAAAAACATTTGAGTAAAAATATAAAAAAAATTAAATTTTTTTTAAATTAAGAAAAAAACAGTTTTTATAACATAAACTTATGAGAATTTTGTGAGCATTAAATTACAAATTCGGTTGAATTGAATCTTGTATTAAAAATAATCTAAACCGTTTTTTCTGCGTCCAGTTTATGCATTTTAATATTAAAACTGATCATAAACATAAAAATACCATTAAGATATAGTGATGACGGTAAAAATTAGTTTTTGTGATCTAAAAACGATTTATATTTAATTTTTATACATAGTTTCTTTAATCATCTCTTTATTGTTTTATTTTTTCATTAATAAGTTGTTAAACAAAATGTTTATTTAAAAACACAATTTTAAAATGCACATGTAAACAAAACTTTTGACATATCTGGCATGACCAAAAAAATAGCCGGCTGTCTTTTCGACACCACCTGAAGTAAATTCGCCTTGATTAGGTGTCGTAGATGGTAAATATAACATTTTTTTGACAAAAAAACGGAGCAGCTTTTCTACTTCTTCAAATTTTCAGAAACCCCAAACTTGTGCAGCATAAAACATTATTGAACGAGAAGCGACTTAAAAGTCGTATTTAAATAAGACAAAAGTATGGTAGCACTACTAAATACAAAAAAATATCATAAAAAAGTATTATTATTTACAAGGTCGTCTTAAAAAACAGCTGATTGTTATTGCTTTGCCTCTTGTTGTTGTATTGTCGTGATATTGAGGCCACCCTGCTAAAATATTACAATAGGATGAAAAAGAACACCTGTATAGCCAAAATGTCCAATTTTGACCCTCTAACTCAGAAATGTTTTAACCTATCTTGTTGAAAATTTGTGTCTAAACTACTTTTCAATAGGACTAACCTTGGTGCAAATTTCATCCAAATCGGAAGACATCGATTTAAAAATTGGGTCACTTGACATGAATATGTATCATGTATTTATTAAACAGTAAACTGCGAGATTATTTTATTTCAATAGTTTAAGGAAATCTTAAAAAATTACCTTTTAGAAAAACAATTGGTTAATTTGGCACTTTTCTTTAGTTTTAATAAAACTTGATATGGAAAAAATTCTTTCAATTATCGTAGATGTTGCAGAAATCGAAAGCAACCCAATATTTCTCATTTCTCAGTCCTTTAGCCGGATTTTTCTAAATATATGAAATCTTCCATTCAACTATTAGAGTCCTGTTTTAATTTTTTAAAATTTTTAACACTTCTTATTGTTTCGGTTAATTATGTTGTTGTGTTACCATCGAGAGCTTCTTAAGTTTGCAGGTCATCCTCTAACTCATCCTGGCAAAGCTCAGCACCGAGCATTCTGCAAACAAATTCTTTTCCGAATTCCTTAATTTCTGTTTTTGTACTGTATTTTAAGAATGAATTTCTTAAAGGAAATATATTGTATGAAAAAATATTTCTAAACAAATCTTTTTTGGTACACTTTGACAGCAAAAAAGTGAACTTTCGTACAGATAACATTGTAAAATTTTACATGATTGCATTATAGAATGCATTTAAAAAAGCGAGTTGGTTTGCAACTGCCGTTTTGGAGCTCACCCATAATTAAAAACACAAAAAAATGTGGTTTAATACTACAAAAAATCGAAAATTTTGTTACATCGGTTAATCGACTGAAATTAACCATTTTAATCGTTAATCGAAAAAAGCCAATTTTAAATTAACCGATCAGTTAATCGGATAGTAATTAATCGGTTAACCGATTAACGGTTAACCGAATGAATACCCTAGTTAATTGTAATAAAAACGGCGAAGGAGGAGGTTTAATTAATAAATTGATAAATGCACTTCCTTTTGAAATACATCTTCCTGGTTATCAATATTGTGGTCGTGGAACGAAATTACAAAAACGTTTAGAACGAGGTGATAAAAGAATAAATCTATTGGAAGCTGCATGTTAAGAACACGACACATATTGCTTATTCAAAAAGTACAGATATAAATAAAAAACTTCAAGCTGACAAAATTCTTTTTCGCTGTTGAATTGAGCGCTTGGCAAACGTCGTGTCTGGGTTACCGCAATTTGTGTCCTCTCGGTGTGTTACTTTGTGAAATATATTTTTTAATTGTTGTACCGAAAAAAAAGCTCCGCATCATGAAAACCTACAAGGATATCATCACTGGCGATGAAATGTTCGCTGATAACCACAAAATTAAATTGGTTGATAATGTAATTTACGAGGTTTATGGCAAAGTTGTAAACCGCAGCGAAGGTGACATCAAAATTGAAGGTTTCAATCCCTCAGCCGAAGAAGCCGATGAAGGTACCGATTCAGCTGTCGAAACTGGCGTTGATGTTGTCCTCAACCACCGGTTGCAAGAACGCTTTGCTTTTGGTGACAAGAAAGGCTTCACCTTGTACTTGAAAGACTACATTAAGCAAGTGTTGTCTGAATTGGAAAAGAGAGACCCTGGCCAAATCGACGTATTTAAGAACAACATGAACAAGGTAATGAAGGAAATCATGAACCGTTTCAAGGTTTTGCAGTTCTTCACTGGTGCATCCATGGACTGCGATGGTATGGTTGCCATGTGTGAGTACCGTGAATTCGTGGTCAAAGTGTACCCGTCCTTATTTTTTTTAACCATGGCTTGGAAGAAGAAAAGTGTTCATTCAACCTAATTCGGGGGAACAAGTACTTTCATAAAATAGCAGTCTTCCAGAAAAATCGTTTGCATATTTGGTTACCAACGCAATGAAAGCAAAAACTAAATTTGGTATGGGTATGACTAAGCGAAACAAAAGTAATAGGAAATTAAAATTGAATAAAGTTATTGGAAGAAAACTGTTCAATTCAACGCTAAAAGCAACAACAAAAATTTATAAAAAGAAAACCAACAGATCGTTAAGATCTGCTATCAAGATTGGACGTAAAACCATTAAGAACTCCTTAAATGGGAAAAAATCTGAAATCGTAATACCACGTTCCAAAAATTCGAGGTTTTTTTTTACCACTTATACCAATATTAACTGCTTTAGGTGCAAAAAAATCGCATTTAATGAATACCAACAAATACACACGCTTTCGATCATACAATCAAACTTGCGCAACTGCACACATTCGCTGATGGTTTGCAGTCATTCAAATAATACACATCGTGCTTTGTTATTTATACCATCGTTTAGCTTCTTTTTTTAATTAAGATGTTTGTGTGTTCGGTGCGACAATGATAGTTTTGGTAAAGAAAAAAAAAATACAAACAAAAAAGCCAGAAATCAAACAAACGCAAGCGCACTAGGTACAAACCAGGGCTGTGGAGTCGGAGTCGGAGTTGAAGAGTCTGAGTTGAGGTTTTTGTACCGGAGTTGGAGTCGAAGTACCCACAAAAACTAGCGACTCCGACTCCGACTGTTTTGCATTAAAATTTTTCCCATATTTTTCAAAATAAGAAATTTTAATGACCAATTTCTCCAATTCTTTTTAAATATCAATTCATATTTAAATATAATTTTTCTTATAATTTTATTTTAATTTGACATAAAAAAAAACAAATTTTAAACATAAATTGATATTTAAATAAATTAGTGGAATTGGCCATAAGAGGGTCTGCTTTTTGAAATTGTGAAGTCAGAAAATAAGGACCAGTATACTTTTCATATCAAAAATTAAAAAATTTAGATAACATCTTATTTTGATAATTTATAAGAATAGTTATATAGATTGTATCGAAGCATGTCCTTTTCTATGTTTTAATGTGACCTCAAATTTCTGTAACAAAAACCAGCGGGCTCACTATTTGAATTTCGCCAAGATATCGTTAATGAAATAGACCCGAATTAAGGAATTTAAAAATTTAATTTGTAAAGATGTTGTTTTTTATTTATCGTATATTAACAAATATTTTTGTAGCCATGTTCAGGAATATGACTTGAAATCAGCTTTAGCTCCTGTGGTGAAAGCATTAAGTGAACTACATTTTAAGTTCCAACCTTCAAGGTGAATTATAATAGAATAAAAGGAAAAGGAACTCGGAAAAATACATGCAATTGTTCCAGATATAATTCCCATCAATGTGGGGGTTAACCCGAAAAATGATTTGAGAATACTTTTATCTACTCACTTTAGGGAAAATTGGAGAGATAATAAAGACTTGCAATTTAAAATTTCGGTCTTGGACAATAATAATATTGAATTAGGAACGGAAAAATGCAATGGTGAGTACACTACAGAAAAAGATTTAAATTTATTTGTTTAAAAATTCACATTTTTTTTAACTCTGCAGGTGGGAGATAAACTACATCACGCCACATTTTGAAAACTTGACAGCAGACCGCGCAAGCATGTTGATAATCGCAAATGATGTTTATGTAATAAAAATGTGCATTTGTACGAATATTTTATATAATCCTAACATATTTTTTTTATGTCGATGATATACTTAAAATATTACGTCATAAAAGGTTCGTTACCTTCTATGGTACTGTTCCATGCCTTGAGACAAACAGCACCAAGTCCAACAACAAAAGGCGTGCTACTTCCCAAAAATAATAGAAGGCTAACAACATTTTTTTACGTTACGTTTCTCTTCAAAATGTGTTATATAAATTGTAGAACTAACAACTGAAGGCGCATCGGTATGTTTTAATAAACTATTTTAAATTTTCCTGAGAATGATTTGACTTAAAAAATAAAACAAGACCAAAATGGCAGTGTCTGAATTTATGTATGTATATTAAAAACAAAAGACCTCACTTCGCAATTTACAAAAGAGGACTGTCCTTTGCCTCTATAAATATTGTGGAAAACAACACTAAGTAATTTTGATGCCTTTAACGTCTAAGCCAATTGGACTTGGTGTTGTTTTCAACTTTTCTATCTCGAAAGCTACATTAGATAGGACTTATGCAAATTCACACATCTATAAATTCCAACAGTATAAAAAACTTTATTTGAAAAAGATGTGAATTGGTGTCGTTTATCTCTCCCCTACAGAACTATTTTTACATTTTTAGCACTGTTTGCATAATTTTAATAAATTAATATAACCTTTAAAATATACTAAAGTTCAATGGTCCCATACGGATTGAAGCAAAACTCGTTTCTTTCGAAAGTTCGTAACAAAACTCGTTCGTTCCAAAATTAAATCCATTATTTTTCTATATTTCAGTTGGCTTAAATTTCTCAACTGTTGAGTTATAAGTCAAGAATGTCATAACACTTTAGAATTAAAAAAGTTCAACTCATTTGGTCTATTGAATCGGGCGGTATATGTTTTGAAATTTTTTCCAAAATCCAAATAAAATATTTTGCAGCTTTCCTACTCATATGTTAGTAACTAGTAGGTTAAAGCTCAATGCGCGGCACGTTAGAATTAAATTTTGAAATTTTTACAGAATCATTTTCTTGCTATATTTAACCATTTAACAAATTAATTAAATTTAATTAAAAAAGAGTTTAAAGTCAAATAAAAACTAGTCTCTTAAATAATGCTAGGTTAGAGTAGGAGTCGGAGTTGGAGTTGGAGTCGGAGTCGGAGTCGGAGCCGTACTTAAAAAATTTCAGCAAAAGGAGTCGGAGTCGGAGTTATAACTATTTCTTAACGACTCCACAGCCCTGGTACAAACAATTTCCATAGAAATAGAATGCTGTTTTTATTTTTTATCATTTCTTAACAACAATGTGTTGTTGTTATTGTTGTTATTGCTGTTAATGTTAATGTAACAAAGCGACTCGTACTCATACCAATTTAGTTCGTCGTTGCCTCATCGAGTGGACAATGACTACGAGAATGTAAAAGCATAAGAATGTTTGCCTTAGGGCTGTGGAGTCGTACGAAAAAAGTACTAACTCCGGCTCCAAACGCTGAAATTTTTTAAGTGCGACTCCGACTTCGACTCACGACTCCGACTCCTACTATAATCTTGATGCTAAATGTATATGAGACTCAGTGATGTTAACTATTATTTTTTCATTACCGTACGGCATTTTAAAAATGACCGTTTTTGAGAAAAAATTACCGTACGCAAACATTAATGTGCTGTTTCCAAATGACAGGCGATTGATTACGTAGTAAAATTTATATGAAAAGCACTCATTCCATCGCCTGTCATTTCGAAACAGCACATAAGAGCAGTTCTCATAAACCATTTATTTATATTTTAAATGTGTTTTAAGAAAAAATTTGATTAGAAATTTTGGTTTAAAATACATTATTAAGCCAAATTATTGTACATATTTTTATGAATATAGCAGTAAAATAATTTTGAATAAAATAGGTACATACATACATAAAGGTATATTCATTCAACTCAAAACATTTTTATTTAATACGCTTAGCGTGCATATGTATATGATAAACATAAAAAAATAATGTTTTGTTTAATTCATTTAATAAAAAAATTAAAAAAAGTTATGTACTATAATAATTTTTGAATTGTTACAGTCACCAGAAAAATCAATCCATTCGTACTTAACCAAGGCAAAGTTGTGTCAATAGTACGGCAAGTACAGATTTTCTTAAATCAAGTACAGAACGCTTGATCCAAATACGGATTAATTAAGTGCCTTAGCATATTCACTTAACTTTAGCACAATTTAATCCCTGATCCGTACCTAAAATAATCCGAAAACTATAGTAAAATTTATTAGCTCACGGCTATTTGATATGTAAGTATGTTTACATATTGTTGATTTTTAAACAAACAAAAAGTTTAATATAAAATTAATAATAACTATACAAGCATAATTTCAGTATCTTAATTGGACTTATCATTGTTACGAAAACATTTGCAAAAACATTATCTTCCTAATTTTTTGTTATAAAATTGATTTATTTTTAAATTTAAAATCACCTCTCAAATGTTAAAATTATTAAACATTCATACATATGTAAGCATGTTTATTTATACTAAAAATCCAAATTTCTTTAAATTACCGTTTTTTAAATAAAATTACCTTGCTACCTTTTGCGGCCCAAAATTAACCTAAAAAAGGTTAATTACCGTATGGAATGAGGGTATACTAAGTTTGTCATTCCATGTGAAACTTTTTTATTATGCATCTAATACCCCTGGTTTCTTGAGTAATTCTAAAGCTTTATACAGACGATGGCCAGATCTTACTATGTTGTAATTTTTCTGACAATGGTGCCATTGTCAGATGCATGAATTTAACACATCTACCAAATGAAAATAGCGTACAATGTTCACACAGTTGCAAGACATTTTAAGTCAATTTTAATGAAAGCATTGTAAGATCTGACCACCGTCTGTACGAAGCTTAAGTCGATTTAGCCATGTCTGTCTGTTCAAAGTACGCTCACTTTCGAAAAACTTAAAACAAAAGTTCAATCTTGGTGTCAAATGGCTTCTAGTTGCATCAAAATGTAGAACCACCACCCTTAAAAATTGACAATTTTGTTACAAAAACTTACGTAAAAGGTGCCATAATGTACTTCTAAAACCGTAATAAATATTGCTATCATATTTAAATGTGCTTTCGTAAAGATTGGTCCATATTTTACAATAGGCCCTATATAAAGCCTACTCCCGGAAAACAGTTTGGTACGCAAAAATATAATAAAATTTGGTACGTCACAGTTTTATAAGATATTGTAAAATTTAGTCCAATTTTGGTTCATATGGTTAGAAATAATATCACGCAATTTTCTGATCCCATATTAAGCAGCTTTCTGAAAAGCACTTTAAGCAACTTTTTGAAAAGCACTTTAACCTCTTACTTCTGAAAAAAAAACTTTTTTTTTACAAAAGTGCCAACATTTTTAAAAGAAAAAACAAAAACAGGTTGTAATGCTTTTTATATTACTGTTAAATAATTAAATGAAAAAAAGTATATGGAATTCATTTTATTTAAAAATATATAAAAATTAAATCTAAAAATGTTTTTATTTTGAATACGCCCTCGCGAAAATTTTCAATATTTTGCTCTTTCTATTAATTATGTTACTAAAGTTAAAGTTCAAGCTATTTATTATTAACTTTTTCAATATCACTCAAATAGACTAGATTTGCCACTTTTTTGCATCTCAAAAAACTTGCAAAAAAAAGGGGAAAGTTGATAAATGACATGGCTGCCATGGGATAATATAAATGTCCCTCCTGAAAATCATTTTAGTTCGGCATAAACTATTACAAATCATGATATATTATTCAAGTTAGTTCAAATTGCTAAAAAAAAAGCATAAAACTTTCTGATTGTCGTATAATTGGTTTGAACTGGAACCAATTTTTATTCTGACGTCCGTTTTATAAAGACTATTTAATAATTTATAGCTCTCATATATTCTAACTTTCGGTGGAGGGTGTCAAAGATTCGGAACATCCGAATATAACACTCTAACTTTTTTATTGCATTAGCTTTTAAATGGGTTAATATAGCATAAAAATTATTCTTAAAAATTTCAAATCGATATTTGAAATATTGCATCGTCAATTTCAATAATTTTTATTTTGGAAAATTTTTCTTAAATTTTTTAAGCCGAAAAACTTTGGAGTCGGAGTCGCGAGTTTTTGTGGGTACTACGACTATGACTCCGGCACAAAAACCTCAACTCAGACTCCTCAACTCCGACTCCGACTCCACAGCCCTGGTATATACGAATGCAAAGAAACATTTTTAAGATGGTTGGTGTTTGTAAAGTTTTTGCTTGGAGTAAAAAAAAAAAACTGATAATGATATTTGGCATTGCGAAAATGCAGGGACAAGGCATTTCAGAAATCCCTTAGAGCAAAAACATATAACCGACTACTTTCATGTAAATACATTTATTATTAACAACCTAATTTAAAATAAGAACTTAATATAGGTTATGTATGTACACATATTAAAAATTATTTTGAATACTTATTTTATATTGTCTCGATTATGTGAACTCTTCCATTTAGTGAACAGGCCCTGTCTGAATTAGTTCATATAAGCGAGCGGCTACTGTATATGAACATCTCCTTCATGCTGAATTTGTTAAACGGTGAAACTGTCTCAAAATTTCTACTTCGTGAGGTTAAGTTTTCAATTCCTATTCGTCCTTCCAGACATTATATTCCCCTATCCCCTATCCCCTATCAGCGTCTCTGTTTTAATATAAAAAAATATGTCTCATATAAAAGAACATTTTCATAGGAAAAAATAATAAAAAAATTATTTTAAACTATTTGCATTTTAATGACACATATTTATAATTTCCACTGTTTATTTCTGTAGCACGCTTTATTTGTTTATCTACTAAGAGAAACAAATAGATTAAAAAATTATATTCTTAAACGTAATTAACCGAGCAATAGTAACTAGAACTTCAGCCGGTTCTTGCAGCCCCCCGCACTGATAGACCAGCTCACTACCGTGGGGTAACTCTCTTATTTTTTTTGTTGATTGCTGAAATTATAAGACAATGTGACAAACTATTATACATTTTAATACATAAACAAATTTAAAAAAGTATAAATACGATAATTTCTTAGACATCTACACATTTAACTTTTAAACGTTGTGTTGAAGTATCTGTTCATCTCGCTGAAGCAAGTCTTTAAAAAGGATACCACAAAGATGAACTTAAACTTAATTGCAAAAGTCCTTATAATTTGCCTCGGACTACTAGAGGCAGTATCAAGCACCCCTAAGCTACACAACGCATCAGATGGCCAGGAATATCTTATTGAATTGCAACAGAAGGTAATTTCCCATAAAGATTTTAAGAAAAAATTTAATAAATTAAATTTTTAGTCCAACTGGTATCAGGCCTCGCGTAAGTGCGCCAGCGGAGGTTATCAACTTATTGAAATTGATTCAAAAGAAAAAAATACTGTTATTATTAATCTATTGAAAAGGGTTGCTTATAAGCATTCCATAGAATTATGGATCGGCGGTAATGATGAATTCAGTTTTGAGGTAAATCGTAGTGGGCCTTTTTTCTGGTCGGACACGGGTAAACAATTTAATTTCACCAATTGGTCGGACTATAATCCATACTATTGTGAAAGTGGGCAGCACTGTGTTTATTTAATGTCCAAAAGCGATGGCTACAAATGGAACAATTGTGCTTGCACTAACAAAAAGGGTTTCATTTGTGAAATTAATAACTCTAAAAAAACCTACAATAACGATCTAAAACATAAATGTGATGTGGTTAAAAATATCACTTCATCGATTTCCGACGACCTTGTTCAGGCCCATAAACAAACAGTTAACGAAATCAAAAGTGAAATTCAAAATTTAGAAAGCTTTGGAAATGATCGGAAGGAAAAAGTAAGGCAGGTGCAAAATACTACACAGATGACCATACAAAAACTCCTGGATGATCAACAGAATAAGGTTGAACAACTGAGCGACAAAATGCTGCAACAGATCAGAAAACTGAATGAGGAAAAAAAAGATTATACAGCCGATATCAGTGCACAATTGGACGAAAAATTTATTGAAAAACAACATAAAATAAACATAATTTGTAATACTTAAATTTTTAATAAATATACTTTCCAAACCAAATAAATATACTTTCCCATAAATACAACAATTTTTATTATATTATTCTCAAAGTTTAACTTATGATTATTAACTTCCCTGCAGGAAATGTCAGACAAAGTTATTTACTATAGACATTTAACATGTGCGTGTCATTGACGTTGGTACTATTGACTAGGTTGCTCTTTTGGGCACATATGTAGACATTGGATTCAGAGAATGTGGGCTGCCAGGTACTTTTTTTCTTGTCCCCAAAAAATTAAAAAAAAATCCCCAAATTAAAAAACAAAACCTTAAAAAGTTAATATTTTTTTGTTTTTTTCTGACCAAGTTTTAAATTTGTTTTGTTTTAAAATAGCAAAAACAATTTTATTAAGAAATCCCCAAAAATCCCTAAATAACACTTTTTAGTAAAAAAAAATTGTTTTAATTTTTTGCAGCGACTGGTTTCGGCATCCTTTTTATGCGATTCCATTGAGGAATTACAAGCAGCACAATATGATGTTTTTGAAGACGAATGAGCCAATTAACAAGAATTGGAGCTTGTTTAATCGGTTTTAGCCATCCTTTAAATCAACAATAAAAATACATTTATCCGTCATTTATTTAATACCTCGATTGGTACTAACCAATAGCCGAGCATTATTTATCCCAAACTTTATTATATTGTCTTTCATATCTACTTATTTTTGGGGAAGACATATTTCCTTGAAACTTGTCTTTCAAAAATCAAAAATTGTGTGTGTTGTCAACGGTTTTTGATATTTTTTTAAATTCTTCTTTTTAAAACACTTACTCAAGAAAAATAACATAAGTTTACAAAGTACCTTTAACAGATTTAACAAAAATGGTAATCTTAATAAGGATCTTTTACACCGTATAAGTTGTTGATCAGAGTAAGATAAAAGTTTTGCTACTTTTAATGCATATCTTATATGCGAAACAAAAAAAAAAAAAAAAAAAAAAAAAATAAGCGTAAATAATAAAAGAAGGGAAAATATATTCAAAATGTGTAAAATCCGCAAAAAAATCTCCGATTTTTTTTTTAAATCCCCAAATGACTTTCTTTGTCCTTTTTGCTCGCATAAAATCCCAAACTTTGGGGAGAATTCCCCAAGTCTGGCAGCACTGAAGAGAATCACTAGTACATTTTAGTAAATCTAGGTTACATTTTTGGTACGAAAACGAATTCATAAAAATCTTTTTCTATTATTTCTTCAATTTTTATACGAATTATACTTCTCAGTTGCTTGTACCCAGTAAAAACTTCGCTTACTTTTTCAAAATGAATAGTTGCCTTTATTCATTATTTAGTAGCTTTCTTCTATAACTACTTCTATAGCTATTTCTATAACTACTTCTTTCTGGATGTATGTAGGTAAAAACGCAATGAATTGGAATGCGTTAATTTTGGGACATCCCTTGTAAAATTAATCGGTTCTTTCAGTAGAATTGTAAGTAGTGCTTTTAGTTTTTTCTGATTACTAAACACATTATTTTGCAGGCGAAATTTTTACGTTTGTATAAGGTATTCAAAATAAAGGCCTCAAATATTTAATCTTTTTTTGTTATTAAATGCAATAATGTGGCTCGTTTCCCATACAAAAAAAAAAGTTGAGCCATTTACCACCAAGGATTTTAGATTAGTTGAAAGTAATCGCAGAAATATTTTTTTTTAAATTTTTATCCAGAGGTGTAGGATAACGCTTTAAGTTTTTTATAAACTGCGACGCTATTTGTAGTCTGATCGTAACACATTGCATATCGTTTTTCCTGGCTTGTCTATGGCGGCATTTCTGCCCTTGGTGACGTTTTAATCTGACATTAACTTCTGGGTGCCATTTATGCTATTAAGGATCCATCCCCCCTAATGATCGACTTTTTGAACATGGTTAGAAAGCCATTCCAAAACACTTTTATGCTCCGCCATAATAGTACACCCCATTTATCTAATACACAAATTACAAATTATCTTATACACAAAAACAAGAATGTTGGCGCATAAAAAGCGTTGCGTGTAACTTATGTATATTGAGAAACGTTAAAATAAAGATTAAAAAAAATTTATATGTATTTTTAAGTTGTGCTGAAAAAGGTCAACAAGAAAAAGAAAGACAAAAAAAAAAAACAAAAAATGTACTTTGGACTTCAAGAAGAATTCTTGACAAAAGTACGAAAAAACAGAAGTAAGGAAAAAACATGTAATATCAATTAAAATGGATAATCATTCAAAAAAAAGCAAATTTCGATCTACCAAAAGTTAAAATACAGCAGTCGTCGTTGGCTGCGAGTGTAAAACGGCAATTCCATCTGAGGAGATCGAGTGGTTCCGATCGAAACATGTCATGGTGACCTGCCAGCCGCGGCTCGAGTCCCGGCCACGGTCGAGAATGAAAGATTATCAATAACAATTTTAATTAATTTTCGTGTTGTAAAATTCCTTTCTTCATAAAAACAATTTAATGAAAATTAAATTCAATGAACTTAAGCCTAATTAAAAATATTAAAAGTTTTGATTAAAAACCATAAATAATTCAACAAAATAACCACAATACTAATTATTTATAAATAAAAAATTTAGATTCTAAAAAGATAAAAATTGGTTTATATTTATCAAGAAAATTTCACCATACATAAAGAATAGATGTAATAGACTCTTAGTGTCCATTAAGATAGACTGCATGCATAATGCGAACAAAATATATTTTACTGCAGGGATCAGCGATAGGCCCACATAGGAGTATCTAAGGCAGGGCTGCGGAGTCGTCAAGAAATAGTTGTAACTCCGACTCCATCCGCTGATATTTTTTAAGGACGACTCCAACCCCGACTTCTATTCTTACCTTGATGCTAAATGTATATGGGTAATTCCAAAGTGTTGAACGTGACAGTCGTACGCATCAAAAATGCAATAACATTTTAAACAACAAATATTTTTACGTTCTTTTAACCCTTAAATTATAGCACTAAGAAAGCATTATTATCTATGCTTAAGTTTATGGGGGGCGCGATTCTAGGTCAAAGATAATGGCAAAAGAAGTAGCGGTTCGAACGTGAAAAAAATAGAAGTAGTTTTTGTGGACATGTATAAAAAGGCGTAATTCAGCGAAACCTGGCACAATTTTTTAGTCAAACTACTTTCAGAATTTTACGTAGCAATGTAACATTTAAATGTCTTTGGTTTGATTCCAAAATCTTCGATATTTATTTTTTTTTTAGCCAAAATCTGGTTCGATACGTGACATTTCGAACGTGACATTTTTTCCATTATAACCCAGCAAAAACTTTACTTACCAAGTAAGTTAGCAAATAATGTTGGAGAAAATAAACACTACTTATTTTTCGGCTGAATAACTACTTATTTTTGTTCGAGGTGTCCACAGAATTCAGTACTTACAATACACTTACTAGAAGTCAAAAAATATCTAGTTATTATTCAACTATTAGTAAGTTGAATTGTAAGTACTTACAATATACTTACCAGAAGCCAAAAAATCACTAGTTAATAGACCTAATAAGTAATTATTGAGTGCGTTACCAGTAAGTAAATATGGGCATTTCCGCCAAATGGTCCACCGTGACCGAAAATTTAAAATTTATTCAAATCTGATTATTTTACGATATTGTTATGGAAAAATATTTAGATTTTACTAATTTTATAAATTTACCAATAAATTTGTTCACTTAGATGAACAATCAGACTGCAAAGTTGTGCAAACGTAATTTCTTATTTGTGAGTATGTTTTATTGTATATTTTCTTTAATATTACCTTCCTTAAAAGAGGTGATATTTGATGAAAATTATTCCAAAAAAAATATCTTACATGGTCTGTAATCTAAGGAAGAGTTCGAAGAGAAATATGTTATTCGAATTAACGGTAAATTTTTATTTTGTATTAATCATTATTCAGTTTAATTATTGTGGAAAAAATTTCACGTTCGAATTGTCACGTATCGAACCAGATTTTGGCTAAAACAAAAAATAATACAGAAGATTTTGGAACCAAACCAAAGACATTTTAATGTTACATTGCTATGTAAAATTCTGAAAGTAGTTTGACTAAAAAATTGTGCCAGGTTTCGCTGAATTACACCTTTTTATACATGGCCACAAAAACTACTTCTATTTTTTTCACGTTCGAACCGCTACTGCTTTTGCCATTATCTTTGACCTAGAATCGCGCCCCCGATAAACTCTAGCATGGATAATAGTGCTTTCTGAGTGCTATAATTTAAGGTTTAAAAGAACGTAAAAATATTTGTTGTTTAAAATGTTATTGCATTTTTGATGCGTACGACTGTCACGTTCAACACTTTGGAATTACCCATATTCAGTACTGAAAACAACACATGTAATAAGTAGTTACTGAGCTGATTATCAGTAAGCAAATATTCAGTAGTGAAAATAATAGAAGTAATAAGTAGTTGTTGTGGTCATTACTAGTAAGTACTTATTAAAGTTTTCAAAATAATGATAATTGTTATGACAACTACTTACCAGGTGACGTATGAAATAACTACCACCTATTACTAAAAATCAAAAAGTTTTTCCTGGGAGTTTAACTGAATAATGATTTAAAAAAATAAAAATTTACCGTTAATCCGAATAACATATTTCTCTTCGAACTCTTTCTTAGATTACAGACCATGTAAGAAAATTTTTTTGGATTAATTTTCATCAAATATCACCTCTTTTGAGAAAGATAATATTAAAGAAAACATGCAATAAAACATTCTCACAAATAAGAAATTACTTTTGCACAACTTTGCAGTCTGATTGTTTATCTAAGTGAACAAATTTATGGGTAAATTGATAAAATTAGTAAAATCTAAATATTTCTCTATAACAATATCGTAAAATAATAAGCTTTTAATAACTTTTAAGTTTTCGGTCACGGTGGACCTTTTGACGGAAATGCCCATATGAGACTGGTCCTTATTTGACATTAACCTCTTTTTTAAGCAGTACCTTTTAAATGGTTAAATAAAGAAAGAAAATTTTTCTATAAACCTTTTAAATCGATATTTTAGCTCTAACACATTCTAATTCTAGCGCAATGAGCTTTTATAAAATGCTGCAATAGCGTCATATGTCAAATTTGCAGCTAAAATTTTAATTCTTCTCTTTATAGTTGAGTAAATAAGATATTTGAAATTTTCATACAATATGAAGAAACGATATGGCGATTACCTCCATGTTATTAGCTAATAGGTGATATAGTTCTGCAACTTCAAAATTTTTAAAGCAAACTCTCTCTTGAAATTTTTTTATTTTGAAAAAATACTAGAAAAATGTTTATGCCAAAAATTTTAGAGTCGGAGTCGCGAGCTTTTGTGGGTACTACGACTCCGACTCCAGTACAAAAACCTTGACTTCGACTCCACAGCCCTGATCTAAAGTAAAAACAATAACAAATTATTTAAGGTACTAAGAGATAAACTATGCATGTCGCTTACTTCTTTGTTAAACTCGACTAGTACATTTCACTGAGCAGAACATTTTTAACATCGGACTTAAATAAGGATCGTTTTTTATTTTGGTAGCACCCAAGGCGCCCTAATTTGGAAAAATACCAATGCCAAAATTTCCCACTGCGCGTTTCACCTTTTTTTCAAGTACAATAAAACATTGCGGGGTATTTTTATTTATTTTATTTAAACTGCAAGCAAATTTCTATAAAAAACAAGTATTTAGGAGTGCTGTATTCGACTGTGCCGAATATTTGATACCCTTCACCGACAGTTAAAATATTTCAGGCGTAGGCCCTATATGGGATCTATAAATTATTAATTCATCTTTTTAAAATAGAACATCGGTATTAAAACTCGTCCCGGTCTAGACCTACATATGTTAAATGTATTCTTTTATTTCTAGTCATATAAAACGTAATTTGAACGAATTTGAGCAAAATGACTCTAAAGAGAGTCAACACAAAATTTACAAATTTTTAGTAGAGGCAAAAAACTGTTTTTTTTTTTAAATATTGTTAAGTGACACGAGTAAGAAGTATATAACGGTAGTTGTTTTTGTAATTTTTTCAGGGATTATCGACAAATTAAAAGTTTTTTGAGTTTTTCGCCTTCATGTGAAATTCATTAATTTATATTGTGGTGGTATTTCAAGTTGTGCCAGTTTAACTGACAATGCTGTAACTAGGCTTGCCAGACGTACTGTTTTCAGAAGTACGCGTACTTTTTTTTACCATTTGTACTGCTTACTGCATAACCATTAAAGAAGTATGCAATTGTACTTTTTTTTAGCTTTTGTACTTCATTTTGTACTTTTTTTGTACAAAATAAAACATGTTTTGTGCATATTGTATTAAAAGTGCAAAAAACCAAATTTCGACAAATTTTCGAACTAAAAACACTGCAAACCTGAAAGAAATGTTTAAGTTTTGCGATTCGAAATGGTTTGAAATGCTGCGTCATGTACCAACTCAATGTCGTCTGCAGTTAAAAGATTTAAAAAAAACCATCGAGCCGTAAAAGCTTACTTGTTGTCCCAAAATTGTTTCGTATTTTTTATTTGTATTTTCACTTCCTCATTCAAACAACTGAAAAAAAATTTTCTTTTTGGAGAAAAGAGCGAAGTGAATTAATAATAAAAACTTATTTTAAATAAATAAAAAATGGCATTGTTAACGAAGAACAAAAAAAGTAATAAATATTTGTAATTTTTTAAATTTACATTAATTTAATTCTTAAATTAGAATTATTAAATTGTTTAACAAACACGTAACATGAAATTGAAAATTATATTAATATTTTTATAAAAATAAACAAAGCGTTTTTGTTTTAAACATTTAATTTGAAACATCTGACAAATTTAAAGATGTCACTGCATAAGTATATTATATACTTATGGCCTTATTCGTTAAAAATAAAACAGGTTTTTAAAAAATTTATTTAACAAATTTTCATAGTAAATTCGTTTCATAAACCTCTTATAAACCGGTTTTATTTTTTATGAATAAGGGGTTTTATATTAAAAAAAAAGATTTCTATTTTGTGCTCTTTGCTATGCATTGAATTTTATATTTTTTGTTTATAGTTACATTAACTGCCTGTTTTTCAAAATAAATTTAAAATTTTCGCTTGGGAATTTATATTGAAACAGGAATAAAAGAACTCAAAATTCTGTGGTTTTCATGGGCAACCACGTATGTCTTAAAATCAAATTTTTCAGCAGAGCCAAAAAACCGTTCTAAATCAAATTATGGGCTAGGTATTAAACTTTTTAAACTTTTTCTTTAACAGTCATGTAAATATAGGTCCTACTAATTTTTCATAAAAATGTTGGACAAATATCCTTTTAATATTTGATCCTAGCGGAGAACAAAAAAAAACAAAGTAATACGAAGACTAAAAGTGTGTGCAGATAAAACAACTTATGTCAACACAGGTGGTTCTCAATGATCAAATTTTTTAGTAAGGCAATCACCCAAGAAGATTTAGGTTTTTATTGTCTAAAAATTGTTCGCCGATATTTTGAAGTTTTTGTTGAAAGATCCGTTTGATATTAATTTGCAGGCACGTAAAACAATTTAAATTTATATTAATTATCTAAAAAGTGCATTAGAAAAATAATTAGTAAAAAAAAGTTCTGCAATTATTTATTTATTTTTTTTATTTAAATTATTAATTAAGGGGCACAAATTGATAATACTTCACCATATAAAATATAAAAATTAAAAAGTTAATTCATTTAAAATTTTGTTTTAAGAATAAACAATATTTGATTATATTGTTACTCCTCGTCTAAATCAGTAACATCATATATGTAATTTGGTACTCTTTCGTTAGCTCGAAGATTTGCATAAAAATTGTGGAATATATCTGGAATTAATGGTAATAAGCTAATTAAGTCTTTCTTTTTTTCCGAAGAAATAGGAACTGAAGGTTCGAAGTTTTTGACATTTTCTATTGATATTTTCTTATTTTTTAATATGTTTATTTTAAAAGTGCTAATGTTGTATTCGTTTCTATATTCGATTTGATTAAATAAACCTTTTTTATATAATATATTTCGAATATTTCTCCACAGAACTATTTTGCCTTCTTCACTTTTTGTAGCTTTCTGAAAAATACTTTTGAATGACAATGCAAAATCAAAAAAATCTGTGTTTTTCATTTCTATGACTGTGAATTTATTGGATTTGTTACCACAAGACTTTATTAGTTTAATCCAATCATAGGGATGAAATATTTCTAAGATATTATTCTTCTTTTTACGTTCAATAACACTGTGATCACTATCGCATTCTAAATGTGTGTGTCCTGGTTCCAAAAATTTTTGTTCAATTATTTCTACATTAACTCCACTTTGGTTAATGAGAAGAACAAGCATCGCACTTACAATATTATTTTTATTTTGCCCCGAACATTTATCAGAGTAAATTACAACGTGTTGTTTTAGATTAATGTTCATATTGAAAAATTTCCATAGGCACGATGCTATTTCGTTAGCTCCTCTTCCACTTACTGTTTCATCCTAAATGAAACAATACGTTTTATTTGTTGAACAGTTCCTTATTGTGAAGTTAAATGTCCATAAAGATCTTTTGTAGAAAGCTATAGAAGAGTTTAAGTGTGGTGTTGGTAAGCATTTCTGCAAATCCATACACAAGACTGTTTTCGTTGCATCTGACTTGTCAAATTTTTTGTTGGAGTATGCCACTTCAGCTGCCTCTTGATGTTTATCTCGTTCTTGAATAAACTGATTTTTACTCTCATCCGATTTGCGTATTTTATTGAGACTGAGAGTTGGTCACACTTGGAGCATGTATCCAAACTCGGGTTTTTAAACTTCAGTTTTTGAGTTTTAAATATGCGTCTATATGTGGCGAAAGAAGCACAGTTTTTGTTATTTTCTCTATACAGTTCATACATTTTTGACAAGTTTAAGTTTTGCGCTTAATATTTATGGTTAGTGTGAGCTCTTGAATAATGAGATTCATACGCAGGAAAGGATTTAATATGTGAAACTATATAATTTTTCATAGATTGAGATATTTGGTTTGTGTAATGTGAGGATTTGCCTCTTTGATCCTCTAAACTTCTTTTTTGAACAATTTTTTTTGGATATTGCGCAAAAAAGATTCTTTCTCTCCATAAACATCAAGAAAGCATTTTCTACAAATATATACTTTAGCTTCTCCGAAAAAAATATTATATTTAAATACGTTTTTACGTAGATCTTTGTTAAAATTTAAATTTTTCTTTGGCTGTTTTAAAGAGTGCTCAATGCATCTAGACATGTAGCTAAGGCGAGAAGAATAGTTACCTAAGTCCCAATATTCTTTAAATAGCAACAAACGGTCTTCATTGTAAATTTTTTCTCCGCATTGCAATCTACAAAACGATAGTTCCTTGCTCTGGCGCTCAGGTATAACTTTTCCATTTTTTACTGAAGTATACTCCTTTCCCGCATTCCGTTTACATTTACTTTCTGTCCAGTTTTTCTTTATCGGTGTTCCAAAAGTCTCACAGGTCACATTTTCGAGGGTTGAAGTATCGTTACCTTTAAAATTATGAAAAAAAAAACAATGAATATATATGTACCTATGTACGAGTATACTTATGTACATAAAAACATTAATTTGTATATAATAAGCTTTCTTACTATTTACAGTTTGTAATGCAGACGCTTGAATTTTATTACTACTATCCTCATTTTCATTTTGGAATTATACAGAGCTTTCACTTATTCCAAAATCCGTCTGAACTCTTCGTTTTTTTGGTGGTATACCTTTATCTAGGACTGTGGAAGTAAATTTAAGTATAACATTGCTACATATGTACACATATTTCAAAACAATTATACATACTATTATTATGGAAAATTATCTCTTTTTCTATCCGAGAATTTTCACTATTTTTCGAATCAGCCATTACTTTTATATAAAGGGTAATCACGATGGTCATTGTGCAAATTTGCAATGTGTAAATTTGCAGTGCATATTATGATTGATCGTGAGCATACCACTTTTATTTTTTGTGCAAATGTGCTCTTTTTCTAAAAATTTATTCTGGCAGCACTAAAAACTTCTGGCAGCACTGTAAAAAATCTGCATTTGTTTACAATTATACACAAGCAAATCAAAATAAATATTTTCTTTTTAATTAATTTAAATTTAATTCTCTATTTAATATTAAAACCCACGAAAATGTTCAATTTATAAGTTTCCTTAAAAACAATATGATGCTTAATATGTCAAATGTTGTTGTTTACATTTGTTTGCAACGGAGCAAATATGCACTACTAATCTTGCTCATGGTTTTTTTAGTGCAAACGAAGTAAAATAGAGCAAATTGCAAATACGTACATTTTGTTGTTTTATTGTGCAAACGTGTGTATTTTTGCACGCATTTGCATCGTTTGCACACTTTGCACTACCCATCGTGATTTCCCTTATTATTTTTATAAAAAGGTTTTACGAAAAAGCAAAGATTTATTATTAAATTATATATTGTACCATACACTGAAATGATATTTTAACTAAAACACGCACTTAATACGAAATTATTAATACTATAATGTCACAAACTACAATGAAGACTAACCAGTAGCTCGTTTCTGTATTTCTCGCGTCGTAAAATTTCTTACATGAAGTGTGAAACAAAAAATTCCATCGTTTCTCGATTTATGAGATAAAAGTGTTTCTGTATTTGAATGCGAAAACAGACACAACAAATTCTGTTTATACTGGAATATTTCCAGTAATTAAGTGTCAAATAAAAGCGAAACGTCAACAAAAGAAATAAATATAATAAAAACAGGGCTGCCAGATTTGACGAGTTATCGTCATCTTGACGATTTTTTGTTCCGATATTAACAAAGTGACGGTTTGATGATTTTTTCTAAAAAAGTGACGAAAGCAAAAACAAAATCAAAAATATTTTATAATTTTGTTGTTACTTTCTATAGAAATTCATCTTGAATTTTTAAATTTCAAAGACTTCTATTCTGTGGTGTTGAAAATTGAAAAAAAAATAATATGAATGTCTGTAGAAAGCAACAACAAATTTATAAAATATTTTTGATTTTATTTTTGCTTTTAATGAAATTGTTGGCGTTGCGTTTTACACTATAAGCCCCTTATGCCCGTAATTTCTACAAATAGGTATCTAGCTGTGTATAGGTATCTATGGTTTTCATAATTTTAAAACGTATTTCTAACCTACGGGTTAAAGTGTAATGTATTTTGCCCCATCGATTTTCGGTAGTTAATTCACGTAGGAAAAATAAACGTTGAAGTTACCACAATAGTGATACCGGATAGGTAAAGATAACTGTTAGGTATAAAGACCACTAGATATCTATTTGTAGAAATTACGGGCATTAGTCTTCGAAATAAGATAATTGTAAATATTTTTACATGTTTGTTTATTAGAAAAAAAGATATCTTTAGAAACAAGGCTGCTTAAATTTTTATATTTATCCCTATTGTGAAAATTGTCCTCGAAATTGTTTGTTTCTTCCCTAAAAAATGTATCGGCAAAAGCAAAATTTCGAGGGAAAGTAATGGACCGACTTGGCTTATTTTGAACATTTAATACTTCTTATATACATATACAAAATATGATTGATATTTGATATTCTTATCTTATATGTACACTTTTGTGCCAAAACCATTATTCCGGCAGGAAAGAAATGTGTTTGTCTCCCAGTAAAAACTTTTTCAAAATGGATAGCTTCTTTCACTCATTAAGTCTATTTCAGAAAAAGATTATAGGAATAGGTAAATTAAAGATTTATATCTCAATTATTAAATAATAATTATTAAATACCCATGAACTTTAACTATGTTTCTGTTTGATTATTTTTTAATAAAAGTCGAAACAAATTTGTTTAAAATTGCTTTTAAATTGCACGATTTTTAAAACAAAAAAGACGATCTTTTTTATTTTTTTCTCAGGAAATTGACGATTTTGACACAAATTTATCTGGCAGCACTGATTAAAACCAAAACAAGAAAAGGCTAACAAAAATTTAAACTAACAAAATATAACAATTGTTTTTTGTTTATTTTCATCATATAAATTATGCATTTATCATTTATATTCCTTCTATTTTTTTATTTATTTAAAAAAAATAGTATATAAACATATTTTAAATTCAAAATATCTACATTTTGTTTTTCTCGCCACCAATTTCAAATGTGACTTATTTTGACAGTTCTTGAAAGGAACTTTTCGCAAAATATTGTTATAGAAACACTTTTTCTCGCATCCTTCCAATAATTGCTGGAAAATTATTTAAATGACAGATAATTCTCGCAAAAAAAAGATACAGAAACACTTGTGTGAGAAAAACCATTTTTTGTTTCATTTTTCACTGTTTCTGTCCCGATTCACTGGTTTCAGTCGGAAAATTTTACGATGCGAGAAATACAGAAACGAGCTACAGAATGCAGCAATCATATTATTTTTTAATCCAAAACAACATAACGGCACTTAGAATAAGAAAAAAACATCGTATCAACAACAAAAAAGACAGCAACATTTGAAAAAAGCACACAAGTAATTATAAGTTCTTGTTAACTGAAAAATAATCAAACAATAATGTTCAAATATTTTCAAAAATAACAACGTATGTCCTCTTGTATTTTTAAAACAGAAATAATTTTTCAACAAGCAAATGCTTGCCGACATGCTTCGTTAGTACTGAACGCATTTTGAATAAATATAGAAGTTACGTTGTTGTTTCGGTAAAAAAAATCGGAACTGGTCCATATTTTTTTAAAAATTTTTAGAACCATGTAAAGAGCATTTAAAATTAAGTACTTTGGCATCAATAACTCAAAATCGAAAAAAATTGACATACGCGGTTGCCCATGAAAACCACAGAATTGTTTTTGATGTACTGATTTTTAAGTTAATAAAATAAAAAAAAATTGTACTTCTTTTTACATTAATGTACTGCCGTTTTTCCCCCGATTTACTGTTTTTATGGATTTCATATCTGGCAAGCCTAGCTGTAACCCAGCGGGAAAACTCAGAAGACCTTCTTACTTCAGGCCTTTTTAAAGGCCTGCTTAAAAGATTTTTTGATTCAATTACTATTCTTATCTAACTGCTAAAGAAGGCCTCATAGAAGGCTTCGGCTCTTTCGTATAAAAGAGAAGGGATTAACATTTTTTGTATTGTTTTTTTGCACAAGCAAAAGCAAAATCAATTTTTTTGGTCCCGTTACCCTTCTTATGTACCTGCTGAAGAAGCGAGAGCGGAAGGCCTTCTCCGCAATGACAACGTGTGTAAAAAAGTATGGAATGGAGCAAGAAGGCCTCGTACATCCAAAAGAAGGGGTACAGAGGCCTTCTAGAAGTCCTCCGTACTCCTTCTTTTTCCCGCTGGGAAACCGTTGTGAGTTAAACACTAGAACAACTTAAAATGTTTGTCTTTAGTTGAAACAAAACTGATATGAATTTAGCTTTCATTTGGGGACAACTCTAAATATTTCTCTTTAGTTAACTCTTAAGAAGCTACTTTTTAATCAAGAAGTGGTACATAACTGTATTTGTTTGGCGAAAGAATAGAAAAATGTGGTGTATGATTTTACAGTGGGTAGTTGTGGCCACTGAACAAGGATTTCCTGCAACAAGTGAAAATTGAAAATTTTGACCTGACTCTCTTAAGAAGAACCAGTGCGATATTCTTCTTCGCAAAGCCCTAGAAATCCACGCCATGCGTTCTATCCGTTTGATAATTTGTTTTCTTTTTTTCAAGACGCATGCGACGCATACAAAAGTAGACTGTAATACTGCTTCATACGTTTGATATGCATTCTACGCATGTGCTGCGTAACTTGTCAATACAATTTTACAATGATTTTACTTTTTTGACAGATGCGTAAACGTATTAACGAATTAAACGCGTGGTGTGGACCTCTTTATGACTATATACGAAAATATAATACTAGAATTGAGAAATTATATTCCTTAAAATGTCGCTTACCAACAAGTTTTTCTGCCCTTCTCTTTCTCTCTGCTGCAATTTAAACGTAATCTAGCTATATGTCCTCTTTCGCTGATAAAAGAGTTGTTGAACTAATTATACCACTTCTCGTGTTTCAAAATATGACAAATTATTTACCTTGTTAGATAAATAAGACTTATGGCCGTTTTCTCATTACATGATTATCTTTTTTCCTAACGAAAAACTGCTCATTAAAGAAATTTGGTGTTCTCAGTGTCTCATTTGCTTCTATTCTGTCGCAAAACTAACCAGCACTCATCTGCCAATTATTTATTTTCCTTATATTTGCCGTAAAGATAAATTCAATCAGCTGACGCCCAACTTTTACATGTATTTTGAGAGGTGTTGCCAGCTGAAAGCAATATTTTTTGTTGGTGTATTGAGAAACCCAAAATTGTTAACAGACAGTTTATCGGTCTAAAAAATTTATCAAAGTTTTTCTGGGGATTCAAAAATTTAATTAACAAGGTTTCGTTTAAATGTGCTACATTCCCATTTCATACTATTGATAAACTGAAATTTATTGTTGAAGGGATAAGCTATTCCTATGCACATTTCACTGGTTGCTTAGGCCAGATCGTCAGGAAACTTCATCCAAAGATTTTAGAAAAACTAAAGATGTTACACATATAAAACTGTTAAGCGAATAAGAATTATAAGCCACAGTTTTACTTGTAACAATATCAAAGCTTAAACAAAAACAACAACAATAAACAGTGAGTTTTTTTGGTTATAAAACATAAATAGTTGGTGATTATAGGAGAATTGACGAATGCTCTAAGCTTTAACATTTTTGAAACTGTTAAAGCTGCACATGAAAATTTGATTTTAAAAAGGGTGGCCAAAAATAATTGAATAATGTGCAACTTAATTTTATAAATTTTATTAACTTATTTATTAAAAAAATCATAATGTTATGCACAACTGTGATATCGATTTACGTGAATGCCTGTCTTGCGACTTAACTTCACGGTGGAACTCAAACAATTGGTGTGTTAATAATAAGCACTAATCAAATGCCTCTTTGTGAGTGAGGATAATTTGCACACACAGGTTGCAGTTCGATTTTAAAATCCAACAAAAATTATACACCCACCCCTTGTTTAGAAACTGGCGCTATCTAAACTCCACTTCTTAATTTATAATCCAAGTAGCTTCTGTCGAATAGCCACGGGACCCAGGGATCCCTGAACGAAACGAACTTCACCGCCGGATTAAGATCAGTCCTCCAACTGGACGTCACCCTACCCGAAACATTGGCTTTAGGCCCGTCAATCAATCTGACGGGAAGCATTTCTCGCAAGAAGCATACTAATGGAGACCTCACCAATAGTCAGAACGGTGGCGTGTGACCGGGGTCCACTATATAGCACTCTATAGCGCCTCAGTTAAGCACTGAGGTACAACGTTGAACCCAATGAAGTCCATTGGATCCCAAGGAGTTCTGTCATTTGAGTGTTTGGTTCACTTTAGGTTGCATTCACCTGCTTTTAAAATGTATCAGATTCCGAAGAATGCCAGTACATTCGTGCTTGAATAATATTTAACCAAGACATTATTCCCCAGTGACTCCTCAACGTGCTTTTACTAAGCTTCCAATACACAATCTTATAATGATTAAATAAAATGGTTTTGCCAAAAAATAAATTGCATGACATGGGCAAAGAAAAATCCTACGCTCATTCGCCAGCGACATGGAAACCTCTTAGCAAAAGCGCAACAATGCGACTCTATAAATTTAGCAAGTGTGTTAAACTCAAAAGTAAATACGACTCTACCCTGTCGGGCATTCAGTTAACTTTAAATTAACTGAAAGCTAACTATTTCTCAACTAGTGGTGGTTGACACTTGCATTTATTTTATATGGAATAACTAACTATTTTAACAGTCGATTGTCCGACTCTGCATTACTTTCAATTAACTTTAAGTTAACTTTTTGTAGCTAGCTATAAACTCAATACTTTAAGTTAGCTTTAAGTTAAGTTAGTTTAAGTTAAGGCCGATTAAGGCCGATCTATGAATGTTATTCATTGGATGAATACTTTCAAAAAAATAAAAAAATTTTATTTTTTTTTTTTTTAATCAAAGTTGTTCTTATTCAACTTTTTTTTTAACCAGAGTCGCTGGCGGGAATCGATCTCGCAATCTCGGCGCTGATAGACTAGCTCACTACCAGCTAGCCTACTCGGGCAGTGTAGTTTTTGAATAAAAAAACTATGTTTTTTGCCATTACTCAATTTAGAGCGTAAATATGAGAGTAAATTGTCATAACATAACAACAATAACAACGTTGATTTTTTTTGCTAACGACTTGGCTCTCTCTACTTAAAATATACTACACAGTGTTTGTATACACTTTGGTTAATGTAAATTTTGCATTGCGTAGTAGTTGCCTTTAAGTTAGTCTATCCAAGCTAACTTAAAATTGGTTATTTTTGTAGTTAGCTACTCATTTGACGGCAGGGTATTTATTAGTTGTTACACACAAACAACATCTATTCTGCCTCAACTTCGAAATTTAATAAAAGTCTCAGTCGGTCAAACCAAAAACTTCCGAACATGTCGACTGCCGAAGTACTTTATTGTGTATAACTTTTCGTTTTTTTTGCTTTTGTCTTGACTGCGACTGTTTACATTTAATGAATCAGAATTAAATGCAACAGTTTATTTTTGTCCATGAGAAATGAAAATCTCAAAGAAAAAGCAATTTTGTTTTGTTTTGACTGCAGCTTTTTAAACACTGTATTTAAGTCAAATATATCACTCATTTGCTACATCATCGTCATAATTCAAAACTATTAGTTTTACATAAAACAACTTTAAAGTTTTTAATTTACAAACAACATGATGAAAAAAGAAAATTTTATTATTTTTTTCTCAATATCTTCATAAGAAATATTTACAATACCTTTATAAGATATTACAATATCTGTATGCATTAATGATATTAATTCAAAAATTAATTCTTATGACGTTGTTACAGAAAATGAGCGAAATGTGGACCACAGAATTACATGACACCAAAATCCCACTGTACGTTTTAATGAAACCGGCCAGAGCCTCTGGCAGGAATCGAACACGCAATCCTTGCACTGATAAACTAGCACATTTTTACTGGCCTACTGAGGCTATTGAACCATAAATACCTTTCACTTTTTCTGGACTATTGGGAAATTTAACCTAGTTTTGATATTCGTGTGTTCATTAAGCATTCCATGGCAAAAATCCATGAATAAGGCTAAGAATTGCTCCTTTATCTCTCCTATTTTTCGTATAAAGCCACGAATGATATTTTTTAGTTGCAGTCCTGAAGAAATTGCTCGACGAAAAGGAATATGACTCCAACAACGAAGACACCTCAAAGTTATTTTTTGGTTAGTTAAAAAAATTGTAGAAACCTTGAAAAAATTTTAAAAAGACAACGTTGAAAAACTAGATTATCTTTCATCCAAAACCCTGTGTTTTATTTAACAGAGACTTATTGAACTGCCCTCGTATCATCCATGAGGTGTTAGACGAGCTTTTCTTATAGTTTCTCTCGGAACGAGTAACTTTCATTCACTTTTTCTTTTAGATTTGCTCTTCAATGGCCAACAGCAGTTCAAGTCCTCTTTTGATATCTTCGATTGGAGAAATGCGTAATTCAGTCAAATTTTTTATTTGATTCGAATGAAACAAATGCAATTCGGACGGAAAGAAAACTGGCCTAAAAAGCGGATAGGGGTAAATTTAGCTTCGCTTTTTTTCAGCTACGTCAGGACAAGCATTCACGCCGTTTAAACTGCACTTCCATGCGATAATCTGACCATGTTTGAGAAACTAATAATACAATTTATTCTTGTTATTTCACTTAAGAAAAAAAAATATCTGTGTAAATTGAATAATTAGTTTTAATGTCTTTTTTGCTTGTTGGATCTGCTCTAAATAAAGCAAATTGTTCTCTTGATAATCATTATAAAGTCATTGATGATGCCTAATCCTACACTGAAAAGACAAATGAATCCATCCGTACTTAAATCGAGCCGAATCGGTGTCAATAGTACGGATTCCCTTCAATCAAGTACAGAATGCTTGATTCAAGTGCCCCGTACTTAAAAAAAATCCGAAAACAGAATTGACTTAATTAAACGTGAGTTAAAATTAATCTCAAATTGTGCCTGATTCAAGAATTTCTAAGACCGCTTAATCTCGATTCGTACTTGAAATAATTCGAAAGTAAGATTTGTTTAATTCTGACCTTAATACAAACTTCACAGAACCAGAAAGAATATTATTATTTAACTTACCCGTAACACATGTTTATTTCACTGTTGTTGTATTCCGCCCTTAGTTTACAGAAGAATTCTCAATTATGAGACACCAGCAGCACGCCCAATATGGTTTTTGTAATCATTCTACTCTGAAAAATTAATGTATTTAACTAAATAATTTTAAAAAATAGAATATGGGAATTATTGCTATAATAATCTATATTTTTCTTGTTTTAGTGTTGTTTTGGTTACTAAAACAAACTTTTACAACACACGCGTACGCGCGAATATTTAGTTTACTAAAGTTATCCCATTTTGGATTGTTTTATGTACTTTTAAGTGTTATTCGTATTTACATTTTTGAGAAAACTTGAACTTAAGTAGTTAGAAAAAACTTAAATTTAGTACGAGTATTTTCTTTTTGTATAATCAGCCTTATTACGTTTGTCGTTGCCGTAAACGACTTTGCAAACTCTTCCACCCTGATTTTCTTTTTTCGTTAAACCTTTTCGTTAAACGCTTTTTCGATAAGAAAATTTGTTTTCCCCCTCTCCCCTCCTGATTTTGCTTTAAATGAACTTTAATGCTTTAAAACTAAATAAAATACCTGCTGAAATAGTTTTTAAGGTACTGCATTATGTTTTTGTGTTTGACAAAGATCTTCTTTATTGAGAAATCTTAATCTTTTTTTAATAAAACCACGTTTAAATATCATCACCAGGGAAATTACATGGACAGCCAATCAGCCAGACGGACAGATAAACATCGTCAAGTGATTCTGAGTCAAGCGGTATACTAGTAGATGGGTATAAATTTCATTGTTTATAATTGCTTATTCCATAATTTGTATACCCACACCACAATAGTGGAGAGGGTGTTATGCATTTGTGCTGATGTGTGAATCACCTTTAAATATGGGTCCTAGACCCACCTTAAAGTATACCGATCGACTTAGAATCACTTTCTGGGTGGAACTAACGATGTCCGTCCGGCAGGCTGGCTGTCCATATAACCTTGTGCGCAAAGTACAGGCCGCAATTTTGGAGAAAATTTGGGACATATGTATGTTCTTATTGAAAATGGGCCGAATCGTAGGACCACGAGGAAAGATAAAAGAAGTTGTTTCGTTAGGGTTAAGTTAATAATTGGAATTGTTTTAAAATTGTTTAACCTTAAACTTTTTTCATTCGTTTTCTCGTAAACAGTTTTTTTTTTGAAACAGGAGACATGTGGTTAAATTACGGAACAATTGCTACTATGAATGTGTGTACCCGCTGCAGACATATACAAAATTATAAATGTATTTTATACAAGCACCTTAATTTATGCTATATTTTAAAGGGCCGCTTTAAAGTATGCAACAATTTACAGCACGTACTCTCATATAAATCATAAACAAATTATAAGGAAACATAAAACGTGAACCGAAAAACATTATAATTTGCAAAAATGATTGGAATTTTATTTTTTAATATACATACCTTTAAATTAAAGGAAATATATATTTTTTATATGGAAGCTTAAGATTTTTAATATGGAAGCTTAAGATTTTAATTGTTTGTTTTGTAAGATAATTAAAACATGTTCGACATTTCTTTTTTGAAACATGTAAAAATTTAAAATTTTATATAGGTAATATCGCAATGTTTAAACTTTTTAAAGTTAATGTTTGAAAAGTAGCAGAACTAGTTTTGATAGTGTAAAGAAGAAAAAAAGGATTAGAAACTTGTGTTGACGCAAATATAGTTAATATCTCTAAACTTTTTTATTCGAAAATACTAGTTTTAACAAAACGATTTGATTGATTTGATAGTTAGCGGAAAAACGAAAAGTTAAAAATTAATTTAGAAAAAAAAAAAAAAAATGTCAATATATCTTTCAATTGCCTCCAACACTAGTGGTGAATGAGTGTGTACTAAGTTAGGCATTTCGTGTGCAACCCTTTTATTATTTATCCAAGACCCCAGAAAATAAATATCTTTGGCGAAAATTGTTAAGCTAAATTTGAGTTAATAATACCTAAAGTTTTAATTATTTTGTAAGATTTTTTAGGAAGTGATAGCAAAATGTCTTTTTGATTTTTTTTTTTTCATTGTGCAATTACATATATTTGAAGTATAAAAAAACAGGAAACTCTTGTGTTTTAACAAGAAAGTAATGCCATGTTTCCACGGTACGTGATTCGCTCTCTATTCATGCTTCGCATGCCAATCATGAACAAAGCAACTGCTTCGCCATACAAAATTTTGAGAGCGAAGCAAGTAGATTCATATTGAATCTACTTGCGAAGCACGAAAAATTACTCTCTTCTCCAATTTTTATCGCAAGTTTATCTGAACTAGCTGTAAAAATCGATTGTTTCAGAGTTGTCAGCTCGGTGCGTTTCGCACCATTTTTGGTGCTTTTTTAAATTTTTTCTGCGATAACAATAATGATGATAATATTAACTATTAATTTGGAGTTATTATAATAAATTGTTGATCTCTTTTTAAAATGTTTTACGCAGAATTTATTAAATTAATTTACAAAAATATATCATCTCGTACAAATGAATGCAAACATAAATACTATCCCCCATATTCATAAAAAATATTTTTGATTAATAAAAGGTTTATAAAACGAATTTTCTATGAAAATTTGTTTAATAAACCTGTCATAAACCCAAAATATTTTTTGTGAATATGGGGGTTTGTATTTATGTAGAAATTTGTTTAATTTTTTTATAAAGTTTTTGGTTTTTCTTTTTTAACTATGTTAAATACGATAAATTTTGAACTATTGTTAATTTTGAATCCTTAAGCTTCGTACAGACGATGGTCAGATCTTGCAATGTTGTCATTAAATTTGCCTAAAAATGTCTTGCAACTGTTTGAACATTGTAAACTCATTTTCATTTGGCAGATGTGTAAAATTAATGCATCTGACAATGGTGCCATTGTAAAATGACAACATTGTAAGATCTGACCACCGTCTGTACGAAGCTTTACTAGATATTTATAGTTGATCTCTTTATAAAAAAAATTTGTATATATTTTATGTAATTAAAAAATATGTATCTAGTACATATGAATACCGAGTCGAATTCAACAGGGTAAACTCGTCGCTACAACAATTACAACTCTTACAAAAACAACAGAAGTATACATACTTTGTAATCAATTTTAATAAAAGTTTCACACAAAATGAGTTTTTTCTCAAAAAATTTTAAGTCTGAGTTCATACGGCTCATGTCTTATTGACAAGATTCTTCCTTTTTCTTCTTTGAACATGAATTGGCGTTCAAATGATTCATGTCATGTTGACGACATGTTTTTTATTTTGTATAGTCGTGCGTTTGCACGTGCCCTTTTCTGATATTGAAAACAATAACAAAATTAAACAACGAAAAAGCAAAACGTAAAGACAGTACATGCATCTGTGTACTCGTTAAAACAAATAAAATAAAGAAGAAAATTTTTTGACAAATTGGACTTAACACCTTACGAGCAGTTGCTCTTAAGAGTACCTTGTTGAATTCGCCTTGAATGAATACAAACAAATTTGTGTATTTTTTTATGTTTGTTAAATTTTATTTTTTTTTCCTAAAATCTCTGAACTGTAAAGACTGTTAAATTGTTTTACAGTAGAATCGTTAAAAAGGAAACAGAAATATTCCAAGGGGTTAACTTTTTCGAACTATTAAATTTTCTAAGCGGTATTTAATTGTAAAAAATGCAATAATAAACACATTCTGCTGTATTTTTAATATAAAAATAAATATTTTAAATAAAAAAGAAATTCTAAACTTGCTGCGTTTTTTTCTCCATTTTGGTGCGTTTTGAAAATGCAAAGTTAACAACACTGATTTGTTTATTAAAGACAACCGTCAATTCGAAGCAATTAGATACGTCGTGTAAACACCATGATTCATTAACATGATTCAGAGAGCGAAGCAGGTGATTCAAATCGTCGTGGAAACATGGCATAAATTGTTCCTACTCAAGTACAAACATTCAGTCGATAGTAATATCGATAGTAAAATCTAAACCATCGATAAATATCGATAGTAGAAAATATCGAAAGTATCCCAGCAAACAAAACTCAAAAACAGAAAACTTTATGAATAATACAAAATTTGAGCACGTGTCAAATAACGGGACATCATTCCCAAAAACACTAACAAAACTATAACGGGTCTTTTTAGTCAGTCGGTCACTTGTTTACTAAAGGTCTGCATAACTACATTTAAAAGCCATATGAATACATTCATTTGTTTTTTAAGTAGGTAAAGTAAAGTACAACACACGATTTAAGTACGCAGTGCTTTACATGTTGTGTTAAAAAAAAAAAAACAAATGAATGAACATACAAGGCGAAAGAGAAAAGAAAACAACTGTATTTGAACTGAAAAATACTACCCCATTCAAATAAAACAGACATAATAAAATGTGTATAAGTTTCGAATATAATATTATTTGAATGTTTTACTGCTTACATGAATATATTAATATTCGTGGTTTTTCCAAAATACGCGTCGAAGAAGTGAACATTTACATGAAAACAAAAACAAAACCAAATTGACAAACATTGTTTTTGTTTATCATACCTACAAATATACAAATATACAGTCGAACTTCTCTTTGGCGAATATCTTTGTAATGAGAATATACATAAGTACTCATTTTACTATGTAGTATTTCTTGCACACAATCTAACTGTTACCATATAGGTTGTGTGTTTGCATTTGCAAATTGAGTAAAATAATATTCAAAGAAAAAGAGTGAATAGAATGTGTGCCTTTGTTATGATAAAGTAAAACACAGACTACACTCTCTTTTATATTTTTACTCTTAAACACTGTAAACCGCTCTATAACTATTTAAATATTTGAATGAATATGGGGATGCTTGTGTGCGATAAGCAAATGAATGTATTCTTGCAGCCCTTTATTGTTTACCGAACAACTGGTTGAAAAGAAACAACAATACTATTGTGGTGTATATATCATGCCAGTATAATATACTTGTTTCATTCACTCATTGTCACATTGCTTTACATATTTTCATAATACAATCAGGGTTGTCCAGTTTCTTTGCTACCTAATTTTCAATTTGGCGACATGGCGAGCTTTTGGCGGCTTATAAAAGATATGGCGATTTTGTTGGCTATTTGAAGAAGCCATGTTCACACTTGGGTTTTTAAACGTTAAATGTTATTACTAGGGCAACCAAAAAAAAGCAAATGCTTATTTTTTGGTTTACAAGATAGAAAGATTTTGATTGAACACAAATTCTGATCATGAAAAAACAAAGAAAATGAACTATATTTGTTAGGGCTTTTTTTTGCTTATTTTGGCAATATCGGCTTTTTTTTAGTTATTTTTGCGATATCGGCTTTTTTTTACTTATTTTGTCATTTTAAGATAATTTTTAATTTTTTTCATACGAAAAAAAACTTATTTAATAATATTTTGCAAAAATCGTGATTATTATTTATTTTTATGTGCAACTTTTTTTATAAATACTAAAAAATCAACAATTTCTGTGCTGTAACAACTCTGGTAAAAAATATCGTTCAACGTTATGGTAATATTTTGTGCTTCCCTTGAACAATATCATCCCAAAAACCTATATTATCTCTGTATGTTATTGTACCTACACTAAAAGGTGGAGAGGGTATTATGCATTTGTGCTGATGTAAGAAACACCTTAAAATATCGGTCCTAAAGTATACCGATCAACTCAAATCAAATCACTTTCTGAGTCGATCTAATGATGTCCGTTCGGCTGGCTGGCTGTCCATGTGACCTCGTGTGCAAAGTACAGGTCGCAATTTTAAAGATAATTTAATGAAATTTGGTACGTGGGTTCTAATTGGCGCAAGGGCGAATCGGTCCCGAATTTAATATAGCCCCCATACAAGCTGCTATCCGGAAGAGGGTATTTGTGCCCACTATCAAACCAATTTTAATGCAATTTATGACATATGTAGATAGATCCATATTTATAGGGACACGTAAGGTATGCATTTTTTAAAAAATAGGACCACTATAATAATTTAAAACATAGATAGATCCCTATTCATATATCCAAATACTCTCGAAACTTGTTTTTAAATACTGTTGTGTTGGGTATTATACGGTCGTGCTTGACCGACTTTACTTTCTTACTTGATTTTTATGCAACTCTGTCTTAGGGGTACAGTAACGTACCTTTTTTATAGTGTTGTGTATAATTTTTATGTGTTTATGTTTTTAGAGTTAAGCCTTTTTATAAACCTAATTTAATATTTGCTTGTTTAAGTTCTTTTCTCTCGAAAATTCCATAGCTGTATTCTTACGATCAAATTCCTCAGTCTGTAACGTCTTTTACCATTATACTTTGTAACGTCTTATTTCATTTTAAATATAGTTTTTGTATGAAGTAACGTCTGTTAGCTCCCCTTCTCTCTGTTTTTGGTATAGTAACGTCCTATTTTTTGCTTTTTTAATATAGTTTTAGCTATTAAGAATTTCTCTGTATATCAAATATTGTTAATTTCTGCAAATTTTGGGGTTTTACACGAAGTTGTAACAAAATTGGAAACAAAAAATCTTTCATTGGTTTTCTAAGTGAACATATATTTTGGGAGGCAAGCGAAATTATGAGTCCAATCGTATAAAATATAAGTACTTCAGAGCAAATACTCAATTTTTAATATGCTCCCTTAACATCTGTAGACGTAGGAAGAACTTTTTCTATGTACAAGAACTTGCTGACTCCAAACAGATATAGTTTTCTTTTCGAAAATTTATTGCATCAACTTATAATTAACAATTTTAAATTGCTTTTTTTTAAATTTTAACAGCTTATTTTCATGTTTTTAAACGCTTTTTTTAAGAGCTTAAAACTGTTTTTTTAGTGCTTTTTTTTGGTTGCCCTAGTTATTACATTTGAGATGAATAAGATGTCAGATGATTAAGAAAAAAACCCAACAAACAAATTTATATTTCTTTAAAGTATTGAAAATGGATAAAAATACTTTTATAAAGTTATCAGAAGATTATTTTAAACATATTAATGATGAAATTGTGAACATTTAACTGATCAACGGTTAACCGAATGAATACCCTACTATGTACATAAATGCTGAGAGTCGGTCTAAAGTTTCACCATACATATAAAATAAACGAATAGATAGAATATGGATTAAATGCGACCCAAAAATATTTAACTTACAGTTTTACATTTTTTTCGAATATTTGACTTTAGCTTCAATTAAAATTAAGCTGCCGAAAATCAAATTAATATAAAATCAAGCGAAATTGGAGCATCTAAAATAAAACCTCGGAAAACAATTATTTAATGTAGTAAGAGATAAATTGTGCATGCTTACTTTTTTGTTAAAGTCGACTAGTACATTTCATTGAAAAGAACATTGGGCATGTTCTTGAAATTGAAATAAAATGGATTTAAAATCGAACAAATTTTAAAAACGACCCTGCAATGAAAGTTTATAAAAATATTTTATGTTATCTAGATACTTCATATTTTGAGTATCTATTACTTTTTACACGAACAACACTTGAAACCACGAAAAACTGCGGTCATTTTGTAAATAATTGAATTTAAAATCTCGTAAGATTTCAATTTCACTTCATTTCGATTTCAAGAACATGCCCGTATATTTAAAAATCGGGCTTAAATTAAGAATTCAGGATCTTTTTTTATTTTTGTAATACCCAATGTGCCCTAGTATGGAAACCTATCTTTTTCCCACTGTGCTTTACACGTTTATTTTGAAGTACGATAAAATATTGCGGGGTATGTTAGGAGATTTTTTTGCGGTTTCTAATTACTAATACTCTTTATTTTATTTCAGGCGTGGGCCCAATATGGGATCCATAAATTATTAGCTATCTTTTTAAAAACGGACGTCAGTATTAAAACTGGTCGCGGTCTAGACCTATATATTTTTAATTATTAACCGAGAGTCAGAAAGCTTTATGCCGTTATTTCTAAATCTCCAGTTTGTGCTTTGTTGTGAAACGGACGTGTATTTTCAACGCCGCATACGATTTTAATTAATTATTAATTAAATTTTATTTTGGAATATAAATATTAAGCGAATGGACGCTAGAAAATATATGATATTTTTTATTTAAATTATTTAACATAAAAGTGAACAATTAAAACGAAAAATTAAATAAAGATAAATAAAAATAAATTAAAAATATATACATATGTACGTATGAATGTTCATACATGTGTATGTATACATATTTTTTGCACAAACATTTTAGTTTAAATTACTTATTTTTGGCGTTGTTGTAAAATACAATAAATAATAAAAACATTAAAAGCACAGTAAAACGGTGAAAAACAAAAACAATTTATTGCATGAGTAAAAACAATGAAACAACAATAAAATTAAATGTGAGAAATGCTTATGTGACAGTGCATGCCAACGAAAATAATGTTGAAATAAATAAAACAAAACAATATTAACTACCTAACGGTAAGCCAATTATTCGTACACGTTCCCTATCAACCTCTTTATTTACACAAACGGTGGATAGTGACTCATTAAAAAAACTAAAACTAGACCTGGTGACAAGTGTTGCCAGGCCAACAAGTATTGCCGCGACGTCAAAAATAAATTTAGTGGGAAATGATACCATGAACCAAAACACAAATGCAATGGAAAACCCCCCTGTAAAAATTTGTCAAAAGCCGCAAGTCCAAGTTGGTATGGACAGGTATATAACAGTCCTTAAACGGGGTCGCAGCCCTACCTCTTCAGCTGTTGCTTCGGCATCAAAAGTGCCATCTTTTGACAAAATAAATTCCCAAAATCGCTTTGCAATTCTGGAGGATGAATCCTCTGAAGCACCAAACGTCATACAATCGTCCAAGCCTCCCCCGATATATCTTAGGGAGCGTAACTCAAATTATCTAATAAAGAGTTTAATTTCGTTGATTGGTGAAAATTCGTTTTATGTAGCCGCAATCATGAAAATGATTTTCGCAAAATTATTAACAAATTTGAGGCACTTAAAAAAAGTTTTCATACATACCAACTCAAGAGCAGTAAAGGTCTCCAGGTGGTGATTAAGGGAATTGATTCATGCGTAGACCCAGAGGAAATTAAAACTTTCTTGGAAGAAAAAACATGTGGTAAATATTAGAAATAGAGACAAAAATCCACAACCACTTTTTCGAGTAGAATTAGAGCCCGGCGACATTAAGTTAAAAAAAAAAACGAAACGCATCCCATTTATAGTTTGAAATATATTCTATACAGAAAAATCACAATTGAGGAGCCGCACAAAAAAATAATGGACCTGTTCAGTGCTTAAACTGCCAAGAATTTGGCCATACAAAGGCATACTGCTACTTACCCCCTGTTTGCGTAGTATGTGGTGAACTACATGGTACAGTTTCTTGCGATAAGTCTAAAACCGACCCCAACGTAAAAAAAAATGTAGCAACTGTGGCGGTAATCACACTGCAAATTATAGAGGCTGCCCTGTATATAATATCGTCAAGCAGACGGTTGGACCGAAAACAAATACCCCTCCAATGCAGGTTGCAAATCTAGTAATAACAGAACCTCTTACGCTAACGTCCTAAAATCAAACCATGAGCCAATGCAAGGTGCCTCGCCAAGTAATGATGAAACCCCAGTTTCCTATTTAAGTCGTCTAGAAAAAACCATGGAAACATTAGTGCAAACAGTAAATAATTTTACGAACACAATGGGTAATAAAGGGTGGTTAAATTTCAAGGGCCGATGTTGATTTTTAATAAAACACAAACTATTTAGGAAATTATTGTTATTTTATTTTATTATGATATATTGGTATTACTCAATTATGTATGGAACAAAATATCGGCCAAATGGGCGCCGCGACCACGGCGGCACACCTTTATCCGATGGTCCAAATTGTCGATGACCCTGAGGCATAATGGAGGTTCTATGCCGTTAATGTGCCGAATTATCTCATCCTTTAGCTCTTGAATTGTTGCTGGCTTATCGACGTACACCTTTTCTTTCAAATAACCCCAAAGAAAAAAGTCCAACGGTGTCAAATCACATGATCTTGGCGGCCAATTGACATCGCCATTACGTGAGATAACACGGCCATTGAATTTGTTGCGCAAAAGAGCCATTGTTTCGTTAGCTGTGTGGCAAGTGGCACCGTCCTGCTGAAACCACATATCGTCCACATCCATATCTTCCAATTCGGGCCATAAAAAGTTCGTTATCATCTCACGATAGCGAACACCATTCACAGTAACTGCCTGACCGGCCTCATTTTGAAAAAAATACGGCCCGATGATGCCACCAGCCCATAAACCGCACCAAACAGTCACTCTTTGTGGGTGCATTGGTTTTTCGACAATCACTCTTGGATTATTATTCGCCCAAATGCGGAAATTCTGCTAATCGACAAATCCACTGAGGTGAAAATGTGCCTCATCACTGAAGATGATTTTCTTCGAAATTTATCATCCATTTTTATAATAAGTCTGCATAACTTTAACACGTTGTTGGATTGTGTATCTCTCCATGGTTCAAATTGAGTAAGTCTGAAATAGAGAAATGTCAAATAAAATTCGGAAAAAAACTTGGCGTTTAGGTGTGGTTCACATTCAACATCGGCCCTTACAATTTAACCACCCTTTATGATGCAGGAAATTCTTAGAATGCAATCAATGTTATTGCAAGCTGTACTTAACAAGCCATGAACTGTATAAAAATTTGTTTTTGGAACGCAAACGGCATCCGCCAACATAAAAATGAACAAGAATACTTTCTTAAAAATAAACAAATTGATGTCATGATGGTTTCTGAAGCTCATTTGACCTCAAAAACTACGTTTAAAATAAATGGTTATATACTATATGATACAAAGGACCCTCGACATAGAGCTTGTGGAGGTTCTGCCATTTTAATAAAAACCAGAGTCAAGCACTACCTAATGGGTGATCATCGTGAAGATTATCTTCAAGCAACAAACATTTGCGTTGAAGAATTAAATAGAAACGTAGTTATCTCATCGTTATACTCCCCACCTAGATATTCAATATCAGAAGGCCAATATTATAAATATTTTAAATCATAAGGACCCTGTTTCCTGGCCGCTGGCGATTATAACGCTAAACATACCTTCTGGGGGTCCCGACTTATAACACCAAAGGGTCATGTTCTATTTAATACTATTACTAAAATGGATTTGAATGTGATAGCGAGCGGACAACCAACATATTGGCCTACTGATCACCAAAAAAAACCAGATGTCATCGATCTTGGCGTGGTTAAAAACATCCCCTTAGAAACGATTTATGTTGAAGCTTCTTTAGAATTATCTTCCGACCACACACCAACAATTGTTACTTTAATGAACCCCAATAGAATTGTATCTCCAACTGGTAACTTAGCGACGCCAGCTACACAAATCAATTGGCTAAAATATAAAAATATCTCAGCACCCATTGCACAGAAAATATTCCGCTTAGTACACCGGAATACGTAGATCGCGCTATTCTTAGTTTTGACAGTTTTCTGAAGCTAGCTGTGCAACATTCAAGTATTACCCCAAAAAAAAACTAAAAATATTAAAATTTATTCCACAGATGTCGAGCGTCTCTTGTCTGAAAAAAGGAGGGCTCGAAGAGAGTGGCAATTGCACAGATCCCCTCAACTTAAGAGTTTGTTAAAAGAGTGTACAAGAAGGCTAAGAAAGTTACTACAGACACAGAAAACGGACTCTCTGCAAAAATATCTTAAGGAACTTGATGCAATTCCGCAATCAGACTACTCATTATGGCGTGCAGCTAAAAATCTAAAAAGGCCAGTTGTCTCTAAGCCACCATTAAGAAACTTGAACGGAAGTTGGGCAAGAAATGATAACGAAAAGGGAAATCTGTTTGTTAATCATTTAAAAAACGTATTAACCCCAAATATATCTCACGATACTGCGGTCGAGTTACCACCTGTTCCTGCTAGAGCAGCTGTTCCCCTAAGATTTGAGATAAGAGAAATCGAAAAGGCCGTTTGTGAATTAAACCCCAAAAAAGCCCCTGGTTTTGATAAGATCAGCAACAAAATGATTTTGGAGCTACCCAGCACAGCAAAGAAAATTATTCTATTAATTTTCAATGCTATCTTACGTCTTCAATACTCCCAAAAGTGGAAGGTTTCCTTAGTCACCATGATACCTAAAACAGGAAAGGATCACACAAAAGTTGAGTCATATAGGCCTATAAGTTTACTTTCAAATATATCAAAGCTGTTTGAGAAGCTGTTAGCGTCAAAATTAACCCCAATTCTAAATGAAAGCAGATGTATTCCTAACCACCAATTCGGCTTTAGAAGAGAACACAGCACAATTGAGCAAACCCATCGTATAGTAAACGCAATAAGAAAGCCTTTGAAGAAAGAAAATATTGTTCCGCTCTCTTCATCGATGTTTCTCAAGCTTTTGATAAAGTCTGGCATAAAGGCTTATTACATAAATTGAAGCAAAATTTACCAGCAAACACACACTAGCTGCTAGAAAGCTACTTAGTCGGTCGTCAATTTATTATTAAAGAAGGAAATTTCTTAAGTTCACCTCAGCCCATTGGCGCTGGAGTCCCACAAGGCAGCATCCTGGGCCCTCTATTATACTTAATTTATACTTCGGACATGCCAACAAGCAACGACACCCAAACTTCAACATTTGCAGACGATACAGCTTTTCTAAGCTTCCACGTAAACCGTTATGAAGCATCTCGTTACTTACAGCATCATATAGTTCAACTAGATATATGGTTAAGACAATGGAGGATAATGGTCAATGAGCAAAAATGCGTGCATATAACATTCACCTTGCGCCGGGAATCTTGCCCCCATATTACAATCAATAATCAAATAATTCCTCAACATTCGCATGTGAAATATCTCGGTATACATCTGGATCGGCGATTAACGTGGAAATGCCATATAGAGGCAAAATTAACTCAAATGAAACTAAAAGCCATTCAAATTCATTGGCTTATTGGTAGAAACTCTGTCCTTAGTCTCGACTGCAAACTTCTTCTTTACAACTCCATCTTAAAGCCAATCTGGTGCTATGGTATTCAGTTATGGGGCACTGCCTCGGCCTCTAATAAAGAAAAAATTCAAAGGCGCCAAAATAAACTTCTTCGATTAAACACAGCTGCCCCTTGGTATGTTAAAAATTCAAATATTCACCAGGATCTTAATGTTCCTGTAGTAAAAACTATGATTACGAAATATGCAGTAAAATACTTAAAAAGGCTCGAATCGCATCCGAACCACACTCGCTTAAGAAGAAGAGACACTGCAGCACTTATCCAATTAGATGAGCGATAAACACCTATATAAGTGAACAGAATCCGTGAAGAAGAAAATTTTTGTCTGGCACTGGCAGGACATAAAATAAAGTATTAGGTTAAGATTTGATTAATTATTGTTTGTTCATATTTTTTTTTTTTTTTTTTTTAATTTTCCTAAGCTAATCCCGCGAAGCTCTATGCTTGTCTGCAGGAAAGAAACCAGAGTCTCTGACGGGAATCGAACCCGCAACCTCGGCGCTGATAGAACGAATTTGAGTAAAATATTGTTACGTTACTGCCTTTCAATAACGTTTTTGTTTATTTCCTTTATAATAAACCGTTTCGAGTTCGTTGATTGCAATTCAAATACAACTAAATAAACACATCACTTTTACAACTGCAATTTACAGCGTTTATTTACAACACACTATTGTGATCAACACACTTCAATGCTTATAATTTTTTTGCGCGTGATGCTTATCAACTTGACGAAGTCTGAACTAATACTCTTCTTTGGTGCTAGCCGCCGCAAGTATTTATACTGCAATTCGAAATGTTTTTCGAAGGTTCGAGGCTTTACTATTAACGATTAATGCATCAGCTATTTTATGAATTTTAAATTTTGCGTCTATTACTAGCGCCATTTATGGCTACATGGTCGCATCACTTAAAATAAAGCTTTGTAACATCAACTTTTCTTCAAGAGCATTCTGCACATTGGGGTTGAAGTATGTATAATGATGTATAACATTTTTTAATAACAATGTAAACTAATAGAATTACTTATGAATACAAGGCAACGAATAAATACAAGATAATTAATAAATACAAGATAACTAATAAACACAAGATAACTAATTAATACAACTAATTCTTAACTAAAGTTACTTTCGTAACAATATCATGATTTGTAACAGTTTTTGCCGAACTAAAAATATTTTCAAGAGGGGAGTTTATATTGAACACATGGTAAATTATGGATCAATCATCTGAAAATTCTGAAGAGTGTTTTCTGGTACAAAAAACCCAAAACTAAAAAAAGTCTTTAATATAAAAAAAAATTATATATTTTTCTTCGCAAAGCCCTAGAAATCAGTCGGGACCCCACGAGTAACTTGTCCATACAATTTTACAATAATTTTACTTTTTTGACAGTTGCATTAACGTATTAACGTATTAAACGTGGTGTGGATCGCCATCTGGAGGACTATATACGAAAAAAATAGTACAAGAATTGAGAAGTTGTGTTCCTAAAAATGTCGCTTACCAGCAAGTTTCTCTGTCCTTCTCTTTTTTACTATTCTGCAATTTAAACGTAGTCTAGCCAGTGATGCAGTTTAGGTTTATTAATTTTGGGCCAAATTGGCGATTTAAAAGGGCCAAAATACCTTTGAAAGGGCCAAACAATTTTTTTAATATACATACATATATGATTACGCTGTGTGTAATTTTTTATGTCATGAAAAAGTAACCATATACTGACAACTCTACGTAATAAAAGACCGAAAAAAAGACCCGTGTCTCCCAGTTTTGCCCAAAGTCATGCACTTTTTTTATGGGCCCCCAAAGATTTGGGGCCTCGGAGTCATTTTTGCAAAAAAGTGATCATTTTCTCAGGCTCATATCTTGCAAACCGTTCGGAATTTTGATTTACCCTCTGCGACAAAGTTGTAGTTCTTGCCATTGTGAACATATAAAATCAAAAAAACTTCAAATTCGCAAAAAAAATTTAAAAATTCGATTGTTTACCTTTTTCCCTGTTCAGGTCCATAGGTAGCAAACCGTTAAAAATTCAAGGATACAATCAACTACAAAAATGTACCTAAGATCTCAGTAAATAACTTTTTAGAACATATAAACTTCCTAGGAATGATTCTTAACACTGTTTTTTCGTGTTGCACTGTGTTATTATGTTTGTATTTAAATAAAACCAATTGTTTAACATAGTTTTTATTCATTTTTGTTTTACTTTAATATTACACACTTTATGTTTCACAAATACCATTGCTTAAAAGCAACATGAAATTTTATTTTTCAATACAAAATTTAATTTATGTATGAAGCATTTTTATCATTTGACGGTCTACTTTGATTTTTTGATATTTACCTACTAAAAATAATTTTAATTTAAAGCAAGACTGATTTGCACATAAAAGTAACAGCTCTTACTTTAAAGGGACAAGTATACAAAACAATATTTAAATATGAATATTTAAAATTTTTAATTTTCATGCAAACAACCGCTTGTGTGGTTTTTTGGTCCTATACAAACAAAACAATTTCGTAAATAAAAGTATTGTTCGAAAAAGTAAGAAAATAACATTGAAAAATGTATTAACCGATTTGTTAACTTAACTAATCCCGCGAAGCTCTACGCTTGTCTACGGGAGGCCAGAGTCTTTGGCGGGAATAGAACCCGCGACTCCGGCACTGATAGACTAGCTCTCTACCAGCTAGTCTAATTTCGACCTAAAAGGGCCAAAATAGATTTCTACAGGGCCATCAAACGTTCAAAATTGCCAAAAATAGAACACTGAGTCTAGCGATATGACCTCTTTCGCTGATAAAAGAGTTGTTGAAGTAATAATATCACTTCGCGTGTTTCAAAATATGACAAATTATTTACCTTGTTAGATAAATAAGACTAAGAATTAAAAAAAAAGTATTTGAAATCTTTAAAAGTGTTTACACGTTCATTAAATAAAACACCTGTACAATTTGTTGTGTTTGTTCTTTTTAGAATTTTAAATTAAAGAAAGGAAATCATAAACAGAAAGAGGTTTGTATTATTTTTTCCAATTTTTGACGACACTGAATCCAAAAGTCTTAAAATCTCCAATAGATTTTGTTGCTATTTTTTCTGTCTTGGTGATTTTGTTTAAAAATATGGTTCTTCAAAAGTATGAAGTGGCACAGTGAGTTAGGAGATAGAAGAAATTTGAGATTTTATATTTTTTAAATAAGTTAAAAATTCAACATTTTTTATTTTTCGAATTTATTCTATGAGTTAAATTTCAGTTATGTATTTTATAAAGCTTTTTTGTAATAGTTCTATTCCTTAATTAAGAACTAAATTTAATTTGAGAGCAAATTACGGTATTCGATATCGATCGAAAATACAAAACAATTTAAACAGGAATTTCGATCGATATTGAATACCATAATTTGGCCCCTGGTTTTATCTAATCTTTGATTTTTTTTCAATTTCGAAAAAAAATCTAAATTATAAATTTGTGTCAGATACGATTGATGATATTAATCAGAAATATGGTAAAGATTTCTTTTAAACCAAAAAAGACGCAGTGGCTTCGGTTAGAGATACAATTTAAGATATTGGATTAAAATTTTTATTGAGAAAACGCTAAAATTTTTAACTTTTAGTTCTTACAAACTCAGTTTTATCTATTTCTATGTTGAATTTGAGCAAATTTATAATTTTTATAAATTTCGGATTTAGTTTCGAATTTTATATTTTTGGTACTAAAAGTAAAATTTCGATTAAAAATTATTGAAAATCCAGTCTAAGAAAGTTTTAAAAACCTTCTTACAATTTCCAAATTTAAACTTAATTTCAAAATTTGTTAAAAGCCATTAAGAGGTTAATTTTTATATTTAATCTTTTATTACATTGCAACATAGAAATAATATTTTAATGGTTTTCGAAAATTCCATTACAATTTCTAAGTTGTTAAAGTAACGACATTTGGAATTAAATTACTCGGAAAATTTAGTCTTTTTTTACATTCTAATAAACTCTTTGGAAATTTGAAAAAATATATATATTTATAGAATATTTATATAATTTGCATTTAATTTTGAAATTTTTTAACGCGGCTTGAATGACTATGTTGATACAAGTGTTTCCTAAATAAATTCTTTTACCATTTGAAATAGATTTAACTTGTTTTTTAAATAATGTAGAAATTTTTAAATAATTTTCCAAATTCAAAATCACTAAAACATTTAAATGTAATGCGAATTTGTTAATATGATATGAAAAATTAATAGTACCGAAGTTCGAAAAAGCGAAACTCTATCGTTAAAAAAAAAATTAAGCTAGAGTTTTTAACTATTTTTATCGAATAGTTAGACTGACCATCAAATAATTTTGTGCAGCTAGATTAGTTTTTTGTCCCACTGTGGCTTGTTGACATTTTAAGTTTAAAATAAATAAGCTTTTAAAATTTTGTAGTTTAAATGAGGTTAAATAAAATGTTAACAAAATTCCATGTTTTACAAATACAAATAGACGTATTGACGTCGTCTTTCGTGTGAGATGTCTAGAATTAAATTTGGTTTACGCACTACCGAGAACATCAATTTCTTATTGTGCTAGTAATTGATGTTCTCTTATTTTTTATATATCACACTGATTCCTCTAAAGGGGGTTACCTCAAAATTTATGAATTTTCAGTAGAGACAAAAAACTTTTTTTTATATTGTATTTTTTTTTTTTTTTTAGCAAAATAGTAGAGAAATTGACCTTAATTTTTTACAGTGGATAGATATGACCACTGCTTATCGTTTTCCAGAAAATAGTGAAAATGTGTAAATTTGGAGTTGGCTCTCTTTGGAGGAACCAGTGCGATATGTATACAGAACTAAATTAGTTGGGGGTTGTAATGTTATTTTAAATTATTTATGAGTAATATCCCTGCGGGAAATTTGTATGAATTGGTCCAACAGACTGGTCCTGGGATTTGTGAAAATAGAAAAAGTGCAAAAACAAAGGACTCATGACCAGTGAAAGAAGAACCAATCCCCTAACTGGTTTAAGAAGAACAAAAAGGTAGAAAACGTAATGAGTTGCAGTACAGTCTTAACCGGTGCTGTGACACGTTTTTTGGTACTTTCTTAAATTTGGTTCTTGAATTTAATTCTAGGACTTGTTTTATTGAAATAATACTACATTGTATTGAAAAAATATTGACACTAAGCACGTTTATTGAGAATAAATCTGTGACTGGTCAAATGGTGTCAATTGGCCCCCTTCAATGACAACCCCATGTAAAAGTGATAGAACTAGGACCGGTCTCTTCCACCAAAGACCTATCACGGGACTACTTTGGTGTCAGTTCGCTTACCTCTAGGGAGTATATATATATATAAGTTCCCGTCGTTCCTATAAGGAGCATGGAGCCTCAACAAAATCTTTCCATCTGGATCTGTTCATGGCGATGTTTTTACTTCGTTCCAGCTATTTGTATATTTTACGCTTCCACGGCAGCCTTGAGGATTCCACTCGATCGCTGTTCTGGCAATATCTGTGACCGGTTTTCGTATGGTGTGACCAATCCAGTTCCATTTTCGCCTTTGTATTTCAATAGTTATTGGGGATTGGTTCGATTAAAGACATAGTCTGTTGTTTGATATGTACACACAGAAAACAAATTGGTTGGGAAACGGTTGCAGTAATAAAATATTGATCAAGTAACTATTAAAAATGTATAGTTCTAACTATTTTTTAACGGTCTAATTTATAAAAAATAAAACCGGTTAATAAAGGCTTTATGAAACGGATTTTCATACAAAATCCTTTTAATAAACCCTTAATTAACATGTTTTATTTTTTATAAATAAGGCAGTAACTCTCTTGATTATTAAAACGATGTTCCAACTGAAATATGATTCCTGCAATTCTTTTATTAGTTGTGATAACTAATTTAATTTAGTTCTAAAAATTAGTACAAATGGTTAGAATCACAACCGAATTTAATACAGGGCAATACTGAATATTGGTCATTGCAATCAATAATTTGCTTTCGTCAATAAATTTTGTAATATAAATGTTTATTCCTTTATTGCAACTTATTATTGATTGTGGGAATAGTTTCAATTCGAGTACAACAAATGAAAATATAATTATTCAGAATTCACAACCAAAAAATAGTTAAAAGCCCCAATTGCTTACTAAATTTTCTGTCAAAATATTTGATAGATTAAAATAATTTTTAATTTTATATTTAAAAAATATCTTTGCGATCAAAAATGGAAAATGTGCAAAAACTTAATAAATAGGGGTAAGTAATTTACGTATTCTTATAGGTATGAACATATACACGTACATATGTATGTATGTATTATTTTTTTTATACCCCGCAAATTATATTGGACTACTTGATCGATTTTGATCCTGGGCTGGTCCAATGTAATGCAAGTATGGACCATGTCATTATTAAGTTTGCAGTGAAACGACATGTCTTCGTTTTTTAACGACATGTTTTCGTTTTGAAGCGATTTCAAAGCTAATCCTCTGGAGTATACCATGGAGTAGTTTTAAGACTCATCCTTTGTAATGCAAGCTGGGTTATATGGTCCTGCCCTAGGACATCGTACTGTAAAATAAGACATTTTTTTCCATTCATTGGGATTACCTTTCGACAAGTCCTTGCCCCTTATGGGCTACGTTTGACCGGTTATAAAAATATATTGATAACGACAATTAAATATCTTGTTATGAACACCAATTATGTGTTAATTCAGTTGCAGCTATCATATATTCGGGTATAAGCACAAATTTGTTTCTAATAACCATACTAACAACTAACCATATCTGTTGTTATGACTGATAGTGTACTAAAATTCAAATGTTGCTATCAAAACTATTGTGCTAAGCAACGAAATTTTCAGTAATTGGAACCGAATTGTGTGATAGTACATGCAACCGACGAAATTCGATTGGCGCCAAATTCGGTTGTGATCACGAATCTGTTTTCTCTGTATATTGTGGCCAAAAGACTCGTAGAATTCTTCTAAGGCATTTGTTAATAAAAACTTGTAGCGCATGTATATAACGAGGGGCCGCATTCCCCGTTTCGCATCCGCATAATAATGTATATCGGATGTTGGAGTTAAAGATTTTTAATTTACCACGGCGCACAGTAGCGCCCGTAGAGCAAACGAGGTTGCAAGAATCAAAATTTTCATGAGCGCCGAGTTTTGTATAAGCCCATGTTATAGGAAACTTTTCAACGATTTCAAATCTGCCACTCTTAATAATATCACATTTTTAGCTTAGAAGATATAGCCGTTCAAAGTTGACCGACTTTCGGTTTTCAAAAAAACACACAATTTTTAGTCAATTTGTTGCGATTTCAGGTGTAATATCACGAAAAATAGGTAACGAATCGCCTTATTTTTTGTTTGCATTGATTGATGTATTTATTAAATGAATAATGATAAAAAAAAATTAAATGTTTGCTTTGTGTTTCTCCTGGTAAATCACTATTTAAAAAATATCCGTTTTTTCACTATTTTTCAACTTTGACGGAAAATAAAAAAAATCTATATTTTTCTATATTTGCCATATTTGCAGAACCTGTTCTTTGATTATTTCTTTACATAATTCAAAAATTTTATCTGCTCGTACGTGCCCGTTTGGCTTCTAAAGGTAAAAAAGGTTAAAAAGACATGGTTGCAGAAATTGTATGGCGTCCATCCCTTATATGTTTTGACTGACAGTAGTTTGATCTAATAGTTTGAAAAAAACTACTCATTGAAATTAGCAGGTACGTACTTCACCTAAACAATACTTTGGCGTACAAATGGTCAAGAACAATATTAACTTATGGTCCCTACAGGTAGGCACAAATCTTATTTGGACACGTGCATAATATCAAAATGCATTATTCAGCCTAAATCCATATGTATGCAGGGAACAGGTAAGTTTTTAGGCATGGTAGCATAAGCCTATATATTGCAAAATAAGCATAATGCCTGGATTAGTCTACGACTGAAAGTTGGCCCAACAATTACTGAAACCATTAAACAGTTTAAGTACTGAAAACATGGCGTTGAAAAATTTTAAATTATTTGAACTGTTTAGAAAGTCAACCACACCAAATTTTTTCACGGAAGCTGCTTTAGAAGAACTTGATAGCTTATACGGAAATATTGAGAGAAGCGAAATTATAAAAAATAATTTTTATCTGATATATGCAAATATTAAGGCAAAATGGGTGAAATCTAATCGAACCATTCAGAACATCAAATCCAAATACGAGGACTGGCTTAATGAAGACACCATCCTGGATATATTGGCAGTAGATAAACCCACCACATCAACCAGAGGAGAAAAAGAAGGCCAAACAAAAGTATTGAGGAGTGTTAAATTTTTACAAGAAAGAAGTTACGAATAGAGTTAGAAAATAATTATAGTTTAGAAATTGTTAGTCTTTTAGATATACCTTCTCTTACGAATTGTGATGAATATTTTACAGAAAATTGAAAAAAATAAATTAAAAAAAAAAAATTATTTTTAAAATGTAAAAATAATTTTTTGTAGTTACCATAAAATTGATTTTTCTACTAATTTTAACTTTGATAACCCATAAGTAGGCCCCTACAAAGCGTAGCGCCCTTTCCAAATTTCATCATTTCATAGGCTGAACAGTTATCTATCATATGCTGTTTAAACTGTTCAATTATCTTATTCGGTTCAAAAGATATGATTTTTGCAACGAAAAAACTCAAATGGCGCCACTGTGCGGCGAGAGAAAGTTAAAAAGTTCCATATCTTTTTAAGTTGCCTAGGTTTGAGTCGCCTTTTTTATTTGATTGGCAATATCTGCACCCGAACCGCCTGATGTTGTTATGCCAACTCTGAGGTAACAAAACTAATTAACCTCCCCCAGAGGCACATTATCAATTGTAAATATGTTTGATTTTTCCGTGTTCATTCGCATCACTTAAGGTTTGCCAATATTAATCTTAAGGCCAGCTCGGCAAGACGTTGCTGTTTCATGTTCATATCGGAGTGTCGGTGAGATAGAAGGCAAATGTCATAAGCATATTCCAGATTATATAGCCGATTTAACAGTCCCCAACCAACACCTCTATTGCCCGACATAGCTTGGCTCATGAAAACATCCAACACAATGTTAAATAAGTGGTGACATAACGCAACCTTGCCGTACTCCTGTACCAACATTAATATTTCTGCTCAGTTTGCCTTCATGCTGAATACGACAACTTGCACTAACATACATGTTTTTAATGAGTTGCGCCATTTTTTGAAGGACACTTTAACATTGAAAGGATTTTCATATTACATTGTGATTGAGAGTATCAAATGCTTTTTCGAAGTCAATGAATATTAGATATAGAGGAGACCGCCATTCGACCGACTGTTAAAATATTATTCTGAGTGTATTGACGTGATCAATACATGAATTGTTTGGACAAAATCCAGCTTGTTGCCTTCTGCGAGTTATAGCATCGGAGATTCTTTTAGTTATTATATGAGTGGTTATTTTGTTAACCATACTGAGCAGAATGATATCTCGCCAGTTCTAACGGCTAGTTAGGTCGCCTTTTTCTGGGCAATTTTATTACAACGCCTTCTTTTAGCTTTTCAGGTGCACTGCACATATATCTTCTATTAAACGAAGAAGGATTTGTGCGCTAGTTTCAGGATCAATTTTGAGAAGTTCCGAAGATATGTTATCATTTCCAGGACTTTTGTTGTTCTTGAGCGTATTAATCGCAGATATTATATCAGATACTGCTGGGGTAGCGGTGGCTATATTTTGAATATTTTCGTGGGTAGTTCAGCTACATATACTTGTAGACTCCTCATAATTTTGCGTCGGGGATAGAATTGAGGAATAAAACTGGTCCCATAGATCACGCTGTTCGTCTTGAGACGTTATAAGTAGGCCATCATAATTTCTGATCATATTAAATTGATTTTTTAGTATTTCTATACCCACAATACCATGAAGGGTGTTATGCTGATGTGTGTACTAGGGGTGGAATAGTGTTATATAAAAATCCTTAGCAGCAAGATTTCGATACGCTAGAACTCTCAATTTTGTGAACTTTGTAAAAAAGACGCAAACGATAGAAAAGCCAAAAAAAGCTTCACAACTGTCCCTGAGTCGCTCCTTGAGGGGTTAAAAAAATAGTCGAAATTGATTTACGTGGTATCGTCCTTGGACCTGACCGCACGGTGCTCCAAACACTGGATCAGTAAAGTGAGACGCTGATCACCGCCCCCTCAAACCCTCCGCCACAAAGCCGTGACTAAGTGAGCATGGGTACCAAATAAAGTAGATGTATATATGGCCACTACTTCCACCTTGGTGAGGTGCGGAGCCTATCTAACACTCCTACCGTTCACATCGAGCAATAAATCACTCTACCCGCGATTTAGGTGTAAACCACAGCCACCACAATACTCCCTGAAGGGCCAACCCATCAGCCAGGCTGGAACCAATATTCCAGGCGCCCCTGACTTCCGTGGTACCGAATAAGACTCCTGTCAGCTTCGTAGAACAAAACTCCTACCAGTTGAGCCCCATAATAGCTCCGGACTGGTGACCGAACAGCATACCGACACCGATGGAGCAAATAACCACGCGAACACAGCCACCCACAAAGTAACATCAAAATGTCCACACTGTGGCCGCAAACAAACGATGTCCAACGATGCACAGCAACTCCCCGCCCTACTGAAAGCCCCCTGCATCAAAAAGATGCACAAACGTGCAAAAGCAAACACAAAAGAAAGGACAACGAAAGCAATAACAAAAAACAACAGTCAATACCAATCAGCACAACCTAAAAACAAAAACTATAAACAAAAAACTGCAATCCATACTAACCAACATGACCCCGCGGCTCACCCCGAAGTCGCCTCCTCCTAAACAACTCCACAGCATACTCCTTCAACCTCACAAGCCCAACAGCAAGAGCACCACCAACATCATAACCACCATCCGTGCGAGCAACACCAAACGCCGACAAGTCACGTATGTCCTCATAAAAAGCACACTCACACAATACATGCACCCAATCCTCAACACACCCACCACAATCACACTCACTCGTATCACTCAAACCCCTCGCACACAGAAAACCATTCAAAGAGCCATGACCCGTAAGGATGTAACCCAAAATCAAATTCTGGGTTCCCAATCACAAAACGGACATCCCTAATAAAGCCAAACGTAACTCTCCCATTCACATGACTATTCCACCTAGATTGCCACCTAAACAGGACGCACTCACTCAACACAGTCTTCCTCTCAGCCAGACCCAATCGAGCCATATTCGGCACCTCCAACCAATCGTGACCGGACACATCAATACCCCTCCTTACCCTAAACGCAACAGACCGACGCAAAATCTCCAGATCAAGAGGAGGAGCCCCCGCCAAGACCTGCAATGCAGAGGTGGACACCGTACGTGGACACGTGGACAGTTCATCCTTTCACCCATCGTGATCCCAAGATACTTAACCTTAGTCGCATACCGAAGGGACACCCCATTCGCCCTCACCACCGGCGGTCTACTAAGAGACAACCTACCTTTCAACAGCACCATAGAAGACTTGTCCACAGCCACCTCAACCCCAACCTCAGCACACCACTCAGCAATCATACGCATCGCCGACTCACCGCCGCTCTCAAGGTCAGCACGGGACCCACCCTCAACCATGACCAACAAATCGTCCGCATACGCACAAACCTTAAAAAGGCGACTCAACCGCGACAACAAAGGATCAATCATAAGATCCCACACATATGGGCCACATATGGAGCCCTGAGGACAACCACGGACAACATCAACCGCAACATCACCATTCACACCGACAACACACGTACGTCTACCAGAAAAGTAGCTCCTCCAGAGACCATACTCCCGACAACCAACCTCACGCAACCTAGCCAGAATCGCAGACCAAGACAAATTGTCAAAAGCACCCTTGAAATCAACAAAAAGGCCCAATACATAGACACCGGAGTTACCATCCACACATCCCTTAACATGAAACCAAGCATCCTCCACACTTCGACCCTTCCTGAACCCAAACTGAAACTCGGACAGACCATCATCACCACACACACCACCAGCAAACTCGCGAACCCTCTCCTGGAGCCTCCAAACCATCCCACGCTCCAGTACTTTGGAAAGTACCGGCAGGACGCAGATCCCCCGATACGACCTCGGCTCGACCCTAACATGATCCGGAGCCTTCAGCAACATAACAACCCTAGCCGACTTCCAAGCACGTGTACAAGAAGTGGTCCGCAAACACCCAGCGAGGGGAGCCCTAGGTACTCCGGTATGGCCCGGTAGATGCATTTACACATCTGCCCGGTCATCCCATCCATACCCGGAGACTTCCTCGCCCTTACGAGACCAACAGCCGAAACAACCTCACTGTCATCCAACGGTGGAGGCACCGGATCCGATTCAAACGAGGGACACTCCAACCCAACAGCCCTCGGAAAGAATTCACGCAACAACACATTCACACACCCAGTCCAATCAGTCACCCCCAACCCTAAGAGCAGACACACAAACCGCCCTACACCTTCCCCTACACATCCTATACACCTTACCCCAAGGATCATCCCGCTCACCATGCACAAACTCACGCCACTCCCTCTCCTTAACACTCACAATCATACCCTTATACTCCCGCAGGCAGCGCAGATAAGCAGACCTACGCACCCCAACATCGACACCACCAGCACGCCTGGACCGCTGAAACATATGCCTCAGCCGACGAACCTCCTGCTTCTTAATGCCCAATTCACGTGTCCAGCACCTAACACCAACCGGATTCGATCTACGAACCCTACCAAGGAGCACATCATTCACACCCCGCACCCATCTATCAAGTAGAGGAACCTGGTCATCCACCGGCAACCCAGAGAATTCCGCAAAGGGAACCGACCGAGCAGCCAGCGCAATCCCCTCACAATACACACGCCAATCAACCCCACGACATCTCCACCTCAATTGCCCATCCGGCGCAACAGCAGAAGACTCACCAGCAAACGAAATCACAATCATATTATGATCGCTGAAAGCACCCGACCGCACTTTCCATTCAAACCTAAAACGCCCAAACGCCGCACCATTCACCAAACTGACATCAATATCACTCACACCCATAGGCCCATCAAATGATACTCAGCACAGGGCGCATTCAGCAACAAAGCACCCCAAGACATGATCCACTCACCCAACAACACATCCCTGTCAACGCTCGAAGAGGCAGAGACCTTACTGAACCACAACGGCGACGTCGCATTGGCATCCACACCGACAATCAGTGAGCGATCACCCGCAAGACGACAAATATGGCTCGATTGAATCCCCAAACTTACAATACAGACTCGCCAGCAACACTCTCCCAAAAACACCCTCAACAGCAATACACACACACTCAATTCCCTCACACTCACCACCATACAGTCAACATTCACATCATTAACAACCACAGCCGAACCCCCTCAAGCATCCGGAAAGGCCCGCATAAATGCAGGCAACCCCCTTACACATCCATCCGTAACATACGGTTCCTGTAACAGCGCAAATTTAACTCCAGCCTCGCACAACTCCTCTCCCAAATCAACCATAACAGCATACGACCCCTGACAGTTCAATTGTTTAATACGACCCTCCATATTATTTTTATTTATTTTGATTTGTTTTTACATTACCAATAACCTAGCCTTAAAGGCCATAATCGGTTACAATTTTCTACTAATAATTGTAAACAAAAATTAATATTTAAATGTATGTATGTATGTATATAAAAATTAAAATAAATTAAAGTTAAAATATAATAACAAAAGTGTTAGATAGCTTCATTAAAATGTAAGAGTTTAAGCTATGAAAAATCTCAAAACAAACGATTCAGAAAAATTATATGAAAATTGTATATGTAAATACATGTACATGCACACACATACATATCTATACACATATATACATATATATATATATATATACATACATACATACACATATGCATGCACACGCACATATGACTAAGTAACAAAATAATGAAAATTTTAATAATGAAGAAAAATATTGAGTGGATATTTGTTAACTCTCAGAGTATAGATAATGATTTATTTTGTGTTCATAAAGAAAATACTACACAACAAACTTCACAGAAATAAATTTTTAAATATCATGAATTTAATCCTTTAATGCATATTCAACACATAAATAGAATCACTTATATAGAAGATTGATTTCCTGAAAGTTCCAGAAAAAGTCTTTTTTTATATGTGTTAGCAGAAACACCAAAAGTTTTCAAAAAGTTAGGCAACTTATTATAAGATCGTGCAACTCTAACATAAAAAGAACGCTCCAATACGGCAGATAATTTTGGTATCTTTAACTGTCTATTCCTCGTTGATCTCCAAAATTCAAATAACTGAATTAAATATCCAGGAGTTTGCAACCTATAAGACTTGTAAAAGTGAACAAGATTTCTAAAATTTATGAACTCTACAAAAGAAAAACCTAAAAATTTTTAAACAAATGGTGAGACATGCTGTCTTATTCTCAACGAGTAAAGATATCGCATAACTCGATTAAAAACCAATTTTACTTTTTTTAGAATATAGCCAACTGTTCCAGAGTACACCTCCAAACCATATAAAAAAACTGGCATTATAAGACCATGAACAATTTGTTTCTTAACATACTTTGGCAACATTAAATCTGTATTGTACAATTTACGTAAAGTAAAATTCACCTTGGATATTATGAAATTAACATGACCTTCAAATAATAATTTAGTGTCAAGTATTACACCTAGGCAGTTAAGACGAATAACAAACTCAATTACACCACCACTAAGAGTAATAGTAAACTCAGAACTACTACATTTGCCAAACAACATAGCCTTAGTTTTACCAGTATAAACTACAAACGCATTATCCAGAACCCAACTATCCAACAATTGAACTGTATAATTGATCACATTTTGCAATACATCAGAAAATTCAGGTGTGCCCTTAAACAAAAGTTGCACATCATCAGCAAATGAAAATGGAAGACACGAATTACTAGAAATTTGATCAAAAAGATCATTAATAAACATTATAAAAAGTAAAGGTCCAAGGACCGATCATTGAGGCACACCACTGTGAACTGGAAGCAAGCTAGAAGCCCGATTACCACTAACAACATATTGACTTTTACCAGAAAGATATGACGATATTAACTTGCAAGCAGAACTTGAAAAGTTATAATATCTGTGCAATTTTTGAACAATTAGATAATGATCTACCCTATCAAAAGCCTTAGTAAAATCTAATGACAATAAAATACAAACTCCTTCATTAGCTAAATTATTGCGAATATTATCTGTTAAGCCAAGCAGTAAAGAGGTAGTACTCCTATTAGCTCTAAAACCAGATTGACAGTAGATAATTATTATGATCAATTTGTTTTAAAATTTGGATCTTCATAAGATGCTCCACAATTTTAGATAGAACAGGCAATGTGGATATCGGTCGTAAGTCGCCAGAGCCAGTTGTTGAATTATTTTTACTTATGGGTACTATCCTCGCAATCTTCCAAAATAACGGAAAATTCGACGTTACCAATATTGTATTGACTAAATGAAGTACATAGCTCCCAATAATTGGCATCAAAATCCTGAGAAACTTAAGCCTAAAGCCATCTAATCCAACAGCATTTGACTTAATTAAATAAAAAGCCGAAACCATTTCGCACAATTCAACTGGAAGAAATGAAAATCCAACTTGATTATAAATTGATCTATCCACTATTCTATTGCTATTATTAATTTGATTGGATGAAAAGACATAATTTAAATCGTCAGGATCAACGTGACCTAACTTGTCATCATTAACTCCAATTCCATGCCTATTCAGGATTGTCCAAATGTCCTTAGCGTTTTTATTCTCAAACATAAAACTATGCACCCTCCTTTTTACTTTCCTAATAACAGATTTTACGCGATTCCTACAGCGACAAAAAACCTTCCAATTACCATTCGTTCTATCCAATAAATAGGTCCTATAAGCAAGGTCCCTAAGAGAAACATTGTATTGAATCTCTGGATCATTAGTCCAAGACTCACTACGATTGCTAAAAAAACGTTTCCTTAAGGGAACAAGAGAATGTAAATTTCCTAAATTATAAGTTAAAATGTTTAATTACTCATCAACATTACTAGTCAGATACATATCATCAAGGTTACAGTCCAACAATGCAAATTGAAAAGAACTAATATCTACCGCATCATAATCATAAAATTGATAAAATCTTCTATGCTCAGATAATAAAATTTCAAAAGACAAAAAAATAAAAGAATGCCGCGTTATACCAGGACATTGAAATTGCCCAGTAGATTTTACTAAGTTAGTAGAAGACACCAAAAAATAATCAAGAAGAGAAGTGGTATTGCTAGTAACATACGTTGCACAGTAGCGCCCGTAGAGCAAACGAGGTTGCAAAAATCAAAATTTTCATGAGCGCCGACGAAGTTTTGAATAAACCCATGTTATAGGAAACTTTTCAACGATTTCAAATCTGCCACTCTTAATAATATCACATTTTTAGTTTAGAAGATATAGCCGTTCAAAGTTGACCGACTTTCGGTTTTCAAAAAAACACACAAGTTTTAGTAAATTTGTTGCGATTTCAGGTGTAATATCACGAATAATAGGTAACGAATCGCCTTATTTTTTGTTTGTATTGATTGATGTATTTATTAAATGTTTGCTTTGTGTTTCTCCTGGTAAATCACTATTTAAAAACTATCCGTTTTTTCACTATTTTTCAACTTTGACGGAAAATAAAAAAAATCTATATTTTTCTATATTTGCCATATTTGCAAAACCTGTTCATTGATTATTTCTTTACATAATTCAAAAATTTTATCTGCCCGTTCGTGCCCGTTTGGCTTCTAGAGGTAAAAAAGGTTAAAAAGACATGGTTGCAGAAATTGTATGGCGTCCATCCCTTATATGTTTTGACTGACAGTAGTTTGATCTAATAGTTTGAAAAAAACTACTCATTGAAATTAGCAGGTACGTACTTTACTTAAACAATACTGTGGCGTACAAATGGTCAAGAACAATATTAACTTATGGTCCCTACAAGTAGGCACAAATCTTATTTGGACACGTGCATAATATCAAAATGCATTATTCAGCCTAAATCCATATGTATGCAGGGAACAGGTAAGTTTTTAGGCATGGTAGCATAAGCCTATATATTGCAAAATAAGCATAATGCCTGGATTAGTCTACGACTGAAAGTTGGCGCAACAATTACTGAAACCATTAAACAGTTTAAGTACTGAAAACATGGCGTTGAACAATTTTAAATTATTTGAACTGTTTAGAAAGTCAACCACACCAAATTTTTTCACGGAAGCTGCTTTAGAAGAACTTGATAGCTTATACGGAAATATTGAGAGAAGCGAAATTATAAAAAATAATTTTTATCTGATATATGCAAATATTAAGGCAAAATGGGTGAAATCTAATCGAACCATTCAGAACATCAAATCCAAATACGAGGACTGGCTTAATGAAGACACCATCCTGGATATATTGGCAGTAGATAAACCCACCACATCAACCAGAGGAGCAAAAGGAAGGCCAAAAAAAAGTATTGAGGAGTGTTTAATTTTCACAAGGAAGAGGAAACTTGCCGATGCCACCAATGACTTGACCACGAAGCAATTATCGGACGCGCTGTCTATTAAATTTACAAAGGATAGTGAAAGAGTTAGGTCGCAGATAACCAAATCTGTTGCTGATGCAAGCCCACTACGACTTAAAAGGATTAAGGAAAGCATTCCCACGCCCACAAACGCACACATTAAAAAGTATGGATCCGAAGAAGCCTTGGCCTTGTTTATGGACTTAGAACTTTCCAAAGAGAAATATGAGAAACTACGGGCATCTTTAACGCGACACGGCGCTGACGTTTTACCCGGATACAAGCATATTACGCAAGCCAAAATAAATTCACGACCACTGCATACGGAGTTTACGGAAGTCTCTGCGAAAGCCAATCTGCAGGATCTCATGGGCCATACAGCAAAACGGTTGTTGGAGAGTCGTCCTGAAAATGAGGTGAAAATTCTTCCTGAGAAGTTGACATTGGGGCTGCGATGGATCATCCGGACAAAGCGTTTATAAGCAAAGGATATCTTCCGATGACGCTACAATATCGGACGGAAATATGTTTATGGCATCTGTTGTTCCTTTGCGGCTTAAATCTGATGTTTCCCTACACTGGAAAAATCCACGTCCGTCATCAGTGCATTATTGCCGACCAATAATGTTTCAGTTTGCAAGGGAATCGGCAGAACTCATAAGGACCACGGTGAAGGACATTGAAGAACAAATAAGCAAGATTAAGCCTACAAAGCTGCAAATTGGAGAAGGAAAATTTATTGAATGCAATTACGAGTTCCATCTGACCATGGTTGACGGAAAAGTCGTAAACGAACTGACAGGAACAACCTCAACAATGTCATGCCCGATTTGCAGAAAGAGTCAGAAGAACTTTGGTAATTTAAACGATTCTACAAATGAGAATTACGAATATGGAATGTCACCATTGTACGCAAGGATAAGGTGTATGGAATTCTTGCTAAAACTGGCGTATACCCTACCACAAGAGGAGGAAAACTTCGATGAAAATACATCAATAAAGGATAAGGAAAAGATCAGAAAGAAGCAAATACAGGATGCTTTTTTTAAACAAGTTGGACTAAAATTAGACTGTCCCAAGCACGGATACGGTAACTCAAACGATGGAAACACTTCTAGGAGATTTTTTGAAAATGATGAGGCAGTAACTAGAATCACTGGAATTGACAATCAAATCGTGAAAAGATTGGGAACGATCTTAGATGTTTTAAACTGCAAAGAAAATGTCAATTCTACAAAATATGGAGAATATGCGTCGAAAACTGCATCTCTTTTAGCAGAAATGTATCCACAGAAGAAGTTTACCCCGACCGTCCATAAAATATTGGAGCATGGCAAAGATATAATTGAGTACCAGTCTTTGCCAATTGGAGAGCTCTCTGAAGAAGCACAGGAGTCTCTTAACAAATTTTATAAAAAATATAGATTGCAGAACACATTCAAAGCATCAAGGGTAAGGCAAAATGAGGACCTCTTCAACATGTTGGCAGCATCTTCCGATCCACTTATTTCTTCCCTGCGGCATGTGAAGTCAAGAATAGAGTTAGAAAATAATTATAGTTTAGATATGGTTAGTCTTTTAGATATACCTTCTCTTACGAACTGTGATGAATATTTTACAGAAAATTTAAAAAATAAATTTAAAAAAAAAATAATTTTTTTTTTAATTTGTTGGGTAATAATTTAAAACATAAAACCCTAAAGAAAAAAAATAAAAACAATCTAAAAATGTAAAAATAATTTTTTTTAGTTACCATAAAATTGATTTTTCTACTAATTTTAACTTTGATAACCCATAATTAGGCCCCTACAGAGCGTAGCACCCTTCATTCACCCTCATTTCATAGGCTGAACCGTTATCTATCATATGCTGTTTAAACTGTTCAATTATCTTATTCGGTTCAAAAGATATGATTTTTGCAACGAAAAAACTCAAATGGCGCCACTGTGCGTTGGCATAGAATTATGTTTTAAGAAGAGATTCAATCTACTACAAATATTTCTAACATTAAAACCTTTATCAACATCAAAAAGATTATTGTTGAAATCTCCCATAATAACAATATTGGAGTAACGCACAAGCACCTCAGAAATCTCCTCTTCAAATGCATCAAAATTACCATGAGGTAAATATACAACACCCACCAACACCTTCACTTCGTTAAAAACAAGTTCAACAAAGAGACATTCAGCAACTCCATAACCCTCACCAACAAATACAACCTTATGTTTTATATTTTCCGGAACATAAAGGGCCACTCCTCCACCTCTACTGTTTAACCGATCATTTCTGTGGCATATATATCCTGATATATTAATGGCATTGGAAGATATTTCATCACGTAGCCAGGTTTCAGTAAAACCAGCAACATTTAAATATCCACCATCTAATATTTTCCTAATTTCATTAAATTTAGAAGGGTTCGGTCTTAAATTAAAACTTGTACAATTTAAATGACCGATGTTAAGATTTTGCTTAAAATGAATTAATTGGGATTTTAAATAACTATTATCACTTACAACATTTCCTAGATTTTGCCTTAAATTCATAGCAATTACAAAATTAAAAATACAGTTATTAAGATAATTAAAAACAAGTAAGAGTGCTATATTCGGCTGTGCCGAATCTTATATACCCTTCACCATTGTGCGAGCAGAACACAGAGCAACTAAATAATTTTTACATATACATACATATTTACAATACTTAAAACTTCATTATAAATGAAATTTAAAAAGCGAAAACTGGTAAATATTTTTTTAAAATTGTTTTGGAACATAACAATATTAAAAAAATATTCTTTTTAAAAAACCAAGATTCGAACCAGGGAACTCACAGTTTCTAACTTAACACACCCCCTACCATGAAGGAACGCTGTTTAAATATCATTAAAATGAAATATAGACCGTTTACTGTTTACAACTCAACACAGTTGTTTGTTTGTTTTCTTTTTGTAAATGCACTGTTGTCATTTTTTATCTCTTTTGGCGAGTTTTTAAGTTGCAAAAAAACACAAAAATTCCTAGTTTCTATTTGTTAAAATTATTTCGTTAAATAGATGAAATAATAAACGAAAAGCATATTGGGCATTATGCTAGTATATGCAAACAAATGCGAAGGGGGGGGGGAGAGATGAGACGACAACCGGATTTAAACTTCGCTTTTCATAAGGACCCAGAATATATATACTTTATAGGGTGCAGAACCTTCGGTGAAGGGTATAAAAAACAAACTTAAATACAAAAAAGAGTAATTTTTGGGATTTCAGTATATTGGTCATAACACTGCTATTTCTATTGTGTTAATGAAGAAATTAGCCATTTATTTTGGTTGTAAGACTTGGACTCGGGAAGATCTATGGTTCCCGAAAATGGGTATTTTCCAAAAAAAAAATTAATATTTTGGTCATAACTTTTTCGTATCTGAACCGATTTTCCCGAGTTTTTCAGAAAATATTTTTATTAATTAAATTTCCGATCTTTCAGGTTTTTATACAATTTTTAATACTTTTTGTATGGAAGGTACCACGCCCACTTCTCCAATCCCGCCCACATTTTGTGGAATGGTGTGTATTTATAACCTTAATGTTTGTACCAAATTTAAAAACTTTGGCTCTTGCCGTTCTCCAGATATACAGAAAAAAGTAATAAAAATACAACAACCACAAGGGATTTTTTGGAAAAATTAGAGGCAGTCGTGGTTTTATGGTCATATCTCAGCCATTGTTGGACCAATCTGGCTGAATTTCAATAGCAAGAAATGGTGGACTATATGTGACATAAATGTAAAACAACCTAGCCGCTATCATGTCTGGAGTCTCCGGAAAACACATATCAAACGTAAGACGGACAGACGGACGGATATCGTTAAATCAACTTCTCTCCTCATAAGGACCCAAAATATATATACTTTACAGGGCCTAAGATCAATATTGTAGAAATTACAAACGGAATGACAAACTTATATATACCCTTTTCCACCTGTGGTGAAGGGTATAATAAATAATTAACAAAAAGCAAATAATAGAAGAATCTACATATAAATAGAAAACAAATTTAATGAAAATAGCAGTTAAACAATCTTTATTAGGCCAACTCAAACCAACATTCTTCTAATATACATATCTATGTTTTTATAATTATATAAAAATATAAAGTACTTTATACCACAGAATACCACAGAACTGAAAAAAGTGACGTGCGAAAAAGGCCCAAATCAGTTGCGAGGCAGCTTTCGAAGAAAAAGACAGAAAGCTTTTTTTTGGTAGTGAAGTGGCAATGTGTAAAAACAGGCAGCAACAATCAACACAAATGGCATGATCAAAACAAAAATAACAAAACACAGACCACGTTAAAAAATGCATTAGTTCAACAAACGTTGTATTTTGTGCAAAAAAATGTATTTATTAATATTTTTTTGTTTTATTATGTTATTTATTTACTGAAATATTATTTACTTGTGTTGTGGTAAACTTAAAAGTTAATTTTTACAAAAGCTTTGCAAATAAATCTCAACTAAATAAATTTGTGTTCACTGTATTGTGAGAAATGAAAAGGGCAGCTTTCTTAAAAAGAGACAAAAAAAAAAACGCAAAATCTTCCGTCTCGTGACAGTTCTGTGGTATTCTGTGCTTTATACAAAGAGTATTACAAAAATATAACACTTAAACAAATTTACATCAACATTAAGTACAATAAGCAATTTTGCTTTGAACTGGCCTAATATATTTTCTGAAAGAATAGCAAACAAATAAATCCAAACATATTAAGAAGTTTCGCAATGGGCAGTACAGTGTCCAACTATGCAAATGTTTTATTTTACTTCACATGCACAAAAACCCCCCAGAGCAAAAATATTAGTTCACATTTGCTTAGCTGCAACAATTGCAAGCAATAATGTTAGACATAATAAGGGATATATTGTTTGTTAAGGAACGACAGTTACAAATGAGATATAACCTTTTTTACCATATTGGTTTCAAAAATAGATGGGGTGGCAAAAAAAACGGCCAATATACCGGTTTTACCCGTTTACACCCTAAAAGGGCAGAATGTAAAAAAGTACCAGACCTTACCGCTTATTTTTCTTAAGAACAACGATAAGTATTACATTGAGTGACCCTGTAGGCTAGCTAGTAGTGAGCAAATCTATCAGCGTCGGGGTTGCGGGTTCGATTCCCAACAGAGACTCTGGTTTCTTTCCTGCAGACAAGCGTAGAGCTTCGCGGGATTAGCTTAGTGAAATAAAAAAAGAAAAATTATTCTAATACCTTCACCGAAGGTAAAAGGGTATATACAATTTTATCATTCTGTTTGTAATTTCTACAATATTGATGTTAGACTCTATAAAGTACATATATATATATATATATATATATATATATTCTGGGCGCTTATAAGTAGCGAAATTGATTTAACGACTTCCGACTGTCTGGCCGTCTGTTCGTTGAAATGTGTTTTACGAAGATCCCGGATGGGATCGTTGGTAGTTCTTGACTTATGTCACATATAGTCGGCAATTGTTTGCTATTGAAATTCAGCCTGATCGGTCCACAAATGGCTGAGATATGAGCCAATAACCACGACTGCCTCTAATTTTACCCAAACATTTCTTGGTGTTGTTGTTTTTTATTTTTTTTTTATTTATATCTGGAGAATGGCAGGAGCCCAAATTTAGGTACAAGCATCTTGGTTATCGAAACAGAACATCGGTCGAAATGTGGGTGGGATCGGACAAGTGGGCGTAGTACTCCCCATACAAAGATATACATTTTTATATATCTGGCGAACGGCAAGAGCCAAACTTTCTTGATTAGGTAGAAGCATCTTGGTTATCAGTTCACAGCATCCGACAAGTTGTGGGCGTAGAACAAAGTTAAATTATTTTTATTTAAAGTGCGCTGTTTATATAACTTTCTGTTTTCTTCGCACAATACAATGGAAATATAAGGTTGCCGAATTTAACCGTTTTTACACATTTAACATTCGAATTTCCAAAAACCCCGTCTTAGTGGATCGATTTGGGGAGAGACAAATTTTCGGTCCAAGTTTCGAGTATAAAAAACTCTTATCCTACCGAACCGATGTTGCTGGACTTTAATCCCAAACTGCTAGGTATAACTCGAAACAAGTTGACACCAAAATTTTTCTTTTATTTTTAGTTTTTTGAAAGTGAGCATTTTTTATGGGTACTTGGATGAATATTAAAATAGTTACATACGGAATGATAAACTTAGCATACCCTCATTCAGCACTATTAGTGGAGGGTATAGAAAGAGATGAACTGTTAGGTCCATCAACTATTGCCTTTTAAAGCGGTTGTGTTAGTAAAATTGTCGTTGTGATTATTTTTTTTTTTTTTTTGTTTCTACCATAAATTTTTTCGTAGATCTAAAACACAAAATAATTTTCCTAACTCCAAGATGATCTAAACAGTTTGAGCGTATGGTGTGAAATTAATTTGATATATATCGAATACTATCAACAAAGCCAAAGGTTTCCTTGGATTTGTCAAACGCTTGGGGAAGGAGTTTGACGATCCCTATGTCATAAGCTAATAATACATTTCATTAGTGACCCCTTTTCTGTTATACGCCTCGTTCCTCTGGGACCCCCAGTATGAGTTTCATGCTTAAAAAAAGCCATTTCTTTTATTCTGTCTTCGAAAACTCCACCGGAATCCAAATATCAATTTTCCTCCTTATGAAAACCGTTTAAAACTAATTAATCTACCAACCTTAAAAAATCGGAGAATACAGTAAACGTTATATGAACATCCAGAATAGTGAACAACAACATATTTACACATGATGTTCTAATGAGTGAACATAACATATCTCTATTATGTGAACAACTTGCAACCGTTTGATTTTTTTGTAACTATTTGTTGTTAAGGGTGTTTTTTTAGAGTATCACAACTTTAAGTTGGCATCACTGCTTTATTTGAGTACCAATTTAACAGCTGATAGTTGCTTTTTGTTTAGTTTGCGTTAAAATTTCATTATGAATCGACTTATGGCTTTTTATGAATCGAGCATCGCGCAAATTGTTGACATTTTTAATCAAAATAGTTCGGCGAATGAGCTGAAGCACAAATTTATATTGATTTTGAATTTCTACTTAAAATGTTATTTACCGATGAAGACCATTTCTGGTTGAATGGGTACGTACATAAGCAGAATTGACGCATTTGGAGTGAGTACAATCCACCAGCTTTTGTCGAAACACCATTACATCCACAGAAAATAACTGTTTGGTGCGCTTTATGGGCTGGCGGAGTTATTGGCCCATATGTCCTTAAACACGCCAGCCGTGGCGGTCATATGGCAGAAATCATATTTAAATTTTATACAATTTTCTTTCCAATAAAGCCCGTTTCATTGATATTAAAAATATATTTCATTGTTCTATAATGCTTTAAACTTGTGTCACTCTATAAAAAACACCCTTTATTAGAAATCTTTTCTTTCCCGAAATAAGCTAGCAAATGTATATACGAATGCAAAGAAACATTTTCAAGATGGTTGGTGTTTGTAAAGTTTTTGCTTGGAGTGAAAAAAATATATCTGATAATGATATTTGGCATTGCGAAAATGCAGGGACAAGGCATTTCAGAAATCCCTTAAAGCAAAAACATATAACCGACTACTTTCATGTAAATACATTTATTATTAACAAACTAATTTAAAATATGAACTTAATATAGGTTATGTATGTACACATATTAAAAATTATTTTGAATACTTATTTTATATTGTCTCGATTATGTGAACTCTTCCATTTAGTGAACAGGCCCTGTCTGAATTAGTTCATATAAACGAGCGGCTACTGTATATGAACATCTCCTTTATGCTGAATTTGTTAAACGGTAAAATTGTCTCAGAATTTCTACTTTGTGAGGTTAAGTTTTCAATTCCTATTCGTCCTTCCAGACATTATATTCCCCTATTCACCTAACCGCAGAACGAGCTGCGAATTTTACAATTTTTATACGTATATTGATTTTACTGATCTTATTGGCGTCAAAAATATCCTCTTAAATGTCTACAGATAAATTTAATGCTACACTTTTATTTTATGAAATGTACTAAAGTATCTAAGTTTATTAAATTTAGGCATACTAGCCAGTAGGAATTTGTAAACAATTAGTTGGATTCCCTTTTAAATGGAACTTTAACTGAAAACTTGTTCTTCTTTATATCTTAGCAAAATGGCGCTACAAGCCATTAAACGCTCTGAATAATCGTTTAAATTACTATTTCGAATATGATGTACTCTTAGATCAAAATAAATTTTTAAACAAGATGTACCTTATTTGAATATAAAAAATCTTTTTCCATAAAAAAAATTTTTGGAATAATCAGCGTCTCTGTTTCAATATAAAAAAATATGTCTCATATAAAAGAACATTTTCATAGGAAAAAATAATAAAAAAAATTATTTTCAACTATTTGCATTTTAATGACACATTAATAATTTCTTCTGTTTATTTCTCTATCACACTTTAGTTGTTTATCTACTAAGAGTTACAAATACATTAACAAATTATATTCTAAAACGTAACTAGTTGAGCAATAGTAACTAGAACTTCAGCCCGTTCTTGCAGCCCCCGCACTGATATACCAGCTCTCTCCCGGGGGTTACTCTCTTATTTTTTTGTTGATTGCTGAAATGATAAGACAATATGACAAACTATTATACATTTTAATACGTAAACAATTTTAAAAAAGTATAAATACGATAATTTCTAAGACATCTACACATTTAACTTTTAAACGTTGTGTTGAAGTATCTGTTCATCTCTCTGAAGCAAGTCTTTAAAAAGGATACCACAATAATGAACTTGAACTTAATTGCAAAAGTCCTTATAATTTGCCTCGGACTACTAGAGGCAGTATCAAGCACCCCTACGGAATACACGGCATCTGATGGCCAGAAATATCTTATTGAACTGGAACAGACGGTAATTTCCCATAAAGATTAAAAAAATAAAAGAAATTAATAAATTTAAGTTTTAGCACAACTGGTTTGCGGCCCGGCATAAGTGCGCCCGCAGTGATTATCAACTTATTGAAATTGATTCCGAAGAAAAAAATACTGTTATTACTACTCTATTGAAAAAGGTTGCTAAAGGGCGTCCCGTAAACTTATGGATCGGCGGTAATGATGAATCAAATTCTAAAGGAAACCGTAATCGGACTTTTATCTGGTCGGCCACGGGTGAACCATTACATTTCACCAATTGGGCGGGCATTAATCCAAACAATGGCAAAACTCGGGAACACTGTATACAAATATGGTCTAAAAGCCGTAATTACGGATGGAACGATTGTGATTGCAACAAGCCACTGGGTTTCATTTGTGAAGTTAATAACTTTAAAAAAAAATTCAATAACGATCTTAAACATAAATGTGATGTGGTTAAAAATATCACTTCATCGATTTCCGATGAACTGAATCAGGCCCAGGAACAACAACTTTCCGAAATCGATAGTAAAATTCAAGATGTAGAAAGAGTGGTAGACGATTGGAGGGCACAGATAAAGCAGCTGCAAATTAAAACACAGATGACCATACAAAAAAAACTGGATGAACAAGAGAAAATGGTTCGGAAAATGTTCCAAAAAATACTGCAACATTTCTTTATACTGAATGTGCAAATAGACATTTCGTCAGCGGATGCCAGAAATGAATTTGGTAAAAAAATGAATGGAAAACAAGATGTAATAAATAAAATTTGTTAAAGCATACTAAAATTTTTAATAAATATGTACATTTATATTTTCCAAAGGAGTTTTTATCTTTTCCCATAAATATAACAATTTTTTTTTTCTTTTTCTCAACGTTTTATTTTTGATTATTATCTTCCCTGCAGGAAGACACAGTAACTAGTACTACTGACTTATTATACCCCAGACAATGTTATTTACTTTAGACATTTAACATGCGCTTGTCATTGAAAATCTACTACTTTTGTAAACTTATGTAGACATTGAAACCAGAGAATCACTGGTACATTTTAGTAAATCAAGTCTACACTTTTGGTACGAAAACGAATTCATAAAAATCTTTTTTTATTATATCTTCAACTTTTATATGAATTATAGTTCTCTATTGATAAAAGAAATTTCGTATTTAAGCCAAATAGAGTGGTTGACACTTCGTTGATAATGTATCCAAAATAGTCGACAAAACTGGTTACTTGGAGACACTTGCACCGAGGTTTCCTTTAGGGTTAATATTAAGAATTTGTTTGTATGTATGTGTTTTGGAATTTAATTTAATTAGAGATTAAAAATTAGATGAATGTTAATTTTATTAAATAAAAAAAACACACTGTTTATCTTTTTAAATCGATTTTATTGTTTTCTCTGCTGTGGTAATGCACAGCAAGACAACTAAGTATAAGATACAACTGACAACTATATTTTTTGATACTTATTATTTATAGTAATTATAAAGTATTAATTGAAGAATGAAAAAGAGAGATCTCAGCAATTTATTTAGACAAAATTATGGGGAACTTTCAGTGGCCTGATACAGTTCTGTGAACTCGTCGGTCGATTGACCTGATTTGTTATTTCTTTGTTTGGTGTTCGCAAATAATTCCAAAGAATTATTTGGATTGTGGCGGAAGTGTTACACGCGCCGATATGACAACGATCTTATAAATGTTGAAAGTAATACAAACATACATATGTATTTCAATGTTTGTATGTTTTTGTTTAGTGTTTGCAAATAATTTCAAAGAATTATTTGGATTGTGGCGGAAGTGTTACACGCGCCGATATGACAACCGTCTGGAAAGAAATTTTATACAGTAATTTTGACTTAGCTGCACAATCTCCTTTGCACGATTTTTTGTGCATTTAAATCAAAAATGCAGCTTTCTTAAATGTATTTAGCTGCCTTAATGTGCAGGTACGCAATTGTGGTTACCTGCATAAAAGTGCAGCTAAAGTAAAGTGTTTGAAAGAGGAGTAACAACGTTTTTATTAATAAATTGATAATAGAAATGACGTTCAAACAACCTTTAGTCATTTGCTATGCATTTTTATAAAGAACGTGATAGCCAAACTGGTAACAATAAAGTGTGGAACAGAAAAGTCGCTGTAGTAGAGAAAAAAGTTAAGAATAGCGCTGCAAGCTGTCAAAAGTTAAAAACGGCAAAGTAGTGTCAACAGAACGCAGTTGTAGTAGTCGTTGCCGTTGAAGCGCAAAATTTAAAATTTTGAACTTTGTTTCTCTATACTACTACAACTTCAAATACTACTACAACCACTTTATTCTGACCTAAGATTTGCTATTCCTTTCATATAATCGTGGTAAAGTTGCTATAACCACATATGCATACATGTAGGTACATGCAAACAAAATAAATAAATTATAATGATGCCAATTTGACTTAAATTAGATATTTATGTGAAGAAATGGCCACCATATTTTTTCATGTGTGCAGCTAACTTTGATGTTTTATATGAAAATATTTTACCGCTGACCAAAAATATGAAAAATGTGCAGGTATACAAAATGCACGTAAAGAAGGATTTTGAAGAATAATTACAGAAAATATGTATTTTGGGCAGTTAAGTCAAAGTGCAGCTAACTTGAATTTTTTGCATCAAAATAATTTTAAAATGTCAAACATTTTGGGCATTTATCTTAAATGTGCAGGTAAAGAAAGTACACTTAAAAAAGGAATTTGTATGGGATTATAAAGAATAATGCCAAAAATTATCAATTTTGTGCAGTTAAGTCTAAAGTGCACGTAAATAAAAGGCAGTTAAGTCAAAACTACTGTAATAAAAGTACATACAAACATACATATGTATGTCAATGTTTGTATATTTTTATATTGTGAACATTGGTGTGGCTGTAACGCCCCCACTGTTAGTTCGAGGCTCCGACGACGATAATATGTAAATTCTATTGTTCATTCTTATGTAGATTAGGATAATAATAGATACAATGACAACCAACGCACTTACATTACTACTGATATTTAGTATATGATTACTTAATAGTTTTCTGTTTATCCGTGTCATTGTGTTGTTAAATTTTAGTGGATCTAAGTGTAAGTCTGGAAGGGATTCATTATTTTCTTTAATTTTTAACATGAACCTTTCTATAACAAACATTTCTTTAACATTAATTTTATAATTTTCATAGGATCTGTGTTCTGTTTTTACATTGCAGTTTTCGAATTTAATTAAGAATGTTTTAATTTTGCCAAAGTTTACAGTGGTGTTACAATTAGTTTCGATTTTGCTTTTAAAATTCTTAAATATTAGCAATCCAGGATATATTTCTCTTTCCTCTTCCATAATTGACATATTCATGTTACAATTTGGTTCTTTGTTATTTACAATATTTTGGATGCAGTTATCCTTTATTTTACGTAGTTTCTTATAATCAAAAGTGTCGCTATTATAGGTTTCATTATTATGTATTAGAAAAGTATTATCTTTTAAGGCTAGTGATCTGTTAAATTTATTTGGAATTGGTTCAATTAAAACTTCAGCAACTGTCTCGTTTAAGAATCTAGGAATTTGTAGAGTAAGTATAACTAAATTATGTCTGTATTTTACAGAAATATTGGTATGGATGTAGGATTCTATATTATCCATGAGCTCGTATTCCTCTTTTGTCAATATGTCGGATGGTATTACTCCTAGTCTAGAGTTAAATATAGCGTGTCCTTTTTCGTCTACATGGTTTATCAGTAAGTTCAAATCGTTATTAATTCTGAATATGTTTTCTAGGAATGTGGTTTCGTCTTCTAGGTTGAGGATTTTATTTCCTATGTATTTTTTAAAGCGGTGAATATATGTCTGTGTAATATGTTGTTGGTTATTAATGTGTGAAGTTATATTAGAGACTTTGTTCGATAATGTCGTACTTAAGTAAGTCAATTGGTCTATTTCTAGTGATGTCTCGTTATTAAATTTGTCTATTCTGGAAAAGTGGTTTAATATGTTTTGTTCGTCATCGCTGTCCATTGTCCCTGTAACATATTTTAGTTCTTTTCCTATTATGTTAATAAGACCACGTTTCTGTCTGAATTTAGGTATGAGGTTAGAAATCTTTGTCCTACAAAGGTCCATACTTTTCCCAATACTTTCTAGTAAAGGGGTAACGTTAGAATATGTATTTCCTAATTTTTGTATATTATTATTTTTTATTATTATTATTTTATTATTTATTAATAGATTAATAGAATTCATTTAATATATTTATCTATATTGGGCTGAACGTTTTCGTTGTAAGCCCGATTGGCATTGTAATATTGTATTTATATAATTCATTGGTATTTACAAGCTTATATTTATATTTAAAAATCAAAAATCAAATTCATTTGTTAGCAGTTTTCTATATTTTAAACATACTTGAATGTATTTGTATAAAGCAACATAATTGTGACCATTCAAAATATTAAGTACTTCGCTTATATTAAGTTGTATATAAGTTGTATATTAAGTTGCTTATATTAAGAGATTTCTCCTATATACATTAAAAATTGGACAAACTCCAACAAAATGAAAAGTATTCTCAGGTTCATCAAGGTTGCATATTGTACATGTGGTAACAGTGTTATTTCGGAAGCTTCTGGCATTTAAATTGAGCAATCCACCTCTTGCTTTAATTATCAAACTAATAATATAAGGCGATAAATTTGTCGTGAGTGCTGGCACGACATCAAAACTTAGTTGCGAGTATAGATCGTGATGCTGGGAGTTGACTGCACTTCTTAAGTTATCTTCACGTTCTTTAGTTTGCAGTAATTTTAAAATGGGTTTCCAATACGTACATAAAGGTCTGTTAGAATTAGCTGGGGTAAATTGTAGATTTTGACATAGATTTAACCATTCTCTTGCCCAACACACATTTCGAGATATAATACACTCTGCTAAAATACGTGGAAGTCGTCGTTGACTTAAATTTAAAACTTTATTTATATAATTAAAGTGCAGTTTCAAAGTCGAAATATAAAGTGAGTCAAGGTTAGTTTCCAAATGTAGCATGTAATTGGGTGTTGTGGGGGGCAGGTACAACATTTTTTTAATAAAAAATCGAAACAGCTTCTCAACAACATCGTGTTTTTCATGTCCCCATATTTGAGCCGCGTATAACAAAATAGATCTACAGGCTGCGTTAAATATTTTTAGCTTATTTTTGATCGATATTTGTGGGTTTGTTATATATTTTGACCAAGTGGAATTTATTGCCAGCTTTGATGTCGTTAATTTGTTACTTAAATGTGTTTTAAAGGACAGGTTATATGTGATGGTTATCCCAAGATATTTGTAGCTGTTCACTATTTCCATATTTTCTGTACCATATTGCCAATTCAAGTTCGCAGACATACGTGATCCTGAGCGAAATACTAATACTTTAGACTTTTCTAAATTAACTTTTAAACACCACTTAGTACAATATGAATGCAAGGCATTAATCATGTTTTGCAATTCAGTAGGTGATTCCGATAAAATAACTATATCATCCGCATAAAGCAAAAGTTTAATATTATTGTCTGCAACCTTAACACCGCATGGCAACACATCAATAAGGTCATTAATATATAATGAAAACAATAGTGGGCTTAAAATGCAACCTTGTTTTACACCAAGTTCCACAGTAAATGAATTCGAGAGGGAATTGCCGTCCCATATTTGACTTTTAGTGTTCTCATACGATTTCTGCAATATTCTTATTATCTTAGATGACATACCAAGACATGATAATTTATAAAACAGGCTATTTCTGGGTATCGCATCGAAAGCACACGAGAAATCGACAAAAAAAGCATACGTTCTTTTACCATTCAATTTATTCAAGTTAACTATGCTTATCAAATTAAAAATATTATCAACGGTTGAATAATGTTTTCTAAACCCGGCTTGATATTCGCTCAATACATTGTTGCTTTCTGTCCATTCTGTTATTCTATTTAGCAAAATTGTATTAAAAATTTTGCACAAAGTGTTGATCAAGGATAAACCACGATAATTCGTTGGCAAGTTTGGATCGCCTTTTTTAAAGAGTGAAACTATAATTGAATTTCTGAAGCTAGATGGTATTGTTTCTTGTAAAAATATTTTGTTGAATATTGTTAATAACTCAGTTAACTCAGTTAAATAACTCAGAAGCATGCGGGGGCATATTTGTAGAACTCATAGCTAACACCATCTTGTCCTGGAGCTTTGTTTTGTGTAAGGGATTTAATAACTGTATACAATTCACAGAATTCAATGGGCGAGTCTAGCAGAGCATCGGTAAAATACGGCATGGACCAGCTCATTGCATGTAAAGTTTCATTATTTTGTAGTAAAGTACTGAAGTGAGAATAAAAATCATTTGTATTCAAAATTCCTTTAACAATGTATCTAGATGGTATCAATGATTTAGACAGCTTCCACCATTCGCTAGAACATCTAACTGTATTTAGTAGCTCAAGGTTCTTGCTGTATAATTCTAATTTCTTTGTATTACAGAGTCGCAAGTATTTATGTCTAGCTGTAATATAACGACGTCTATTTCCAGTGGTGTAAGTCATTCTATAGACTTTCAGCTTCTCTAGCATACATTTACGGGAACGCCAACACGCCCAATCAAACCATTTTTGCTTAGGCTCGAATATACTTCTATTGCTAGGTTTTACGTTTGCCAGTTTAATTTTTCTCGTTACTGCTAGTACTAATTCGTCTACCGTGACCTCCGTATGTAGGTTAATCTGAGTAGATAGTGCCCTAAGGTTTTCTGCATATTTTAGTGAGTGTTTATTATGCCAACGTAGTTGGTATATTGTCGTTTATCGTGTTTGCCGTGTCTATGTATTTGGTAGTGTTGATTACATGGATAACCTTTATATAGTAGTCTACTATGTTCACGTCTCTGGTTTTTATGGGTAGGTATCCATGATTATTGCTCAAGTCTTGTACGTCCAGAACTTGTGGCTTAACGGTCCTTATTAGAAGTAGAATAATTAGTGGTTTCATCATCATGAATCTGTAAATAACAGGGAGGTTACTGCAGTGCCCTTTTCCGTTTTAAATGAGATTTATAATATATATGCCCATTTTTTGTGATAACATGATTGTCGTCGAACTCTGTGACATTAACTTTACGGAATTTTGAGTGATTTTTTCCCGCTCCTATCTTGTTTTATGTAAACGTCCCCGGTACGAAGTTCTCAGTCTTCGCGGTTTTGATTAATTTTTTCTATCGTCCTACGTTTTGTGTTTTGGATTTTATCTTTTATCAATGGATAGTTATCTTGCGTTATCTTTCCGTTTATGAAATCTGAGGGTCTGTACCCGGTCGTGGAATGAATGGTGTTATTGTAAAACGTTATTATCTTGTTTAATTTCTCTTCAACGGTATCGATCTCTTTGTCAGGATCGTGTCTGAGGATTCTAATATGTTCATTAACTGTGTTATGCAGGCGTTCAACGTCTGAATTAGATGAATGATTATTATTCGATGTAAAGTGGATCTCTATATTTCTTTCTTTGAGGAAATCCTTTAGAGGTAGGGCTTTAAAACCCAACTCGTTGTCTGTAACAATTTTTTTTATACTACCCACTATGCTCAGATACTGAGTAACCGCTCTCTTAAATTCTATCCATGTTCGGTTTTCTATCTTTATTGCTTGTGCAAATTTGCTAAATTTATCTATAAAAGTCAGGAATAAGGTATTTCTCAAGCTATAAAAAACATCAATATGTACAATTTGTCCAGGTCCACTTGGTGTCTCGGTGATGTGGAGTTTTGGTCGTATGGGGTTCCTCTCATATTTTTCCCTATTACAGACGTCACAATTATTAATAAATTGTGTTATACGTTTCCTAAGTTTGGGGTGATAAATGCTATATTTTAATTGCTGGAAGTTTTCATTTATACCTCTATGATTATTTCTCATGCGTTCTTTCCTGATATGTTCTACCAGTTCGTTTTCATCAAGAATATCCGTAAGGATGTTGTTACATTTAATAACCTTAAATTCATTACTTTGTCCGAAGTATATTGAAATTGTTTTTTCGAATATTTCATAAGTTTTAGTGTCTTCGATAAAGGCAGCGTTCAGCTTTTTGGGATCAAAGTGATTCTTAATTATCAACAACATTGTGGCTTCGTCGAAGTTTTTTGCGGTAATAAGTTTCCTGATGTTATTGAAAATTTTTTGGTTTCTTATCTTTAGAGATCCTGACCCCACCTTTCGAATTATTATTTGGTTTCTGTACATATTTATAGGGCCATTTTTCTCTGTAATAACGCTAGTCATGAATTGCTCGAAAAAGTTTACTTGTAGTTTGATGCGGGAGAGCGCGTCAGCGTTTCCATTATTCGCACCCTTTTTATATTTTATAGTAAAGTCAAATTCTTCTAATTTAAGTCTCCATCTAACGAGTCGTGAATTTGGTTCTTTGATCGAGAATAGCCATTGTAGTGGCTGGTGGTCAGTGTGGATAGAGAATTTTCTACCGAATAAGTATGGTCGAAAGTATTTTACAGCCCATACTATAACAAGAAGCTCTTTCTCTATCGTACTATAATTAAGTTCATGTTTGTTTAGAGTCCTGCTTGCGTAGCATATAGCATGGTCTTCTTGTGATAAGACCGCCCCTAATGCGAAATTGCTGGCATCGGTATTCAAAACAAAGGGCTTAGAGAAATTTGGGTATGCTAGTATGGGGTCATTCACAAGTAGAGTTTTTAAGGTTTCGAAACTTTTCTGATATTCAGTGTTATGAAAGTCAATTTTAGCGTCCTTCTTTAAATAGTTCGTCATAGGTTTTGCTATTCTGGAGTAATCTTTAATAAATTTTCTGTAGTACCCACTAAGTCCTAAAAATTGTTAAATTTGTTTTGGGCTTTGGGGGATCGGGTATTTTAATATGCATTCCACCTTTTTTGGATTTGGTCTAATACCATTTTGAGTCACAATGTGGCCAAGAAATTCTGTCTCACGTTTTAGAAATTCGCACTTGTCGATTTGTATCTTCAAGTTTGCAACTTTTAGTCGATCTATAACTAAACGTAGTGAATTTAAATGTTCGTCAAGAGAGGTTGAGAAGACGATAATGTCGTCTAAGTATACTAAGCACACTTTATTTACCAAATCCCTCAGGATGTTATTCATTAGACGTTGAAAAGTGGCGGGTGCGGTTTTCAAGCCAAATGGCATACGAAGGAATTCGTAGTGCCCTCCTTCAACTGAAAACGCAGTTTTATGGATGTCGCTATCTGCAATTTCAACCTGGTGAAATCCTTTAGCGATATATGGTGTAGTGAAATATAGACTTCTCCCAAGTTTATCCAAGATCTCATCTATGTTTGGGATGGGGTATCTATCGTCCACAGTCTTTTCATTAAGCTTACGATTTGTCTGATAGAACAATTGGGAGTATTTGTTTATTAATCGCGAAAATTTCGTTTTTCTTCAGAGTTCAGATCAGATGGACTTATCCGGTTATTTATTTTTAAAATATTTTGGTTATAGTCTGTTACTGCTTTGTATTAACGTAAGATGTCGTTCCCAATTATACCATCATATGTGTTATGGTATTTACATTCGAGTAAATCCAGTCTTGTGGATTTCCTAGTTCCAAAAACAATGGCACTTTATATACCGTGTTTGTTTTCACATTGTTTTGCAATGTTTTGAGGTTTACTGGTGGTACATCAACCTTCCATTTGGAGTTGCATAACCCCGGATTGATGATTGAGTGCGTGGCACCAGTGTCAATTAAAAATTTTAGGTCGCCCTTTAATACTATATGTGGTAATTCTCCGGGGAGGCTACTAAAGGAAAATTTTGGGGGGTTTCGAAAGAATCAGTATCTTGTATTTCTTGTTGGTCGAAGTATTGTTCGAATGATGCCTCTTGAGGTATATATGACTCTTCGGAATCGTGAGCGAGGTTTACGTCCATTAGTTCAGGGACGGGCAAAAAATTATTTCTTTGATTTGGTTGTCCATTTTGATGGAAGTTTGGTATGTTCGGGCTATTTAAATTTCTTTAGTAATTCCGGCTATTAGGGTTCTGTTGGTAATGAGAATTATGTTGTCGCAAGTTCGGATTACTAAAGTGTCTATGGTTATTTGGGTTCTGCTGATAATGTGGGTTATAGTGCTGGTTTGGCGCTTGGTGGTTATTTGTCCTTGTATGGGAATTCTGGTACATTTGTCTGTTACTCGAATTACTATGTCCGCTAGATTGTCTATTTAAGTCGTTTTCTATTTTCAGTCTATTGTTGGTACCGTATGAATTGTTACCTGACTTGACTGTTTTATTACCGTAGTATGCATAACCAGACTTGAATCGAATTTCCATGGCATCTTCTAGGGTGCTCGGGTTACGGCAGGCTAGAATAGTCCTCATGGGTTCTGGTATTTTTTTCTTTGAAGATATTCAAGGCGCTTTGCATATCATGCTGGTTTTTTTATTCAAACTTCTTAATTTATCTTTTATTTCGTTGTAATATTCAAGTCAGAGAATACTAACTGTGACATTTCGTCATATTGTCTGAGAAGTGGGTATACTCTATCCACTAGGGTTATAAAATTATAAAGATCACGTTTGTCCCCATTAAATTCGGGAAGCCTTTCAAGGTATTTGATGGGGTCAATAACAATGGTTGGAGGGTTGGGCTGTGTCATTTTGCTAGTGTGTCTATTTAAATTGAAAACGGAAAAGTCTTTCAAAAATGTTGTCTTGGCCTAATGGGGCGTTGTCTTCGTCGTCTTCTAACGGTACGTCTTTCTTGAGTGTCGCTATTGTTTCTTTGTCCAATATGTTCGTACACCTCGGTCAGGTAGCTGTCGTTTGAGTCAAATCCTGGGTCCAGTTCTATTGAATGTATTCCTAAAAATTGGTTTGTTTGTTCAAACTCGGGATCGGAAACGTAATCCGATGTTGACTCTACTGATTCCGTGTCACTCATAAGACGTATATGTATATTATACTATTAATACTTAAATGAAACTTACTATGCTATTGTTCACGAATTTCCTGGTCCTTCTTCCTTGGTTTGCTGCAACTCGTGTTGTTGTTGTTCTGGTTTCTCACTTCTTAGCTCTACTTGTTTCCCACTGCTCACGAATTTCTTGGTCTTCTTTCTTCGGTTTGTTGATTTGATTTCTGTGGTCTCTTACTCTTTAGCTTGACCTGGTTTTCGCTGCTGGTCTTCTCTTTTCGGTTTGTTGATTTGGTTTTAAGTAAAAAATTTTATGACTGTGATTTTTAAGGGTATCACTTCTTTAATTTTTGTCCTTTAAAATTTTTATGACTGTGTTTCTTAAGGATATCACTTTTTCAATTTTTGTCTTTTAAAAATTTTATGACTGTGTTTCACTTTTTAATTTTAGTCCTTTAAGAAAAAATTTTATGACTGTGATTCTTAAGGATATCACGTCTTTAATTTTAGTTTTTTTTTATTTAAAGGTTGTTTTTCCTTAGTATTGTAAGGACTACGGCACTATTGTTCCCGACTTTTTTCAGGTTCACGGTTTAGTCCTTGGTAATGCAAGGTTCGCTTATTGCAGATTCGCGTAGTTTTCATTAATATGAAAGAAAGAGTATTATCCTTCCGCGAATCCTACCGACTGCGCCAATTAGATGAATGTTAATTTAATTAAATAGAAAAAACACACTGTTTATCTTTTTGAATCGATTTTATTGTTTTGTCTGCTGTGGTAATGCACAGTAAGACAACTAAGTATAAGATACAACTGACAACTATATTTTTTGATACTTATTATTTATAGTAATTATAAAGTATTAATTAAAGAATGAAAAAGAGAGATCTTAGCAATTTATTAAGACAAAATTATGGGGAACTTTCAGTGGCCTGAAACAGTTCTGTGAACTCGTCGGTCGATTGACCTGATTTGTTATTTCTTTGTTTAGTGTTCGCAAATAATTCCAAAGAATTATTTGGATTGTGGCGGAAGTGTTACACGCGCCGATATGACAACGATCTTGTAAATGTTGAAAGTAATACAAACATACATATCGTTACCTAAAACGCAAAAGGCCCTAACTAACAAAAAATAAAAAATCGACTTTTTCATGAAATCTGATGAATTGCATCAACACTAATGTCCACAATAAATTTTGGAATCTTTCAACCAAAATTAGCGCTTTTATTAACAAAAAACAAACGGCCCTATCTACAAAAGATTATATGGATACACGCTAAAAGACCTTACTAACAGTTTGCATAATATGCAACATTGTCAATTGTCAAAACAACTGGTAGGTTTTACAAGAAAAATAGAAGGAAAATAAATTATAAGCAGTTTTAGGCAATTTATCAATTAACATTTTGAATAGTAATTTGCTTCTCCTGTAAAATTTTCAAAATGTTAGATAGGGCGTTTTGCGTTTTAGGTAACGATATGTATGTCAATGTTTGTATGTTTTTGTTTAGTGTTTGCAAATAATTCCAAAGAATTATTTGGATTGTGGCGGAAGTGTTACACGCGCCGATATGACAACCGTCTTGAAAGTAATTTTATAATAAAAGTACATACAAACATACAGTGGGGAGCAGAGGTGAGTACATGTTTGTATATCTTGCAAGTAGATAGGTAATGGGGATCTTGGACTGTGTCCGTTTCCGGTAATGAGAAAAGTAATATGGATTGCAATGACTTATCCAAGTTCCGAACCATTTCCGGTATACGATCAGATGAGGTGAATAGTGATTTTCACCTATAGATGGCGCGGATGCAATTTACCGATTGTTTTTCTCTTACAGATGGCGCTTATGTGGTGATATTACTTTAATTATCGAAGTTCGAAACCATTATATCCATTTTCTGAAGTGATTTTTCACATATAGGTACAAAATAACAACAAATGGGTATTTTGATGTGAAATTTATTTTAAGATTTATTTTAGCTTTATTTAAAGCAAGTTCTGAACCTTTTTTGACGAGGTGAAGTTTATTGCTTATCCTAGTTCCAAGCCAGTTTGTGAAATTTATTTTATTGAAATTTATTTTTTGTGGTAAGATTCGGGTAGAGGTGAGGTGATTTTACTTTGATTGTCGAAGTTCGAAACCATTATATCCATTTTAAGCAAGTTCTGAACCTTTTGACGAGGTAAAGTTTATTACTTATCCTAGTTCCGAGCCAGTTTGTGAAATTTATTTATTTTTTTGAAAGATTCGGGTAGAGGTGAGGTGATATTACTTTATTGATCTTATTTTAACAGTGATTCTAAACAGTTTAATTTATTAAAACTATCGAAGCCAAAATCGACAAAAAAGAAAATAAAAGTTTAAAATTATGGTATAACCGGTATCTTTTCACATCAATTTTATAATCACCAAGTATAAAAAAAGTTTGCGATTCTTTTAAGACAGTTTTTAGAATTAACACAAGAGTCAAAGAATTTAAATTTAGTTTTGTTTTCTTCTTTGTATCAAGAAATATTTTATTCCCGTTTATGCTGGCATTATGTTATTCTTATTTGCAGTTTGTTTTCTTTCATAATATAACGTCTCCTAAGAAGATTTAAAAAGAATTTGTATTTTGTAATAAAATGCTGACGATGTGTCTGCATGTTTGTTTACATTAATCTGATGAAGAAATCTTTTTTGTTATATTTAAGAAGCATAAACATGATTGAGCGTGTTAGAATGTATAATTTGTTTATAAAACAAAACATTAATTGCAGTTTGTTTTCTTGCCCTTCTTAAAAGGCTTAGTGGAGTATACTTCTGAAAACTAGGTTTATTTACATTTGAACATTGAGCAGATTTCCAATTTAATTAAGAAAAGGTTTTTTTTTTATCGGTAGTCAGTATACCGCAACATTCCTCAGAGTGACGATATAATTTTCAGCATTAAGAAAATAATATTTTACAACGTTTTAAATAAAAAACAAAATTTTTTTATAAAGTTGAAAATCAATAAAAATAAAAAAAAAATTTTTTTGAAAGTTCAAAAGAAAAGAAAAAAGATCTTTTTAAATTTAAATTTAAAAAATTTGGTAATACAGAAAGTGCTTAGTAAAATACTTAAAATATTTTAATTTAAAAATTTGTTAAAACAGAAAGTTCTAAATAAAATACTTAAAAATGGATCCTGTATATTGCTCAATTTGCTCTTTGAAGCTCAGCTGTCTAAAAATGCTTAAGGTGCATATGGAATTGCATAGAAATACTTTTAAATGTTTTGATGCTAACGACTATGAAGTATGTTCGATATGCACTACGTCTATTTCCAAAAAAATGCTTAAGGTGCACATTAACCTCCACTGTCCCATCTGCAAGAAACTTTTCATGAGTTCAAGAAAACTCGTTGAACATAAAGAAACTCACGCTACCATCAAATCACCTCCTCTTCAAAGTGCTAATGATAAACATTGCAATGAGTGCAATGAATTAATACCGGCAACATCATTTAATGCGCATATGAGAACAAATCTCCATATAAAAAATTGCCAAACAGTTAATATTAATAAAACATTAACTGTCAGGAAAAGTAATTTTAAAGGAAGAATTGAAACCTATAGATTGGTGAATGAAAACGAAGAAATTCTGTTTCCGGAGGAGTTCTTTAGAGATGCTAAGGCAGTTGTAATTGAAGAATTAAAAAAATGTGGCATCACACACACTACATTTAAATTTAACATGGAGTTGTTATGTGAGTATATGAAATTGGTGAATGATGAAATACAGTTAGCATCAATTGTGCATATTTCTAAAATGATGTTAATAACGCTTGCCGAGGATATCAGTAAGTCATATGACAAACATGCAGACGAAATATCCACTAAAATGAGTGAATTTCAGGAAAGGGACAGTGGATGGTCACTCACTAAAATAAATTATGTAGAAGTGAATGTAAACAAGGTCAGCATTATAAGAGGATCCCAATTTATACCATTACCCAAGAGCATTAGCAATATTAAAGGTGCATGTATAAATGTTGAAAATAAAGATGTTTTTTGCTTTAAATGGTGTTTAATTGCAGCACTCCGTAAAGACTTAAGCAATAAACAAAGAAAAAACTGCAATTCATATAGCATTAACATCTATAGTAATAAAATTGCTCTGGGCGAATGTGAACTTAATTTTAAGGGATTGCAGTTTCCTATGCCTTTAAAGTCAATAAAAAAGTTTGAAAAACAAAACGAGATAAGTGTAAATGTATTTGGGCATAATGGTGAGTCAATCGTTGGACCATATTATATAACGATTGAGGAAAAACCCATCCATATAAATTTACTGCTTTTGCATTCCGGTGAAAAGTTTCACTATGTTCTCATAAATGATATTTCCAAGTAAGTTTTTCTCTACATCAATAAAAATACATACGCATGTATTAATTAAAAATTATTTTTATTTATTGTAGACTAATTCGGTCCAGTATTACCTCACATAAAAGCAAAATTTATGTTTGTAATACATGTTTATACCATACACATGATGAGACAATTTCTAAAAATCATAAAAATGTGTGTGGAAAGAAGATTTCAAAGATGCCTAATCCCGAAGATGCATACATATCGTTTGTAAACCATCAGAAGCAAGTGGATGTTCCGTTCGTGATCTATGCCGACTTTGAGTCCATTTTGGAAAAATTAGATGAAAGTGTGAGTAACAACACAAGCAATATCCAAAAGCACATTCCATGTGCTTTTAGTTATTATATTAAATGTAATTTTAAGGAGATTAAATTGGACAGATACTATTTAGGGAAAAATGCATCTAAAGTCTTTGTTGACAAAATTGTCAAAGATGCAACAGATATTTACCATCAGTATCTATCCAAAGTAGAAAAAATAGTAATAAATGTAGATGATATTGATATTTTTAATGAATCAACAAATTGCCACATTTGTAAAAAACTTCTTTATAATGATAAAGTTAGAGACCACTGTCATCTCACTGGTAATTTTCGAGGAGCTGCTCATAATGAGTGTAATTTAAAATACAAAAATCCCAATTTTATACCAGTGATCTTCCATAATCTTTCTGCTTATGACATGCATCTTTTCTTTAAAGAGCTGTCAACAATAAAAAATGCAACAATAAAAGTTATTCCTTTGAATAAAGAGCGTTATATTTCACTATCTGTTTATATTAAAATAGATACAAATCGGGGATTTGAAATTAGATTTTTAGATTCAATAAGATTTATGTCTTCTAGCTTAGATTCCTTAGCTAAAAATCTTGACATTAATGATTTTCGAACAGTTCGAGAACGGTTTTCTAATGATAATCAATTTAATCTAATCAGGAGGAAGGGTGTATTCCCATACTCCTACATGGATTCAATGGAAAGGTTTAATGAAAATCAGCTTCCAAGTAGAGATAATTTTTTCAATATTTTAAGTAATGAGGAATGCAGTGTAGTCGATTACGAGCATGCTCAAAAAGTATGGAGTTATTTCAAGTGCAAGAACCTTCTTGACTATACAGAACTCTACCTTAGATCGGATGTTCTGCTCTTAACTGACATTTTTGAAAACTTTAGAAAAATATGTAAGAGTATTTATAGTTTAGACCCTTGTCAGTACTACACTGCACCTGGTCTCTCTTGGGATGCAATGCTTAAGACAACGGATGTAACGTTAGAGCTATTTACTGACAGTGAAAAATACCTCTTTATGCAAAATGGAATACGAGGTGGATTAGTGCAATGCTCAAAAAGATATTCTAAGGCAAACCATAAATATATGCAAAACTTTGATGAGAAAAAAGCATCAGAGTATTTGATGTATTTAGATGCTAACAATTTATATGGGTGGGCAATGTCAGAATATCTACCTTATGGGGAATTTGATTGGATGAACACTAAAGATATTGAAAATTTTAAAGTACAAAATATATCAGATAACTCAGAATATGGTTATATTTTAGAAGTTGATCTTGAATATCCTGACTCTCTTCATGACCTTCATAATGATCTACCATTTTGTCCACAAAATAAAACTCCAGGGCAGTCTAAATTTAAAAAATTAATAGCAGATTTGACGCCTAAAGAAAATTACACTATACATTATAGAGTTTTAAAACAATGTATTACCAATGGTCTCGTTTTGAAAAAAGTTCATAGAATTTTAAAATTCAAACAGTCTCCATGGTTAAAAAAATATATTGATTTAAATACGCTGCACAGAACTAATGCAAAAAATAATTTTGAAAAAGATTTTTTTAAACTGCTTAATAATGCAGTTTATGGAAAAACGATGGAAAGTGTTGATAAAAGAATAGATATACGTATTGCTACAGGGTGGGAAAACAGTAATAAGAATCATTTAGGTTTACGATCATTAATCTCTAAGCCAAATTTTCTAAGTTTGACAAAGTTTAGTGATGATTTGTATGCAGTCGAGCTGAAGAAAATGGAACCATACTACAACAAACCCATATATATTGGATTTTCGGTATTAGAGTTATCCAAGTGGAAGATGTATGACTTCCATTACAGATATATGATTCCAAAATTTAGAGAAAACTTGTGCTTAAATTATATGGATACTGATTCATTTATTTATTCAATTATAACAAATGACTTTTATGATGACATTCGTAGCGATGTCAGCTTAAATTTCGATACGTCCGAATATCCCAAAGACAATCTTTTTAATTTACCACAGCTAAACAAAAAAGTATTGGGAATGATGAAAGACGAAAATAAGGGGGAAATAATGATTGAATTTGTAGGTTTACGATCAAAAATGTATTCCTTGTCAACTATTAATTCAGAGGACATTAAAAAGTCTAAAGGCGTCAAAAAATGTGTTATTAAAAAACTAACATTAAATGATTATAAGGAGTGTTTATTTGAACAGAAAATAGTATCTGATGAAATGGTTGTATTTAGAACTAAAGCTCATCAATTGTATACACAAAAGTTGCATAAAGTAGTACTTAATCATACGGATGATAAAAGAAATATTATGGAAGATAGAGTAAATACTAGAGCTTGGGGTCACTTTAGAGATAGAATTGACACTCATATGGAAATTGAATAATAATAATAATCTTTTTGATAATTACTATTGAGATGGCAGTGGTTAATAATAACATAAAAATAAAAGGCTTTGTTTTTTATACTTACACGGAGAGAATTGTGTGCAGAAATTATGCGCTATGGGCACAACTTATGCACAAATTGTTCACGAAAAACGACCAAGAACAGTTGTTCATAAACTATGCACACTTGTTCATAACTTAAGTTCAGCACTATGAGCATGTCTTATGAACAACTGTGCATAGGTTATGAACATAATTTTCATAGATTGTGAACAACTGGGAAAATACTATGAACAACTGTGCATAGGTTATGAACATCATTTTCATAGATTGTGAACAACTGGGAAAATACTATGAACAACTGTGCATAGGTTATGAGCAAAATTTTCATAGATTGTGAACAAATAGGAAACAATTTTACACCTCCTGCTAATATTAAAGAAACAAAATTTTATTTTATTTTCAAATGTCTTTATTTCAAAGTACAACTAATATTATATATACACATATTTAAATAAAATAAATAATTTACTTTAATTTATTTTAATATATTAAAATAAATTTTATTATTTTATATACATATATAAGATTACATCTAAATACATTTATTCTAATACAATAACCATTAAAATATATTCATTTATTAATTAGTTTCTTAAAAATAATGTGTATGAAACTGTATTTAAATTAATAATAATTATCTTTAAAGAAAAAAAGTTAAAATATAAGATTTAAAAATTAAGAAATTGTTGTTCTTATTTCAAATTAGATCTTCTCTTTCAAGTAAAATAGCATTTTTTAAAGCGCAAACTCCATAGTTGTGATAACTGCAATATGTGTTTTCTGGATAATTCTTATTAAGTTCCTTTAAATTTATACATCCAAAATCCTCTATATTTAAAACTTTTTTCTGCAGCATTTTTTCCAACCATTGGCTTTTTTCTCTTCCTTTTACATATAATTTAGAATTTTTTAAATTATCTTTTAAAAAATTACAAACACTCTTAAATGATACTACTCCTGTATTCCAGTTAAGATGATGAAAATATTTTATTAACCAATATGCTTCTTTTTGCTCCTTTTGTGATAAGAAATTGAAATTAAAAGGTGGTTTAATAATGAAATTTATGTACTCCTTTGAATTGAAAACAATTGCAAATTCTTTAACGATAAATTTGTTTGATTTTAATTTAAAACCTTGTAAATCAATGAAAACATGTTTACAAGACATCTTTTTTAGGATTTATAAAATTTTTCGAACTTGTCCCTTTAATGGTATATATTCAATAATACGATCGTGAATCAGAATACAATAAGCTGATGTGTTTGCTGGAACATTAGTAGCTGTTTCAAATTCAATTTTTATATCAATTGGTCCGCTGACAATAGATTCATTTTGATAACTAACATCGACTACTATTATTGGAGAATTATTTTTAAACTCTTGAGATGTGAGAAGCGGCTGGGAGTCTCGCATATAGTAGTTTTCTTGAAACCTTAGATACATATCATATAGAATTGCATAACGTTCATTCTGAAACTTTATGTTAAGGTCATCATATGGATAAGACTCTGAATTTAAATGTACTTTTAAATTAGTCAGATCGCAGTGTATAAATTTCTTTTCATGTTGGAATGCAATCAAAACAAAACGAGGGCGTTCTCTATTCGCTGCCAGCTTAACATTCCACACATGATTAGTAGACATATTTAGTTGTGGATTTATATGGCAATCCCAACTTCTAAATGCAATTGGTATTGAAGTACCACTGTTTATTATTTTTATCATATTTAATTTACAAAAATCAGATAGTTGTACATGGGGAATTCTCCACGATATACTTGAAATTGTTAATTTAGCCTTTTCGGTAGAAACAGTTGAATAAACAAGATTCTCATCATTTTTATTACGTAATAGGATCAATTCATGTTTTGCATTCAGTAATATTTTGTTATAGTCTTCAGCGAATCCCAAAAACAATTTAAGTGGTACATAAAAATTAAAATATCCATTAACGAGATCAATGTCATCAATTTTATTCCATCCAGCATTTTGCATTCCATTACTATCTATTGGTGATAATGAAACCAAATTTTTAATAGTACTTGATGTTCCTAAATGTCTTGTTTGATCAATTTCAACACCATTTACTTCGTAACGGATTTCATCAAATAGATGTGCTACAAAATTATTTTTTAATTTAATGTTGGCTGCAGAAGATACTAATTTTGTATTGCTATCATCTTTAGCAAATCCTTCTACATATATAAAACTTTCCGATGGCAAAACATACAAGTCTTGATTTTGTATTGTAATACGAATTTCATCGTTATTATTGTAAGATTGTAAATATGGGGTATATGTATGGTAGGCCTTTTTAATTATATTTTCATCGGACAAAGGTTTATCTAGAACATCTATTATTGAACTCATGGTTTCTTCAATTTTAAATTTAATGATTTTAGAAATTCTTTATTTGATTGCGTTAAGTTTATATTTTTTAATGAATTATTTGAATTTAATTTATTTTTCAATATTTTGGTAGAAGAATAGTGTAATACTTTGTTTTTAGGTATATTCTTCTTGTAAATTATCATTACTTTGTTGGTCTTAAATGTAATCGAATTGTAATTTCCTCTCCTCGGAAATTAAGTAAATCACCGTCTTGATCAACCACTCGCAGAGTAATGGAGCTTATCTCTCGACAGTTGATTGGTAAATAAATGAGATTCCTAGGAATCTCATCTATTTTATAGCCAGGTGGGACATTAATGGCAAACTCATGCAAAGTATGTGCTTGGGAGTTATTCATGTATGTGTTGACAGCTATATAACTCTCAATTCGTAAAAGATTAACTTTAAAAATACTAACTGGAAGATCTGAGTAAAAGTCTTTATTAGGTAATAAAATATTTTCTTTAAATCCTAAAAGCTTGCCAACTGTATTTTCCTTATTAAAGTATATTGGATCATTACAGTTTTTAATTTTAACTTGCATCGTATTATTATTAGCTTCAATATTAATTTTATTTTGAAGGCTGTATCGTTGATATTGTTCTTTAATATAATCAACTATGTCGTTTAGTTCATAAGATCCAATCGGAATTTCAATTACTTGTTCGCCAATATGAAACATATTATTATAAACATCTACGTTTGGAATACTATTGTATGAATGAAAATCTGTAAGTGCACACTCATATTTTCCGTCCAACTCAATTGGAGGAAAATAGTTAGCCGTCAACTCAGTTGAATTAGTGCTTAAAGTGAGAGTTATTGACATTTCGACTGTTGAATTGCAAATAAAGTAAAAAACATAATATTATTTATTTAAAAATAATTTATTTACATATATTTTTTGATCTTTTCTTATTTAATAATAACAATACATTAACTCTTACATTCTATTATTATTATTGTAATTATATCTACTCTTACAAACTACAATATATCAATCCTATTTATCCAAGAATTGTGTTGATTAGAAAATCCCAACCATTTTACATATGCCATGTCTCCTTTAGTTTTAAGAATTTTTTCAACAAGGTATGTATCAGGAAATCGAGTTTTTGAAAGTTCTTCATCATAGAAACCACCTTTAATTGGATTTCCTTGATAGTCATCTAATATGTATGTTGCAGGATAAGTATTTTTTACTGTGTTAATTTTAAAAATTTCTGTAGTCCAATTTGGAGTATAACCTTTTTCAAAAATGTGTTTATATTTGCTTATGCGTACATAATCTCCAACGTTAAATTTAGATTTTTTAAATATTTTTAAATGATTGTATACGGTTTGCAATAATTTCATTTCGTTTCCAGAATTAACGTCAATTGGTGCCATTTTAATAGTGCGATGAACTTTTCTATTGTATTTATTAATTAGATCTTTGTAAATATCAAGCCAATAATATGAACCATTAAAACTAAATTCTTTCCACATCATTCCTTTTAGAGTTCGATTAAATCGTTCTATTATTGAGGCTTTCATTATACTAAATGTTGAGTAGTGATTGATATTATGGTTCTGCATGAGGACATTAAATTGTTTATTGAAAAATTCTGTACCATCATCAGTCTGCAAGTTTTTGGGAACTCGACCTAATTTTAAAATACTTTTCATTGCTTGAAATACTTCAGTTGCTGTTTTTGTTTTAAGTGCAACACCCCATGCAAACTTTGAAAAAGTATCAATGATAGTTAACAAATATCGATATTTTTTATTATATGTAGAATAGTTTCCCATTTCAACTAAATCAGCTTGCCAGAGATCATCTATCCCTTTCATTACAACTCTTCGACGTATAAAATTTTTTCGGGCTGGTTTATGAAGTTCATTTACTAAGTCTCTTTTTGTTGAATACATTATTATTATTAAGTCCTCTTTACTTAAGGGAATATTGTTATCTCCTGTTCTTTATTTTTAATATCAAGCCTGTTATATAGTTTCTGATTTAAGATTTTGATTCTTTTTTCAAAATCTTTTTTAATTTTCTCTATTATTTGATAAACTTCATTAATATTCTTGTTTAATTGATCCATTATCTCCTTCTGTGTTTTTTCAATTTGAGATTGCAAAAACATTTTATTGACACCATCGTTTTCTTCCAAAGCATTCGACATATTTTTGATTCTTTTGTTTTGAACATCAATGTTGTTATCTGTATCCATAAAGAACCCAAGCAATTTAGGTGCATTTTTCATAGAAATTACGCCACTTGTATCGTTAATATAGTGACCAAATTTATCAACAGACATTACTTGATGTTAATTTTATAGTTATTCAATAATGTTAGCTTCGTATAATTCTTCAATAATAGAAACAATTTCGTTATTATGATTGCTGTGACCTGCAGCTTGTGATGCGAGCAGGAGTCTTAGTCGTTCTATCAACTCATTTGGATCATCCCAGTATATATAGTTTGGTTTATTTGGATTTAAATTCATTAACCCACTTCCCATATAATTTTCATTTGTTGTTTTTATTGTATCAGATGAAGTGGGAGATTGGGGTGTTTTGGTAGATGTATTTTTAGGTTTAATCAATTTTCTGATAATGTTCTTGTATTTATATGCTCTTGTACCTCTTATATGACCATCTGAGCTATAACCTACTTTATAGGCATTTGTATTATTTAATATTTTTTTATAAATATCTAACTCAGATTTATCATAGTTTTTTGGTATTTTTTGAAACATTAATGAAAATAAACCTGGAGTGAGTGCCCATATTTGGTTTCCAACTTGAATCTTATCTTCATTAAATTGAATGTTACTATCACCAAATTTCCATTCATTATTTGAATCTTTATGTACTCCATATAGTGTGTCTAACTCATTTCTTTTTTCTAAATATAACAAATCATTAAAATTTATATGATTATTTGGATTTTCTGTTTCCGGTTGAGAATAAAAATCATCATCATCATCATCATTATAATCTTCAGAGTCACTTGCAGCAGTAGATAATATATTTTTTTCTGGTTTTATAATTGGAATATAAGAATCTGTTTTAAATTGTTCTTGTTGTTTTGATTCATTTTTAATTTTATTCTTTTCAATTTTTAAATTTACTTTGGTATTTTTCGAACTATTAATGAAGTTTTTTAGAGGTTCTGTTATGGGTTTAAATGTATCTTTAAGTTGTTCACGAGTATCAGCTTCACCAATTTTTATACTACGAAATTTCTTCTTTAAAACATTTCTTCTCTTTACCAACTCTTTTAAAACTTTTTCATTAATTTTTTTATCGGACATCAGATCAGCTATTCGTTGGTTAAAAATGCGTTTTATTGTTGTAATATCTTTAAAGGTTGATTTTATACTAATAATCGTATATAATATGTTCTATAATTTATATTGTTATAAAATAATCAAACTGCTTTCTATATCTCCCATCATTTAATTCATCATCTTTACTTATAACCAAAAATCCATATTTATCTTTCCAACATTCTCCACAAATTTCATGAAACTTTTCGTAACTCATATCGCTACCAACATGATCAGCATATATATGTTTTATATTCATTTCATCTTGCTTAAACATAATAATCATATTAGCATTGTCTCTTATTAAATGTTTGGGAATTCTTGTATATGTTTGACATAAGTAGAATGAATCTACATTTCTATGTCTACCCATACAAAAATATGCACGTATATTGTTTTGTTTTTCACATGCAACATCATCGAATATCATAATTGAATTGTTTTGTGCTTCATCAGGAGGTATTACAGAATCATTATTTGAAAACGTGTAATACCCCATTCCTTTAATTGGTGCTATTAATTTTCTTAAATATTCATACTTTGGCTGAAATAGTGATTTTGAGTATAAATAGATGTTTTCAAATTTCAATCCATTAGGACTTTCTAGTAAGCTTATCATAACGTTAGTCTTTCCACAATTTGAAGGACCTACAATAAGCGCACGAATAGAATTCGGTAATATAGAACTATGTCTACTTTTTGAATTTATATATGTTGAAGAATCCGTATTACGAACAAAAATATTTTTATGTTGTTTTATTAAACGCATCTTTAGAACTGAATGACATAATTAAATATTCTGTTTTTCTTATAGAATAAAATCAAATAAAATGGTTATTCGCTTTAACAACAAGGTTAATTACAAAAAAACTGTCAGAGGAAGAGGTTTAGTTAATAAATTGATAAATTCACTTCCTTTTGAACTACATCTTCCTGGTTATCAATATTGTGGCCCTGGAACGAAATTACAAAAACGTTTAAAACGAGGTGATAAAGGAATAAATCTATTAGACGGTGCATGTAAAGAACACGATATTGCTTATTCAAAAAGTAAAGATATTAATATAAGACATCAAGCTGATAAAATTCTTGAGAACAGAGCTTGGGAACGAGTACTTTCAAAAGATAGCAGTCTTCCAGAAAAATCGTTTGCATATTTGGTTACTAGCGCAATGAAAGCAAAAACTAAACTCGGTATGGGGATGACTAAGCAAAACAAAAGTAATAGGAAATCAAAATCGAATAAAGTTATTGGAAGAAAACTGTTCAATTCAACGCTAAAAGCAACAACAAAAATTTTAAGAAAAGAAAAACCAACAGATCTTAACGTTGCCATCAAGATTGCACGTAAAACCATTAACAAATCCTTAAAGGGAAGGAAATCTGAAATTGTAGTACCACGTGTAATACGTGTTCCAAAAGTTGGTGGTGTTTTACCATTAATACCAATAGTAACAGCTTTAAGTGTAATTGGTACCCTATCGAGTGGAGGTGCTAGCATAGCAAAAGCAGTTAATGCAGCAAAGAATGCTAAACTCCAACTTGATGAAGCGACTAGGCACAATAAGAGTATGGAAGCCATAGCAATGGGTAAAGGGCTTTATCTTAAACCATATAAGAAAGGATATGGATTAACTTATGAAGAAAAAGCAAAAAACTTCTAAACAAGCTACCCAAAAGGCCATTGACTGATATTGATATACGAAAATTCTCAAAAAATATTCCACATTTTAGAGGAATTTTCATGTTAGACGCAATACCAAAACATCCCAGAAATATTGAATGTGGAGTAATTAATTTGGATTCTACAATCGGTAGTGGTACACATTGGGTAGCTTACTATAAAAACAATAAACAAATAGAATATTATGATAGTTTTGGAAATTTACAACCACCATTGGAACTAGTTGAGTACCTAGGAGGAAATATAAAATATAACTACAATCAACATCAAAACTATGATTCATTTAATTGTGGACATTTATGTCTTGAATTTTTATATAAAATAGCTGAAAAAGAAATTAATAAATAAAACAATTGAAATTATTTTAAAAGAAAAACAATATTTTTTTTATTTAATTATTTTAAGGTATAATTATTATTATTATTTATATCGTTAAAATATAATTTAAAAACTGTTAAAGTTTGCGTATATGGGGTATCTAGAATTGGCTTCAAATATATCACCTTCCTCAAATGGCTTCAATCGCAAGTTTTTCTCCCCTTCCCTGGATATAAGATACGATCCAGATGATAAATTCTTCAAATCGTCGTCAGTTAGCGTATTGTAGCGATATGGCAAAAACAATACATTCTCCTCAAGCTCAACTTTTATTGAGCTCCCATACTTTGTTTTCACTCTACTTGCATTCATAATAATGTGTTTAGATGATGTCACAAGATCCTTAATGTGAATTAAGGATTTGTTGTAGCTCAGAGTATTAAATTTGGTTACTAAGTTTTTCGAGGGCTCCATTTTCACAACCGATCACTTTAGTTTCTTTTTTTCAACTGATATTAAAACCACTTCTCTAAATTGAAAAGATTTTAACTAAATCAATATTAATCTATTTTATTAATCAAGAAAAAGGTTATTGATATATAATCATGTGAATAAATGAGACGAGGACATACATTTCTTCCCTTTGCTCTAAAGAAAGAAATCGATATAAATAAATATGGAATAACACTAACACATAAATAGGATTTAATACAGAACAAATTATGGAATAGCATTGAGAAAATTAATATAGTTTTCTCTTTTACTCTAGTTATTAAGTAAACCGAATAGCACTGAGAAATTTAATATAGTTTTCTCTTTCACTCTCGTTATTAAGTAAACCGAATAGCACTGAGAAATTTAATATAGTTTTCTCTTTCACTCTCGTTATTAAGTAAACCGAATAGCATTGAGAAAATTAATATAGTGTTCTCTTTCACTCCAGTTATTAAGTAAAATGTTGTGATATAATAACTAGAAATTTAAATTTAAAAACGAGAAACATTAACAAGTAGGACGCCAAGCGGATACAATTAAAAAATGAGTGCCTTAAAAGAGTTTTTATTAAATTTTTTAACAACATTTGAGGAGGTTATATTGTATGAGCACAGTGAGTGCATAAAAAATTTTCTATCGATGCTTGAAGAAAACGAGGACTTCGGCGTTGCTGAGAGTGATGATGGGGAGCCACATTTTGAGTGCTGCCCTTGGCACAGCCCAGTTTGTGAAGAAGGCCCAACTCCGTGCAGATGTGCGGTTTATTTATTAAGAAAAATAAATATATTAAATTTAATAAATAATTATAACTTAATGTTTAATAAAAAAGAATAATAAAAATCCAAAATTTTTCTCTTTTTTTTTAATTATTTATTTTCTTATTTCAGTAAATAAAATGTATTCTAATACAAATAAAATTACAAATAAAATGAATAACAAAAAATGGTAAATAAAAAAATATTTTGCTACATTTATTATGGATGATGAAATTTCAGCGTTTTGCATCATTGTATGTATTTGAAGATTCGACAAATGTAATTGGGATTTCAATAACTGGATCTTCATAATTTGTAATGTGATTGCTTCTAGCGATATTATCGTTTTTCATTTCCATATTATAATGAGGAATGTTAGAAAAATTATCGTCTCGTTCACCTTCTACGTCTTTGAGACCACAAGTATCATAACTGGGTGGTGGTAGTAGTTGATTTAACACATTCCAATTGATAGGTACGTTATTGGTACAACATCTTCTCAGTAAAGCACAATTTGGTGACCAACGCAAATGTTCTGTTAAAGGTTGATCAGTAGGCCCCCAATTCCAAATTTCAACTTCGCAAAAATAACATTTTGTTTTGTCATAATTTCCACTATAAAACATGCCAGTCATAGCTAATTCTCTTTTATCTACCCATTTTAATGGCCAGCATGTAAAAGTTTTTAAACGTTCATCTTCTCTATGGAAAATATCAGTCATGCTATAGCGTGGCGTAAATGGAGATTGTTTTAAATGCTGATCTTCATTGCAATCGGATTTTAGATCTTTAACCATTTTAAATTTTTCTTTTTTAATTTCAAAAGATTTTGTTATTCGTGCTTAATTCCCAGTTTTTATTACTGATAAAAACACTTGAAATTTATTGTTGATGGGATAAGCTATTCCTATGCGCATTTCACTGGTTGCTTAGGCCAGATCATCAGGAAACTTCATTCATAACGTTTTAGAAAAACTAAAGATATTAAACCAAATAAAACTGTTAAGCGTATAAGACTTATAGCAACAGTTCTACTTGTAATAATATCAAAGCTTAAACAAAACACATCAACAATAAACAGTGGGTTTATCTCATCTTACATTCCCCACTACAATTAGTTGAAATTCTCTCAACATTAATTGTAGTTGTAAGTAGGTTAAGAAAAACAAAATAAAAACAATAACAACAACTTTACAAAAGATGTTGACAATTAAGTGTTTTTTTAGGCCGTGCACTGCCTGTTTATTATCAAAAAGTAATTTCAATTTTTGGGAATACAAAATTTTAATTTCAAAAGATTTTGTTATTCGTGCTTAATTCCCAGTTTTTATTACTGATAAAAACACTTGAAATTTATTGTTGATGGGATAAGCTATTCCTATGCGCATTTCACTGGTTGCTTAGGCCAGATCATCAGGAAACTTCATTCATAACGTTTTAGAAAAACTAAAGATATTAAACCAAATAAAACTGTTAAGCGTATAAGACTTATAGCAACAGTTCTACTTGTAATAATATCAAAGCTTAAACAAAACACATCAACAATAAACAGTGGGTTTATCTCATCTTACATTCCCCACTACAATTAGTTGAAATTCTCTCAACATTAATTGTAGTTGTAAGTAGGTTAAGAAAAACAAAATAAAAACAATAACAACAACTTTACAAAAGATGTTGACAATTAAGTGTTTTTTTAGGCCGTGCACTGCCTGTTTATTATCAAAAAGTAATTTCAATTTTTGGGAATACAAAATTTTAATTTCAAAAGATTTTGTTATTCGTGCTTAATTCCCAGTTTTTATTACTGATAAAAACACTTGAAATTTATTGTTGATGGGATAAGCTATTCCTATGCGCATTTCACTGGTTGCTTAGGCCAGATCATCAGGAAACTTCATTCATAACGTTTTAGAAAAACTAAAGATATTAAACCAAATAAAACTGTTAAGCGTATAAGACTTATAGCAACAGTTCTACTTGTAATAATATCAAAGCTTAAACAAAACACATCAACAATAAACAGTGGGTTTATCTCATCTTACATTCCCCACTACAATTAGTTGAAATTCTCTCAACATTAATTGTAGTTGTAAGTAGGTTAAGAAAAACAAAATAAAAACAATAACAACAACTTTACAAAAGATGTTGACAATTAAGTGTTTTTTTAGGCCGTGCACTGCCTGTTTATTATCAAAAAGTAATTTCAATTTTTGGGAATACAAAATTTTAATTTCAAAAGATTTTGTTATTCGTGCTTAATTCCCAGTTTTTATTACTGATAAAAACACTTGAAATTTATTGTTGATGGGATAAGCTATTCCTATGCGCATTTCACTGGTTGCTTAGGCCAGATCATCAGGAAACTTCATTCATAACGTTTTAGAAAAACTAAAGATATTAAACCAAATAAAACTGTTAAGCGTATAAGACTTATAGCAACAGTTCTACTTGTAATAATATCAAAGCTTAAACAAAACACATCAACAATAAACAGTGGGTTTATCTCATCTTACATTCCCCACTACAATTAGTTGAAATTCTCTCAACATTAATTGTAGTTGTAAGTAGGTTAAGAAAAACAAAATAAAAACAATAACAACAACTTTACAAAAGATGTTGACAATTAAGTGTTTTTTTAGGCCGTGCACTGCCTGTTTATTATCAAAAAGTAATTTCAATTTTTGGGAATACAAAATTTTAATTTCAAAAGATTTTGTTATTCGTGCTTAATTCCCAGTTTTTATTACTGATAAAAACACTTGAAATTTATTGTTGATGGGATAAGCTATTCCTATGCGCATTTCACTGGTTGCTTAGGCCAGATCATCAGGAAACTTCATTCATAACGTTTTAGAAAAACTAAAGATATTAAACCAAATAAAACTGTTAAGCGTATAAGACTTATAGCAACAGTTCTACTTGTAATAATATCAAAGCTTAAACAAAACACATCAACAATAAACAGTGGGTTTATCTCATCTTACATTCCCCACTACAATTAGTTGAAATTCTCTCAACATTAATTGTAGTTGTAAGTAGGTTAAGAAAAACAAAATAAAAACAATAACAACAACTTTACAAAAGATGTTGACAATTAAGTGTTTTTTTAGGCCGTGCACTGCCTGTTTATTATCAAAAAGTAATTTCAATTTTTGGGAATACAAAATTTTAATTTCAAAAGATTTTGTTATTCGTGCTTAATTCCCAGTTTTTATTACTGATAAAAACACTTGAAATTTATTGTTGATGGGATAAGCTATTCCTATGCGCATTTCACTGGTTGCTTAGGCCAGATCATCAGGAAACTTCATTCATAACGTTTTAGAAAAACTAAAGATATTAAACCAAATAAAACTGTTAAGCGTATAAGACTTATAGCAACAGTTCTACTTGTAATAATATCAAAGCTTAAACAAAACACATCAACAATAAACAGTGGGTTTATCTCATCTTACATTCCCCACTACAATTAGTTGAAATTCTCTCAACATTAATTGTAGTTGTAAGTAGGTTAAGAAAAACAAAATAAAAACAATAACAACAACTTTACAAAAGATGTTGACAATTAAGTGTTTTTTTAGGCCGTGCACTGCCTGTTTATTATCAAAAAGTAATTTCAATTTTTGGGAATACAAAATTTTAATTTCAAAAGATTTTGTTATTCGTGCTTAATTCCCAGTTTTTATTACTGATAAAAACACTTGAAATTTATTGTTGATGGGATAAGCTATTCCTATGCGCATTTCACTGGTTGCTTAGGCCAGATCATCAGGAAACTTCATTCATAACGTTTTAGAAAAACTAAAGATATTAAACCAAATAAAACTGTTAAGCGTATAAGACTTATAGCAACAGTTCTACTTGTAATAATATCAAAGCTTAAACAAAACACATCAACAATAAACAGTGGGTTTATCTCATCTTACATTCCCCACTACAATTAGTTGAAATTCTCTCAACATTAATTGTAGTTGTAAGTAGGTTAAGAAAAACAAAATAAAAACAATAACAACAACTTTACAAAAGATGTTGACAATTAAGTGTTTTTTTAGGCCGTGCACTGCCTGTTTATTATCAAAAAGTAATTTCAATTTTTGGGAATACAAAATTTTAATTTCAAAAGATTTTGTTATTCGTGCTTAATTCCCAGTTTTTATTACTGATAAAAACACTTGAAATTTATTGTTGATGGGATAAGCTATTCCTATGCGCATTTCACTGGTTGCTTAGGCCAGATCATCAGGAAACTTCATTCATAACGTTTTAGAAAAACTAAAGATATTAAACCAAATAAAACTGTTAAGCGTATAAGACTTATAGCAACAGTTCTACTTGTAATAATATCAAAGCTTAAACAAAACACATCAACAATAAACAGTGGGTTTATCTCATCTTACATTCCCCACTACAATTAGTTGAAATTCTCTCAACATTAATTGTAGTTGTAAGTAGGTTAAGAAAAACAAAATAAAAACAATAACAACAACTTTACAAAAGATGTTGACAATTAAGTGTTTTTTTAGGCCGTGCACTGCCTGTTTATTATCAAAAAGTAATTTCAATTTTTGGGAATACAAAATTTTAATTTCAAAAGATTTTGTTATTCGTGCTTAATTCCCAGTTTTTATTACTGATAAAAACACTTGAAATTTATTGTTGATGGGATAAGCTATTCCTATGCGCATTTCACTGGTTGCTTAGGCCAGATCATCAGGAAACTTCATTCATAACGTTTTAGTGGGGAATGTAAGATGAGATAAACCCACTGTTTATTGTTGATGTGTTTTGTTTAAGCTTTGATATTATTACAAGTAGAACTGTTGCTATAAGTCTTATACGCTTAACAGTTTTATTTGGTTTAATATCTTTAGTTTTTCTAAAACGTTATGAATGAAGTTTCCTGATGATCTGGCCTAAGCAACCAGTGAAATGCGCATAGGAATAGCTTATCCCATCAACAATAAATTTCAAGTGTTTTTATCAGTAATAAAAACTGGGAATTAAGCACGAATAACAAAATCTTTTGAAATTAAAATTTTGTATTCCCAAAAATTGAAATTACTTTTTGATAATAAACAGGCAGTGCACGGCCTAAAAAAACACTTAATTGTCAACATCTTTTGTAAAGTTGTTGTTATTGTTTTTATTTTGTTTTTCTTAACCTACTTACAACTACAATTAATGTTGAGAGAATTTCAACTAATTGTAGTGGGGAATGTAAGATGAGATAAACCCACTGTTTATTGTTGATGTGTTTTGTTTAAGCTTTGATATTATTACAAGTAGAACTGTTGCTATAAGTCTTATACGCTTAACAGTTTTATTTGGTTTAATATCTTTAGTTTTTCTAAAACGTTATGAATGAAGTTTCCTGATGATCTGGCCTAAGCAACCAGTGAAATGCGCATAGGAATAGCTTATCCCATCAACAATAAATTTCAAGTGTTTTTATCAGTAATAAAAACTGGGAATTAAGCACGAATAACAAAATCTTTTGAAATTAAAATTTTGTATTCCCAAAAATTGAAATTACTTTTTGATAATAAACAGGCAGTGCACGGCCTAAAAAAACACTTAATTGTCAACATCTTTTGTAAAGTTGTTGTTATTGTTATTATTTTGTTTTTCTTAACCTACTTACAACTACAATTAATGTTGAGAGAATTTCAACTAATTGTAGTGGGGAATGTAAGATGAGATAAACCCACTGTTTATTGTTGATGTGTTTTGTTTAAGCTTTGATATTATTACAAGTAGAACTGTTGCTATAAGTCTTATACGCTTAACAGTTTTATTTGGTTTAATATCTTTAGTTTTTCTAAAACGTTATGAATGAAGTTTCCTGATGATCTGGCCTAAGCAACCAGTGAAATGCGCATAGGAATAGCTTATCCCATCAACAATAAATTTCAAGTGTTTTTATCAGTAATAAAAACTGGGAATTAAGCACGAATAACAAAATCTTTTGAAATTAAAATTTTGTATTCCCAAAAATTGAAATTACTTTTTGATAATAAACAGGCAGTGCACGGCCTAAAAAAACACTTAATTGTCAACATCTTTTGTAAAGTTGTTGTTATTGTTTTTATTTTGTTTTTCTTAACCTACTTACAACTACAATTAATGTTGAGAGAATTTCAACTAATTGTAGTGGGGAATGTAAGATGAGATAAACCCACTGTTTATTGTTGATGTGTTTTGTTTAAGCTTTGATATTATTACAAGTAGAACTGTTGCTATAAGTCTTATACGCTTAACAGTTTTATTTGGTTTAATATCTTTAGTTTTTCTAAAACGTTATGAATGAAGTTTCCTGATGATCTGGCCTAAGCAACCAGTGAAATGCGCATAGGAATAGCTTATCCCATCAACAATAAATTTCAAGTGTTTTTATCAGTAATAAAAACTGGGAATTAAGCACGAATAACAAAATCTTTTGAAATTAAAATTTTGTATTCCCAAAAATTGAAATTACTTTTTGATAATAAACAGGCAGTGCACGGCCTAAAAAAACACTTAATTGTCAACATCTTTTGTAAAGTTGTTGTTATTGTTTTTATTTTGTTTTTCTTAACCTACTTACAACTACAATTAATGTTGAGAGAATTTCAACTAATTGTAGTGGGGAATGTAAGATGAGATAAACCCACTGTTTATTGTTGATGTGTTTTGTTTAAGCTTTGATATTATTACAAGTAGAACTGTTGCTATAAGTCTTATACGCTTAACAGTTTTATTTGGTTTAATATCTTTAGTTTTTCTAAAACGTTATGAATGAAGTTTCCTGATGATCTGGCCTAAGCAACCAGTGAAATGCGCATAGGAATAGCTTATCCCATCAACAATAAATTTCAAGTGTTTTTATCAGTAATAAAAACTGGGAATTAAGCACGAATAACAAAATCTTTTGAAATTAAAATTTTGTATTCCCAAAAATTGAAATTACTTTTTGATAATAAACAGGCAGTGCACGGCCTAAAAAAACACTTAATTGTCAACATCTTTTGTAAAGTTGTTGTTATTGTTTTTATTTTGTTTTTCTTAACCTACTTACAACTACAATTAATGTTGAGAGAATTTCAACTAATTGTAGTGGGGAATGTAAGATGAGATAAACCCACTGTTTATTGTTGATGTGTTTTGTTTAAGCTTTGATATTATTACAAGTAGAACTGTTGCTATAAGTCTTATACGCTTAACAGTTTTATTTGGTTTAATATCTTTAGTTTTTCTAAAACGTTATGAATGAAGTTTCCTGATGATCTGGCCTAAGCAACCAGTGAAATGCGCATAGGAATAGCTTATCCCATCAACAATAAATTTCAAGTGTTTTTATCAGTAATAAAAACTGGGAATTAAGCACGAATAACAAAATCTTTTGAAATTAAAATTTTGTATTCCCAAAAATTGAAATTACTTTTTGATAATAAACAGGCAGTGCACGGCCTAAAAAAACACTTAATTGTCAACATCTTTTGTAAAGTTGTTGTTATTGTTTTTATTTTGTTTTTCTTAACCTACTTACAACTACAATTAATGTTGAGAGAATTTCAACTAATTGTAGTGGGGAATGTAAGATGAGATAAACCCACTGTTTATTGTTGATGTGTTTTGTTTAAGCTTTGATATTATTACAAGTAGAACTGTTGCTATAAGTCTTATACGCTTAACAGTTTTATTTGGTTTAATATCTTTAGTTTTTCTAAAACGTTATGAATGAAGTTTCCTGATGATCTGGCCTAAGCAACCAGTGAAATGCGCATAGGAATAGCTTATCCCATCAACAATAAATTTCAAGTGTTTTTATCAGTAATAAAAACTGGGAATTAAGCACGAATAACAAAATCTTTTGAAATTAAAATTTTGTATTCCCAAAAATTGAAATTACTTTTTGATAATAAACAGGCAGTGCACGGCCTAAAAAAACACTTAATTGTCAACATCTTTTGTAAAGTTGTTGTTATTGTTTTTATTTTGTTTTTCTTAACCTACTTACAACTACAATTAATGTTGAGAGAATTTCAACTAATTGTAGTGGGGAATGTAAGATGAGATAAACCCACTGTTTATTGTTGATGTGTTTTGTTTAAGCTTTGATATTATTACAAGTAGAACTGTTGCTATAAGTCTTATACGCTTAACAGTTTTATTTGGTTTAATATCTTTAGTTTTTCTAAAACGTTATGAATGAAGTTTCCTGATGATCTGGCCTAAGCAACCAGTGAAATGCGCATAGGAATAGCTTATCCCATCAACAATAAATTTCAAGTGTTTTTATCAGTAATAAAAACTGGGAATTAAGCACGAATAACAAAATCTTTTGAAATTAAAATTTTGTATTCCCAAAAATTGAAATTATTTTTCTTTTTTTTTAATATCAAGCGCAATTATTAAAAATACAATTTTAAGTTCAGGATGTATCACAATATACTTGTTGTTGAAATAAATTCTATACTCTATTTATACATGGATATGTTCAAACATTAAAAATTAATTTCGAAATGTGATGCAATATTAGAAATAATTATTTTACTTTTAATAGTTTTTTATTATTTATATTTATAGATTTATTTAATAATTTCTTAAAAGTATTTGAACAAAAAGTTAAAAAAATAGTTCACTACTTCTATTAACATAAATCTATTTCCCTGATGAAGTGATCTCCTTCCTCATCCAAATAAAAGCCGTCATTTGCCTTTAAAATGATTTTATCACCCTCTTCGTCTTCCAAAAAATATTCAATTTCCCACAAAAAATCGAAGTAAGCCATTTGGTTGTTGGGGATATCCTGCATAGAATTTTCATCGACAAAAAAATTGTAGCAAGCCATTTGGTTGTTGGGAATCTCCTCCATAGAATTGTCATCAACAAAAAAATTGTAGCAAGCCATTTGGTTGTTGGGGATCTCATCCATAGAATTATCATCGACAAATTCAATTTCATACTCGCTCAAATTCATTGTTCAAATCTTCAAATGTAAATAAACCTAGTTTTCAGAAGTATACTCCACTAAGCCTTTTAAGAAGGGCAAGAAAACAAACTGCAATTAATGTTTTGTTTTATAAACAAATTTTACATTCTAACACGCTCAATCATGTTTATGCTTCTTAAATATAACAAAAAAGATTTCTTCATCAGATTAATGTAAACAAACATGCAGACACATCGTCAGCATTTTATTACAAAATACAAATTCTTTTTAAATCTTCTTAGGAGACGTTATATTATGAAAGAAAACAAACTGCAAATAAGAATAACATAATGCCAGCATAAACGGGAATAAAATATTTCTTGATACAAAGAAGAAAACAAAACTAAATTTAAATTCTTTGACTCTTGTGTTAATTCTAAAAACTGTCTTAAAAGAATCGCAAACTTTTTTTATACTTGATGATTATAAAATTGATGTGAAAAGATACCGGTTATACCATAATTTTAAACTTTTATTTTCTTTTTTGTCGATTTTGGCTTCGATAGTTTTAATAAATTAAACTGTTTAGAATCACTGTTAAAATAAGATCAATAAAGTAATATCACCTCACCTCTACCCGAATCTTTCAAAAAAATAAATAAATTTCACAAACTGGCTCGGAACTAGGATAAGTAATAAACTTCACCTCGTCAAAAGGTTCAGAACTTGCTTAAAATGGATATAATGGTTTCGAACTTCGACAATCAAAGTAAAATCACCTCACCTCTACCCGAATCTTACCACAAAAAATAAATTTCAATAAAATAAATTTCACAAACTGGCTTGGAACTAGGATAAGCAGGTGAAGTTTACCTCGTCAAAAAAGGTTCAGAACTTGCTTTAAATAAAGCTAAAATAAATCTTAAAATAAATTTCACATCAAAATACCCATTTTGTTGTTATTTTGTACCTATATGTGAAAAATCACTTCAGAAAATGGATATAATGGTTTCGAACTTCGATAATTAAAGTAATATCACCACATAAGCGCCATCTGTAAGAGAAAAACAATCGGTAAATTGCATCAGCGCCATCTATAGGTGAAAATCACTATTCACCTCATCTGATCGTATACCGGAAATGGTTCGGAACTTGGATAAGTCATTGCAATCCATATTACTTTTCTCATTACCGGAAACGGACACAGTCCAAGATCCCCATTACCTATCTACTCTTGCACTTCTAAGGGAATAAGAAAAACAATAATAAAGCTATTTAAACATTTTTTTTTTGTATTTTATTTCTTTTTTAATTCTTAGCAAAATTTAATTTAAAACAAAAAATGAAAACAACAAGTTCATAGGTAAACATAAACAAAACTTAAATAACTCTCATGTACTCAATTTTGCACCCGCGTGTTTTCAACCATATTCTTAGAAACATTCAAAATTTACCGTTAATTTTGATTTGGTTTATGATTTGATTGGTGTTATTAATGTTTCTGTTAATATAAATTTTAGTTTAACGTCGTGTTTGATAAACTGCGTAATGTAAATAAAAGGTGAATTTCAAATATAAAATACAAATTCCAAAATATTTAAAATTATGAGAAAGCTATCGCGAACCGTGAAAAAAAATATTTTAACCATGACAGAAAATGGCTTCTCATCGAGAGTAATAGCCAAAGAAATTCAAGTAAGTCAGTCAGTGGTGATAAGAGTCCGGAAAAGGCGAAATATTACTTCCCAAGCGCAAGTTCTGGGTCGCCGAAGACTTTTAACGGATGGCGACGCCGATGGACAGCAAGAAGAGCGCTGCACAATATTGGCTAAATATCAGCTTTTAAGAAACCTAAACCTGCATTATAAAAGAAAAATGTTGCAGCACGATTAAAGTTCGCATTGGAACACAAGAATTGGACTGCCGATGATTGGAAACGAGTATTCTGGTCAGATGAATCCAAATTCAACCGATTTCAGTCAGATGGTAAGCAGTATTGCTGGCACCGCCCTGGGAAGACCATACAAAGACACCATGTTGAACAAACTGTTAAACATGGTGGTGGAAGCGTTATGGTATGGGGCTGCTTTACTTGGTGGCATATTGGACCACTGCAAAAAATTTATGGTATCATGTGAAAAGAGGATTATTTGAAAATTTTAGAGACCCATCTTCCCGGTTTTGTGGATATGAGCGCATATCCTGAGGAAGAAGTCATATTTCAACAGGATGGCGACCCAAAGCACACCTCCAAAATCGTTAAGGAATGGTTGACTGGGCAAAATTTTCAGTTAATGCAGTGGCCACTAAAGCCCTGCACGAATGCATTTGAATGCCATTTCAAATCATTCGTTTGTTTTTCAACTACTGATTGTCGATTGCTTTTTGCTAACGAATCAAATTCTGTACTGTGAAAAAAACATAAAGCACGAAAAAAATATAAACACACAAATGCAAATGAATTTAAATTATGTGTGTTATAAACGACCAAACACGAAGTGTAAAGAGCACGAAATATACTCCACACAACAACGAAACAAACGAATAACACAAACTACACCAAATCACACGAATCGCACGAATCAAACGAATCACACCAAATCACACCACACAACAGTAACAAAATAGGTGGCATTATTTTATTTTTATTATTAGGTAATTAGTAATTTTGTATTAGCAAAAAACAAATGAAGATGCAAAATATTATTATACAATGTTTAAGTTTTTATTTTAAATTAATTTTTTCAAAAGTTACAAAAATATATTTTGAAATATTTTATTAAAAGTAAAAAAGAAATGAAAAGCTAAATTCAATTAATTGCAAAATTAAGATAAAAATAATATAATGAGCAAAATGGTTTAAAATTAATTTGTACGGTTTAAAAGTTCATTTTGTATTTCAGTTGCTTCTATATTTGAATGAAGAAACATTATGGCATTTATAGAATCGCCGTTTGAAGCAATGCTGCATCTTTTTTCAGAAATCAAATTCCGTGCTACTGAAAAAACTCGCTCTGAAGCTGCACTACTAGCAGGCGTTGCTAATATTTTGCAGCTCCCTTTGTAGAGAAGTGGAAATTCATTTTGATGTAAGTTCCACCATTGCAAAATGTTGAAATCTTCAGTAATACTTACATTTAAGCTTTCATACATTAGCAATTCGTTGAATACTGTATCAAGTTGCTGTTATATGGTTCAAATGAATATTATTGATTCTATTGAGCTCGTTTTTTTGTTGCAAAAGTTCACTATTTCGGACCAATTTTTTTCGACAGAAACAAATAAATAGTAAATTGAATTCCAGCGGGTGGGTGAAAAGCTTTTAAGGGTTGTTTGTAAATTTACATTTAGACCAGAAATTTTAAAATGTTTTACGAGTTTAGTACATAAACTACATAATTCTGAAACAGCAGGCACTTCTTTCATAGCTTTTTGAATAGTATTATGCAGTAAATGGTCAATGCAAAATATGTGGTTATTGTTCCGAAAGGCAGCGACCATGTTTGCTCCTCGATCTGTGACACTAATGGCTTTGTCATCCAGATCTAAATCGAAATTATTAAGTATTTTTCTTAACTTTCGACAGATATTATCATCAAAAAATATATATATTTAAGTTTATAATATACCTATTTATATATATATATATATGATCAAATAAATAAATATTACTTGTACATTTTTCACCATCCATATAATCAATGCCAAGTCTACTAAATATATGTCCATCATTTATGTGGTGAATGGTCACAGCTATATATGTTCTTCTAATAAAGTTATCGGTCCAAAGGTGTATATCATAACTTTTTACAAAATACCAAATGCGCACCTGAGTTTGCCTGCAAAAATGTATAAAGTCATTATAACAGGTCAAAGTTACGTTAAATAGTTACCATAAATTGGTAAGGTGAACTCTTTAGGCTCGGTCATATAATTGTAGCATACAAAAGTAAGCAATAAAAATAGTGCGAAACAATAAAGTTTCATTAAAACATCAATAAAACACATCTTCTTACCCAAAAATGTTACCTACTGTCACATTTGCTAGTATGTATATAGGTAGGTTATTTACACATAAATTGTAGCAAAACAAGCCTTTTTTAACTTGATTTTCAAATATTTTTTTTTACTTAAGAAAAGTGTTTTCAAAGAAAAAAACCCAGCGACGCGATTGGTACCGAAACCAAACTATTTTTACAAGCACAAAATACCAACAAATTCTTGTGGCTATTTTGTTTCTTAATAATTTCTGTATTTAGGTACGTCTTTTTAGAGAAGGAAAAAGGGACCCTTTTACAGGTATCAAAGAATTTTTTTGTCATCATAAAGTTTTTTTCTGTTAAGATGAAACAAAATAACATAGCATCCGCTAGACTTGTACACTTGCCGAAGTCACCACAGAATACACAGAACTGTAAAAAGTGACGTGTGAAAAAGGCCCAAATCAGTTGCGAGGGCAGCTTTCGAAGAAAGAGACAGAAAGCTTTTTTTTGGTAGTGAAGTGGCAATGTGTAAAAACAGGCCGCAACAAACAACACAAATGCCGTGATCAAAACAAAAATAGCAAAACACAAACCACGTTAAACAAATGCATTAGTTCAACAAACGTTGTTTTTTGTGCAAAAAAATGTATTTAGTAATATTGTTTTGTTTTATAATGTTTTTTACTTACTTAAATATTATTAACTCGTGTTGTGGTGAACTTAAAAGTTAATTTTTACAACAGTTTTACAAATAAATCTAACTAAATAAATTTGTGTTCATTGTATTGCGGCATAGAAGATGATGCAAAGAGAAATGCAAAAGGGCAGCTTTCTTAGAAAGAGACAAAAAAAACGTAAAATCTTCCGTCTCGTGACAGTTCTGTGTATTCTGTGGAAGTCACATAGACGACTGAATTGATGAGCATAAAAATATGTGTTAGTAGTGGTATACACAATTGTGCAAAGAAATGGAATTCCCTGTTATAGACTCACAATTGCTGTGTGTTATGTTCGTTTTCACATCGAATTATACATTGAGTTGATTTGTTTTTTAAAATCAAACTACTGCTTAACAACGAGTTGTTTGAAACCAACTACTGTTTAAAATTGATTCGGTTTTTCATTGTGTATCATTCGAATTGATTTAAAAAAAAAAACACAGTATTTGACACAACAATAACTTGGTGTGGAGAACTGTGAAAAAGAAACAAATGCATTCGTGCAGGGCTTTAGTGGCCACCGCAAAGTCCCGACTTCAATCCAATTGAAAATTTGTGGTCAATCGTGAAAAGACGGTTGGGACAGTATCAATCAGCTTCATCGAACTTAAACGAGCTATGGCCCCGTGTGCAGCTGGAGTGGCAGCGCATTCCTGATGAAATTATTCAGAACTTGGTAGAAAGTATGCCTAAACGCATAATAAGTGTTTTAAATAATAAAGGACTATGTACTAAATACTAAAAATGTAATCAATATTAATTGTAGTAGGAAGGTGCAAAATTGAGTACATGAGAGTTATTTAAGTTTTGTTTATGTTTACCTATGAACTTGTTGTTTTTTTATTTCGTTTTAAATTGAATTTTGCCAAGAATTAAAAAAGAAATAAAATACAAAAAAAAATGTTTAAATAGCTTTATTATTGTTTTTCTTATTTCCTTAGAAGTGCAAGATATACAAACATGTACTCACCTTTGCTCCCCACTGTACATATTTATGTCAATGTTTGTATGTTTTTATATTGTGAACATTGGTGTGACTGTAACTATTAAACATTAAAAAACAGCCCGACTACAGTATATACAGTAAAATATCTATTTAGAGCCAACGGGCAATTATGGACCCAGCAAAATAAATCTATGTTACGAGGCTTAGATTCACAAAAGACTTGTGTGCCGAATATTAAAAAGTTATCTTGTTAGATTTTTTTTATGAGATTTATTTTTCGTAAAAAAAACTCATTTGATCAGCAGCAGATCATCAGATTCTGAAAGAGCTCGTCAGTACGAATCTATTGATATGTATGTGACACTATCGGTCTCCGTTGGCTCTAACATGAAGAGTTTTTTGTTTAAATTTTCCGGAAACCTGTTATTTACGGTCCCTGCTTTTTTGGAGATATTTTTTTTTTAAATTTGTCTTTAATAATACTTTATTGAGGACAACGTAAGTAACCCTTTTTCGTGTTTCAAACCAACATAACGACAGAATGCATGCAATTGTCGCTCATCTTGTCTTCAAATAGACTTTATTGAGAACAACTTAGGCGGCCATTTTATACATTTTGTCGTGTTTCAAACCACTTAGACGCTTACGTTACCCTCTACTAAAAAAAAAATTAGCAAGTAAGAATGTATAGGCGGCCAAGCGCTACCATATGATACCCTAAACCACAGTATTTAAGAACAAATTTTCGAGAAATTTTCTAAGTCATCATATATTTAAAAAAATGCATAGTTTGTGTGTCCATATAAAAATAGATCGATCTATGTTTAAAATTTCATTAAAATTGGTTTGATAGTAGGCACAAAGATCCTATTTCTGAAAGTAGTTTGTATATATATATATATGTCCCTTATTTATTTAAATACAATATAGATACAGCGATGTAACATAAAATACTTAAATAAATTGTTCACGAAGAACATAGGGCGTTGTATAGCTACTTCTATAACTACTTCTTTCTGGATGTATGTATGTAGGTAAAAAAATAATGACTTACATTTTAATGCGTTCATTTTGGGACATCCCTTGTTTAATTCATCGGTTCATTCAGTAGAATGGTAAGTGGTGTTTTTAGTTTTTTCTGATAACTAAGCACATATTGTAGGTACTTATGTATCATATTTAATATAAAAGGAACATTAACAAAATCAATAAGAATTCACAAAGAACATAACATATTGTGGAAAAAAAAACAAAATAATTGCGATTTATATTTTTATAAACAGCTTAAATTGGAATTTTATGTGAAAAATTGGCCATCTGGTAAGTTAGCAAGTAATGTTGGAGAAAAATAAACACTGCTTATTTTTCGGCCGAATAACAACTTATTTTTGTTCAAGGTGTCCACAAAATAAAGTACTTACAATAAACTTACTAGAAGTCAAAAAATATCTAGTTATTATTTAACTAGTTACTAGTAAGTTGAATTGTAAGTACATACTTACAATATACTTACCAGAAGCCAAAAAATTAATAGTTAATAGACCTAATAAGTAGTTATTGAGTACGTTACCAATAAGCAAATATTCTGTACTGAAAACAACAACACTAATAAGTAGTTATTGAGCTGATTATTAGTAAGTAAATATTCAGTAGTGAAAATAACAGAAGTAATAAGTAGTTGCGGAGGTCATTACTAGTAAGTACTTATTGAAGTTTTCAGAATAATGACAATTGTAATGACAACTACCTACCAGATAACGTATGAAATAACTACCATCTTTTACAAAAAATCAAAAATTGTTCCTGGGATTGTATGAAAATATTTTAAAGCTGCCCAAAAATATGCAAGGATTTTAAAGAATAATTCCAGAAAATATGTATTTTGGGCAGTTAAGTCAAAGTGCAGCTAACTTAAATTTTTTGTATGAAAATAATTTTAAAATGCCAAAAATTTTGTGCATTTATCATAAATGTGCAGGTATAGAAAGTGCACTTAAAAAAGGAATTTATTTGGAATTATAAAGAATAATTCCAAAAATTATCAATCTTGTGCAGTAAAGTAAAAGTGCACGTAAACAAAAGGCAGTTAAGTCAAAACTACTCACAAATAGTAAAAATGAGCGCAGAACCTAATTTATTTTTCTTATCTGTGTTATAGTGTTAGAACAGGAGAATGTAAAAGAAAAAAAAATTGAAGACAATGGGTAGCGGGAACATGGCTAAAATTTGCAAGCTTGGATACAAACCCTAAAATATATTCGAAATCGCATAATCGGTGAAAAACAAAATGTCGGGAAAAACAAAAAAAAAAAATTTGCAAAAATATCGAAAATTCGCGAAAAATTTAGTTTTTCAAACAAGCCATAAAATTTGTGAAAAGTGCCTAAAACTGTAAGGAATGGCAATAGCGGTACAATAGCAAAGCCTACTAGTTATTACAATTCGTTAAAGCTGTAAAGATTCACAGGGAAAAATCGCTTTTTCGCGAGCATGGCTAAAATTCGCGAAAAATTGCAAACTTGGAAACAAGCCCTAAAATTTATTTGAAATTGTTTAAAATAACAAACTGTCGGAAAATAACAAAAAAAAAATTTTTTTCCAAATATAGCGGAAATTCGCGAAAAATTTTAATATTTCAAACAAGCCATAAAATTGATTAAAAGTCCCTAAAAGTATAAGGAATGGCAAAAATTCGGTAAAAATTGCTAAATTAGCGGAAATTCGCAAAAACTTGCTAATGGCGGCATGAAATCAAAGTCTTTTACACAATTATTTAATATCTTTAAACCTGTTCAGCATCCGAAAACTTACAGGAAAAATTGCTTTTTTCGGGAACATGGCTAAATTTATTTGTCGTTGTTTGCTCTTACAATTTTTTTGTAATATCAAATAAATGTTTGCTCAAAAATGACTAAAATATTTAATATTTTGTGTTCACACTATGTTCACATTGGACAAATATTTGTTTGCCGGCAAATACTTTTATTTGTTCATAATCAGCTGTTATTTTATTTGACACTCAAAAATATTTTGTGCTCAGACTACGTGAATGAATTGTGTCATGTTTGCTATCAAATACTTCATCAGTCTGAACGTACCTTAATAACTATAAACTATTTCATTGTAGTTTTTTGTCGTCACTAAATAAAAATTAACACTTGTGTTAATACCCAACTTTATCCACATTGTTTAGCACCAGGGGTACCCGGGCACCCATATACTATAATGTATTAATAATCAATATTTTTATTAAATTAAATTTATGTTAAAATATGATTTTTTAACTTTGTATTGCGTAAGGTCTAAAATTTTAAACTTTTTTTACAGGACAGTATTTTTTAGTATAACAGTTGAACATTTTTTGTCATACATGATATGTAAATGAGACTTCCTCGAATTATAATACTAAGGCTTTGGAAACTAAACTTAACTTATGTTTTGAACAGTTAAAACGTGTTTGTGTTATCCCATAAAGTGTATTGTATTGTATTGGGTACCGGGGTACTCGGGTGCGCATGTTGCAATGGTTAAAGTTTAAGCACATTTTTTTGGGTATTAAAGGAGCAAAAAATAAATCTAGAATCTGAATTCGCTTTCTCTTTAGTTATAATAAAATATCGACGATCCAGAAGCTTGTTCAAAAATGTTAATTCTTAATACATTTTTTTCATGTAAATATACCTAGGTGGGTAGGGGGGTGCTTTAAAGTCATGCGAACTAAGGCCATGATGTCTTTATCTCTCAGTCAATATGGAGATAAAGCCTTTTGTTTTTTTCCCCCATTTGAATGGGAGATAAAGCCATCATGGCCTTAGCTCACATTAGCGATATTAGAAAATGGCTTTATCTCTCATTTCAGTTTTGAAGAACTTTTGCATTTTACATTGATTAATAGTTTTCTTATTTTTATAATTAAGAGTCTTCCCGGAGACGCAAAAGTTAAGTATTGAAATCTGGCTTCGCATACTAAAGTTTTTCTGCGTGGCGGCCTGTGGCCGCGCTTACGGGTTTTCGCCTCCAGTAGGACACGGCAGGTGGCTTCGCTGAATAAAGTTTTCCTGCGTGCGTCACAAGAATAAAAAAATTACTTTTCCCGGAAACACTGAAGTAAAGTAACAATATTCTGGAAAAATATGACTTTATCTCACATTTGCGAAAAAAAATATGGCTATATCTCTCATTTCTCAAAATTTTAAATATGACCTTATCTCTCAATGATTGTCCAATAAGGCCATGATGGCTTTATCTCCCATTCAATTGAGCAATAAAGCCATCATGGCCTTATTTCGCATGAAAATTCTAAAATTTGTTTTTGTTTTAAATGTAATTTTCTATGCGAACGTTAACGTTCGAAATCGTTAAACAGGCAGTTAGTTTGTCGGTTGGTTTTTCCGTCAAATGTTTGTCATATGTGACCGTACCTTTAGTCATCTTACAGGCTTGCAATTTTTGTTGCAGCAATTGTTCAGTTTAAGGGTGAGAGAGGTAGGAAGATTGTGGAGGGGTACTCAGTTTCATGTATTCTGCTATTCTGTTTTGTTTTGTAATTCTCACACTTTTTCACTTGAAGTTGGCTGTAGGTATATACATATGTATTTATATATAAAATATAAATGAGTGCAAAACTAGAATTTCCAAATCTGGATACTGATGCAATTTCAAAGAAGAATTTTAACCCTAGAGTACTCAATATATTTTACGTACGTTGTAAGTTATGATCGTCGATTCGACGATGTATTTTTTAACTGCCTATAACTTTGGCTTAAAAGCAAATATAAGTTTTCAATAAATGTTATTGATCATTATGGCACCTAATAAGTCTATAGAAAAAAAAAATTTATTTAAATTCATAGAGATAAACGAAATATTTAATTCTAGAACTTATTTATTTTATGTTGCACATATTTTTGGGATTATAAGAAAGGACCTAAAAAATATTGTAAGGAAAACTGAAAAACTAAAAAAAGAGTCAAAACTTAAAAAATACATTCTTGCCTTTAAAAAAATACCAAATTTTTTTTTTTAAATAACACTTAGAGCCAGAGTCACAAAGTTCAACTTTTTGCTCTCCGCATGTGGATTTTTCGCATATATTACATTTTGATTTTGACATTCGTCATTTTTTCGTATGGGCATGATCTACACATACTTCATTTGTGTTTTTTTTTTTTTATTTTCTCCTAAGCTGGTCATTGGTGCCGCTATTGTTTGAAGTAACAACATATGCAATATTTGCTCACAAAGTTGAAAAATAAAAGTCACGTTAATACTAACCGTCGACGAGTACAAAGCCAATTAAAGCAATGTTCCAGCAACAAAGTTTAAAAAACACAATTACACACAGCAAATGTAAATCATCTACTAACAGCATACAAAATTTGAGAGTGTTAGGCACACCCATTTAAAAACGTCCATCATAAGTACTCTAGGGTTAAAAACTAAGAAAAAAATCCCGGTATTCGATTTTAGCCGGTAATACCGGTATTGGAATCCCTACGTACAAGGTTACATGGACAGCCAGCCAGCTGGACGGACGGACCAATATTTTAAGGTTTAACACACATCAGCACAAATGTATAAAAATTTCAAGAGGGTCTGCTTTAAAAATTTTTAAGTCAGAAAATATGGACCATTTTACTATACATAAGTTATATGAATTAATAACGTAATGGGTATGGATGGTGATGCATGGTGTAGTAGTAGTAAGGTCCTGTAATCTACTTAAAGTGCGTTAAGGTGTTTCTGAGCTGGTTTGAAGAAAAGACAAACTTAGGCAGGTTGATCTCGAAATATGGATGGTGGCAAAAGGACCAAGCTACTACTCGAAGATGTGTGATGTGATGATGTGTATTTGTGGAGATGTCCGAAGTATTGAAGTTAAGTGTGGTGATGTTAAATGGAGTGATGTAATGTAATAATGATGACTTAATAGCTTCTAGTATTAGTTGCGGTTATTGCCTATGGCTCGAGATATGAAAGGTTAGTGAAGAGTTTGATTTATTGCTTGATGTTGTGAAGTTTTGTGGAGTGTAAATTGGTCTTGGCCTTGTAGCTTGTTTTACACCATTCGAGTGTATTATGAACTGAATGATGCTTAAAGTCAAAGAGTGCTTTTTGCAATGAGAGTTAGTTAGAGCTGGTACACCTGGTGGCTGTTTGGTTGAACCAAAAGTAACGCTGGTAGAATGAGCCTGAATTGCTATGAGAGTTGGAGAAGGACTGACTTGAATTGCGAGGGGGATTAATTCTGTGATCTGTTGCTATTCAACAGAATGTTGCTGACTGTTTCTAAGACAGCAAGGAGGTAAGATGGTTTCAAACTCCTAAACAAGGGGTTGTGTGTGCGATCTCGTCAATCGTACATTTAATTGTAACCTGTATGTGTATTAACAGCCAAAGCGCATACAGGGTCATTTGGTAAGTGTTTAATATTAACACACCCAGTGGCACACACGTTTAACTACCTCACTGAGGTAATTAAGCGAATACGTTTAAATACCTCAGTGGCCAAGATCACGTATTTATTTAAACTTTGGTAAAAAAGTTCACAGGAATTTTTACATGTATCAGCAAAATCTAAAGAGATAGAAATAAAAAAAACAACGGGTTTTGCTGTCTTACTCGTACATATGTACAAACTTATGATCAGGGAAACCGTAAATATGCAATTGCATGGTTTTTCTTGTGCGATCAATGAATGCAGAAACAATATATTTATCCGTTTTAAAACATGATAAATTTTGGTATCGATTTGTTTGTGAATAATTCAGCAAATAAAAAATGCTTTAAATAATTTGCAAAACAGATGAATTATCTGTTGCTTTAGTTTCGCCATCTACATTTAATTTGTACTCTACAATTGTTGGCCAAAGCAAGTTTTCGTTGAAGATATATGTTATTTCAAACTGTAAAGTTTTATATATATGCAAAAATTAAGAAAAAGGCAACTATATAAATTTGTGCTGCTACATAGAAATCTACCCGCATCGTTCAGTAAACTGATCCTTTCGTGTCCGTCCGTCCAAATGGCTGGTGATCTGTCCATGAAAACCTTGTGCGGAAAGTAAAAGTAGCACTGCTTAGATAATTTTATCAAATTTGGTAAATAAGTTAAATTGTCAAAAGAACGAAACCTATGTAAATTGTGAGAATCTGTCTATAATATCACATAAGCCATTTAATCATGTTCGTATTAAGATTAAATTTGACCTAAAATATCTTACTGCAAATTAAAAACGTTTGAATCGGTTCAGATTAAAACATACAGCATCAATTCAAATATCAACCCCTAAAATATTCAAGCTATTTTATTATTTTAAATGTTACTATAATTTAAAATTTTGCGACCTTTCCTTTAATCCCTTTAAGACAAAATATCTCATATATTTGGTGTATGTAGATAATATTCAGCACAAAAAACTCTTATATGAATCTTAACCTCATAAAATAACTTTATTCTGGTGAGTCCAGAATAAAGTTTATTTTAATGCAAATATTAAGTTGTGAAATATTTTGCTTTCAAATAAGCCATATTTTGTTCTTTGGGCATATTTTTTCAAAAATGTTTAATGCACACTTTCAAATTATTAACTTGTAAACATTGTTGCATTACTTGCTATGATGTTGTAAAATAGTACTGATGCAATGAAAGAGACGAATGAAACTAAGGTGTTAATTTGCTTTGGGAGTTTAATTTTTAAGGCAATTACCCGAATAGGGTAATTAAGCGTATGTCAATTAAACGTGGATTTTTGTTTGATAAATGGAAGAAAAAAACGGGGATTTAAAACTCAAGGTAAATAAGCGTGAAAGGCATTTAAGCGTGGCATATACTGTATCGCATTCTTTGTTGTATTTAATTTTTTGCTGAATATTTCTATTTGCATCTGAATGATCCATTCTTTTGCAGAGGCTGTTGTAAAAGGCAAGACGTTTTTTATTAGATTTCAGTCTGTTGACCTGGCACAGCTGCTTGTTTGTCAATTACAAATCTAGTCTAACATTAAAATATAACTTTGCAACAACTAAATGGTGATCAGAGCCAATATCAGCTCCTCGTTTATTACGGACATCACATAGGGAGTACCTCCATTTAGCAAATAAACAATTATGGTCAATTTAGCTCTCGGTATTAGCATCTGGTGAAACCCATATTAGTAATGAACAATAAATAATACAACAAAAATACAATGGTTATCTTTCTAGAATTTAAAATTATTAAGAGACAGAGGTCTAAAACAAATGTGTTATTTTTTCCAAGTTTTGACGAAACTGAATCCAAAAGTCTTAAAAGCTCTGATAGATTTTGTTGCTATTTTTTCTGTCTTGTTGATTTTTTTTACAAATGTGGATCTTAAAAATTACGAAGTGATACAGTGGGTAAGGAGAGCGAAGAAATTTTAAGATTTTATATTTTTGAAACAAGTTAAACATTTTATATTTCATTAAATAACGAACTAAATTTAATCTGGCATCAAATTACGGTATGCGATATCGATCGGAATTCCAATACAATTTACACAAGAATTTCGATCGATATTCACAGAAAGAAGCAGCGTTTAAAAAATTGCAGTTGAGGTAGAAAAACTGCCATTTATTTCACTTCTTCATTTGACATTGGCAAAAAAAAAACTGCTCCTTTTACTTCTGATTCATTATATATAAACAGTCGCTGTCAAACCAACTCAAAAAGCAAAAAGTTGTACACAAATTTTCTTTTTTTGTTATACAGTTTTAGGTTTCGACTGCAGTTTTGTTAACCCTGGAAAGAAGTTCATTTTCTAAAGTAATCAGTTTGGTTTCTTAAAACAAGAAAGTTCCAAAAAATTTTTTTGCTTGTAACGTATATAGTTCGTATTTAGGAAATTTTCTTTTCTTGTTCAAAAAGTTCACGTTTTTTTTTATATGATCAAAAATTACTTAAAACAAAAAACTCAAAAGTTGCTAGTTTTTATTAAAAATAAGAAAGATTTTTTTAAGTTCAAGCTGCATTTATTTAATATTAGTCTGGTTTTCTTGATTTTTAAATAGAATAGAATTTCTTGTATCAGGAAATGTATCAGAAAATACTAAAATAAATGATTAAAATTATTTTTTTTTTGAATCGGCATATCAAGCAAATAAAACAAAAGTTTCAAAGGTCTCATTTAGTTTAAATTGAGTTGTAAATGTAAATGTAATTGATTTTTTTTTTTTTTTTGAGTATAGTTACTTAATTTCAAAGACCAAACATGTACTTGAATTAAGGAATTATTTAAGAAAATTTTAAATTTATACATGTACTCGAATCTAGTTATTTCTAAGTATTTCAAGAAAAATTGTCTTGTAACAAGATTCTGTTATTTAGTACAAGAATAATACAATATTTAAATCGAGTTAAGGCCCAGCTATATTATAAGATTTCTGTATGATCTCGCCTAAGCAACCAGTAAAATAAGCATATAAACTAGCTTTCCTTGAACAATAAATTTCAGTGGCCCATAATCATAGTCAAACGCTAAAGTCGATTCTTCTTTTGCATTGTTCGCTTTATTTATTAAATATTTCTTATATAGCAGGATCGCCAATTTTATGGTAGTTATATATTTTATATAAAACTTTATTTAGGAAAATAATAAATTTATATTGTGTTCACAATTGAAAAATCCATTTCTCCAATATTAATATTTTAAATTATTTGAAAGATAAAACAAAACTTATTTTATATATAAATTAAATATTCTAAAGTAAAATTATTATAACTTGTAAAGTATATAAAACACGCATGTCACCACATAAGTAAATATTTCTTTCCATGTATCTCAGTTTATACATTTATTATATTTTCTATTAATGTTTGAAAACTGTTGTATAACGGAATAACGTCAGACAATGTAGCAGTGACCTTGCTTATACATTTTGTAGCCTTTTCGAAGTAACCCAAAATGTTCAGCAAAATTATTTTTACTAGGATCGCCCGGTGGCCGAAATTCGACCAGAGAGATTGAGAGGTTGCAATCGAAACATGTAAGGGTAACCTGTCCGTGAAAACTTGGGTTCGATTGTGGTGGTTAAATTGTAAGGGCCGATGTTGAATGTGAACCACACCTAAACGCCAAGTTTTTTTCCGAATTTTATTTGACATTTCTCTCTTTCAGACTTACTCAATTTGAACCATGGAGAGATACACAATCCAACAACGTGTTAAAGTTATCCAGACTTATTATGAAAATGGGCGTTGAAATCAAAATACATATCGTGCACTTCGTGATTTGTGATGAGGCATATTTTCACCTCAGTGGATTCATCAATAAGCAGAATTGCCGCATTTGGGCGACTGATAATCCAAGAGTGATTGTCGAAAAACCAATGCACCCACAAAGAGTGACTGTTTGGTGCGGTTTATGGGCTGGCGGCATCATCGGGCCGTATTTTTTCCAAATGAGGCAGTTACTGTGAATGGTGTTCGCTATCGTGAGATGATAACGAACTTTTTATGGCCCGAATTGGAAGATATGGATGTGGACGATATGTGGTTTCAGCAGGACGGTGCCACTTGCCACACAGCTAACGAAACAATGGCTCTTTTGCGCAACAAATTCAATGGCCGTGTTATCTCACGTAATCGCGATGTCAATTGGCCGCCAAGATCATGTGATTTGACACCGTTGGACTTTTTTCTTTGAGGTTATTTGAAAGAAAAGGTGTACGTCGATAAGCCAGCAACATTTCAAGAGCTAAAGGATGAGATAATTCGGCACATTAACGGCATAGAACCTCCATTATGCCTCAGGGTCATCGAAAATTTTGACCATCGGATGGAGGTGTGCCGCCGTGGTCGCGGCGCCCATTTGGCCGATATTTTGTTCCATACATAATTGAGTAATACCAATATATCATAATAAAATAAAATTACAATAATTTCCTAAATAGTTTGTGTTTTATTCAAAATCAACATCGGCCCTTGAAATTTAACCACCATTTATATATCAATAAATTTTAATTCATTTTATGTTGTAAAATTTCTTTCTTCATAAAAATAATTTAATGAACATGAACTTAATGAATTTTAGCCTGATTAAAATATCAAAATTTGGATAAAAAAAAACTATGAACAGTAAAAGAAAATAACCACTAATTATTGGTAAATGTTTTATTTTAGAATTATTTAAGCGTAATGCTCTTATCCGTAAAGTACTGTATATATAGAAGAAAAATTATGAATACTCTTAGATATGGCAATATTCTCACCAAAAACTGCAAGACCAGTAGTGCGATTCACTAACTTTTATAACGATAATCGAATCGTTAAAATAAATATAACGAAAATTTATTAAATATGCTATTCAGTAAAATTTTTAACGATATTCGCTGTCGTTTAAAATCAGCTGTTACTTTAAGCAATTTTTTTGTCTTTATTTTAGCGACAATAATTTAGGTTGTTTTTATTTAATCGATAAAATGTATTTTATGTTTAAAATAGCTTACATACATACAAATTTATGCATATGTATATGTATGAACATAAACTAAATCCTAAATTTAAAATTTACAAAAAAGCATATTAAGAACATAAACCAAATTCTAAATGTAAAATTCACAAAAAAAATATAAAAACCATAAATTAACCCTTCGTCTTACTCATGAGTCTGGCCAGACCTTTTTCAATGCATTTTGAATGCAAAAACATTTGTAACACAGAGGGTTAAGAATAATTTCATTTGTTTTATTTTATTCTCTTTTGTGCTTTTCGTTTTTTTTAAAATTTTTAAGACAGAGATGTTACAAAAATACAGCTGTTTACTATCGTTAAAAAAAAGTTACAGAATCACACTATCGGGATTCTGTAACTTTTAACAATAGGTCTGTCTGCGTACTTTTCCAGTAGCAAATACTCAGTAAATTTTTTTGGGAGAGTAAGACCAATTTTACTCCGTCGGCTGAAAATATCTCAAAAAGTACACAGACAGAATCCAGTGAAATCTTGCAAGAAAACAGCTGATCGGTGTGTAGGCAATTGAAATGACAAAGCAAAATTTAGCGTATGTGTAAGCAAAAGTAAAAAACCTCAGGGCTCCACCATGGTGGTGGAACTACTGACCTGTAGACCAGTGCCGACGCCAAACGCAGTACTTCCGATATGAAGTCCACTGCCACTGCTGATAGTCCCACTTCGTTCTTCTCCTATTCACAAAAGTACACACGCCCAAGGGGCGTGAGCCCAATTGAAACTCAACATACCTGTGGTCCGAAAAGGAGCAGTCACTTGAGACCGCCCAGTTACTTATTAAGTCGGAATGTTCCGAGCTGACCAGTGTAACATCGAGAACCTCCTGCCTATTAGCTGCAATGAACGTAGGTTCTGCGCCTATGTTTGCTATCACTAAATTACTGTTACAGATAAAAGAATATAGCGACTGACCTCTAGTGTTGGGGTTGGGGCTACCCCACCTGATGTGGTGCGCATTAGCGTCAGCACAGATAACCACCGGGGTACCCATGGAGTCAGCTTTGGCTACTAAACCACGGACGGGCCTATTGGGTGGCTCATCATCATGGTCGTGCGCCATATAGCCCGAGACGATCCAGATCGACCTATCGCCCATCTTTATCGCCCATCTTTAGAAATCAGAAGGAATGAAGATATCCAGCGTGTTTTTAGCCAAAACACAAGATTTAATTTGACCTGTTCCTTTGGCATATTGGAGCTTATAGCCCTTAAGGTTTTATCCGCAAACCCGATCTTTGTGGATCCATGGCTCTTTGACCATTACCAGCTTCTCCTTCCTCTCTACCACCCGGAGGAGCCGTCACCTTCACAATGTCCAGTATTGACACTACCGTATTATAAGGATTGATTTTAGACAAATCTAAGTAATCTTTTCGTGTAGATGTGATACTAAAAAGTGCACAAAAAATGTTTTAAAAAAATCTAGTATCCTTCAGAAATAAGACATGTCCTTGGATTATATGTACGACAGGGTTTTTAAAATCTCAAACATTGGGACTAAATATGCCATCGATAATATTTCTATGACAATAATATTTTCTGTTAGAATATATTCTGAATCAAAAGCCTTAAAGTCTCCAAGATCAGAGTCACTAGAATTAATTAAAGCAGAGATTTCATCTATCTTCAGTCTACCACCAGTTTTTTTTAATTATTCTCTAAACATGCAAATTGGCTTACATATATGTATACCAATTGGATAATGTATCACATTTTTGTGAGTCAAAACAAAATCAGTGGGATCTATTATCCCAAATGGTTAAAAATACCCACATATAATAATATATTGAGAGAATATTGTTGCTTACTCGTTTGTTTTAACATAAAACACTTTTATTATTTGCGTTAAATAACGTTAAAAGGAACAACAGTTATTCACACTGAAAAATTAGAAACCACTTGCGCACCCAATAGAGGTGTTCAATCTACATTGAACCTATAAATTCGGGTAATTTAAGAAGAAAACATGAATTAACTTAATGACTGTACAGTCCTTATGAATTATGTATGAAATGCCATCCCTGGAATACAATTTTAGTACTCGCTAAAACTAACCCGTTAAGGTTTCAGCCATCGGTTTGTGAAATCCGAGGTGGCAGTTTTGTTAAATTAAATTTATTAATCACTCACTTTTTTGCTTTCAACCGTATCATTTGCCAACCTGTAAAATATTTCATACACTAATTGTACTTACCTACATATAAGCAAATAACTAAATATTGATGAAATAAACCCTATGCTGGAATGAATTGAACGACCTACCTTTTTTCTCACCAAGTATCCCTAAATAAAGGTAAGGCATTTTAGCTCCAATTCCTTACCATAGAAAGAAATTCTAACCAGTTGTTCTTTCTTTTCTCAATCATCATAATTGTAACTACTTCTTAAGTAATTATAATTTAATTGTTGTAAGGATTTCTCAATTTCTTGAGACCCCACAGGGAAGAGAAATCCATAAGCAATTTTAAAATATAAGATCATTTATATTCATGGTCCTTCGACAACAAAAGAAACAACCATCCCATTGCTCAAGCCAGTCTCAACACTAATCAGCTGAATTATCGAGGTCACCTAATAAATTATTCAACAAAGTGTCTCATCAAAAAAGTCTACAAGCAAAAAACAATTAAAAGAATGAGGTAAATCAACGAAATCAAAATCAGATTCCTCAGTAAGTAGCAAACAAGTGAACTGTAAGTAAAAGAAATAGATTGTGATAATCTTTACACGGTTTAACCATAAAAGAAAAAACACTAACAACACACGGGTTAAAAAATAAATAAAACAAACGTATAAAAACTCAAATTAAAAGATTAAAAAAGGGTAAAAGTGAGTGTTAGTGAAAGTTAATGTCGAAAAAATAAGAAAAATCTAATAGAAAAAAGTGTGGTAGATAAAAAATCGGTTCATAGATAAGTATTTACATAGTGGAAAAAAGAAAAAATAATATATTTACACATGTAAATAAGAAAAAGTTTATTAAAAATTGAAAAGCCGCTACTTTTTCCCCTACATTATTGCATACTTCATAAAAAGTAAATACATAAAAAAGTGCAACAACCTTCAAATCGCAAATTGTCTCAAATTAATCAGAAAAGAGTGCATAAAAAGTTTCCGCCATATTTTGTTCATAGAAGTGAACATAACCTAAAATTATAATCAAGCCTAAGTACATACATATGTATGTAATTGGAAAAATAGTATATGTATGTATGTACATTAGGGTGGCCGTTATTTTTTTTTATTTTGATTTCTTATATTCTCCCCCCCTTAATCGGTTCAGTTTTATGTAAAAAAAAATACAAAAAAATTTCGTAGCGATAAGTTGTGTTTTAGGGGGGGCGTCCGTCCCTCAAAGTTTGCCATCAAGCCAATTATTCAAATGTAATTTGTTTGCGTATGAGTATCTTCTAAAAACAACATTTTACAAGAATATGATATGTGGCAATAATTTAGCTCTTCTAGTCAACAACATAAGCCTCTAAGAAAGTTTTTTGCTTAAATCAATATTTTAGAAAATAATTAAGAAAATAAAAACAAAATACCAAACATTTTATATACGTTTTATAAATATAAAAGGGGGATTAATGTCAAGTGACCCAATTTTGAAATATATGTCTTTCGATTTAAATGAAATTTACACCAATTTTAGTACTGTTAGATAGTAGCTTAGACACAAATTTTCAACAAGATCGGTCAAAAAGTTTCTGAGTTAGAGGGGGTCAAAGTTTGACATTTTGGCCATACAGGTGTTCTTTCTCATCCATGTAACTTATTATCTATTGGTGTAAGCAAAATTTGTCCCAAGTAGCTTAGATAGCTTTTTGATTAAACTTTTTAAAAAAATTTTTTTTGTTTTTTTTTAAAAATTTTTAATTTTTTTTTTTTTAAATTTAACACTTGGCTAAAAAAAAATAAAAAAAAAAGTTTTAAATTTAAAAAAAAAAATTAAAAAAAAAACAAAAAAATATTTTTAAAAAAGATTGATTAAATAGCTATCTAAGCTACTTGGGAAAAATTTTGCTAACACCAATAGGTAATAAATTACATGGATAAGAAAGAACACCTGTATGGCAAACTTTGACCCCCTCTACACCAATTTTAGTACTGTTAGATAGTAGCTTAGACACAAATTTTCAACAAGATCGGTCAAAACGTTTCTGAGTTAGAGGGGGTCAAAGTTTGACATTTTGGCCATACAGGTGTTCTTTCTCATCCATGTAACTTATTATCTATTGGTGTAAGCAAAATTTGTCCCAAGTAGCTTAGATAGCTTTTTGATTAAACTTTTTAAAAAAATTTTTTTTGTTTTTTTTTAAAAATTTTTAATTTTTTTTTTTTTAAATTTAACACTTGGCTAAAAAAAAATAAAAAAAAAAGTTTTAAATTTAAAAAAAAAAATTAAAAAAAAAACAAAAAAATATTTTTAAAAAAGATTGATTAAATAGCTATCTAAGCTACTTGGGAAAAATTTTGCTAACACCAATAGGTAATAAATTACATGGATAAGAAAGAACACCTGTATGGCAAACTTTGACCCCCTCTACCTCTGAAACATTTTGACCGATCTTGTTGAAAATTTGTGTGTAAACTACTATCTAATAGGACTAACCTTGGTGTAAATTTCATCCAAATCGGAAGACATCGATTTCAAAATTGTGTCACTTGACATTAAATCGCCTTTTTATATATATAAAACGTATATAAAATGTTTGGTATTTCGTTGTTATTTTCTTAATTATTTTCTAAGATATTAGTCTTAGCAAAAAACTTTCTTGGAGGCTTGTGTTGTTGACTAGAAGAGCTAAAATATTGCTATATATCATATTCTTGTAGTGTTGTTTTGAGAAGATAGTCATACGCAAACAAATTACATTTGAATAAATGGCTTGATGGCAAACTTTGAGGGGCGGACGCCCTCCCTAAAACACAACTTATCGCTACGAAATTTTTTTGTAGTTTTTTTTACATAAAACTGAACCGATTTGGAGGGGGAGAGTATAAGAAATCAAAAAAAAAAGTTCTCCATACAACTAACGGCCACGCTAATGTACATAAGTGCAATTTATTTAAAATAAAAAGACCGCTACCTTTTCCCCTACCTCATTTTATACATCATACATATGTAACTCAAACTTAAAGTAAATAGGTATGTAAAAAAGAACTACTTTACAACTGGTTTGCCTAAATTTAAAGCAGAATAAGAAAAAAAAGAAACGTAAACAAGAGCAAAATTTTTGTACTTATGATGAAAAAATGTAAGTTTTGAACAACTTGAAATAGGGGAAAAGTAAAATATATAAAAATTCTACACAATTGTAAATAGAAGAGAAAAGCCATTTTGCTAACTTGAGATAACCATTTTAACCCTCAATATTAAACACTGTAATTCGTACTCTTGGGTTTGCTACTGTTTACAATCAAGTAAGTTTGTCTTTTTCCCTCATTATAAATAATTTGCTCGTTATTTAAGAGTGCTTAATTCTGGGGCCAGATTCTGGCATTCGTGATCGAGTACTTTCTCGATTCGAAAGCAATTTAATATCTAATTATTTCAGTCAATACTGAACGAATTGGAACTATTTTTTCGTTATTGTAAAGCATTCATTTGAGTTTCACAATACTGAAAAAATAATTTCGATTCGTTTAGTATTGACAGAAATAAAATTGCTTTCGAATCGGGAAAGTACTCGATCACGAATGCCAGAATTAGGCCCCTGGTCATAAGTGATAATTTAAAATTTAGATTTCGAATATATACATAATAAAAATTTAACCGCAATATTAACAAAAGCAAAATTTAAAATTTCTCTTTCATTGGCGGACAACTCAAACGATCCATTACAAACAGTAAAAGCTAAAATAAAACATAATAATTCGTGTCAGTTTGCAAAGCAAATTTTTATGCACCTTTGGCATTTAGCATTTACATACACCCATACATCGGTTGGTTTGTGAGAAATTTAAGAATACAAAAAAAAAAAAAAAAAAAAATTATTCTACATGCTCAAATCAGTGTTGCCAGTGAAATTTCGAGAAAGATACACTTTGGTTACCAAAAAGATACACCTTTTCCCAAAAAGATACATTTTGAAAAAAATTTGAAAATCCATTTTTAACGTTTAACATTTATATTTCATATTTAATGAATATTGTAAAGAAAATGATATCATATAAATTCATTTTTATATTTATTTAAGTCATAAATATAAGGTGTGTAATTTTTAAAAATACAGCAAGCGAACTTTAAAATTAATATAATGATTGAATGTTATCAAAACAAATTAATTTTTGTAAAAATTAATATACGAGTTAAGACGTATTATATCAAAAAGTTCGTATAAAGTTCCTGAAAATAAAAAAGTTCCTCAGAACAACTTCGCACTTCTAGATCCTTAATGTTTTCTTTCATCATTAATTAAGCTGCTATTGTATTAGCAGTGAGTCGGTTAGTCTTAATAAGTTTTATTTGGCTCAAAATTCTCTAATATTTTATTTCTGTACATTTTGCGTAACGATTTAAAAGATACGAAAAATGCCAGGATTATACATGGTAACTGAAGTCATCAAAAGATACGAAAAATGTATCTTTCGTATCCTAATGGCAACACTGGCTCAAATAAAGTTTAATTACCGTTCTCTTTAACCAACAAATCATAGTAAGAGAAGTCTCTTAAAATTTTGCCATTGTTGGCTTTTCAGTTTATTTGATTCGCTTTAAAGATAAACAGAGAAAAAATACAGTACGCAACAAAAAAAAAAAAAAAAAAGCAAGCTAAATAGAAATTACAATCGGAAAAATTTATTTAAAAATACATGTTTTTCAACATCATAATAAAGCAATTTAGTAGTAGGGAAATTGGGAGGCAGCAAACATTCGTTTTTTTCCCATATACCACAGAGGGAGCATTTTGCTTTTTATTGAAAGCAGCAAAAATTCTGCTTCCCCATTCGTTTTTCCCCATATACCACAGAGGGAGCATTTTGCTTTTTTTCATTTAAAGCAGCAAAAAATTCTGCCTGTTTTTGCTCCCAATGTATTTTCCATTAGGAGGAATTTTAAATATAAACAAAATTAAAAAAATTGTTGAGTATTTTTTAAATATAAAAGAGAGTAATATTAAGGTGATCACGTTATATTTTCTTCAATAAAGAGAAATTTGCGAAGTTCTACGTATAAGTTCTATGTATTAAGAAATTGTTTGAGTATTTTAAAATAAGAGAGAGTAATATGTAATATCCCTGCCGTCAAATGAGTAGCTAACTACAAAAAAACCCAACTTTAAGTTAGCTTGTATAGACTAACTTAAAGCCAACTACTACGCAATGCAAAATTTACATTAACCAAAGTGTATACAAACACTGTGTTGTATATTTTAAGTAGAGAGAGCCAAGTCGTTACCAAAAAAATCAACGTTGTTATTGATGTTATGCAGGGCTGCCAGATTTGACGATTTATCGTCATTTTGACGATTTTTTGTTCCGGAATTAGCAAAGTGCCGATTTGCTGATTTTTTTCTAAAAAGTGACGATTTTTTTCAGTCTCCAAATTCTGAATAAAACATTAAATTTTCTGACACGTTCGTTTCTTGGAATATTTAACAGCCGTACCTTAACAAGAGCCGTACCTTCGCTTTGCTTTTACGCTGATATGTCATACCAAAGCAAGGGCGTCAACGTTGTACTACGAACAGTAGTGATAACTTTCTTGTTTAATAAAACCCACAAATTATAAATAAAATAGAGATAAAAGCGCTAGATTGATCATAAAATAGCTAAATTATATTAGCAAACTTTACTATGAAACGAACTGTCAAAATCGGTTTTTCCAATTGCAAAGCATTGGGGCCACTCTTTGTTTAGGTACGGCTGTAATCTGCAAGTCTGAAGAAAATCTTTAAATGATTATGTTCAGATTACAAAAACAACAATGTTACACTTTGTTTATCTTTTTTTCAAACCATCATCGAAAGAATCTTTTACGACTCTCTGTATAAATCATATTTTCAACAATTATATGGCGAAAATTTCACGGGTAGTAAGATTATATCAACATGAGTCTCATACGATTCTTGACATGAAAGACTTGCTAGATAATCTTTACCCACGACTTAAACGATTGAAGAAGCGCCATTTGCTGCGCTATGGAGGAATCTCAGTGTTACAGTTTTTCCCGTGCGAGGAATCGTCTACGATTAAAAAATGCCGTCATCGACAATCAAAGACTCTCTTCATGAGACTCCCAGTTTCTCTTAAACGGTTGAAAATGCTAGCTGCCCAGTAAAAACTTCGACTACAAAATAAGGTGTTGAGTAGTCAGAAAAAAATAAAAGCACTACTTACAATTCTACTGAAAGAACCAATGAATTTTACAAGGGATGGCCCAAAATGAACGCATTCAATATTAAGTCATAACTTTTTTGCTTTCATACATCCGAAAAAAAGTAGTTTTAGAAGAAAGCTGCTAATTAATGAGTGAATGAAGCTTTTCATTTTGAAAAAGTAAGCGAAGTTTTTACTGGGTAATTATGTTTTTGTTTGAATGTTTTTTTTACAAAAATCGAACAAAAACTGAATAAAAAAACTAAATTTTAAGTTGGCCGATTTTTTTGACGATTTTTCGAAACTTAAAAGATGATTTTTTTATTTTTTCTCAGGAAATTGACGATTTCCTCACAAATTTATCTGGCAGCCCTGATGTTATGTTATGACAATTTAATCTCATATTTACGCTCTTAATTGAGTAATGGCAAAAAACATAGTTTTTTTATTCAAAAACTAGACTGCCCCAGTAGGCTAGCTGGTAGTGAGCAAGTCTATCAGCGCCGAGGTTGCGGGATCGATTCCCGCCAGCGACTCTGGTTAAAAAAGTTGAATAAAAACAACTTTGATTAATAAAATAAAATAAAAGAAATAAAAGAAAATAAAATAAAAAAATAAAATTTTTTTATTTTTTTGAAAGTATTCATCCAATGAATAACATTCATAGATCGGCCTTAATCGGCCTTAACTTAAACTAACTTAACTTAAAGCTAACTTAAAGTATTGAGTTTATAGCTAGCTACAAAAAGTTAACTTAAAGTTAATTAAAAGTAATGCAGAGTCGGACAATCGACTACTTCCTAGGACATCGCAATGTTTAAATAGTTAGTTAATTCCATATAAAATAAATCCAAGTGTCAACCACCACTAGTTGAGAAATAGTTAGCTTTCAGTTAGTTTAAAGTTAACTAAATGTCCGACAGGGATAGTTTAAATATTCAACATATATAAGTATATAAATTAACTCAATTTGTACTCTTACCTAAGCAAGAATGCCATTAATATAAAAAGGCTTTCGGGAGTATATTCCACATCATTATTCTAATTGTCACTTTAAAGGAAACTTTATAAAAATGGTAAGTATTTTCTATATAATAAAGGTTAATTTAATTATTCATTATTATTATTTTTTTTCTTGTTTGTTTTCAGATGTATAAAAAAATTGTAAATATTGCCCAAGGTATTAAGCCCGAGTATATTAAAATAGATGATATACCTTTAAACCAATCTTTGAAAATTGTGAATTTTTAATGGAAAGAAACACAATATGGTCTAAAAGTCATTGCCAATTTAGATGACAATAAATAGTTTTATCTCCCCAATAGAATGATGAAATTTTTAAACAAGGAGGATCCATACTTAACTCAAATGAATGATAAAGTTTGGACAATTATTTACAAGGGGCGTCAATTACCAAATGGACCTGCAATATTTGATTTAAATTATACCTTAACTATGAAAAAAAAAAAAATCCTTACAATAAAGATAAATAAATGGTGGTTACATTGTAAGGGCCGATGTTGAATTTTATTTGACATTTCTCTATTTCAGACTTACTCAATTTGAACCATGGAGAGATACACAATCCAACAACGTGTTAAAGTTATCCAGACTTATTATGAAAATGGGCGTTCAAATCAAAATGCATATCGTGCACTTCGTGCTTTGTGATGAGGGACATTTTCACCACAGTGAATTAGTCAATAAGCAGAATTGCCGCATTTGAGCGAATGATAATCCAAGAGTGATTGTCGAAAAACCAATGCACAAACAAAGAGTGACTGTTTGGTGCGGTTTATGGGCTGGCGGCATCATCGGGCCGTATTTTTTCCAAAATGAGGCCGGTCAGGCAGTTACTGTGAATGGTGTTCGCTATCGTGAGATGATAACGAACTTTTTATGGCCCGAATTGGAAGATATGGATGTGGACGATATATGGTTTCAGCAGGACGGTGCCACTTGCCACACAGCTAACGAAACAATGGCTCTTTTGCGCAACAAATTCAATGGCCGTGTTATCTCACGTAATGGCGATGTCAATTGGCCGCCAAGATCATGTGATTTGACACCGTTGGACTTTTTCTTTGGGGTTATTTGAAAGAAAAGGTGTACGTCGATAAGCCAGCAACAATTCAAGAGCTAAAGGATGAGATAATTTGACACATTAACGGCATAGAACCTCCATTATGCCTCAGGGTCATCGAAAATTTGGACCATCGGATGGAGGTGTGCCGCCGTGGTCGCGGCGCCCATTTGACCGATATTTTGTTCCATACATAATTGAGTAATACCAATATATCATAATAAAATAAAATTACAATAATTTCCTAAATAGTTTGTGTTTTATTCAAAATCAACATCGGCCCTTGAAATTTAACCACCCTTTATAATAAAACAAAAACAATATTTTTTTTTTTTTTAATTTTTATTACTTTTATTTAAAATAATTTTACATATAAAAATTTAAAATTTAATTTTCAAAAAATACGAATCATCTTCCTCCATAAATTGTTTTATGAAGTCAGGAATCTCCTCCTCCTTCGCATTGTCAGGGATCTCCTCCTTCATGTTCATCTCTGCAGGACTTTTATAAAATTTTGACTTTTTGGCACTGAAATTATGCAGGCGCATAAAATTCCTTTTCTTAAATTAAAATTTAAAACCATTATTTTATTTTAATAATAACACAGGTTAATGCACTAATACGAAATATTTAGAATACTAACACCCACATAAAATAAAATACCAACGAAAGTTATAATTCCTATATGCTATTTTGATCCCTAAATCATAAATATGGTGCGAGAACCTATCTGATTAAGTTAGGATATTTGTGTTTCCAATTAAGACACTTTGAAATCGGTTATTTCTTTTTGTATAACAAACGCAAATATTCGCAAGCAAAATTTTACGTCGTAAATATTTCTGTTTAAAACTGAGTTCGTTTTAAATTCTATGTTATTATAATTCTACTTGAAACTAGATTACGAAGACCTAGTGCTACTTCTATAGCCCCTTTTCCATATAAATAATATAGATAAGTAAATCAGAAATCTATATTACTCTTTATTTAAACTAGATAATAGACATATTGTACTACTTCGTAGCCCCTACACCCAAAGTTTAACTAGGAAATGGATCTAGTGGTATTTCCATAGAACCCATTGCCCGGGAAGGAAAAAAAATATAAGGAAGGAGTTACAATTGTAAAATTTCAAGTTGCTTTAGCTTTCGATCTAAATATTAATACTAGATAACAGGTTTCTCGTGCTATTTATATCCCTTTAAGTCTTTGTAGAAAGTAAACACGAGAACCAAAAATTCTATTTAATAAACTCACTGTTCAAATATGACTTCCATAAATGAACCATCTGCCATGTCCTTTAACCCCATATATAAAGAGCAGTTTATGTTTGATTGTGGTCATGTAATTGAGATCTGTGACACATTCACTAATAACACTTTAGAGGAGCATAATGAATCCATTCTGGAAGTGAAATTAAGAGAGCTAGACTCAGAATGGGTAAACTTGAAAGATTCGTATCACAGGGTAATGTTGTCACAGGACGGATCAGTTGAAAATGATTTCAAGACAAAGGCCAAAGATGAATATAATGCATGTTCAGAGGCATATTACCACTGTCACTCTCAAATTAATTACTTGCTAAAGGTAAGTCGAGTGGAAACATCGCAAAACCAAGTCTTTCAGTCAACATCTCGCTATCCTGCCTCACATCCAAACTTTGTCCCTGACAACTCAGCTAATTGTATAAAACTTCCTCCATGTGACACGGAAGTGTTTAAAGGTAGCTATGAACAGTGGCCCTCATTCCGAGATATGTTCACAGCATTATACATAGATCACTCAAAGCTTTCTCCCGTTACTAAATTATATCACCTTCGGAACAAAACTAAAGGTGAAGCAGCTACGAAAACAAACGAGCTCTGGTTGACAATCAGATTAAAATCTTTTTTAATATTCCTCCAGCCACTCACGAAGACAGTGAGTCAATAAGACGTATACAGTCTTCAGTTAATGACTCCCTTGCAACTTTAAGAACACTCGGGATAGAGGTAAAAAGTTGGGACCCAATTCTAATTCGCTTGATATCGACAAAGCTACCCGATTTAACTCTTTCTTTATGGGAACAGTCACTCACATCTCTTCGTGAGCTTCCGAAATGGTCCCAAATGTCTCAATTCTTGGTAGATAGGTATGCGGCAGTAGAAAGACTCACAAGTATTAAAAGCTCTAAAGACATCTTTAGTCTGTCGAATTCACGTTCTGATGTTCAAACATACACGTCACGGGAGAATTTAAACTCGAACTGTAAACTATGTAAAGAACATCACAACCTTAGAGTTTGTCCTAAATTTCGAGCCTTCACATTACAGCATTTCTTTCAAAACAAATATTGCAATAATTGCTTGGCTTTATCCCATCTCAAGGCAAATTGCAAAAGTAAACATACTTGTATTAATTGCAAAAAATCCCATCACACGTTATTACATTTAAGTAAACAATCTCAAACCATACATCAACATAATGAAAGCTCCCAAAGAATTATCTCAAATGACAAAATAAACTCACGAAGTAGTTCTCTTAATATAACTCAAAACTCTAAAGCCGACACTCAGGCTGAGCAACCTTCCACATCTCGCCAAATTCAAGCCAATTGTTCAACAGGCAGTCGAAATATACTCTTACGCACTGCCTTGATGCAGAAAGAATCCAGAGGAGAACGGTTTACTATTAGAGCACTGATAGACCCCGGGTCTCAACGAACTTTTTAGCTGAGAAGGTTCGAAATCGACTTCAGGTCCCTTATCAAAAATCGCATTTTGAAATTATTGGCATTGGCGGACAAAAGCAAATTGCTAACAAAGAGTGTGAATTTACACTATACGTTAAAAGAACCAACTCTAAAATATCCATAAAAGCTATAATCTTGCCAAAAGTTACAAGGCGTCTTCCAGCTGACAGCTTTGAAATTCCAGATTCTGAAGAACTAAAAGAATTGGATCTAGCAGATCCAACTTTTAACAAAGCTTCCCAAATAGATTTAATCCTCGGCAATGATTACACAGTGAGACAAAAAAAAATGAGGTGAAAATATCTGGGATCTTATACCATTTTTCTGGTAGGTACCGTCGAGTACAACAACAGTCTGTTTTTGGAATTTTCAAGACACCCCCAAAATCCTGAGTTACGGGTAAAAAACCGGTTTTTCATACCCGTATGCACTTATCACCATGTAACTTAGTTGAATACCAACCGATTTTAGAAAGAAGAAGCTTAGACCTTTTGAACGGTATATATTTTCTTTAAGTAAATTTCAGATACATGTATGTATTTTTACACCAAATGTATTTTTTTATGGTTTTTTTCTCATTTTTCTATTTTCGGGACGTTTTTACACAACATTTTTGTATAAGAACCGTGCTATTTATGGTTTTATTTAAAAAATATAATTGATTAGAAATAAAACGAGGGTTTGTGTTAAAAAATTCGTTGAAAATTGACTGATTTATTCAACTTAAAAAAAACACATTTTTTACAAAAAAATTATTCCTTACGATTCCGATCAAAAACGTTTGCTTGACCTTTTTCTTTTTAATTTAACGTCTTCAGTATCTATTTTAAGTAATTATTAAAATAATAACAACAATGTTTGCAGCCTGCGAGTCGCAAGTTACAAATCAATGTTATTCTAAATACGAGGGTGGTCTGAAAAATTTCCGGCCTAACAATGAATTAAGAAATTTAGCCTTATTTTTTTTCTAAATAATCTGTTTGCGTAAAATCTTATCTACTTAATTTTTCCATTTACACGAAAACACTCACATCGTCTCAATCAACTAAAAAGTGCCCGTCCAAAAAAGTTAAACCTTGGTGAGTAATTGTCAAAAGATGCACAACTACATTTACTAGCTTTTATAAACTAGCGCTGAGATCGGAAACTTTGCAGACCAACCTTGTAAAATTTAAAATAAAAACAAAACTGAGCAAAAAGAGCTTAACTCATGTACAAATACTGTTTTTTTTTTTTTTTTTCTGTGGCATTTTGACAAAATACCTTAAGTCAAATTTAAAAAGTTGAAAAAATTATGTTAATTATAAGAAATTTCATTAAAAAACATTCTTGTTTAAGTTTTTAAAATTTTGTATTATAAACGACTTAGGATTTTTTGTCAATATGTCAGAGACTTAACCCTCTGCGACTGACGTCGTAGTCTGACAGACACCGCAAAAACAAAATTCTTTTGTACCTTCGTTCAATTCGAGTGTACGATCTCCTTACGTTCATTACCTCTTCTATTAATGTTTCTTCGTTGCTTAGTGTGAAAAAAGTGTTCGTTGTCAACGCACGTGTGCAGCTGTACGGAAAGGTGTCTGTCATACCCACACATCAGCATCAGTGTAAGTATCTAACGGACTACCACGTCAGTATTATTGTAAAATTACATAGTGTCTGCCAGACCTCACATCAGTAATATCGTTAAATTACCATAGTGTCTTTCAGACCTCATGACAGAAAAATTGTAATTTTTGCAGGAAATAAGCTGAGACAAAATGACTTCCATCAAAAGAACTTCAGCCGGAACTTTTAAAAGCAGTGACCAGCAAATAATTGAGTGGCTTGAAGAAATTGAAGAAGAAGGAGAAGATTTTAGCGACGACGATACCACAAAGGATCCAAATTTTGAACCAGAACATATCATATTTGATAGCGACGAAATTTGCTTAGAACCGGGTTCTCAAGAGGAAAACAATTGCTTTACGGAACTTTAAACAGAATCCTTAAGTGAAGAAATATATAAAGGTAAAAATAGTTTCGTATGGTCTGCTCAGGAGTGTCACAGAAATTCCAGAGTGGCGGCTCATAATATTATAAGGCTACCAAAGCTTTCAACAACTTCAAAATTTGAAAGTTATGTTAATATTTGGACAACATTTTTTGATGAGCCTATGCTTTTGAACTTAATAGTTTATACCAACCAAAAGCTTAATATGTATAGAAATCAGTTCAAAAATAACAGCCGAGCAGAACTTATTGACACAAATGAGACTGAAATGAAAGCATTTATAGGACTCTTATATTATTCATCGGTTTTCAAATGTAACGACTGTGATCTCAATACAGTATTTGCTAATGATGGTACAGGCCATGAAATATTTCGATGCGTTATGACTAAGGTCAGATTTTCATGTTTAGTCAACTGTTTGAGATTTGATGACCTTATGACCAGAGAAGAACGTAAAGGAGAGGACCCGCTAGCTCCTATATCAAATATATTTTTACAAGTTTATTTCTAATTCACAAGCCCAGTATTCTCCTGGCGCCTATATGTGCATTGACGAGATGCTGGTTCCATTTAGAGGTCGTTGCAAATTTGTGATCTATATGCCACAGAAACCTGCTAATATGGTCTGAAGATCATGATTTTATGTGACGCAAAAACTTTTTACATCTACAATGCTTACATCTACTATGGTAAAAATTCCGATGGATTAGGACTAAATGAAGAAGAGAAGAAATTATCAGTACCATCGCAATCAGTCTTACGACTTGTGAAAGTTGTTGAAGGCACAAACCGTAACATCACAGCTGACAACTGGTTTAGTTCCATCCCACTAATGGAAGTGTTGTTGACAAAGAACCTAACCTATCTTGGAACACTGAAAAAGAATAAGAGAGAGATCCCTACAAGCTTTTTGCCAAACAAAGAAAAAGAAGTTGGATGTTCACTTTACGGTTTCACCAAGGACTTTACATTATTATCCTTTGTTCCAAAGAAAAATAAAGCGGTCCTTCTAGTTTCATCCACACATCACTTTCGAGAATCCGATACTGAGTCAGGCAAACCAATAATGATTGTAGATTATAATCACACTAAGGGAGGCGTTGATGAGATCGACAAGAAGTGCTCGGTATATTCCTGTAGTCGTAAAACTCGCCGTTGGCCAATGGCAATTTTTTATAGAATACTGGATATGATAGGTATCAACTGTTTCGTTGCGTACCAAGCATGTGAAGATATGGACTCCAAAATGAGAAAAGGAACATTTTTGTTAAATATGGCTCGGGAAATGGTGCTAAATCATATGAAAGCACGTGTATACAACGGAGGGCTACCAAGAGAATTGCGCATGACCATCAGTCGAATTCTTGGAAAAGACTTGCCTCCTCCACCTCCAAAAATTTTGCCTGAGACATCTAGTGGTAGGAAGCTATGTCATATTTGTCCGCCTAAACTAAAAAGAAAAACAAAATACAGCTGTTGTTCTTGCTTTGTTCCAGCCCTCTGTGCAAAAACTGCCAAGAAAAAATGTAACTTTTTGAGACTGTGTAAAAAATGATCTCACCGTACGATTTGGCTGAAAATCAAAACGTAATGTATTTCAAATGTGTTTTCAATGTTAAAGAAAGAAGTTCCTTAAAGTTTATTAGAATAAGTATTTTTTGTTTTGTTTTAAAGAGAAGAGTATTGTTTTTGTTGTTTTAATGAAACTAAATGAAATAAACCATAGCTTTAAAAAAACGTCTTTTATATCAAATTTTAATCTTATGTTAGCTTGAAAAATATTTATTGTTATAGATTAATAAGGCAACGAAGATGCCAGTCAAAAACTTCAACATTAGAAATGAGTTTAAATGTGAGGTCTGCTAGACCCCACATCAGCTATATTGTTAAAATTAATGCACGTCAGTTGCAGAGGGTTAATGTGACCCTTTATTTTTCACTTCTTTATTATTTTCCAACTGTGTACATTAAAAATTTTACAATTGAATAAAATCGTGTAAAATTTAAATAAAAATGTGTAATAAGCGTAACAAATTTTGCTATATCAGTGGCTTATTTGCGGATATTGGTCATATGCCAAACGAATATTAAAACAGCGAAATTTGGTGAAAACAGACTTTCGTATTACATATTGTAGAAAAAGTGAGAGGACTTTGTTATTTGAAGAAAGCTTTGAAACTGATAAAAGTGACAGCAATCTTACGTATTGCAGTGATATTCCAAAGTTATTTTCTGCACTAAATTACAATTATAATGCAGATGAATGGCGACTTTTCATTGATGGCTCATGTAAAAGTAAGTAATTTTCAAAATCGTGGATTATCTATAATCTGTAATCTTATATTTAGGTTTGAAAGCAGTTTTATTACATAACGAAAATCGGTTGCCATCAGTTCCAATTTTCTATGCGACTACCACAAAAGAAACTTACGAAGTCATGCAAAAAATACTCCTGTTCGTCAGCTATGCTACACATAAATGGAAAATCATAGGTGATTTAAAATTATTGACAATTTTATTTGGCATGCAAGGTGGTTAGACAAAATATCCGTGTTTTCTTTGTGAATGGGATAGTCGTGCAAAAAATCACTATGATTGCAAAGTATGGCCATCTCGTGAGTCGCAGCAAATTGGTAGAAAAAACGTTCTAAACATACCATTAGTTAAAGCTGAGAATGTTATTCTTCCAACATTGCATTTAAAATTAGGATACATGAAACAATTTGTTAAAAAGCTTGATATTAACGGCGAAGCTTTTAAGCATCTTAAATCGATATTCCCAAGATTAAGTGAAGCAAAAATAAAAGGAGGTATTTGTGCATTAACTTCGAAATAGCATTCATTTTTAACATTTTTTTCTCTTCTGAGTAATTTTAGGTATTTTTATTGGACCTCAAATTCGTAAAGTTATGAGAGATGGGACCTTTTTAAAAATGTTGAGTTCCGTTGAAAAACGCGCGTGGAACAGTTTTGTTGCGCTTTGTGATAATTTTCTTGGGAGTCACAGAAGCGACGACTATGCCATGGTCGTTGATGAATTTTTAAAAGCTTATGGTGAAATGGGCTCCAACATGTCTAAAAAATTCATTTTTTGCACTCGCATTTGGACTTTTTTCCAGACAACCTAGGTCAGTTTAGCGATGAACAAGGCGAACATTTTCATCACGAAAAAATTGCAATGGAAAGACGTTTTGAAGGAAAAAATAAAATAAAAATGCTTTCAGAGTATTGCTGGTCCCTTAAACGAGATACTGAAGACGTTAAATTAAAAAGAAAAAGGTCAAGCAAACGTTTTTGATCGGAATCGTAAGGAATAACTTTTTTGTAAAAATGTGCTTTTTTTAAGTTGAATAAATCAGTCAATTTTCAACGGATTTTTAAACACAAAACCTCGTTTTATTTCTTATTAATTATATTTTTTAAATAAAACCATAAATAGCACGGTTCTTATACAAAAATGTTGTGTAAAAACGTCCCGAAAATAGAAAAATGAGAAAAAAGCGTAAAAAAATACATTTGGTGTAAAAATACATACATGTATCTGAAATTTACTTAAAGAAAATATAAACCGTTCAAAAGGTCTAATGCTAAGTTCACACTTAGGTTTTTAAACGCGTTTAAGCAAAATGTTGATTTAGCTAATCAAAGCCGTTCACATTACATTTGAGATGATTAAGATGACAGCTGATTAAGAAAAAAAACACAACAAACAAATTTTTTTTTCTTTAAAGTATTAGAAATGGATAAAAACACTTTTATAAAGTTATTAGAAGATTATTTTAATAATTTTAATGATGAAATTGTGAGAATTTATGAATTATTAAAGGAAAAAAATAAAAACATTAAGCAGAAATCTTGGCCGGTTGTACACGATCATGTTGGCGATTCTACATTTGAGGTATGTTCAGTGGATTCTATGTGATTTATGAAGTGATTTAGTTGAAATCATGTCAATTTGAAGTGATAAACAAATCACTTCAATGTATGGGTAATCATCTCGATTTTGTAGTGATTAGAGCTTAATCACGTTCGAACTGCTTAAACGCGTTTAAGAAGCCAAATGTGAACATACTATAAGCTTCTTCTTTCTAAATCTGTCAAAAAGTTCGAAATCGGTTGGTGTTCAACTAAGTAACAGGGTGATAAGTGCATACGGGTATTAAAAACCGGCTTTTTACCCGTAACTCAAGATTTGGGGGTGTTTTGAAAATTCCAAAAACAGACTATTGTTGTACTCGACAGTACCTACCCGAAAAATGGTATAAGATCCCAGGTATTTTCACTTCATTTTTTTTGTCTCACTGTGTTATGAGCATTTCATTAATATTGATGGGATAAGGAAAAACATTTGTGGTCAAATGTCTGCCTACAACACAATTTTTGGATGGGTACTAAGCGGCCCCATAGAGACTCAACCCATTCAAACTCTCACTACCTCAGTCAGTGAGTCAGAGAACGATAATCTGCATACAATCTTGAAAAAATTTTGGGAGGAAGAGGAAATACCTTCAATAAGCACAAACTCTAAGGAAAATGATGAGAAAAATACTATTCTGAAACCACTACTCGCCTGGCAAACGGCAGATATGTAGTAAGACTTCCGTTTAAGAGTGAATGTCATGGGGAAATTTTTCTTGGTTCTTCTCGGTTTGTAGCTTTAGCCCAATTTTCCAGAATGGAAAAAATGTTGTCGAAAAATCCAGATCTTCAAGCCCAATATATCTCAGTTCTCAACGAATATATGACCCTAGGCCATATGGAGGAAACTACGTCACAGGAAATCATAACTCAAGGTAAATACAGCTCATTTCATCTGCCCCATCATGCAGTAGTACGCCCAGAACACAAAGCCACAAAGGTAGGAGTTGTAAAATCCCAATTCTCTCTTAATGATGTTCTCCAACTATAATTCTTAATTGGAGAATGTATAAATACGTCTTCAGTGGCGATATACAAAAAATGTATCGCCAAATTCTTGTTCACCCTGATGATAGGCCGTTCCAAAGAATTCTTTTTCAAAAGAAAAGCGACGACCCAATCAAAGATTATCAGCTTAATACAGTTACGTTCGGGTTAAATTGTACGCCTTATCTCGCTATACATACTCTTCTTCAACTAGCGTCAGATACGGAATCCGAATTTCCACAATCTGCCCAAATACTCCGAAAACAAACCTATGTAGACGACATTCTCTCAGGAGGGTATTCAATAGAAGAGACTTTATCCGCCCAATCCCAACTCATAAGCACACTAAAGTCTGCGGGATTTCCACTTGGGAAAATTACAGCAAACGATCCCAAGCTTCTATCTCATTTGTCAAAGGAAGAGTTATACGATTCAGCATTTTTGCGGTTTAAAGAAACAAGCTCAACTAAAGCACTTGGTGTTATATGGAATGCAATCTCAGATGCATTTTCCTACCGCTTTGATCCACTCGATCAAAAGACTAAAATAACAAAACGCCAAATTCTTTCTTCAGTGGCAAAACTATTTGACCCTGCTGGATGGCTAGCACCCATAGTCATCAAAGCCAAAATTCTAATGCAGCAATTGTGGCTAGAAGGGTTAGAATGGGACGAAGATATATCAAAAGAGTCCCTTAAAAAATGGAACGACCTCGTATTAGACCTATTCCAAATAGAAACAGTATCTATACCCCGGTGGCTTCAGAACATGCCTTCAGACACAGTTCAAGTCCATGGCTTTTGTGATGCTTCAAAAAAGGCATATTGCACCACAGTGTACCTTCGAATTCAAACTGAGTCTCAATGTACATTTTCAAATTTGTTACTGGCAAAATCTAAAGTGGCACCAATTCAAACTGTGTGTCTTCCAAGATTAGAACTTAATGGTACTGTATTGTTGGCAAATCTCATTAGGTATGTAGAAAACTCTCTAAACTTCAAGGAAACGGAAGTATATTTATGGACAGACTCTTCGATTGTTCTTGGTTGGCTCTCAAAGCCGCCGTCAACATGGGAAACTTACGTCGCAAATAGAATAGCTCAAATTCATCGCCTTAGCCCTAAGGCAAAATGGCGACATGTTTCTACTCATCACAATCCTGCTGATCCTGGGATTCCTGGGAGTCCCGTGAACTCGCCAACAACTCGCAATGGTGGCATTGTGAGGGCAAAATATAAATACAGTATTTATAAATTGCCCTCACAAAACTGATTTAGTTTAATGTTAACCAGAAAAACTAAATCTGAAAAAGGCGATTTATTTAAATAATGTATCATACCTTGTGTCATTATTGCCATATATCCTTCAAGTGATAAACTGAAATTTTTCCCCCATCCAAATCTTCGAGTTCATAATGAACATTGCCAATTTGTCTCAAAACTTTTGCCATTACACCTGTATGTGCAAGCTTAGCACTAAATTTCCTAGCTAAAGAGCTCTGAACAAAATTTCTTCGGATGACTTTTTCTCCTATTTGGAATTTCCTATTTTTAGATCTCAAATCATAAATTCTCTTATTCTTTTCGTATGCTTTTCTTATTCTTTCTTGAATTGAGGATCTTAAAATTGAAAATTCGTCCTGTCGGAGCACACAATTTGTAGAATCTGTTAATAAATTCACATTTCTAAGTAGTTTATAATCATCGCCATGAGTTATCATCGTTTGACCGAAAACTATTTGGTATTGGATATGAGTCCTTTATTGTTACGTCATTCAGTTTTCTACTATCTACACAGAACCGTACTTTCCCTGGTTTAACAATCAATACTCCAAGTGATGACCATGGAGAACTTGGACACTCCTCAATAACTCCTAAATTAAGCATGCGGTCAATTTCCTCACATAATATTTTCTCCCTTGCCGGAGAGATGGGATAATAACGTTGTTTAATGGGAGTTGCGGAACCGGTGTCTATAGAGTGTTCAATTAGAGTTGTACAACCTGGACCATCTCTTTCAGAGTTTGGAAAGTTTTCAATCAACCGATTTAATTTCCTTTCCGGAATTTCCGTAAGACTTATTTTATTGGTTTTCGAATCATTAGAAACTATTTCACCAATGTAGTCCGAAATAGAAATATTAATTTTAAATTTGTTCCAGAAATCAGTTCCACAAATTATATCCTGTTCAATAGAAGGTATCACTAAAAATTCAAAATTTTCAGTCCGATTTTGCAAAGTCACGTTTAAAATAATTGTCCCCACTATGGCCTGACGATGTCCATCAGCTGTCTTTACGTTACCACGACATTTTCTAAAATCAGAATGTTTTTGAATCTCAACCGCGAGTTTCCCACCAAATACGCTCTTATTAGCACCACTATCTAACAACGCAAATATAACGTATTATTAATTGTCAAATTAATAAATGGTCTATTATCGCCTTCTCTATTTATAATTGAAGAAACTCTAAATTTTCTAAAATGTTTTAACTTTTTCCAAAATTGTCTAATTCGACTGGAACCACGATTTAATTTTTCCTTCCCGTCATTAACTTTAATTTCATTTTCCCCAAAATTCCCTAATTCTAATAGATTAGCTATTGAACTATTTAATTTTTCCGAGGTAAATTTGGATGTCCTTTCTTCTGATGCAGGACATCCTTTTTCAAGTTTCCCTGAGTTGTACGATTTTGGCAACTGGGTCTAAAGGTGTCTTTTAATCCACATCCATAACAAAAAATAGTTCGTTCTTTAAAACAATTTTTATATGTGTGGCCTACTTCGCAACAATTCCAACAAATTAAAGAATTCTTTATAGCACATATGTCCACGACTATTTCCCCATTACATTCAATTTGTTCTGAATCAAAATTCAACTCAGCAACTTGCCGCTTGGCATTCGAGTTCCTCATGTTACCATTTAATCTTAAATCATTAATAAATCGTTCATGTTTACGAACTTCGCGTTTTAAATGTGATATTTGAGTTATATTAACATGTAATAACTCGTGTCTAATCTCGGGTTTAAGGTTTCGCAGTACTGTTTCGCATAACTCATTATCAGACATTGGTGAATTTAATTTATCGGACATGCTTGAAATTACTTCTAAATAATCGTCAAAACTCTCATTTAATCTTTGTTTCCTTTTCCTTATATCCTCTCGAATATCGAAATCAGAATAATCGGATTTGTACTGTCGCCGCAAAGCATTAGTTAATGTTATCCAATCAATATCATGGTATTGCCGATGATATCGCCAAAACCAATCTAAAGCCTTTCCTTCAAATAAACTATATGCATGTTCACACAGTAAACGAAAATTTCCACTTAAAGTATTTGAAGCCAAAATATTTACTCTATAGATAAACTCATCTACATCAATGTCATCGGGTCGAGCATTAAATTTTAACCGCCAGTTTCTAATTATATTCAAAATCTTTTCAGAACTTTCATTTATCGATTGTGTCTCTCGGACTGTTGTCCGAACACGTTCCCCTTGAGTTTCAAATTGTCTGTTTTCCGCAAATGAAGCCGAAACCCCAGGAAAACCAGTATGTCTAGATTCGGTGTTTATAAGAAAATTAAAATTTCCGAGCATTGAACCTATTTCACTTGTAATCTCAGTCCTAAAACTTTGTAAAGAATCAGAGATAATTTCCAAAATTCGAGTCTCATCAACAGCATTATGCGACGGTCGAATATAAGACCCATCAGGTTCATTCTCCCTATCTGGTTCGTCATTGTTAGTCCTTGGATTCGAATAGTTCAATCCCAATCTGTTTGCCCGAGACCTGGTTATAGGACCAGTTGCGTTAAGCGTCTCTGTATGTCCGATATCCACAAAGAAAGAAGCATTATGTGGTACATCGGGACAATCTGTGGTCAAGTCCTCTCTACTTCGCGTTATCGGCATGACTTATTTGATATATATTTAAAATAAACGATTAATAAAAATTAATTTATGTTAATTCCTCTCCCTCTATTTGTCTATTTTAATATTTAAAGTGATAACAAAGATATTTAAAATTAAATTTTAATATAAAGTAATATGGAATTATCAGAATCTGTATTAAGAAAAATAAATTTATCACTACTCAGTATGAAAATGGATTACCTTTCTTTCATAATAGTCTCCTTTTCCCCAGCTCATAAGTGAAATAAAAAAATTAGTATTCATTGAATATTTTCCAAAGAGTGTAAGTTTTCGCTATAAAGCAAAACCCAAAATTCAACATCAAAGAAAAAATTACTCAAATATAATTTTTACCGCCAAAAAAAAAAAAAAAAAAAAAATTTATAATAAATAATAATCAAATTATAAAAGTAGTATTTATGAGTATGATCACAGAATTATCCATAATCCAAAATTCTCGAATAAATAGAACTAAAGAAAGTTATATATGTATATGAGTATGACCCCGAAGCCTTCCAAGTACCAAAACTCTCACAACATTATAACTTCCAAAAGAAATTTCATAATCAATTAATGCCGTAATGACTTCATTAATGCAAAGTTCAGAAACTCGACAGTAATTCAAAATGAAACACCAAAACATAAAAGAAATATAAGCAAACAAAAAAAAAAAATAAAAGCAACCTCAACATCTAGATGTTCTATATTAATAACCCTTTTTTTAAAAATTTACTAAATTTCGTTTTGGGTGATCGACGTTGTGGCCCCAGGTTGGGCGCCATTATTTATGTAACGAATCTCACCTATAAGGCCTTGCTTCTGAATGGTGGTTGGCTATCTTATTTTACCAGCCGTGCTCAGTCTGGGGGTGGTTCTTTCCCATCAAAAGCAAGTGATGATCCATAACATAAAAGATAAGTTTTAAAGATAGCTCTTCAGCAAACAAAAAAAAATAATATATATATAAAGTAAAAACAAAGCCAAAAATTTAGTATATATATACGGCAGCCAAATGTGCCGAATGGTGCAAACAGAATTTTTTGTTTTCAGACTCAAGCCACGGGTAAAGAAAGTGATACACCATTGTTAAACATGTATCATTTATAAGCAACAGCCATGTTCCTAAATAATGGCACCCTTACCGCCTGAAAGATGTAATTTATCTCTTCCCTTTCAGGTCACAGGAATTGATTTTGCTGGAGCATTTGACCCAAAAGCATCACACTTGCGGAAAGCTCCCGTAATTAAAGGGTATGTCAGTGTTTTTGTATGTTTTAGTACATAGGCTATCCACTTAGAACCATGCTCAGACCTATCCTCAGCGGCTTTCCAGGTGGCATTTGCCCGCTTCGTTGGGAGGCGAGGACTCCTCCAAAGGGTGGTTACTGATAATGGTAGAAATTTTCTAGGTTCCAGCAGAATACTTGAGCGTGAGTTTAAAACATTCATAAAAACCTCAGCTCAGAATATAGCTCGGAAGTACATTATACACGGGTTTGAATGGAAATTTATACCTCCACACGCTCCTCACATGGGTGGATTATTGGAAGCCGCAGTGAAAAGTTGCAAGTGTCATTTAAAGCGAGTTGCCGGTGCCCAGAAGTTCACGTTTGAAAAACTCGCCACCATTCTAGCTCGCATTGAAGGAGTTCTTAACTCTCGCCCAATATCTGCCTTGTCAGAAGACTCGGAAGATTTTACGGCGCTAACTCCTGGTCATTTCTTACGAGGAGCTCCTTTGATGGCGTTTCCAGAACAGAAGTTTCAAAATATTTCTCTTATCAATAGATGGGAAAAATTAAAAGCCCTTCACCATCAATTCTCAATTCGCTGGAAGGAAGACTATCTGAAATCATTGCACAAACGATACAAATGGAAAAATTCGGCACCAAATATGCATGTCGGGGATCTTGTGGTAGTGATGGATGATATACAACCTCCATATGAGTGGCGTCTTGGTAGGGTTGAGAAAACCTTTCCCGGTTTTGACAATAACGTACGTATGGGCTGACGAACGGACGGCGCCAGGAACTAAAACTCGACCTATTGTTAAATTATGCTACCTATCCCTTATGAATGCTGAACATCCCCATTAACAGCGGCTCATACCATGTTATTATTATCTTGCTCGCAAAATTAAATTTCTATTTGTTACATAGAAGATCTCCTACTAATATACTTGCATACAATCCTACACAAACACTTCACATTACACAACCTATTTAAAATTTATTCTTACATTTTCTCATAAATTGCCTGGCTTAATTGTTTTTGTTCTTTTCACAGCAGACCCAACAGAAGACTTCAACCAAAACGTCCATCAACGCAGCCAAATCAGCGCGCACGTATCCAACGGAATTCTGATGTTTATCAGTGTGTGTTGTGCCAGAGCTTCCACGCCTTAAGGTTCTGCCGAAAATTTCTCAAAATGGCGGTAGAAAAGAGGGAGAAATTTGTTGACCGGCATCGATACTGCCTTAATTGCTTAGCCAAGAGCCATCACCTGAGGGCATGCACGTCTAGAGATACCTGTCGAAAGTGCGACAGGTGGCACCACACACTTTTGCACCCAAAGCCAGCACAACCAACCCGTAGCTCTACTATCTACTACACCAGACGCCAAAATTATTATTGAGGCTATTCGATTATTGGCCCAGGTGCTTTGCAACAACGAAGCTAACCCAAATGATGCCTTGCGGCAAGGCAAGGGTTATTTAAGAAGAAAAAATGAATTAACTTAATGACTGTACAGTCCTTATGAATTATGTATGAAATGCCATCCCTGGAATACAATTTTAGTACTCGCTAAAACTAACCGGTTAAGGTTTCAGCCATCGGTTTGTGAAATCCGAGGTGGCATTTTTGTTAAATTAAATTTATTAATCACTCATTTTTTTGCTTTCAACCGTACCATTTGCCAACCTGTAAAATATTTCATACACTAATTGTACTTACCTACATATAAGCAAATAACTAAATATTGATGAAATAAACCCTATGCTGAAATGAATTGAACGACCTACCTTTTTTCTCACCAAGTATCCCTAAATAAAGGTAAGGCATTTTAGCTCCAATTCCTTACCATAGAAAGAAATTCTAACCAGTTGTTCTTTGTTTTCTCAATCATCATAATTGTAACTACTCCTTGAGTAATTATAATTTAATTGTTTTAAGGATTTCTCAATTTCTTGAGACCCCACAGGGAAGAGAAATCCATAAACAATATTAAAATATAAGATCATTTATATTCAGAAATTTCCAACAAATAATTGTAATAAAAAATAAATATACTCTCTTAACACACTCAAAACAGCTAATTTTGTGCCTGGGATGCATGACTACCATGATAGTGAAAGGGTTAATACATATACAAAAATTGTATTTACTTGCGAGATATTGATGCGTTTATAAATTTGCGTCTATTATAAAGCCAGTGCTTCATCCGCTGAAAGCCGCTTTGATTCCACAACAATTATGGGTCGATTACGATTGGCAACTGAAGTTGTATTGCCATCCGTAATCGAACCATTAGTCTGGCCTGATTTATATTTGTACCTTTTGGTGGGAAAGCGTTTACTAATTCCTTTACAAGATCGGTTCCGTCCCTTTTTCCGCTAGTTTGAATTTTTAGTTCAGTTGCCATTATCAGTGATCTGCAGATACATCAGATATAACATCCTAACATTTTCGTTGTTGCGTTTTAATACAACATTCTGAGAAGTTTTTTTCTTCTCTTCTGACATTGAAACATTGACTTATTCCATTGATTTATTCCATCTCACCTCAACTCTTCAAAGTCATAGCATAGCTTTCGTATGCGTGCTTTTAACTTTTGACACTTTACATCTCTTCCAAAAATTGTTAATAGGAATTTGAAAATCACTTCAAATCTCTCAGATTTGATGTTATTTAACCAAACATGTAAAACTTTCTCGCGCGATATTTTAGTCATGGTAAAAAACGATACCTTTGGGAATCAGTTTCGGGAATCTGTTCGATGATCCTCCCTTAAGTGCCAATGAAGAATCTGATACAATATGAAAGTTTTAGTCTATGAAAATTTGAAGATGTTTTAACACTTACTTATTTTAAAGCTTTTTATTAATTTACTTATATAAATACTTTACTTAATTTTTTTTTGCGATTTATTGAAAATTTTATATTTAAACTATTGACAAAAGAAGAAAAAAAACTTTTTGCAAAAAATTTGCAAATTCTATCCACTTTTAATTTGATGACTGGCACAGGCTGTTAAATTTGTTTTTAAACTCAAGGCAATAACACTTGTTTGACAGCCGCCATCATATTAACAACATTTTTATATTATGTTTTGTGTTTATTTTCGCAACAATAGAATATTTTTCTAACATCTACGAAAATATGATCACATTTGAAGGACTTTTTTTGTGATTAAGTCCCCCTAGATGGGCAAAATCCCTCACAGTGGGACGTTTTGTTCCTGGTTGCGGCTGACGCTTCTTCCTCCGTACCTTACCGTTTAGGCATTGCCTTCGCAGGGGCAGGAGGTGAAACGCTCTGAAGCCCAGCAGTAAGGGCCTTAGCCCATGCCAATGAAGCTTCCTGTTCAGCGGAAAGCTCATTGGCCTCTTGTGTTGGATGCCCTCTTGGAAGGGTTTTTATGCCGAGATGTCTTCTTAGTGACGCCGGGGTTGACGGGGAGAGGTACAGAAGTGGGACAGAATGTACTCCTCTCTGTCCCTCTTTGCTCAATTGGCATATGGGAGGCTGCTTTGTTGGACAACTTTGTCGTTTCCAGCTTGGCAGAACCCGAAGATGGGATTTATCCGCATTGGCGGAAAGGGCTTTTGCGGCTTTTGATGTACTTGGCGCGAATGCAGGAGGTATATCGCCGCTATTGGGTGTCGAGGCTAATACAGCCACCGACAGGATTGTATTCGTCTCATTGTCCTTATCATTAGTCCTGTTCATGTCCTGTTCCGTGCCATTGTTTGTCGATCGTTTGTTTTTGTTTTGATTATTTTGGAAGGTTGTCATTTTGGTTTTTGCTCCCACGAGTGTAGGGGATCTGGAGGTTCACCTGTTGTGTTTCTATTAGTATGTTGATTTTCACAAAGCTGACTTTCAGTGTTTGTTTCGGTACGATATGTTTGGACTGTTTTGTTCACTGTCCGTTGATGACTTTAATTTTTGAAGAACAAGAGCCCCTATATTAAAGTTGAAAGGAAACCAAGGGCACTAATAGGTAAATATGTAAAACTACAACTTTAAACTTGAAAAACTGCTTAAACATATCACCTACACACGTATGTACGCACCAAAAAAAATCTCAAGTTTTATTGCGCTTGCCCATAATTTATCGATTTAATTAAGATTAATATTAAAAATTGCCAAAATTTTGATAAGAAAAAAAATCGATTTTAAAAGCCTAATAATCGATTTCAGTATAAAAGCGCATACGTAAATTCGATTGCAAAAAATCGATTTTTTTTACCACAAAATCGATTTTCGATTGAATTGTATAGTTTTTGTGATATGAATTTTTTTTTTCTACTTTCATACAGTTTTTCTTCGCTCTGGTGAACATTTTATGTTTTGTCAGTTACAGCGTTCTTTATTTCTTGCTACGATATATATATGTATATTATGTAAATAATCTTCTAAGTTATAATGTAAAGTTGGTAAATATAGCCTCTTTTAAGCCTGAATGGCGCTGAGGCGTTAATTTTAGCCAATTGTTACCTAATTTTTTATTGAATTAATAAAATATAAATATAAAAAATAAATTGGTTTATAATTATAAGTGTTAATCGACCTTTTTTGGTTACTAATAGTTAATATAGTTTCCTATATGCAGGCTTTCAAGGTCATTAATTTAATGTAAATAAAAGATTATTTATTTCACTCTTCAGGGATTGAGTTTTCATTAAAATGATAATCTTTTTCGTCAGTTTACATTATTTATAAATAATATCGCAGTATTTTGTATAGGTGGACAACACAACACAAAACTTAAAATAAAAAAAAAAATATGTAAATTTATATTTACTAGTGTCCCCCTTATGGTCAAAATTCGGCCATAAATTTTTAAGTAAATATGTATGTAGAAAACATAGTTCATCTAAGTATATATGAATTTATATGTTTCGAGCATTTATTTTTTCCGTCTTAGTGGATTGATTTGGCGAGAGACGTGAGTCAATTTAATTTTGTAAGTTCAACATAAAAAATATCAGCAAATAGCAATTGAAAAACAAAATTGTATTAGAAAATCGTCTTTATGGATTGTTATCCACTCAGGACATTGCATGTTTAATTTTATGTTTCTATACCTAATATTTATGATAATGAATTAAAATACCAGATGTAGAACGAAAAAGTACCTAAAAGCTCCCTCTTAAACATTCTTATTCACTCAGGACCATGCATGTTTTTATCTTTGTAGGTCGAATATCAACACAAATTCAAAAAGTACCAGATGAAAAACAAAAAGTGTCAACATTTTTAATCTTATAGGTTCCCATTTACTCAGTAACCTGCACCTATAATATTATGTTTCTAAGTTCAATATTAAAGAAAATTAATAAAAATGAAATTAAAAAAATTAAAAGCACAGAAAAGTAAAAGAAAGAAATTTTATATCCCGTATTCCCCCTTTATGATACTTTTTATCTCCCCATAGAGGTTCGGTTGACAAACAAAGGAAGAAAGCGTTCTTAAATGTTTTGCCTATGCCGATTTATACATAAGATTTATATAGTCGAAATATTCGAAAACCGGTTTCTGAAAAATGCCGAATAATTGACCACCCTATTTTTTTTATTATTTGATAATTGAAAAAAAAAACAAATTTTTGATTTACATACATATGTATGTATTTTGTGTTAGTAGCAAATTTTAGCGCTTATAACTCTGAAGTTATTGAACAGATTTTAATAAAATATATATTGTGCACTTCTGTGAGTAAATACCTTTCAAATGGTGTATATTTGTTCAAATCGGTTGATATACAGAGGAGGAAAGTGTTTTTAACTGTTTTGCCTTTGCCGATTTATATATAGATATTTATCAAGAATTTCACCATAGATAAAGAAAAGATGAAATAGACTGTTTGAGTCCATTATGATAGACCGCATGCATAATGCGAACAAAATATATTTTGCTGCAAATTACTTTTTTCGAATCGGTTCACATTTGACTCTAGCCTCCATTCAAATATAACTCCCGAAAATAGCTTAAGCTTCCTTTTAAATGATCATATTTATATAAAATGTAGCGCTCGGCCCACATAGGAGTATCTAAAGCAGGGCTGTGGAGTCGTCAAGAAATAGTTGTAATTCCGACTCCATCCGCTGAAATATTTTAAATACGACTCCAACTCCGACTCTTACCTTGATGCTAAATGTATATGAGGCTGGTCCTTATTTGACATAAACCTCTTTTTTAAGCAGTACCTTTTAAATGGTTAAATAAAAAAAGAACATTGTTCTATAAACATTTTAAATCGATATTTTAGCTCTAACACATTCTAATTCTAACGCATTGAGCTTTTATATAGTTATTTACATATGAGACGGTGAGAGGCAAAAATGCAGAGAACATATCGAGCCTTTGCTGCAATAGCGTCATAAGTCAAATTTGAATTTTCTAGCACCTTAAACTTTAATTCTTCTCTTTATAGTTGATTATTTGAGATTATTATTAGCTAGTAGGCGGCCCTATGTTCTACTGGTAATTAAAAAATTAAATTCATTAGCTCAAAAATCAGGTTTTTTAATTATGACCCTATCGCAGCAAAGGCTCGATATAGCGCTCGAATAATTAGAATTGAGGTGTTATGTCATTCTTGATGAATAACTTAATTGTTGAAAAATTGCAACCAAATGAGATATAAAAAAAATATAATTTTTTTGATATTCTTTTATTAGGCTCGAGTTCATCAAATTTAATTTTCATTAAATTATTTCTACTGAGGAAGGAATTTTACAACTTGGAATTTTTATTAAAATTTATTGATTATTTTTCCTTGGCTGAGCTGGGTTTTGAACCCGGGTTGATTTTTACATGTTTCAAGAATTCTATCTTCAGAAAATCTTTGAATTCTAACCACTGCGGTACCCGCCAGCCAACAGTCAAACATCAATCTTTTAACCTGTAGAACTGGTGGTTCGAAATTTGCTGTTATTATCATTTTTAAATTTCAAACTACATGTTGCATCCTATGATGAACTCGAGCCTAATTAAAGATTATCAAAAAAATTAAAAATTAACAGTTCAACTAAAAATCAAAAATTTTTCTTAAAAAAAATATATTTAATTTTGGAACGAACGAGTATTGCTACGAATTTTCGAAAGAAACAAGTTTTGCTACAATTAGGGTTGCCATCCGTCCTCTTTTCCCCGGACACCGTCCTCTTTTTTTGGGTATCCGGGGCAGTCCTACTTCTTTTTCATCAAGTGTCCGGGGTTGTCCGGCTTTTAACACCTTCATTGTAAATTTGTTCCTGGATTTAAATCACAGTTCACAAAATTCATTAAAAAAAGATTTAGGTGCTCGGGTTTTTTTTAAGATAGGTATGATTTAATTTTTGGGGACGTAACGTGACAAAAAGAGTACTTTTCTTTGAATGTGCCCAAAATGGAGCTTCCAAAAAAATGGAACAAATAAGCAAAAGCAACCTTATCAATGTCGTTACTTTTGTTCAAATAAATACTTATTGCTAAATGATTATATTAAAATTGTATTTTAAGATTCTTTTTGATCAAAAATCATCTTCGTATGTAAAGTAGTTTTCGAGATATTAAAAGAATAAACTCAACACATTCGGCTTATTCGGCGATATTATGACAATTTGAATGACATAACTTTTGAAAAAAAAATTAAAAAATTTTTTTTCGTTGATATGTGTTTTTTATGGGATCAAATAAACCCTCTCGCCAAATTGCATTCAAATCGAAAGGGGTCGAGTCCCACTCTTGGTTGACTTGACATGGAATTGCCCAAATTAAGTTTTTGTGTGCCGTCGTTAATTTTATTAATATTAAGTTGTTTAAAAAGTGTCCTCTTTTTTCGAACAAAGGTCCTACATGTTTTATGCTGACGTCCTCTTTTTCTCAAAATAGAAATGGCAAGCCTAGCTACAATCCATATGGGTTCGAACTTCGAACTAGTTTTGCAATACACTATGGCCCACCAGGAAAATTAATCATTGAACTTTAGTACATTTTTAAAGTTAGATTTTAAGATTATGGAAGCAGTGCTAAAAAATTCAACAATAGTTCTATTGGGGAGAGATAAACTACACCAATTGACATCTTTTTCAAAATACGTTTTTTATGATGTTGGAATCAGAATTTTGTTCTGTCGATGTGTGAATTCCCATCAGCCCTATCTTAGGTAGTTTTCGCGATAGAAAAGTTAAAAACAACACCTAGTCAAAGTTGATGTAAAGGGCATTAAGTGTACTTAGTGCTGTTAGTTACCACTGAATTTGTAGACAATAAGAATAATTTGCTTAGAGGCAGAATTAAAAAAAATATGAATTTTTAAACAAATAAATTGAAGAAATCTTTTACTCGCCATCGTTTTTTTTTTTTTTACTCCATAATCAATTTTATTTATGTCCAAGACCGAAGAATACAATTGCAAATCTTTGTTTTCTCTGAAATTTTCCATAAAGTGAGTAGATAAAAGGATTTAGAAATCATTTTTCGGTTTAACCCCCACATTGATGGGAAGTGTATCTGGAACAATGTCATGCATATATTTCGAGTTCCTTTTCCTTTTTTTCAATTAGCATTCGCTTTGAAGGTTGGATTTTAAAATGTAGTTCACTTCGTGCTTTCACAACAGGAGCTACAGCAGATCTCCAGTTATATCTATTTATGAACATCGCTACAAAAATATTTTTGAATACATATACGATATAGTTCTGCAACTTTAAAATTTTTAAAGCCAACTCTCTCTTGTAATTTTTTTATTTTGAAAAAATATTAGAAAAATGTTCATTTTTTATTTCGGAAGCCCCCAAGGCGCCCTAATTTGGAAAAATACCTTTTAATGCCAAAATTTCCCACTGCGCGTTACACCTTTATTGTCAAGTACAATAAAACATTGCGGGGTATTTTTATTTTATTTTATTTAAACTGCAAGCAAATTTCTATAAAAAACAAGTATTTAGGAGTGCTGTATTCGACTGTGCCGAATATTTGATACCCTTCACCGACAGTTAAAATATTTCAGGCGTAGGCCCTATATGGGATCTATAAATAATTAATTCATCTTTATAAAATAGAACATCGGTATTAAAACTCGTCGCGGTCTAGACCTACATATGTTAAATGTATTCTTTTATTTCTAGTCATATAAAACGCAATTTGAACGAATTCGAGCAAAATGTCTTGATTCGTAACAGTTTTAATCGAACTAAAATTATTTTCGAGAGAGGAGTGAGTTGATATTGGATCCATGGTAAATGGTGTTTTCTGGTATAAACAAACCTAAACTAAAAAAAAATTCTTAAATTTTAATGAAGAACATTTTATATATCGCACTGGTTCCTCTAAAGAGCGTCAACACAAAATTTACAAATTTTCAGTAGAGGCAAAAAACTGTTTTTTTTAAATATTGTTAAGTGACACGAGTAAGAAGTATATAACGGTAGTTGTTTGTGTAATTTTTTCAGGGATTATCGACAAATTACAAGTTTTTTGAGTTTTTCGCCTTCATGTGAAATTCATTAATTTATATTGTGGTGGTATTTCAAGTTGTGCCAGTTTAACTGACAATGCTGTAAACCGTTGTGAGTTAAACATTAGAACAACTTAAAATGTTTGTCTTTAGTTGAAACAAAACTGATATGAATTCAGGTTTCATTTGGGGACAACTCTAAATATTTCTCTTTGGTTACCTCTTAAGAAGAATAGACAATGGGGTGTATGATTTTAGAGTGGGTAGACGTGACCACTTAACTGGATTTCTTGCAACAAGTGAAAATTTAAAAATTTTTACCTGACGCTCTTAAGAAGAACGAGTGCGATATTCTTCTTCGCAAAGCCCTAGTAATCCACGCCAACGATTTTACTTTTTTGACAGATGCGTAAACGTATTAACGCATTAAACGCGTGGTGTGGACCTCCATCTTTATGACTATATACGAAATATCATACTAGAATTGAGAAATTATATTCCTTAAAATGTCGCTTACCAACAAGTTGTTCTGCCCTTCTCTTTCTCTCTACTGCAATTTAAACGTAATCTAGCGATATGACCTCTTTCGCTGATAAAAGAGTTTTTGAACTAATTAAATCACTTCGCGTGTTTCAAAATATGACAAACTATTTACCTTGTTAGATAAATAAGACTAAGAATTAAAAAAAAGTCTTTGAAATCTTTAAAAGTGTTTACACGTTCAATTTGTTGTGTTTGTTCTTTTTAGAATTTTAAATTAAAGAAAGGAAATCATAAACAGAAAGAGGTTTGAAATTTTTTTTCCAATTTTTGACGACACTGAATCCAAAAGTCTTAAAAACTCCAATAGATTTTGTTGCTATTTTTTCTGTCTTGGTGATTTTGTTTACAAATATGGTTCTTAAAAAATATGAAGAGACACAGTGGGATAGGAGAGAGAAGAAATTTGAAATTTTATATTTTTGAAATAAGCTAAAAATTTTAACATTTTATTTAATTAAGAACTAAATTTAATTTGAGATCAAATTACGGTATTCGATATCGATCGAAAATACAAAACAATTTAAACAGGAATTTCGATCGATATTGAGTACCATAATTTGGCCCCTGGTTTAATCCAGTCTTTAACTTTTTCTCAATTTCGAAAATATAATCTTTATTTCAAATTTGTGTCAGATCCTGTTGATGATTTTAATCAGAAATATGGTAAAGATTTCTTTTAAGCTAAAAACAAAGCTGTGGCTTCGGTGGGAATGAAGTTTAAGATTTAAAATTGAAATTTTTTAATTAGAAAACGCTAAAAATTGTAACATTTAGTTCTTACAAACTCAGTTTTATCTATTTCTATATTGAATTTGAACAAATTTATAATTTTTATAAATTTCGAACTTAGTTTCGAATTTTATATTTTTGGTACTAAAAGTTAAATTTCGATTAAAAATTATTGAAAATCCAATCTAAGAAAGTTTTAAAAACCTTCTAACAATTTCCAAAATTTAAACTTAATTTCAAAATTTTTAAAAACCATTAAGAGGTTCATTTTTCTATTTAATCTTTTATTACATTGCAACATAGAAATAGCATTTTAAGGTTTTCGAAAATTCTATTACAATTTCTAACTCGTTGAAATAACGACATTTTGAAAAAAACAAATTTGACAAATTTGAAAAAAAATATATATATAGAAAATATATATATAATTAGCATTTAATTTTGAAACTTTTTAACGCTGCTCGAATGACTATGTTGATACAAGTGTTTCCTAAATAAATTCTTTTACCATTTGAAATAGATTGAACTTGTTTTTTAAATAATGTAGAAATTTTTAAATAATTTTCCAAATTCAAAATCACTAAAACATTTAAATGTAATGCGAATTTGTTAATATGATATGAAAAATTAATAGTACCGAAGTTCGAAAAAGCGAAACTCTATCGTTAAAAAAAAATTAAGCTAGAGTTTTTAACTATTTTTATCGAATTTAGCACAATCGTATAGACTGACCATCAAATAATTTTGTGCAGCTAGATTCGTTATTTGTCCCACTGTGGCTTGTTGACATTTTAAGTTTAAAATAAATAAGCTTTTCAAATTTTGTAGTTTAAATGAGGTTAAATAAAATGTTAACAAAATCCCATGTTTTACAAATACAAATAGACGTATTGACGTCGTCTTTCGTGTGAGATATCTAGAATTAAATTTGGTTTACGCATTACCGAGAATATCAATTTCTTATTGTGCTAGTAATTGATGTTCTCTTTTTTTTTTATATATCACACTGATTACCTCAAAATGTATGAATTTTCAATAGAGACAAAAAACTTTTTTTTTATATACATACTCTTATATACCTACAATTGTTTTTTTTTTTTTTTTGTAAAATAGTAGAGAAACTGACCTTAATTTTTTACAGTGGATAGATATGACCACTGCTTATCGTTTTCCAGAAAATAGTGAAAATGTGTAAATTTGGAGTTGGCTCTCTTTGGAGGAACCAGTGCGATATGTATACAGAACTAATTTATTTGGGGTTTGTAATGTTATTTTTAATTATTTATGAGTAATATCCCCCGCGGGAAATTTGTATGAATTGGTCCAACCGACTGGTCCTGGGATTTGTGAAAATAGAAAAAGTGCAAAAGCAAAGGACTCATGACCAGTGAAAGAAGAACCAATCCCCTAACTGGTGTAAGAAGAACAAAAAGGTAGAAAAAGTAATGAGTTGCAGTACAGTCTTAACCGGTGCTGTGACACGTTTTTTGGTACTTTCTTAAATTTGGTTCGTGAATTTAATTCTAGGACTTGTTTTATTGAAATAATACTATATTGTATTGAAAAAATATTGACACTAAGCACGTTTATTGAGAATAAATCTGTGACTGGTCAAATGGTGTCAATTGGCCCCCTTCAATGACAACCCCATGTAAAAGTGATAGAACTAGAACCGGTCTCTTCCACCAAAGACCTATCACGGGACTACTTTGGTGTCAGTTCGCTTCCCTCTAGGGAGTATATATATATAAGTTCCCGTCGTTCCTATAAGGAGCATGGAGCCTCAACAAAATCTTTCCATCTGGATCTGTTCATGGCGATGTTTTTACTTCGTTCCAGCTATTTGTATATTTTACGCTTCGGTTACAATTTGTCTTCGCCATGCATGAGCTGGTCGACCTCTTCCACGGCAGCCTTGAGGATTCCACTCGATCGCTGTTCTGGCAATATCTGTGACCGGTTTTCGTATGGTGTGACCAATCCAGTTCCATTCGATTAAACCCATAGTCTGTTGTTTGATATGTATTGTAGCCAAAAGACTCGTAGAATTCTTCTAAGGCATTTGTAAACAAAAACTTATAGCGCATGCATATAACGAGGGGCCGCATTCCCCGTTTCGCATCCGCATAATAATGTAGATCGGATATTGGAGTTAAAGATTTTTAATTTACCACGGCGAGAGAAAGTTAAAAAGTTCCATATCTTTTTAAGTTGCCTAGGCTTGAGTCGCCTTTTTTATTCGATTGGCAATATCTGCACCCGAACCGCCTGATGTTGTAATGCCAAATCTGAGGTAACAAAACTAATTAACCTCCCCCAGAGGCACATTATCAATTGTAAAGATGTTTGATTTTTCCGTGTTCATTCGCATCACTTAAGGTTTGCCAATATTAATCTTAAGGCCAGCTCGGCAAGACGTTGCTGTTTCATGTTCATATCGGAGTGTCGGTAAGATAGAAGGCAAATGTCATCAGCATATTCCAGATTATATCACCGATTTAACAGTCCCCAACCAATACCTCTATTACCCGACATAGCTTGGCTCATGAAAACATCCAACACAATGTGGTGACATAACGCAACCCTGCCGTACTGCTGTACAAACATTAATATTTCTGCTCAGTTTGCCTTCGTGCTGAATACGACAACTTGCACTAACATACATGTTTTTCATGAGTTGGAATATTTTTTGAAGGACACTTTTACATTGAAAGGATTTTCAAATGACATTGTGATTGAGAGTATCAAATGCTTTTTCGAAGTCAATGAATATTAGATATAGAGGAGACCGCCATTCGACCGACTGTTAAAATATTATTCTGAGTGTATTGACGTGATCAATACATGAATTTGGACAAAATCCAGCTTGTTGCCTTCTGAGAGTTATACACACAGAGAAATAAACTGATTACAAAGTGTTCACTACCAACATTTTTATTCATATTTGCCTAATATGTTTACCCCAATAAACTTATTATAGTCCTAATATAACTTGAAAAAATATTTTTTGTCCTTAACATTTTTAAATTCGCTGTCGTTTTACACCTAAAAAGTAACTCTACTCTAGCTCAACATATTCTCTAATTGAGCAAACATTTATTGTCAAAACAAACAATGTTTATTAATAAAAAAAAATTAAATTTTCTTCATGTCATTAACGTCTGCGGGCATAGGTTAGTCGGACAACTTGGATTATTACAAAATAATTAAAACTTTTTTCTGGGAGAAAAAGGCCATGATGCCTTGCTATAAGTTTATTAAAACAGGTAAGTAACTTAAATATAATTACAAAAATACGTACACACAAAAGTTGTCTTTCTTGCAGTCAAAAACACAAATAAAGTTGGGAGTCAGCTGATTGAATTTATCTAAACGGCAAGTAAAAGTAAAATAAATAATTGGCAGATGAGTGCTGGTTAGCTTTGCGACAGAATAGAAGCAAATGAGACATTGAGAAAACCAAATTTCTTAAATGCGCAGTTTTTCGCTGGGGAAAAAGATAAATGCGTAATGAGAAAACGGCCATTAAATGTATGTATTTAATTTTATTTTTTAAATATACTTTGGTGTTTATATAAAACAAAGTATATGTGCATACATTTGTATTTTTAATAAAAAATAATTTTTTGAGAATTAATTTGTTATTGTTTTTATTGTGAGAACCATAAAACATGTTGAAATAGACATTTTACATGGTTTTGGGAACACAGAAACATGGTTGGAAAGGTCTTTTGCGTTTTTCTTCTGAACATCAAAATATGTTTGAGAAAATAATAAGTTAAAAACATTATGTCTGAAAATATATTGTTACTAAAGACGTGTTTGACACAATCATAACCACAGACATTAATGATAGTTTGCGATTGCGATTGCATCAACCATGTTTTTTCTTTGCGTGAAGCATCGGAGATTCTTTTAGTTATTATATGAGTGGTTATTTTGTTACCCATACTGAGCAGAATGATACTTCGCCAGTTCTAACGGCTAGTTAGGTCGCCTTTTTCTGGGCAATAATATTATAACGCCTTCTTTTAGCTTTTCAGGTGCACTGCACATATATCTTCTACTAAAGGAAGAAGGATTTGTGCGCTAGTTTCAGGATCAATTTTGAGAAGTTCCGAAGATATGTTATCATTTCCAGGACTTTTGTTGTTCTTGAGCTTCTTAATCGCAGATATTATATCAGATACTGTTGGGGTAGCGGTGGATATATTTTGAGTATTTTCGTGGGTGGTGCTATATACTTGTAGACTCTTCATAATTTTGCCATATTTTTGCCCATAATTTTGCCCATAGATCACACTGCTCGTCTTTAGACGTTATGAGTAGGCCATCATAATTTCTGATCATATTTAATTGAAATTTTAGTGTTTCTATAGCCACAATACCATCAAGGGTGTTATGCTGATATGTGTACTAAATATATAAAACTTTTGGTTCTAGTATACCGACCGTCTCGATCTAACGATATCCGTTAGTCCGTGATAGATGGTGATCTATCCATGTAACTCTTGTGCGCAAAGTACAGGTCGCAATTTTGAAGGACTAGTATTGAAAATGGTGAGAATCCGTCCATAAATTAAAAAAGCCCAAGATGCAAATTTATTTCCATAATATCTTGTTGTCAATATTTTTCTGTTTTGAATTAATAGTTGTATAATGTGTCGTTTCTTACTTTCTTTTATTTTGCTGAAACAGCCATTTCTAGTTTAAGCCTGAACAGCTTTTTAGGGGTTTTGCTATCCTATTTCACTAAGAACTCTTCTATAAAAAATTAAATTTAAATTTTCTTAAAAGTGAAAATTTTGCCACTGGCCCTTTAAGCACCCAGCCTCAGATATATGTCTTTTTAAGATGTGGTATAAATTACAGATTTAATATTCGAAAGAAATGCATATTTTTTATTAAATAACTAGCATTTAACCCACTTCTTCCTTAGCGTCTGCTTTTCTTTCGTGGACATATTTTTATGCCAAAGCTTATGTTTCAAGGCTTATACAAAAAAGTTCCAACATTTAATACGTATGTATATCTCAATGAATGGTGAAAAATGTTTTGTAAAAAAGTACTAAGAATAGGTACAATTTTCACACCTTAAACGTTCGAATTTTGAAAAAGTACCAAATTCGTATTTTTATTTTTTAGATAATTTGCGAATTTGATATACTTTTTATTTCTATGTTTATTGGTTTTAAAGAAAGATGGCGTGACAAAAAAGTTTTAAAATACATGTTTTACAGGTACTAAAAGTACCAGACACCTGTCCGTTTATTTTTCTATAGAATTACGATAAGTATTATATTTTTTTTTTGTATTTGTGCGATGCTGTATCAGTCAGTGAGTCAGTCAGTAACGTTACAATTTTATGTTATATAGATAGATGAATTATAGCGAAAGATTAGAAAAATGTTTGAAAAAAGTAACAATCTTAGGTGCGATTCAAATTTCGAAAAAATACCAAATTTGTATTTGTAAATGTTTTTGCCCTGAATAATACTTTATTGAGGACAACGTAAGCGGCCTCTGCATGCATTTTGTCGTATTTCATACCTCATTGACAGTAAAATGCATGCAATTGTCACTCATCTTGTCCTCAATTAGGCTTTACCGGTGATGTTGCAGTGACCAGGTACCTTGCATACACTCACTAAATACTCTCCTAATATTTCGATGATAGCACCTCTACAATTGTTAACTAGTTTGGAATTCACAAAACAGTCCATCAAGGCTCTAAGAGCTGTCCACATATAAAGTGATGTTCTAGCCCCAGCAGAGTTACCCCTTTCCAATTCTACGGCCTTTAAACTCCCTAGATACCTCCGCCACAAATGTACTGCAGTCGCCAGGAAGCCTATATGGCCCTTTAGTATCTAATTCCTTAAGGTAGACTCCTTTATCCCTGCTTATTAATAATAACAAATATCGCTGACCTGACCAGCTCTCCCAAGACGTAATCCGTGCACACGGCGAACCCAGGCAATGACCACCAATGACAATGTTGCCCACATATAGTCAACGACTATGCTACCCATAAATCGTCAACGACAGTTACAAATGAGATATAACCTTTTTTACCATATTGGTATCAAAAATAGATGGGGTGGCAAAAAAAGGGCCAATATACAGGTTTTACCCGCTTAACCCTAAAAGGGCAGAATGTAAAAAAGTACCAGACCTTACCGCTTATTTTTCTTAAGAACAACGATAAGTATTACATTGAGTGACCCTGTAGGCTAGCTAGTAGTGAGCAAATCTATCAGCGTCGGGGTTGCGGGTTCGATTCCCAACAGAGACTCTGGTCTCTTTCCTGCAGACAAGCGTATAGCTTCGCGGGAGTAGCTTAGGGAATTAAAATAATAAAAATTACTCTTATACCTTCACCGAAGGTAAAAGGGTATATACAATTTTGTCATTCTGTTTGTAATTTCTACAATATTGATGTTAGACTCTATAAAGTACATATATATATTCTGGGCGCTTATAAGTAGCGAAATTGATTTAACGACTTCCGACTGTCTGGCCGTCTGTTCGTTGAAATGTGTTTTACGAAGATCCCGGATGGGATGGATCGGTCCACAAATGGCTGAGATATGAGCCAAAAACCACGACTGCCTCTAATTTCACCAAAAAAATTTCTTGGTGTTGTTGATTTTTTTTTTTTTTTATTTATATCTTGAGAATGGCAGGAGCCCAAATTTAGGTACAAGCATCTTGGTTATCGAAACAGAACATCGGTCAAAATGTGGGTGGTATCGGACAAGTAGGCGTGGCACTCCCCATACAAAGATATACATTTTTATATATCTGGCGAACGGCAAGAGCCAAACTTTCTGGATTAGGTAGAAGCATCTTGGTTATCAGTTCACAGCACCCGACAAATTGTGGGCGTAGCACAAAGTTAAATTATTTTTATTTAAAGTGCGCTGTTTATATAACTTTCTGTTTTCTTCGCACAATACAATGGAAATATAAGGTTGCCGAATTTACCCGTTTTTACACATTTAACATTCGAATTTCCAAAAACCCCGTCTTAGTGGATCGATTTGGGGAGAGGCCAATCTTCGGTCCAAGTTTCGAGTATAAACGTAGTATGTCTCTACTGAAAACTTATAAATTTTGAGTTAATCCCTTTTAGAGAAAGATTAATGCTTTTATTAATTCTTAGATTGAACTTAATTTGACCTGATTTGAATAAAATATCATGATTCGTAACAGTTTAAGCCGAACTAAAATGATTTTCAGGAGGGAAATTTATATTGGACAAATCATCGAAAAATTCGGTTGAGTGATTTCTGGTACTGAAAAACTTAATTCAGACTAAATTTCAATACAGAAGCGTTTTATACGTTTTGAAGAGCTGTTGAGAAGGCTGCTTTATATGGGCCCTATGGTAAATCTTAGTCCGATTAGTACAAATTTCCATGGTGTTATTTCTGGGCACATAAAACCAAATTGATTGATTTCACCACAATGTCTATATTTATTGCGGTTAATTAAATTGCGGGAATTTAAATGATATCCCATAGTGGGTTTTGGACAGTGTGATTTTTAGTCCCTCGAAACTACGACCGACCAAATTTCACACAATAGCATTATACGTTGAGGTTTAAGGTGTACTATAGCGTGTTCATAGATTAGGCATTATATGGAGCATATGATAAATTATAGGCCGATCTTTACGAAAGTAACCCTACAAGAAATGGATGACCGAAACTAAAAAAAAAAAAATTTTTACTAACACACTTGCAACAATTTTACATTAGTTGTACCACTCTAACACATATGTTAGAGTAGAACAACTAAAAACACGACAAAAAATGCCAATTTTTTTTATAAATTTTTGTCATACGCTTTACTGGCTAATATTTGTTAATTGTTTAAATTTAATACTGCAAAATATTTCATTAATTTTTCAAGCCATGAGACATGCTGGAAAGGAGCCCTATCCCTTAATTTATGTCGGCAGCAAAGAACCTGGAGCTGCAGAAAAATATGAGGTTGCAGGTAAGTCACAAATAAAGAAAATCCAAAAGATTTGGTTACGTCAAAGTTATAAAAATGCCGATAAAGAAAAACGCGAAGCTGAAGATGCGGAAAAACGTAAACAAAATTTGGATGAAGCCAAAAAGATTGCCACATCCGAAGATCCCAGTTGATCAGCTGCCAAGAAAATTCGCATATTTGAAGTTGTCGAAAATTGACAGAAACGTTAAAATCTACGGCTGGGTACATCGTTTAAGACGTCAAGGCAAAGGTTTAATTTTTACAACATTACGGATTTTTACAATGTTTGGTACAATTGTTTGGTACACTAAAACCTGTGCCAGAAGGCAAAGCGGTAAGTAAGTTTTGTGAACAAATTGCAGAAACTAAGTTTTTTGTTTTAGGCACCAGGTGGACATGAATTGCATGTAGATTACTGGGAATTAATTAGTTTGGCTCCTGCTGGGGGTGCTGAACGTATTCTCAATGAAGAGGCTCATCCCGATGTTATATTATGATTAGAGGCGAATACACTTCGAAAATTTTAAAAATTTATTATTATTATTTATTATTTTTTATTATTTTAAATATAGACAAAAATATGTATGAGAATTGAATGAGATGAATTCTGTTTTATTTAAGCTAAAAATACGTCAACAGTGACGAATGTATCCATCAGTACTGACTAGTCAGCTGTGCCCGTTGTATGCATCAGTACTGACTAGGCAGCTGTGCCCGGTTTATACATCAGTACTGATGTTTACAGAGTATAAGAGTAAACAACTCAGCTATATATTTTATCAACCACAAATTTCAAAGGTTAAAGAGGGATTCAAAATCACACGTATACAAAAGTTTCCATCAGTTTTTTCACGTTGGCCTTAAGAAAATGATAGAAACTTTGTTCTACGCGATGATCGATATTCGCGACAGCAATGCCAGTCATATGATAGCTCAAATGACTGTCACTGTTCTGGTAGGGAAGTGATATGATTTATTCTTCATACACAACGATTTATGCGGAATCTTATTTATTTTTTGTTACAAAATTATACTTTTTTTAGGGTGTTGTTCCACATTAAGATTCATCACTCTTATCCTACCGAACAGATTTTGCTGGACTTCAATCCAAAACTGCTAAGGATAACTAGAAACAAGTTGAGACCAAAATTTTTCTTTTCTTTTAAGTTGTTTGAAAGTGAGCATTCTCTATGGGTTCTTGGATGAATTTTAAAAAAGTTACATACGGAATGACAAACTTAGCATACCCTCATTCACCACTATTGGTGGAGGGTATAGAAAGTGATGAACTGTTAGGTCCATCGACTATTGAAAAGGTTGAATTAATACCAATAATTGCCTTTTAAAGCGGTTGTGTTAGTAAAATTGTAGTTGTGATTATTTTTTTGTTTCTACAAGAATTTTTCTCGTAGATCTTAGTTCTTTTTGCAATTGTTTATATTTCTCGCCTCCTTGAAATGAAGCTGGGTGTTCCTATTTATTGCACAAAACACAAAATAATTTTCCTTACTCCAAGATGATCTAAACAGTTTGAACGTTTGGTGTGAAATAAATTTTATGGATCTTAACTCGAAAAAATGTAAACTATTCTACAGAAGAAGTCTAGTTGTACTCTGTAGCTACACACTAAATAAGCATTGACTTGAAAGAGTAGAGACTTTCCTTGATCTGGGTGTTTCACTTGATTATAAGCTGTGTTTTAATGCGCATATATCGAATACTATCAACAAAGCCAAAGGTTTCCTTGGATTTGTCAAACGCTTGGGGAAGGAGTTTGACGATCCCTATGTCATAAGCTAATAATACATTTCATTAGTGAGACCTTTTCTGTTATACGCCTTGTTCCTCTGGGACCCCCAGTATGAGTTTCATGCTTAAAAAAAAGCCATTTCTTTTATTCTGTCTTCGAAAACTCCACCGGAATCCAAATATCAATTTTCCTCCTTATGAAAACCATTTAAAACTAATTAATCTACCAACCTTAAAAAATCGGAGAATATATATGAACATCTCCTTCATGCTGAATTTGTTAAACGGTGAAATTGTCTCAGAATTTCTACTTCGTAAGGTTAAGTTTTCAATTCCTTTTCGTCCTTCCAGACATTATATTCCCCTTAGACGTCAATACTTTCGGTCAAATTATGCAGAATGAGCTGCGAATTTAACAATTTTTATACATACATTGATTTTACTGATCCTATTGGCGGCAAAAATAACCTCTTAAATGTCTACAGATAAATTTAATGCTAATTTTTTATTTTATAAAATGTACTAAAGTATCTAAATTTATTAAATTTAAGCATACTAGTCAGTAGGAATTTGTAAACAATTAGTTGGATTCCCTTTTACATGGAACTTTAACTGAAAACTTGTGCTTCTTTATATCTTAGCAAAATGGCGCTACAAGCCATAAAACGTTCTGAATAATCGTTTAAGTTACTATTTCGAATATGATGTACTCTTAGATCAAAAGTAATTTGTAAACAAGATGTACCTTATTTGAATATAAACAATCTTTTTCCATAAAAAAAACCTTTTGGAATAATCATCGTCTCTGTTTTAATATAAAAAATATGTCTCATATAAAAGAACATTTTCATAGGAAAAAATAATAAAAAAAAATTATTTTCAACTATTTGCATTTTAATGACACATTAATAATTTCTTCTGTTTATTTCTCTATCACACTTTAGTTGTTTATCTACTAAGAGTTACAAATACATTAACAAATTATATTCTAAAACGTAACTTACCGAGCAATAGTTCTTGCAGCCGCCCGCACTGATAGGCCAGCTCACTACCGGTGGGTAACTCTCTTATTTTTTTGTTGATTGCTGAAATGATAAGACAATATGACAAACTATTATATATTTTAATACGTAAACAATTTTAAAAAAGTATAAATACGATAATTTCTTAGACATCTACACATTTAACTTTTAAACGTTGTGTTGAAGTATCTGTTCATCTCTCTGAAGCAAGTCTTTAAAAAGGATACCACAATAATGAACTTGAACTTAATTGCAAAAGTCCTTATAATTTGCCTCGGACTACTAGAGGCAGTATCAAGCACCCCTACGGAATACACGGCATCTGATGGCCAGAAATATCTTATTGAACTGGAACAGACGGTAATTTTCCATAAAGATTAAAAAAATAAAAGAAATTAATAAATTTAAGTTTTAGCACAACTGGTTTGCGGCCCGGCATAAGTGCGCCCGCAGTGATTATCAACTTATTGAAATTGATTCCGAAGAAAAAAATACTGTTATTACTACTCTATTGAAAAAGGTTGCTAAAGGGCGTCCCGTAAACTTATGGATCGGCGGTAATGATGAATCAAATTCTAAAGGAAACCGTAATCGGACTTTTATCTGGTCGGCCACGGGTGAACCATTACATTTCACCAATTGGGCGGGCATTAATCCAAACAATGGCAAAACTCGGGAACACTGTATACAAATATGGTCTAAAAGCCGTAACTACGGATGGAACGATTGTGATTGCAACAAGCCACTGGGTTTCATATGTGAAGTTAATAACTTTAAAAAAAAATTCAATAACGATCTTAAACATAAATGTGATGTGGTTAATAATATCACCTCATCGATTTCCGATGAAATTAATCAGGCCCAGAAACAAAAACTTTCCGAAAGCGATAGTAAAAATCAAGATGTAGAAAGAGTGGTAGACGATTTGAGAGCACATATAAAGCAGCTGCAAAATAATACACAGATGGCCATACAAAAAAAACTGAATGAACGAAAGGAAACGGTTGACCAATTGATCGATGAAATGCGGTACGAAATCTATGAATTGAAACGGCGAGTAAAAGGGTTTACAGTGGATGCCAGTGCTCGATTTGGTAAAAAATTGAGTGATAAACAAGTTGAAATAAATAAAATTTGTTAAAGCATACTAAAATTTTTAATAAATATGTACATAAATATTTTCCAAAGGGGTTTTTTTATCTTTTCCCATAAATATAACAATTTTTGTATTATTTTTCTCAACGTTTTAATTTTGCATTCCCTGCAGGAAATGGCACTAAGGGCGCCGTTCTAAAATGCCATAGGCACGCCATTCCATAGAGAAATAAGGCTATATGGCTTTATTACCATCATCCAAGTGCAACACCACCATAATCGTTTAAGGAGCATATAGACGACATGTGTTTGTCATCTGACATGTCAAATTTTCTAGTCACATGTAATTGTGCATGTCTGTCAAAATCGCTGTTTTACATAAGCTTTATAATATTCGGTCACAAACGTACATGTAATTTGCTTCTGACATTGTCTCTGTTTTTTTCGCATTGTTATTGCAGAAACCAAAGTAGTGCTCGGTTTCAAAATAGCTTTCTGCCGCCATGAAAAGTTTTATTTGCACCGTAAAATAGTTTAGCCATCTTAACATTTTTTTTCTTTTAATTCAAAGATACAAATTTAGGATTTTATAATAAAACGGTTTTTATATATTTATTCACATAAATTCTATTCCATGGTAAGAAGATCAAACATATCTCAGTATTGTGAAATATTAACTTCAACCGGCTAATGATTCCGTCAATAGTGGACGCCGCTGCCGGTTTCTTCTCGGCATAGATTTCTGATGTCAGATGGTTTGTCAGAAGAAAATAGAGCACGCTCTAATTGAAATTTTGTCAGATGACTTTGCGTCTGACTTTTACAGAAGCAAAGTTTAAAAGGTAACACACGACATGTATGTATTTTGCAGTGGAAAATTTGACATGTCAGATGACAAAAACATGTCGTGTACGGGTGCCTTTACTAACCGAAGTGGAAATGACGCCATAACAGTGTAATTGTTACGGTTACTAATTGCCAAAAGAATGAGTTGCCATTGTCAAGTGTTGAAAAAATATGGTACAGTAGGTGGAAGGGATGTGGGGGGGGGGGAGCGTGTCAGGCGGGCAACTCAAAAGCTTTGCCGGAATTCGGCCGGGTCTCTATAGTATAACAAAGACCGCTAACTAAAGCTTCTCTGCATAGCCGGCCTTCGGCCGTGTGCAAGTATTTTTTCCTCTAGGGTATAACAAATACTGACTTCGCTAACTAAAGCTTCTCTGCGTATGAGCAATTCACCCATAGTTGGGGGTAGTGCACTAAATATTGATTTAAACCACCAGTACACCATCACCAAATAAACAAATAAAACTGCAAAAAAATAGTTTGCACTCTTTTTTGGCAGTTTTAGTAATGATTGTTATTTTTTTAACTACCACTAAAAAATTTAGTAATATTGCAAATTTGTTCACCTTCATTAAACGCAGATTGAATGCTAAAAATTTGGACTCAATTCAAATAGTGCAAGATTTTAACTTGCAATCAAAAAAGCTTTGTATAAACATAATCTCACTAATCTTTCAAAAATGTTTGGCCATGATATGTTTGAAGACAAATACAAATAATAAAAATTTAGATACCAATTAAAATAATTTTTATTATTTTGAGTGAAAACTACAAAAAAATCCAATATTATATTAAATAAAAAAGTTTAAACTAATTACTTCCGATGAAATAAAAATGTTTAATCGTCCATATAATTAAACATTTTCTGCAGAAACTTTCATCAATTCTCTTTGAAACTGCATTTGTATCCATACAATGAAACTCTGTTTTGCAGCATTTATATTTGATATGTCTGCACTACTGCACACATGTGGTCTCTTTAAACAGAAAACATATTGCATTGGCGTGACGTCAACCCTCTGGAAATTACACTTACGAAAAAATCGAGGAAATTGTGAACCACATCCACACAGAGTTTGGACTCAACAAAATTGTGCTGTCCACAACAGACAATGGATCTTGCAAGGCTTATAAAGTATGTGGCATATCAAGTTAACCATTTACCTATTTTTTACTGTTTTTTCTTGAGATTTAAACTAGTGCACAAAAATAAGCATAAATCAAATGAGCGAAGATCAAGAAAGTTGCAATAAACTGATGATTGCTTTTTTTAAATCAAACTAATTTTTTTGAGTGCAAAATTGTTTAACCTCACTATTAGGGTGTTCAGTCGAATAAGTCTTGTTCCATTATTGAAAGAATTTAAGACGATTAATTGTTCGAATAATTTAAAATTGCTCATTTCGATTAATGGATTTATACCGATAAATCGAATGATAATAATATTTGGTATTTCTTATAAATGTATAATTTTTTAAAGTTTTAAGTCGAACAAATCAAATACATATATGTGTCCGTTGGAACAGACTGCGGAACAGACATTTTGTGGTCTGGAGTTTGATTGCAAATTTTTACTAATTTGAGGTCGCTGATTTCAAATCTTATCTTCATTTTTCTCTACCAGCTCTACTTTTCGAGATATACCGTTATGTTAAAAATCAAGGCTTTTTCACTACATATATTAGAATAACTTGAAAACGGTTGACCATTTTCAGTGAGCAAAAAAATCCGAAGCTCGGCAGCAGTATTATCTTTAAGCCTTGCTTACACTTTTTTTAAAATTTGCCCTCTAGTTTCAGAGATATAGTTGAATTTTTGAAGGAAGAAAGGAAAATTTTGAAAAAGTCATAGTTTTGGGCTAAAAACATTTATCTTTACATAATTTCAAATGAAATGAGGTTTATTTCATTGTAATCGGTGCACAACTTTTGATTTTATTCACAATTTAGCGCGAAAACTGAATATAGATTTCCATGCACAAAAACAGTTTAAATTTGATCCCTTGTGTAATTCATTCACAATTTAAAAATTCATTTCATAGAATAAAAACGACAAAGGTATGTATGTTAACTCAAAGAATTTTATTAATTTATCGTGTATGTTCAGAAAACGAATTGAAGTGAAATTGAATTCGAACGATAATTTAAATTCAATTTTTTAAAAAATGACTGTAGTTTTTCGTGGTTCTTGCAAAAATGATAACTACTTAAAGAATGAAGTAGATAAAATGGAATATTTTTATGAACTCTCTTTACAGGGTCGTTTTTAAAATTTTAAATCCACTTCATTTCGATTTCTAGAGCACGCCCGAATTTTTTAACAAAAAAGTTCATGCGTTTCTCTCTATAGAATGAGTTTGGCTTAAAAATATTGTTCGAAGAATAAATCAAAAATGCTAAATGCAACAGGTGTCCAAAAATGTATTAACGTAAATGTTCTTCAACAACTAAGTTGAAGATCAACTTGTTGTAGCTTAGTTGTAAAGCAGAAATTTGGAGTTACATTGACAAGCTTTTTTTATAAAAGAATGTTTATTTACACAAGTACTAACTTTTTCTAAAATTATCGAAAAAAATCTAGTAATTTTTAAAATATCCGCATTTAGAATTATTCGATTAATCAATTATTTTAAAATTTTATTCGTTTAATCGAACAAGTTAATAGTGCCAAATACCGATTAACCGTTTAATCGAATAAAAATAAAACCCGATTAATTGAACACCCTTATCACTATCACCCATGTTTAGTAAAGCTGGAAATTTTGTTATTCATCACTCAACATCAACAAAATGATTGCAATATTTTTGCACTATAACTAAGTGTGAGTTGAAACCAGTGTTGCCAAAACTTGGTGACCAAAAATGGCTAAATTTACGGGGGAAAATGGCTAAAAAATGGCTAAAAATGGGCTAAAAAATGGCTAAAAGTTTTTTTAAATAAAAACATATAAAAATTCAATAACAACACAGAAATAATTCATTTAAAGTTGCTTACGATGAAATTGTAAGTTAAGATCAGTTTGTTTTTTAAGAATAGACGTAAATTAAAATTTTGATAGATATTAAAAATTAAATCATCGATCAATTTGATGTCGTTATTGTTCATCTCATAGGAAGCACTCGTGCCTATTAGTTTTTAATGATTTGAAGGTAAATCATAATCACGACAACATTTACCCAACCTTTTGAGTCCAGATCTACAATTAAAAACAAGTTAAAAAGTACTGTCGGTCAACCCCGACTATACGATACCCTACACCACATTAGAACATATGTACCAAATTTTGTCAAATAATCTCCAAAATTGCGACCTGTACTATGTGCACAAGGTTTACATAAACAGCCAGCCAGCCGGACAAACATCGTTAATTCGACTCAGAAAGTAATTCTGAGTCAATCGGTATACGTCTTAGGACCAATATTTAAAGGTGTTACAAACATCAGCACAAACGCATGAGGGTACCACTGTGGGTATAAATATTTTATTGTTATGGTTAAAATGTTTACCTAATTGATAAAATCAAACAAACGGTTGCTAAATGTAACCTATTTCTTAAATTACTTTTAACAATGTTTACTTGGCTAAATACCCTCTCTACTTTAGCATTAGACCATGGAAGTGAGAGCAACTTTATAGTCAATTCTGAAATTTCTAAAAAAATTTTGTTGCCGCCTGCATCTCTTTATTGAAATACTTGCAACCAGAAAGAAACACTGATGTTTGTGTTGATCCATTTTATAAATTTAATATTGAAATACTGTTCATTTACTTTGAAAGATGTTTCATCCTCTTTTTTAAGCGATTTTCAGCATTTGTAAAAGTTTTGATTTAAATTAAAGGCATTTTAATTGTTAAAAATGTTTATTTTATAAATAAAAATTATTATTTTAAAATAAAAACGGAAAAAAAAATTTTTATGGCTAAACAAGTTGGGAAATGGCTAAAAAATGGCTAATGGCTAAACTCATTTTTTAATGGCTAAACAGGGTGAAAAATGGCTAAATCTAGCCACTAAATGGCTAAATTGGCAACACTGGTTGAAACTGCAAAATAGTGCACTAACCCCATCTATGCATTCACCCCCTAGGATCAAAGATTAGTTTGTAATGTATTTATTACACGTCACTAATCATTTATTACACATCTCTAATAATTTATCGTTAAATCAGCTGTTTCATATATTTTTAGAATCAGCTGTGTTGTTTATATTTTTACTAGTAAATAAACAATATTTTATGTGTGTATGTGTAAGCATATAATTGCATGTAAATATATAGATTAAGGATTAGATTTAAGTACCGTTATTTTAGTTTATAAGGAGACAAATTTTGTAATAAAGCAAGATTCGAATACGAAACTTAGCCGAGCAAATTGGCTCTTTGTTTTCTTTATTTAAATCACCAGCACTCCAAGTAGTGCTTTGCCTTGGCGCTTGTTAGTGCCGGCATTAAATAGACTGCCAGTGGCGTTTCAAACGCCGGCCAAACAAAACTATTATACCCCAACAAAGTAGGGACTTCATTTTTTATTTAAATGACATCCAGTCATTACATGGCGATCCTGCCTAATTTGGAAAAAACTTCTGTGCCGGTCACAGGGAATAATTATACCACAGCACCTACCAGTATAGCAAAGACTCCAGTAAAACAACAACCACAACCGATTACCATCGAAGAATATTTGAAGCGACAGCAGCGCAGAGCAGAAGAAAGGTTAACTGCAATACCGCCAACACAAAAGCCAAAAGGAAGGAGAGCAGGCAGAATTGTGAAGCTGCGAAGAAAATTGGCAGCGTTAAAAAATATTGTGTCGTCCGAAACTCCACCATCTTGGGAACGGGCATCAGAAATTTGGGAGCAAATCGATGCTATAACGCATGAATTAAAAGCTCACAAAAACAAATAATTTTTTTTTGTTTTTTAGAAAAGAAAAATGTAAAAAAAAAGAAATAAAACAATAATAACAATACACCATTATGTGGCATTAAAAATAATTTTTATTTTAATTTTTTTATTTTTGCTAAAAATACAAATCATGTATTATATTATATAAAAAGAAAAACACAACACTTGATTTTTAATGTTTGAACTTAATATTTAATTGAATTTAAAAACTTTAAATTAAAAACTTTAAAAATTTATGAAATTGGCACTTGTTAATAAGTAAAAGAAAAAGCACATTAAAAGAGAATACGAAAAAGTCATCTACCAATCAGCTGACGATTAAACGTCAATAATCGCAGAGTATTTTATAGATCAGCTGATCACTAAACACCTACCGCTACAGGGTTGCATTTCAGTACTCGGTACCCATACACTTAGAGAAATTATTGAAGTAGAATAATATATTTTTTTTTAAACTAATTTAATTTTGTTTAAAACAAATATTTGAATTAAATAACAATTTTTTTGTAAATTAATACACATGGAGAAATTAAGGTATTAAATTAACAAAATTTTTTTATATTAATTATTTTTTTTTCTATTATCATTTAGATAAATGAGTTTTATAGATGAATGTATTGAGGAGTTAGAAAAGCTCAAATTGAATATAAAAAAGAGCAAAAACAGAATTTATGAGGAAAAATATAGGGAAGGTAAACTAGGAAGATTAGCGTTTTTAAAACAGAGCGTTGAAGAGTTCACTAAAGATAGTAAAGATAAAAATAGTGAAACACTTAAGACAGAATTTGAAATTTTGCACAAGGAATTAATTGAAATAATTAAAAACATAAATATAAAGAAGAAAGATACTGAACAGGATAGGCAAGAAGGTAATTTACCAAAAATGGCTGATTTTGATATTGGTATGGTTAGTAAAAACCTACAAGTTTTTAAAGGTTCTTACGAATACTTAGAGGATTTCATAACTCAGTCGGAATTGTTACATGATTTGATAAAACAAGAAGATAGAGAAATATTCGTTAAGTGCATCTACAATTTTAAATTGTCGGTACATGTGCGAAGTATTTTAGGTCGTTCAAACCGACCAGTAACTTTTGATGATTTAAAAAAAGCATTGGAAAGCGCTTTTCCTAACCCGAAAACGCTTCAACAAGTTCTGACAGAATTAGGTACAACAAAGCAAGGTAAGAGTAGCATATCTGATTTTAGGAAGAAAATTGCCGAACTTTCAGACCATATGAGTAATTTTGAAATTAAAAATTTACCAAGCCCTACACAAGAAGCTAAAGATGCTATCTACAAAGTGAGTGATAATGTTGCGCTGAATGTATTTATGAAAGGAGTGAATGTTGAATATCAACCACTTTTATGGGCCAATATGCCAAAAACATTAAATGAGGCAGTTGAGAGATGCATGACGGCAGAGAGAAATTTAGGAGTAGATAATGTAAGCCTATTTCGTATAGATAGCCGTTCAAGTAACAATTTTAGAAAAAACAATGGTTTTAACAACAATTATAGAAACAATAATGGTTTTAACAACAATTGTAGAAACAACAGTAGTTCAAACAACAATTATAGGAAAAACAATGGTTATAACAACAATTACAGGAATAGCGATGGTTCAAACAACAATTACAAAAACACCAATGGTGCGAACAACAATTATAGGAGAAATAATGGCGATTTTGGAAACAACAATTACAACAATAAAAATAATGGCAACTATAGTTTCAAAAATAGTAATTATTATCAAAATAAAAACCCCACTAGAAACAACGATTTTAATGAAAATGGCGATAACAGCAAGAAAGCACAAAATAATAAAAATAACGCACACAGGTCGTTACACTACAATGCTGATGAGGGAAACTAAGGGGGCCGGGTAACGTAAAAAGTTGCCCAATGAGGCCAAAGTTAACAACTTATAAAATATCGGGCAACATAAATGTGTACATAAATTTAGAATGTTGTAATATTAATAGGAGTCTAAAATTTTTAGTTGATACAGGGGCGGATATTTCAATATGTAAAAATAAAAATTTCTGTGATATAAATACAACAGAAATTGTCAGATTAACTGGTATAACAGAAGAAGCCGTATATTGTGTAGGCACAAAAAGTTTAAATCTAAAAATAATAGGAGAAGCTTTTCAACATAGTTTTCACATTGTGGAGAATGATTTTCCAATCCAAACCGATGGAATAATCGGACGGGACATTTTGGAGAAACACTTATGTAAGATAGATTTTGAAACATACACAATTACTTTTAATATACATGAAAAGGAGGTTGTCATACCAATGAATTCAAAAAAAATTCAACCAATAAACATGGTTGTACCAGCAAGAACAGAGGCGATCATTCCTCTCGATGTAGAGGTAGATGAAGAGAGCATTGTGCTGAGTGAGGAGTTGGCCGAAGGTGTATTTTTGGGAAATTCCTTAATACCCGCGAAAGGCATAGCACATGTTAAGGTACTGAATACTACTGACAACAGTGTGATTTTTAAAGGTACTGGTTGTAAAATAAACCCACTAAAAAATTATAATGTATATTTGACAGGAAAATCAGGTCAGCCGGACGGTGACAGATTAAGTACACTTTTGAAAATTTTAGATATTGGGGGAAGTGACCCACATGCAGAAAAATCTCTTAAGAGAAATTTTTGAAGAATTTCAGGATGTTTTCCATCTTCCAGGGGAGGAGCTTGGTGTTAATAATTTTTATACACAGCAAATACAAACAACAGATTCAACACCGGTATATATAAAAAACTACAGGCTTCCACAGACACAGGTAGAGGAAATAAATAAACAGGTTGACCAATTATTAGGCGACAACGTAATTGAGAATTCGGTTAGCCCATACAATTCACCACTACTCGTGGTACCAAAAAAGTCAACAGATGATACAAAAAAATGGCGTCTAGTGGTAGATTTCCGTAAACTAAACGAGAAGATAGTCAACGACAAATTTCCGCTGACAAGAATAGAAGATGTGCTCGATAAACTTGGAAGAGCCAAATATTTTTCGACGCTGGACATGACCAGTTCATTCCATCAAATAAGGTTACATAAAGATTCACGCCCTTTGACAGCATTTTCCACAGGGAATGGTCATTACCAATTTAAGCGATTACCTTACGGTTTGAAAATATCTTCAAACAGTTTTCAGAGAATGTTAACAATTGCGCTTAGTGGCTTAGATGCTGAGGCTTTTTTATATGTGGATGACATTATCGTATTTGGATGCAGTTTAAAGCACCACAACGACAATTTAATAAAAGTTTTTCAAAGGTTAATGAAATACAACCTCAAATTAAATGCAAGCAAGTGCAGTTTTTTGAAACCAGAGGTAGTGTATCTTGGGCACCTCATAACGAATAAAGGAATTACAACAGATCCAGCTAAGGATGACGTAATTAAAAACTATCCAGTTCCGAAAAGTGCAGATGAAGTGAGAAGATTTGTGGCTTTCTGCAATTACTATCGCCGATTTATACCAAAATTTGCAGACATAGCTAAAAATTTAAATGCACTATTAAAGAAAAACAAACCTTTTCTATGGAACAAGGAATGTCAAGACTCGTTCGAAACGCTAAAAGAAAAGCTTAGGAAACCACCAATACTTCGATACCCAGATTTTACCAAACCATTCATTTTAACCACAGATGCGTCAAATTATGCTCTTGGTGCAGTTTTATCGCAAGGTGAAGTTGGAAACGATTTACCAATTTCATACGCGAGCAAATCATTATCAAAACATGACCTAAACAAACCTACAATAGAAAAGGAGTTGTTAGCTATTCATTGGGGGGTTAATTTTTTTGACCTTACCTATATGGTAGAGATTTTATCGTAGTCACTGACCACAGACCACTAATTTCTCTATTTTCACACAAAAACCCGTCGTCAAAAATGACACGAATTAGAATGGATTTATCTGATTACAATTTCGAAATACAATACAAGAAAGGAAAAATGAATACGAATGCGGATGCATTGTCGAGAATAGTTTTGAATAGCGACACATTGAGAGCAATGATCCCAGAAGCGGATGAATCAGCTAAGAAGGTGTTAGCAATAACCAGAAACAAGAAAAAACAGTTGGAGACTGAAAATAACCCTGACATTACAAACAGTGCAAAATGTACGTCCGAGCAAAGGCCTGATCAACTTTTTGTCTGGGACTGCACATCAATATCAGATTTACGTAAAACAAGAAAACTCAAGTTTCAAATAACTAGAGATTTTAAAAATAATTTAATAGAAGTATCGGATAATGAAATCATAGCAGTATGCAGCGATAATTCATCGAGCACAACGTTGACGTTGAAGAAACTGTTATCAAAAATGCGTGATTTAAGAATAACCGAGCTAGCGTTGAGTAAAAACGATGAAATATTTAAAACCATGGCCATGGACAAATTTAAAAATTTATACAACAAATTACAATTGAAAACGAAAACAAATTTAAAAATATTAATATATGAGGAACCAAAACGAATACTTTGTAAAGAAACACAGATGAAACTTATCAATGAATACCACAATTCAACTCATGGAGGACATTTAGGCATCAGAAAGACGGTTTTGAAGCTGAAGCAGCGTTACATATGGAAGAATATGAGCAAAATGATAAAACAACATATTTTGAATTGCAAACAATGCAAAATGAATAAACAAACTAAACATACAAAGGAAAAAATGATGTTAACAGACACACCAGGAACTAGCTTTGAGGTGGTGTCAATCGATACGGTTGGACCTTTGCGCTTGTCAAACTACAACCGATACATACTTACAATTCAATGCGAACTTACGAAATATGTGGTAGCATTTCCCATGGAGACTAAAGAGGCGAGAACAGTGGCAAAAACACTGGTAGAACAATTTATTTTGAAATACGGTAATTTTAAAATCTTAAAATCAGATAAGGGTACTGAATTCACAAATGAATTAATGTCAGAAATATGCAAATTGTTAGATATAAAACAAATTTTTAGCGCACCTTACCATCATGAGACTTTGGGCTCATTAGAACGAAATCATAGAGTACTCAATGAATTTTTATTAAACTTCTGTAAAGATAGTGAATGGGATACTTGGGTTCAGTATTTTACATTCGCGTACAATACAACGCCACATATAGATACAAATTACACGCCATATGAATTGGTCTTTGGGAAGTTACCTTACCTGCCAAACGATGAAATTAGAAGTAATGAAAAAATTTACAATATAGAAAACTATGCAAGAGAATTAAAGCAAAGATTACAATTTTCTTTAGAGAAAACGAGAGAATATTTAGAAATAGCTAAAGTTAGTAGAGTAAATAAATTTCGAAACACGGAAACACTTAATTTAGAAGTAGGAGAGCTAGTGCTACTAAGAACAGTGAATAGGAAGAAAAACCAGGCACCATATCATGGGCCATACAGGATAATAGAAAAACAAGGAGTTAATTCTATTTTAGATATAGGAGGTAAAATGAGGAAATATCATAATAATATGTTGAAAAAATATAGTTAAATGAATTGTATTATATATAAAAAAAAAAAAAAAAAATTTATATATAAAAAACTTTTTTTTTTTTTTCAATAAAGGGTGAGGGTGTAATGTATTTATTACACGTCACTAATCATTTATTACACATCTCTAATAATTTATCGTTAAATCAGCTGTTTCATATATTTTTAGAATCAGCTGTGTTGTTTATATTTTTACTAGTAAATAAACAATATTTTATGTGTGTATGTGTAAGCATATAATTGCATGTAAATATATAGATTAAGGATTAGATTTAAGTACCGTTATTTTAGTTTATAAGGAGACAAATTTTGTAATAAAGCAAGATTCGAATACGAAACTTAGCCGAGCAAATTGGCTCTTTGTTTTCTTTATTTAAATCACCAGCACTCCAAGTAGTGCTTTGCCTTGGCGCTTGTTAGTGCCGGCATTAAATAGACTGCCAGTGGCGTTTCAAACGCCGGCCAAACAAAACTATTATACCCCAACAAAGTAGGGACTTCATTTTTTATTTAAATGACATCCAGTCATTACAAGTTGAAAACAATTCCAGAAATATTTTGCCACACTTGTGGATACGCTTTTTGTTTATTATGCACTGCGAGGCTATTTGTAGTCTGATGGTAACTTATTCATAGCTATTCATGGCTTGACATAAACTTTTGGCTGCCATTTATGCCCATTTCATGCACGTGGTAAGAAAGCCCTTCTTAAACTCAGTTTGTCTAGCTTGTAGTATACAAACTTTTATGCTACGCCCCAATAGAAAGCCCCTTTTGTCTTTACACATATTATATTAACCCATGTCGTTCAACATATAAAACAAATTAATATTGAAACAGTCACTCTCTAGATTTTAAGTTTTTTAAGTGAGCGTGTTTCCAACAGATGGAAAGACAGGGCCAAATCGACTTAGAATTACTGATGGACCCAGAATATAGACATATATATTATGGCGCCTAAAATGAATATTAAAAAAGTTTCAGACGGAATGCCAAACTAAGTATACCCTCATTCACCACTAGTTGTGGAGGCTATAAAAGGGTACAATCTATATATGCACTTTAAGCTGGAGGTCCACAACATACGTTTATGCGTCGTTCCTTTTAATGGAGATGTCAAAAAAACTACAACGCACAAGATGGCATCCAAAGGATGTTGAAATTTTGAAAATAAAGAATTTAAAGAATAAAAACAATCCTTGAGCTTGAACAAATTATTTATTTTATAAATTACTAGCTTAACTAGCTTACATCCTTTATTTTTATTTTGAAAGGTGTAGTTTACGATTAGAAGGGGTCCTACAAAGCTTCAAGGCTTTCGTGTTTAGATATGCGGAATTTAATAATTTCATTCTATGGTGGTATTGCTCCTCCTCCGTCAAGGCCGCCCATTTTTATTTTGAAATTTGAAGCTTATCATATTAGTGTATATAAGCCCGTTTAAACACTTGCTATAATAGTTCTTCAGTTACGCGGTATTCAATATATGCATCATATGGGGGGTATTGGTACCCCTGCACCTACCCGCTTTGTTTTTATTCTGAAAGATGTAATCAACCAGAAGAGTGGGTCCTACAAAGGTTGAAGGCTTTTGTGTTCAGATATGCGGTATTAAATATTTTCGTTCTATGGGGGGTTCTGCTCCTCCTCCATCTATCCTACCCATTTTTATTTTGAAATTTATAGTTCACCATAATTGTGGATATATACTCTCGCTATAATAGTACTTTTGTTACGCGATATTAAATATATGCATCCTATGGGGGATGTTGTTCTCCCTGCGCCTACACCGTCTATTTTTATTTTCAAAAGTGAAGTTTACCATAAGAGTGAATAGTATTTAGTTTGAACATTCTTAATATAGCACTTCTTAAGATATGCGATTTTTACAATTGGCGTCCTATGGGGGATCCCACTTGCCCTGCTGCTAATTGTTAAATTTTTAGTCAACAACCAAGTTTATTGATTCAATAAAAAAAGTTGTTGCCCAAAATAATTTTTTTTTAATAAAATGTTTACTTGATTTGTTAAAATAAATTGTTGAAAATGTTGAATAAATCAAACAAAATGTTAATCGAATCTGTATTTTTTTATTTATGATGATGTCATATATTTTCAATTTTTATATTTTTATAAAAACACTAAAATTTATTATGCGAGGATAAGTAAGTTCCTATGCGCATTTCACTGGTTGCTTAGGCCAGATCATCAGGAAACCTTTTCCAAAGACTTTGGCAAAACTAAATATATTATTCAAATAAAACTATAAAACAAATGAGAATTATGAGCTATTTAAAAATGGACAAGAGTTGTTAAAATACTGTCTTTACTTCGATTCAAATATTTTTTTTAATGAATATGAAGAAATATTTAATTATTTCATTACTAAATATGTTTTATTGAGTGCTTTTTTGCAAAGTGTCAATTTGATAAATTTTTCCTTTGAATCAAACAAAAAGTTTGTTGACCTAAAATTTTATTTTTAACAAACTGTGTTGTTAAAAATTTTCTTGAGATATTTTTTTCTGTGTATAAGCCAAAAGACAAACATTTTTTGTTTTTATGTTATTACGAAAGTAACTTTTTTTAAGAATTAGTTTAATTTATTAGTAATCTTGTATTTATTAGTTTTTCTATTGTAAAAATCAATGTACATAATTTTCTTGTACAAATGTAATGTTGATATTGTTATGCATAATTGTATTTCAACCCTACTGTAAAATACACGAAAGTTCTTCTAATATGAAGATAATTAACAATTCTTTGTTAAGCCTTAAGGTATACTTTAGTTTTATGATGTATTAAAGCTCAATTAAAATTCAGCCAAGGTGTTAATGCTGTTAAGATTAAAAAAGTTCGCGAAGACGACATTCCCAAGTCAGTACATACAAACATTAAAGTGTAGATCACAAATAGATGTCGCAATTGCAAATTACGGTTGTTAAAATAACTAAGTTCTGAATAAAGTTTGTGAACTGAAAAAGTGTTTAGTGTTGTATTTTATTTTATTGAAGTTGCAATAAAAAATTTCAAGAGGGTTATTATAAAGGAAATAAACCAAAAACGTTATTAATAATGCCGCAACGTAACAATAATATATACATAGGTATATAATAAAAAAGCTCGAATAAAGAAACAACTTTGAAATGATACCTTCAAGTAAATTTTGAGCACAATTTTTTCAAAATCTAAATTTGCCATTCTAGTTATCGACTACTTTTATATTCCGTCTGCCATCTTCGTTGTGTTTATTATTATTTAAAGAAATGCTACGAAGGAAAAATTACAAACTTGTTTATAATTAAGAGCTTAAACCTCTAAAAATTCTTTAAAATTTAATTTTCGCTTTCTATTTTTACCAAAATTGTGTTTATTTAATAAATATATGCACACAACAGCTCATCAAAACAAAAAAGTTGGCGCATAAAAAGCGTAGCGTGTAACTTGAATTAAGAAACGTATAAAACACACAAAAAGTATCAAAGGTATCAATGCATAAAGGCATGGTGTGAACCTCCAGCTCAATAATGGGTTACGTTAGTAAAAAAGAGAAAAAAAGGGTAAACTAAAAATATGTATGTTTATGTATTTGTTTATAAACAATTGAGAGTCTTAAAAGATACAAATTTATTTATGTATATTTATTAGGGTATTCATTCGGTTAACCGTCAATCGGTTAACCGATTAATTACTACCCGATTAACTGATCGGTTAATTTTAAATTGGCTTTTTTCGATTAACGATTAAACCGGTTAATTTTAGTCGATTAACCGGTGTAACAAAAATTTCAATATTTTGTAGTATTATAACATATTCTTTTGTGTTTTTGATTATTTGTTTCGTCTTATATACAAAATGTATGTATTTAGAAAATATTTTTTTATACAAACAAATAAGGTGTTCAGTAATCTTCATTTTAACCCATTTTCTGCCGACCGGTGACTAAAGTTACAATGTTTTTTTATCTTCATCATCGATCAGCAGGAATGTGGTGCCAATGGGTTAAATGATGGATTGTCAACACATTTTTTTGTTTCGCGTTTCTCATACATATCTTCACTTATCAGCCTTTAAACAAAACTAACCGAAACAATTAGAAGTGTTATAAATTTAAAAAAACTCTAATGGCATAATGAAGTATTTTATATGCTTAGAGAAATCCTGGAAAAGGACTGAGACATTAAGGCCCCTATTACGGTTCGCAACTCAACTCAGTTGAGTTGTTATTTTTAAAGTTTTGAATTATGCTTTACAACTTTGCTATATTGCGGCGAACAAAAACATCAAAAAATTACAACTCAACACAACCAGTTGTCTGATTTACAACTCAACTGAGTCTGGTTGTGAACCGTAATAGGGGCTTTAATTTACGATTAGTAAAAGAATTTTTTCCAAGTCAAGTTTTATCAAAATTAAAAAAAGGATCGGTTTAATCCTAAACATTTAAACCAAATTACTTTTCTAAAAGATTATTTTATAAGATCTACTTTAATTATTGAAATAACCAATAAAATAATCTCAGTTTATTTTTTTATAAATACATATTTGGGGGATTCACAAGGTAGTCATAAAGTCTTATGTCTTAAAATAATTAGAAGAAATATATATCGTCGGCTTAATATGCAAACCGGCTAAATCCACTTTTTATGTAAATTGAGATGTTGATGCCGTGTGGTAGAGAAAGATACGCCTCGTCGACCAGCATGTAGTTTTTCTTCTATTTAATGGCGATTTCTATTCTGAGAAAAAAATGCTACAGTATATGCATGTAACACTTTTTCATGTTACCTATAATCACTCGAAGTGTTACATGTTGTACAACTTCAATCGAACAGAATTAGCTGCCTCTATTTACAACTATTACACTTTTATTATTAATGTAGTTCATTAGCGATTTTTAAAACTATTCGACTATTTGCTGCACTCTTACTTTACGGTTTGGAAACAGACATTGACATCACTTATTGCTTGAACAAATTTAACACGATAATAAATACATAGAATTTTCCACCAAATTAAAATAAACGATTTAATTCAAAATGGAGTATGCCGTCGAAGAATATTTAGATGTAGAATTCTTTTGACAAAACTTTTAAAATAGTATGACAAACCAAATAAAATATTGGTTGTTCAAACAAAGTAGTAAGTACCAAAGTTGTAAAACAGGGCAGTATGAAACCTTAAGTAAAAGTAAGGCTAAAACATGTAACATGTTTTGCATGTTTTTCATCAACATTTTCACAAAAGAACTTGAAAATTTTTCCCACAGTTGTATTTTTTGTACAAACGAACACAAAATGTAGAACATGTAACATTAATGCAACATTTTTCTCAGAAAAGAAATCGCCATAAGCCTTGAAGAGTGTAAAACTAACTGTATTTTTAATTTTCTATCAAGCAGCAAATAGGGAAAATAAAAAGCTTTTTGCCTCTCTTGTAAAATATGCTAAAAGTGAGTTAGCAGGTTTGCATATTAAGCCGACGATATGACTGTTGTGGGCTATCGCTTATAATTTAGATTTCTACTGTACAGCTATGACGAATCAATGAACACAGTATTAACATTTTTATTTTTATTAATTTTTAACAATTGTAAAATATTATTTAGGATATTATGACGATATGATTTGATAGCACACCTTGTGTATTAATTGAGAAAATGCATATTACATATTTTTGAATTGTTTTTTGTTTGCTCGTTTAAGTTCAAGAATTGTTATGTTTGGCATGTTATTGTTTTTTTACTAATAAACTCCAAATAATGAACAGTTAATGCATTTTTATATATTGAAATTACTTAATTTATAAAAAGAACTTGATTAATCGGTTAACCGATCAAAAATAAAATTAACCGATTATTAACCGATTAAACCAAAGCATCGGTTAATTAATCGAGCGATTAACCGATTAAAGCAAAAGGTCGAATAAATGAATACCCTAATATTTATCAAGAAAAATATTGTAAAGAACATAAAACTGAATAAAAGAAATTTAAAAATTGATAAATACGTTGTGATTGTCCTAAAGACGAAGTCTATGTACATAAATGCTCAGTATTGGTCTATAATTTCACCATTCATACAAAAACTAGTACATTTCGTTGATAAGACTAGTTTTTAAAATCGGGCCTTAATTAAAAATTCAGGATCGTTTTTTTATTTTTGTAATACCCAAGGTGACCTAATTTGGAAACCTACCTTTGTTACGCGCTGCTTCGATCTTCAAAATTTGTTAACCGTTTTCGAAAATCTCTATTAAAATTTAAGTTGGCAAAATGGTCATACTGGACCTTTGGCGGCAATGCATTGTGGACAATTTGCTATCCAATCAGCTACAGCTTGTTGGCACACCCAGATGACCACTACTAGGACCCTTATGAAATTCACTCAAAACTTCTTTTACTTTCGCTGACGTCACTACCATAAGGTTTTTAACTGATTTTCTGTCAGTACTTTCACAAGTACGGTATAAACAGCCATTTACTACGTGAAGGCTGTTCCACAGAGCCCAGTATGCTTTCATCAGTGAATATTCATGCGAAATTTCGTTTCGGGTGGGTCTTTTTCCCTCTTCCTTGGCTTGTAAAATTTTTGCTAAAATGGGGTAATTTCTCTGCGCAATTGACCAATCTTCGTAAGACTCCGTCTGCAATAGTCGAAAGTAACAGATGTTTTCTTTTCCTTCAGCACTTATGCAATGCTTGCATTCCAGCTTACAGTGTCGTCTTGACAGAGCACCCGCATTGCCATGTTTTCCACCTTTTCTGTGTTCAATGCTAAGATCGTAGCTCTGAAGGCGTATTTCTGCATTTATTTTAAAATTAATGAGATATGACGAAAATTCCCTACATATTGGAGATTATAAAAAATCTATCCGATTTTCCCTACGCTTCTATATTAGTATCAAAAATACTTCGATGGAGGGATTTTTCCCTAATTCTGGCAACACTGCTTGTAATTGATTTTTATGTTGTCTCTGTCTTTTTTCAGATCCATCGTCTTATTTATTTTCTGTTGGATTCGTAGACTTTCAATCGTATATCTCTTTCTTTCAACATTCTCTCTATCTAATATGTTGGCGTTTTCAAAATCTGCAGTATGACTATGGTGTAAAATATGTTGTGCTAGTCAGCGTTGCCATTTTGGTGCCTTTCGGGTATTTTTTTGGTGCTTTTTTGCTTATGCAATACCCGAAATTTTGTTAAACACCCGTTTTTGAAAAGCGGGTACTTATAGTGCGTTTAACAATTTCTCACAGTGCTTTTAAGTGCCTTTTAAGTAATCTACATAAATTGTTGGCACTGAACCATTTTGATCTACTATTCTGTAAACACAGCGAATACTTTTTTAACCAACTGCGTATTATTTGCATTTATGTTTTGATTAGTATGTCCCAATTAGGCTTGCCAGACGTACTGTTTTCAGCAGTACGCGTACTTTTTTTTACTATCTGTACTGCTTTCTGCATAACCATTAAAGAAGTACGCATTTGTACTTTATTTTAGCTTTTGTACTTCATTTTGTACTTTTTTTTGTACAAAAATAAAACACGTTTATTTACACGTTTGTAAATAAAGTACAACAAATTTTCGACATCCACTTAAAAGACTGCAAATCGGAAAGTATTGTTTGAATTTTGCATTTTTTAATGGTTTGAAATGTTGCGTCATATACCAACTCGATGACGCCTGAAGTTTAAAGATTTTTAAAAAAAACTTTCCAGCCGTAAAAGCTTACTTGTCGTTCTAAAGCTGTTAAATTGATGAAGCAAACCTTGGCTTTTTACACCACATAGGAAACAGTATACACATTATGCATTAAAAAAAATAGGGGATAATGTCAACCTAAAATTAGTTGACATGTTCTAGAAAGTAAAGCAACTTTGCGAAAAATTAAAACAACAAAAGAATCAAAAATGAATGATTTCATAGCCGAACTTGCAAATTAGCCACAGCTTTGATATTGAACAGGAGAATTGCCTTTTTAAAAAGCGGGTAGATAAGTTTCTATCGAAATTTCCGAAAACGTTTCAGCCTAAACCACAATAAATTTGAAAAACTTTCCAATTTTAGCCATAATTCAAACATTTCAATTAATTTCTATAAATAATTTGTTCGTATACGATATATCATTGAAAGATTTTGCTGAAAAAAAATTTGAAAAGAAAAACCCGTAGAAATTACACGAAAAGAATTTCTACAAAGTTGATTATTTCTCAATTCCGAAAATATTCGTATTTTCACTTCCTCATTGAAACAACTGAAAGAATTTTTAGTTCAATGTTTTGGAGAAAAGACCGAAGTTTAATTTCGATTGAAAATTAAGAGAGTGAGTGAATTAATAATAAAAACTAATTTAAAATACACCTTGAGTTTTTAAATTTTTTAAAAACAGAAAACGGTAAAAATGGCCTTGTTAGCGAAGTACAAAAAAAGTAATAAATATTTGCAATATTTTAAATTTACAATAATTAATTTGTTAAATTACAATAATGAAATTGTTAAATTAGAATAATTAAATTGTTAAACTAACACGTGCTTAAGTATATTAAATACTTAATATTAAAAAATATCTTATTTCGGTTCTTTATGAATTGCTACTCAATGCATTTAAGAAAATAAAATAAAAAAATTTAATGTACTTCTTTTTACATTAATGTACTGCCGTTTTTTTCTCGATGTACTGTTTTTATGGATTTCATATCTGGCAAGCCTAGTCCCAATTCACATTATACGATTTTTGTCGTTGCGATTATTGTCGTTTCCTCTTTGAAGTCGGTCTCATATTTACATTGTACGATTTTTGTCGTAACGACCTTAATACATTTTTCGTCAAATGAGAGAAAATTGAGAGAACGAACGAATGAACAAAACGAATCGAAGAGTACACTCGCTTCTGTACCCCTTATAATTCCTCTCACCCCTCTTGCCTATAAAATAAGAATCGCAACGACAAAAATCGTATTATTTAAATGGGCACTATTTGCAAACTCTTCTATGCTTTTCTCAAGCATTTTTTGATGCCTCAAAACGCCAAAATTGTATCCCTAGTGCCAAACTAAGGAAAAGCACTAACTTGGTGCTTTTTCAATTTTTCGTTAGTGCCTGTAATGCTTTTTAAAATTTTTATTTTTTTTACCATTTTTTAAAACTTCGGTTACATAGAGGATGATTTAGATGAGATTAGCTATTTGGAGTACAACCTTTGAGAAAGCCTTTAAAGATTTTAAGATTTCAAATGATAAAAAAAGTGATAAAAGAAAGTTTAAATTATTTGAACTGTTTAGAAAGTCAACCACACCAAATTTTTTCACGGAAGCTGCTTTAGAAGAACTTGATAGCTTATACGGAAATATTGAGAGAAGCGAAAGTATAAAAAATAATTTTTATCTGATATATGAAAATATTAAGGCAAAATGGGTGAAATCTAATCGAACCATTCAGAACTTTAACTCCAAATACGAGGACTGGCTTAATGAAGACACCATCCTGGATATATTGGCAGTAGATAAACCCACCACATCAACCAGAGGAGCAAAAGGAAGGCCAAACAAAAGTATTGAGGAGTGTTCAATTTTCACAAGGAAGAGGAAACTTGCCGATGCCACCAATGACTTGACCACGAAGCAATTATCGGACGCGCTGTCTATTAAATTTACAAAGTGAAAGAGTTAGGTCGCAGATAACCAAATCTGTTGCTAATGCAAGCCCACTGCGACTAAAAAGGATTAAGGAAAGCATTCCCACGCCCACAAACGCACTCATTAAAAAGTATGGATCCTAAGAAGCCTTGGCCTTGCTAATGGACTTAGAACTTTCCAAAGAGAAATATGAGAAACTACGGGCATCTTTAACGCGACACGGCGCTGACATTTTACCCGGATACAATCATATTACGCAAGCCAAAATAAATTCACGACCACTGCATACGGAGTTTACGGAAGTCTCTGCGAAAGCCAATCTGCAGGATCTTATGGGCCATACAGCAAAACGGTTGTTTGAGAGTCTTCCTGAAAATGAGGTGAAAATTCTTCCTGAGAAGTTGACATTATAAGCAAAGGATATCTTCCGATGACGCTACAATATCGGACGGAAATATGTTTATGGCATCTTTTGTTCCTTTGCGGCTTAAATCTGATGTTTCCCTACACTGGAAAAATCCACCTCCATCATCAGTGCATTATTGCCGACCAATAATGTTTCAGTTTGCAAGGGAATCGGCAGAACTCATAAGGACCACGGTGAAGGACATTGAAGAACAAATAAGCAAGATTAAGCCTACAAAGCTGCAAATTGGAGAAGGAAAATATATTGAATGCAATTACGAGTTCCATCTGACCATGGTTGACGGAAAAGTCGTAAACGAACTGACAGGAACAACCTCAACAATGTCATGCCCGATTTGCAGAAAGAGTCAGAAGAACTTTGGTAATTTAAACGATTCTACAAATCAGAATTACGAATATGGAATGTCACCATTGTACGCAAGGATAAGGTGTATGGAATTCTTGCTAAAACTGGCGTATACCCTACCACAAGAGGAGGAAAACTTCGATGAAAATACATCAATAAAGGATAAGGAAAAGATCAGAAAGAAGTAAATACTGGATGCTTTTTTTAAACAAGTTGGACTAAAAGTAGACGGTCCCAAGCACGAATACGGTAACTCAAACGCTGGAAACACTTCTAGGAGATTTTTTGAAAATGATGAGGCAGTAATCACTGGAATTGACAATCAAATCGTGAAAAGATTGGTAACGATCTTAGATGTTTTAAACTGCAAAGAAAATGTCAATTCTACAAAATATGGAGAATATGCGTCGAAAACTGCATCTCTTTTAGCAGAAATGTATCTACAGAAGAAGTTGACTCCGACCGTCCATAAAATATTGGCGCATGGCAAAGATATAATCGAGTACCAGTCTTTGCCAATTGGAGAGCTTTCTGAAGAAGCACAGGAGTCTCTTAACAAAGCATCAAGGGTAAGGCAAAATGAGGACCTCTTCAACATGTTGGCAGCATCTTCCGATCCACTTATTTCTTCCCTGCGGCATGTGAAGTCAAGAATAGAGTTAGAAAATAATTATAGTTTAGAAATGGTTAGTCTTTTAGATATACCTTCTCTTACGAACTGTGATGAATATTTTACAGAAAACTTAAAAAATAAATTAAAAAAAAAATTATTTTTTTTTTTAGTTTGTTGGGTAATAATTTAAAGCATAAAACCCTAAAGGAAAAAAATTTTTTTTTTTTTTTTTTTTTTCAATATTTATTTATTGAATCTTCATATATTTACAGCCGTATTCATAAAAAATTATTGATGATTAATTGACCGTTTTAAAGCAAAAATTGCTAAAGTTGTATTCATAAACGAAAAATAGTCTATTGAACCTTTAATAAACCATTCATAGAGTAAGAAAATTTATTGTTGGATTTGCCCTTCTTTAAACCAAAAATAAAATGACATTTTAAAAGGTGTTTGCATTTTATGATATTATTTTTGTGAAATATGTTGAAAGATAATGACAAAATTATTTTATTTATTACAACGGACAAGTTAAATACATTTTACTAATTTTTTTTTTATTTTAGACAGCAAATTTAAAGTTATATTGATTATTATTTAAAAAAAATTATATGATTTAAATGAATATGTTCAAGGGCAAATGCAGATATTCTATTTAGTTATTTATTAAATTATTGCAACTAGTTGTTTTTTTTGTTAAAAACAACAAATTATTGTTCAAAAATATAAAAAAAATATATAATAAACAAATCATAATAATAGTGATGTTAATAAAAAGTAAACAAACTTTTTATTCGAATACTTTTTTATCGTATATTAAAAAAAGGTTCAAACAAAAGTTTTTATGATACCTTTTGGAAACATTTTGTTCAGAAACTTAAATAATACGTAGTTTTATTTCATAAGAATAATTTTGAAGGTCTACAATTAAAAAAAAATTATGAAAAAAAATTAAATATAGAATATCATGTTAACCGAATATAAGTTTCGATCATCACTGCCAATAAAATGACAGCCAAATATAAAGAAAGTTGCCATACTTAAACAGAAAATCGCTGCAAACAGTTAATAGTAAAAAAGCTGTTATTGTACGTTTGTGAATACAAATTTTTATAAGAGGCTTATAAGACAAAAAGCGTTTAATAGTTATTACATACTATAAGCTTAAAATAAGAACTTTTTATGAATACGGCTGTTAATATGAACTAACAATAATTAATCAAATCTTATCCTAATACTTTATTTATGTCCTGCCATTGCCAGACAAAAATGTTCTTCATCACGGGTTCTGTTCACATATATAAGTGTTTATCGCTCATCTAACTGGGTAAGTGCTGCAGTGTCTCTTCTTCTTAAGCGAGTGTGGCCGCCATGATTTAAGATATTTCGAGCTAGTGGATTTGGGTGTTGTTCAAGCCTTTTTAAATATTTTACCGCATATTTTGTAATCATAGTTTTGACTAATGGAACATTGAGATCCTTGTGAATATTTGAGTTTTTAACATACCAAGGGGCAGCTGTGATTATTCGAAGAATTTTATTTTGGCGCCTTTGAATTTTTTCTATATTAGAGGCCGAGGCAGTGCCCCATAACTGAATACCATAGCACCAGATTGGCTTTAAGATGGAGTTGTAAAGAAGAAGTTTGCAGTCGAGACTAAGGACAGAGTTTCTACCAATAAGCCAATGAATTTGAATGGCTTTTAGTTTCATTTGAGTTAATTTTGCCTCTATATGGCATTTCCACGTTAATCGCCGATCCAGATGTATACCGAGATATTTTACATGCGAATGTTGAGGAATTATTTGATTGTTGATTGTAATATGGGGGCAAGATTCCCGGCGCAAGGTGAATGTTATATGCACGCATTTTTGCTCATTGACCGTTATCCTCCATTGTCTTAACCATATTTCTAGTTGAAATATATGATGCTGTAAGTAACGAGATGCTTCATAACGGTTTTCGTGGACGCTTAAAAAAGCTGTATCGTCTGCAAATGTTGAAGTTTGGGTGTAGTTGCTTGTTGGCATGTCCGAAGTATAAATTAAGTATAATAGAGGGCCCAGAATGCTGCCTTGTGGGACTCCAGCGCCAATGGGCTGAGGTGAACTTAAGAAATTTCCTTCTTTAATAATAAATTGACGACCGACTAAGTAGCTTTCTAGCAGCTTGTGTGTGTTAGCTGGTAAATTTTGCTTCAATTTATGTAATAAGCCTTCATGCCAGACTTTATCAAAAGCTTGCGAAACATCGATGAAGAGTGCTGAGCAATATTTCTTTTCTTCAAATGCTTTTCTTATGACATTTACTATTCGATGAGTCTGTTCGATTGTGCTGTGTTTTCTTCTAAATCCGAACTGATGGTTTGGAATACATCTATTTTCACTTAAAATCGGTGTTAATTTTGAAACTAATAATTTCTCAAACAGCTTTGACATATTTGATAATAAGCTAATAGGCCTATAAGACTCAACTTTTGTATGATCTTTACCTGGCTTTGGTATCATGGTAACTAAGGAAACCTTCCATTTTTGAGGATAGTATTCAAGGCGTAAAATAGCATTAAAAATAAAAAGAATAATTTTCTTTGCTATGCGAGGTAGCTCTAAAAGCATTTTATTACTGATCTTATCAATACCAGGTGCCTTCTTAGTGTTTAAGTCACAAATAGCCTTTTCGATTTCTCTTATCTCAAATCTGAAGGGTATAGCTGCTCTAGCAGCAACAGGTGGTAACTCGACCGCAATATTGTGAGATATATTTGGTGTAAATACGTTTTTTAAATGATCGACAAACAGGTTTCCTTTTTCAACATCATTTCTTGCCCAACTTCCATTTAAGTTTCTTAATGGTGGCTTAGATATAACTGGCCTTTTTAGATTTCTAGCTGCACGCCATAATGAGTAGTCTGATTGTGGAGTTGCATCAAGTTTCTTGAGATATTTTTCCAGTGAAGCCGTTTTCTGAGTCTGCAGTAACATTCTCAACCTTTTTGTACAGTCTTTTAGTAAGTTCTTAAGTTGAGGGGATCTGTGCAATTGCCACTCTCTACGAGCTCTCCTTTTTTCAGACAAAAGACGCTCGACATCTGAGGAATATATTTAATTATTTTTGGTTTTTTTAGGGGCAATACTGGAATGTTGAACAGCTAGTTTTAGAAAACTGTCAAAATTGACAATAGAGCGATCTATATACTCCGGTGTGCTAAGCGGAATATTTTCTGTGCAATGGGTACTGAGATATTTTTTATATTTTAACCAATTTATATGTGTAGCTGACGTCGCTATGTATCCAGAGGGAGATTCAATTCTATTGGTGTTTATTATAGTAACTATTGTAGGTGTGTGATCAGAGGACAATTCTAAGGAAGCTTCAACGTGAATCATTTTTGTGGGGATGTTTTTAACAACGCCAAAATCGATGACATCTGGAATTTTTTGCGCATCAGCAGGCCAATATGTTGGTTGGCCACTCGCGACAACATTTAAATTCATTTTAGAAATTGTATTAAATAAAACACGACCCTTTGGTGTTATTAGTCGTGACCCCCAGAAGGTATGTTTAGCGTTATAATCGCCAGCAGCCAGGAAACAGGGCCCCAATGACTTATAATATTTGTAATATTGGCTTTCTGATATTGCAAATCTAGGTGGTGAATATAGAGATGAAATTACTATGCTTCGATTTAGCTCTTCGACACAAATGTTCGTAGCTTGGAGATAATCTTCACGATGATCACACATTGGGTAGTGTTTAATTCGGTTTTTTATTAATATAGCAGAACCTCCACAAGCTCTATCTCGAGGGTCCTTGGTATCATATAGAGTATAACCATTAATTTTAAACGTATTTCTTGAGGTCAAATGAGTTTCAGAAACCATCATGACATCAATTTGTTTATTTTTAAGAAAGTATTCTAATTCATTTTTATGTTGGCGGATGCCGTTTGCGTTCCAAAAACAAATTTTTAAACAGTTCATGGCTTGTTAAGAATAGCTTGCAATAACATCGATTGCATTCTAAGAATTTCCTGCATCATATTACCCATTGTGTTTGTAAAATTATTTACTGTTTGCACTAATGTTTTCATGGTTTTTTCTAGACGACTTAGATTAGAAACTGGAGTTCCGTCATTACTTGACGAAGCGCCTTGCATTGGTACATTGTTTGATTTTAAGACGTTAGCATAAGAGGTTCTGTTACTACTAGGCTGCGGAGCCTGAAGGTTATTACTGTTTACTTGATTTGTTACCTGCATTTGAGGGGGATTAGTTTTCGGTCCAACCGACTGCTTGACGATAGTATATACAGGGCATCCTCTATAATTGGCAGTGTGATTACCACCACAGTTGCTGCATTTTTTTACGTTGGGGTCGGTTTTAGACTTATCGCAAAGAACTGTACCGTGTAGCTCACCACATACTACGCAAACAGGGGGTAAATAGCAGTATGCCTTAGTATGGCCAAATTCTTGGCAGTTCAAACATAGAACGGGACCACCTCTCTTGTGCGGCTCCTCTATAGTTACTTTTCTGTACAGAATGTATTTTAAATCATAGATGGGATGCGTTTCATTTTTTTTAAGCTTAACGTCGCCGGGTTCAAACTCCACTCGAAAAAGTGGTTGGGGAATTTTTTCTCTATTTTTAATGTTTACTACATGCTTTACTTTGAAGCCTTTTTCTTCTAGAAATGTTTTTACCTCTTCTGGGTCCACACATGAGTCAATACCCTTAATCACAACCTGAAGACCTTTACTGCTTTTCAGTTGGTATGTATAAAAGTTTTTTTTAAGTGCCTCAAAGTTGCTTATAATTTTGCGAAAATAACTCTCATGATTGACTTGTATTTTAGTTTCGTTTATACTACCACGCTTGATAGCAGCTACGTAAAACGAATTTTCACCTATAACCGCTATCAAACTCTTTATGAGCTCAGTAGAATTTTGCTCCCTCAGATATATGGGGGGAGGCTTGGACGATTTTATGACGTTTTGTGCTTCAGAGGATTCATCCTCCAGAATTGCAAAACGATTTTGGGAATTTATTTTATCAAAAGATGGTACTTTTGAGGCCGAAGCAACTGCTGCAGAGGTAGGGCTGCGCCCCCGTTTAAGCACTGTTATGTACCTGTCCATACCAACTTGTACTGTAGGCTTTTGAGAAGTTTTTACTTGAGTTATTGAGTTGTCCATAGCTGCTGTTTTGGGGTTAACCGTTTCATCACTTATTAAAGTTTTTTTTTGCTCTGTGGCAACACTTGCAGTTAATAAATTTGTTATTGTATTACGATCGACCGTATTTGTAAACAAAGAGGGCGAGAGGGAACGAGTTCGAGTAATAGGTTTAGCAGTTAAATAATTGCTATCATCGATTCTTTTTTCTACGTTTGTTTCGTCAACACTCAATGTAACATATGCATTTCTTTCGTTATGTTTTATTGTTTTTGCATTAAATGCATTCATAAGAGTTTTTTTTATATATTACTGTTTGTTTAATTGTGCTCTTCTTTTTATTTGTTGTTGAGAATATAAAAAAAAGAATAAAGAAAACAAGAAATGTTTTTGCTTAAAATGTATGTATATGTATGTGTGTACATACATATATTTTTGTTAATTGTAATTTTTAATATTTGTATTAAAAATTTTATGTTCACTTATTAAAAATTATTTTAAAGCGTCTATTCATTCGCTGATCTTATATTATTTAATAAAAATAATAATATTATTAAATCATAAATATACACTTATTTATGTTAAAAAAAAAAACCGTAAGCCGAGTTAAAAAAAAAACACGTCTGCATTCAACGAGCACGCGCGCGTAAAAAGGAAAAAAATAAAAAAAAAAATTTTAAAAATGTAAAAATAATTTTTTTTAATCCAAATTTTTAATGTTCTTAATTAGGCTTAAGTTCATTAAATTTAATTTTCATTAAATTATTTTTATGAAGAAAGGAAGTTCACAACCTGAAAGTTAATTAAAATTGTTTTTGATAATCTTTCATTTTTGACCGTGGCTGGGGACAATTTTAATTAATTTCATGTTGTGAACTTCCTTTCTTCATAAAAATAAACTACGGTAGAAATAGGAACTACGTACATAACATGACCAACGAAGAAAGAGATCCGAAAAACTCGAATCTTCCCCTAAGATCAGATCAATAAAAAGAAAAGTGTATAATCTTAACCTTAACTATAGTTGTTCAATAGATATTCACATTCACAATACTAACACTCCAATAAGATTATTAGTAGACACAGGCGCAGACATTTCAATAGTTAAAGCAAAATATTTCAATATCAAAAACATCAATACTAACAAAACCACAACATTAAGTGGAATAGGACAAGGGAAAATTTAATCAATTGGTAGCATATTCTTTGATTTAAAATTTAAAACTTATTTAATATTACATAATTTTTAAATAGTGGGCAATGATTTTCCAGTAACTTATGATGATTTCATTGGTATGGATTTCATCAAGAAATATAATTGCATTTTAGATTTTAATCAAGATTACGATTACCTTGTCTTACGACCATCCAACATACCACAATCAATAGAAATACCGATTTCGAATAACTGTAACAATATTATTTTACCACCAAGAGCTGAAGTAATTCGTCAAATCAATTTAAGTAATTGTGATGATGAAATACTTATTCCAAATCAAGAACTTGAACCGGGTATTTTTATTGCAAACTCTTTAGTAAAGTCAAATAAAGCATTTATCCGTATACCTAACACTAATGAAACTGTAACAACAGTTAATAAAAGTAAAATAAAAACTCTCTGAATATGAGATAATAAAAGCAAATCAAACTAAAAGCAAACAAAGAAAATCAGAAGTATTGAAAATTTTGAAAAAAAAATTTCCCGAACAATTTAAAGATACTTTGAGTAACCTTTGCGATTCATTTAGCGATATCTTCGGAAGCTATTACAACCAACAACTAACAAGCAGTATACATCAAACCGTATACCTCATACACATAAAGAAGAAATAGAAAATCAAGTAAAGAAATTAATAGAAGACGAAATTGTCGAACCATCAAACTCTGAATATAACAGTCCAATCTTGTTAGTTCCCAAGAAATCACTTCCAAATTGTGAAAATAAAAGATGGAGACTTGTTGTTGATTATCGACAAATAACTAAAAAACTATTGGCAGATAAATTTCCATTGCCAAGAATAGATGATATCTTAGATCAACTAGGTAGAGCGAAATATTTTTCTTGTTTAGATCTAATGGCGGGATTCCACCAAATTAGCCTAGAAAAAGATTCTAGAGATCTAACATCATTTTCAACCAATAACGGTTCATATAGATTTACAAGACTACCATATGGTCTCAAAATAGCCCCAAATTCTTTTCAAAGAATGATGACACTAGCTTTTAGCGGATTAAGCCCAAATCAAGCTTTCTTATACATGGATGTCTTAGTAGTATTGGGTTGTTCAGAGAAACATATGCTTTCAAATTTAAAAGAAGTTTTCGAGTTATGCAAAAAACACAATCTAAAATTACACCCAGAAAAATGTTCATTTTTCATGAAAGAAGTTACATACCTTGGTCACAAATGCACCGATAAAGGCATACTACCAGATGACACTAAATATAAAATAATTGAAAATTACCCTAATGAATGGACAGATGAGTGCAATTTTGCATTTGAATATCTTAAGAAGGCCCTAATTAAGCCAATATTACTTCAATATCCAGACTTTTCTAAACAATTTTTCATAAGGACAGATGCAAGCAAACAAGCTTGTGGAGCAGTACTTACACAGGAATATGAAGGAAAACAACTGCCAATTGCATATGCTTCTAAAATGTTTACGAAGGGTGAAAGCAACAAATCCACTATTGAGCAAGAATTAACGGCCATACATTGGGCTATAATGCATTTCAGACCATACTTATATGGAACACATTTCCTAGTTCGCTCTGATCATAGACCATTATCTTATTTATTTTCGATGAAGAATCCGAGCTCCAAACTTACTAGAATGAGACTAGATTTAGAAGAGTACGATTTTACAGTTGAATATCTTAGGGGAAAAGATAATTACGTCGCGGACGCTTTATCCCGTATTACAATAAATGACTTAAAAGACATGAAACAACACATTTTAAGAATCACGACTATATCAATGACCAATAAAGGACAAATATTGCCCCCTACCTCCCCTTGTGGTCCTATTTTTGAAAAACTGTATAGCCTCTGTGTCCATATAGATATGGATCTATCTATGTTTTAAATTTCATCAAAATCGGGTTGAGAGGTACAAATTGCCCTATCTCCCCTTGTGGTCCTATTTTTTAAAAAATGCATTTTGTGTTCATATAGATGTGGTTCTATCTATGTTTTATATTTCATTAAACCGGTTTGATAGTTTCTGAGGGGAAGAAATTTCCCCCTATCTCCCCACGTGGTCCTACGATTCGGCCCATTTTCAATAGGCTTGGTCCTTGTGCCAATAGAATCTATGTCCCAAAGTTTCAAAATTGCGACCTCTAAAATGAGAAAGTGATTCTGAGTCGATCGGTATACTTTAAGGTGGGTCTAGGTGTAAAACAACCGTGCACCTACCTTTTAAAGCACCAGTGTAACCAGGCTCAAATTCAGCTGATGACATTTCTTGACAATCTTTTTCTTTCCATTTTTCTTCACGTGATAGAAGGTCACATATCTCGTACAACTATAAAGTAAAAATTTTAATTACCAAGTAATTGTACCAAATACTGTTCACCTGTTGGTTAATGCTTAAGTGTATGTGTAAAAATACAAATATAAATTATATATGTCAACTAATTAATAAATTGCAGATTTTAGCTGCCGTTAATAATCAGCTCAAGATACGTGTTTAATTTGGGCTCGCTTAAACCAAGCGACCGAACATTTCTAAAATACTTGTTTACATTGGAAAATTGCGACTTATATTTCTGCAGACTTATCATCATCCAGCAAACTGACATAACCTCAAATTAAGTTTTGACATGTCGACCCCGGTGGAAAACTTGAAATCACATGAAGTGAAAGCCTTTGAACAGCCCCACACTTCAACTGACACACCCGCAAACAACGCAACGATCGCCACATTACCCGAAGCTATAGATTTGCCTTCAAATGATAGCGCAGCCAACGTTGTAAATTCTGCAATTAGTGTCGTTGATCGCCCAGTAGGTGCTGTCGATAAAAGGGTAAAAGCGGCTTCTGTTTCAAAAGGGTCAGCTAAGGTAAGTAACATATCATTTAAAATTGCTCCGCCAACCACACGCTCTGGTCTCGTACGCAAGGATCCTTTCGTTAAGCGGACTCGAGTAAAGGCCAAGCCGAAATGTAAATCGACTAGTAACGAACCACGTGTTACATGGCAGACCATGCTTCCCAACTCGGCTTCTGCTACATCAACAAACGCAAATTTGTTAACGGCACAAATGTCCGCACTTACAATTGCGGGCACAGCCAACAACAACATTACCCAACAACGTTCTATGTTTGCTCCGACAAACTTTTCCTTTCTTCCAGTTGCTTCGAGTTCAATAAGGTTGGATCAACAGCCAAACACCAGCACCAGCAATTTCAAGTCTACGAATATTGTAGGAAGCAGCAGATTTAATCTACCAAGATCTACCAATGACGACAGCTTTCAACAGCCTGCAGGCCGTAATACCAACAGCTGCATTGATACTTCACAGTCGGTGAACTCTAATCTTGGCGGGTTCACAGCGAAAAATATTTTTTATAACCCTAACGCTGCTAGCGCAGCAACCTCGTTACTAGCTAATGCAGCACCAAATTATAACCAAACGCCCTATGCTTATGCATCGTACGAAGCGAACTCTCGTCCATATATCAACAATTTTGGTTGCTCTCAGTCGAATGCTAACGCTCAATTTGCTTCATACCTTTCTAATGTGGCCATGCAGATTAATGGAGCATATACCCCATTCAATAGTCAGATGTCGTCAACGTCTCATAGTACAAATCAAATCAACACACCTGATATAACTTTGTCTACTTCACATATAGCAGCCCGACAAGCTATTAGCAAGGATTTACCTATATTCTCAGGAAAACCGGAAGAATGGCCCATATTTATAACTAATTACATACAATCAACGGAACGCTGCGTTTTTACCGATCAGGAAAACTTAATAAGACTACAAAGGTGTCTAAAGGGCGCAGCATTAGAGGCAGTAAGAAGAAAATTAATGATGCCTAGCACTGTCAAATTTGCTATTGACACCCTGCAGATGTTGTATGGGCGGCCTAAGATCATACACCAAGCCTTGCAAAGGAACGTAAAGAGAGACTTGACACATTAATCAATTTCGCACTTGCCGTACAAAACTACAGGACTACTATGTAGGCAATGGGCCTCGATGATTATTTGAACGACCCCATGCTGTTAAGTGAGCTGGAGTAGGTATCGAATTACGCTACGTAGGGTAGACATCGTATGTTTTGATACTTGGCTGTTTAATTTAGCAACATGTGCCTCACAAGTAACTACATTTGCACCGTATGTGGAAGAAACAAAGAATATGAAAAAAGAGCGCATCTTAGTACATGACGTCATTGATGTTAACAAATTAGCTATTCATCCAGCCTTGTGTTTTAAATGTAACAACGATCATCGCCTTTTTGAATGTCCCGATTTTGCCGCATTAAATGTTAACGACAGGTGGAATTTTATCCGTACGAACAATTTGTGTTAACGCTGTTTTAAAAAACATCATATTAGGAGATGTAGCTCGAAACGTCAGTGCGGTGTAGACGACTGTAGAATGCCGCATAACTCGCTACTGCACAAATCTACTACAGTCACGCAGCAACAGCAAAATCCCGCCAACAACAATCATTCTATTTTATTTCATGCGATAGAAAAAATTCTCTCTAAGTATATTCCCGTAACGCTTTTTGGTAATGGATACACTCTTAATACGTACGCACTTATTGATGAAGGGGCATCATGCTCTTTAATCGAACGTGATCTAGCCGAGCAATTAGGACTAGACGGGCCAGCCAGTGATCTGTGCCAACAGTGGACAGGAGATATAACTCAAAAGCAAGATCAATCGAAAACAGTTTCGTTATATTTCGGACCGAAAACAAAGTTCTAAATTTTTGCTGAATAATGTGCGCACCATTACAAAACTTAATTTACCCGTACAAACATTGACAAAATCCCAAATCGATGAGCATGAGTGTTTTAAGGAGTTACCCATCGCGCCATACTGCGCCGCAAAAGCAAAATTGTGTGTTCCCCTTGAAATAAGAGAAGATTCCAACGACGGGCTAATAGCCACACATTGCCGAATTGGATAGGGAGTGCATGGTCGTCACAAAGCGTGCGAGACTTCACACCCACAAGTACTGCACATTTGCTCATGTAATCGAAATGACATCGGCTTAGATGAAATGTTGAAACAATATTTTTCTCTGGATTCAATAGGAGTAACATTAAATCAAGACCCATTGAGATCAAAGGATGACGAACGGGCCAAAGTTATTATGGAAACAACAGTTAATTAATTAAAAAATGAAAGATGCTGGGAAACCGGATTGCTGTGGAAACATGAAAAAATATGTCTTCCGGATTCACTCCCTATGGCAAAACGTCGTCTGACCTGCTTAGAGGCAAAAATGCAGCGTAACGAATTGATGAAAACGTTTATTATTAAGAAAATGCAGGACTATAAAAAATGGGTTATATTCGAAAACTAAACGCAGGCGAAATTCGTAATGACAGTGAGTCCTGGTATATCCCTTTTTTTGCCGTGGAAAATAAAAATAAATGCAAATCACGAATAGTCTGGGATGCGGCGGCGGCTGTAGGCAATATTTCATTAAAATCGGTACTATCAAAGGGACCTGAGTTACTCACGTCGTTGGTAGGAATTTTATTCCGATTTCGGGAGAGGCCGGTTGCCATTAGCGGAGACATTCGCGAAATGTTCCACCAGATACGTGTACGAAAAGAGGATCAACGTTTTCAACAATTTTTATGGCACGGAGGTGACTCATCTAAACCCTTTAAGGTCTATGCAATGACCGTCATGACGTTCGGGGCATCATGCTTCCCGTCGTTGGCAAATTATATCAAAAATAAAAACGCGGAGCGGTTTACTAAAGAACACCCTGTTGCTGTACGGGGCTATTTTAAAAAACACCTTTGTTGATGACTGGCTACAAAGTGTGGACACTGAAGACGAGATGCTGGAATTGGCCAGGGAAGTTCGCGCGATACACCAAGATGGCGGCTTTGAGATGCGCAATTGGCTTTCCAACTCTAACAGGGTTCTAACGAGTTTAGGACAAAACAATTAAAGTACTCAAAAGATTTTCGAAGAAAAGGAAGGGCATTTCGAAAAGGTGTTAGGAATGTGGTGGAATCCCTCAAACGACAGGCTAACGTTTTTTGAACATTTCGATACAAAAGTTTTCGACGAAAGTGTGCATCCAACCAAGCGAGCAGTTCTTCGGGTGGTAATGACCAGTTTTGACCCGCTCGGACTTCTGGGCAACTTTGTTATATACGCCAAAACACTCTTGCAAGAAATATGGAGGTCTAGAGTACAGTGGGACGAACAAATACACGTAACTGAGCGCGAAAAATGGTGGCAATGGGTAGAAGTAGTAAGAAACATTTCAATGGTCAGCGTACCAAGGTGCTATCCGCAGGCAAGTAAATCCACCGACGCACAGTGGCGCCATTTGAATTTTTCGTTGCAAAAATCATATCTTTTGAACCGAATAAGATAGTTGAACAGTTTAAACAGCATATGATAGATAACTGTTCAGCCTATTATTACCCAACAAATTAAAAAAAAAATATTTTTTTTTTTAAATTTATTTTTTCAATTTTCTGTAAAATATTCATCACAGTTCGTAAGAGAAGGTATATCTAAAAGACTAACCATTTCTAAACTATAATTATTTTCTAACTCTATTCTTGACTTCACATGCCGCAGGGAAGAAATAAGTGGATCGGAAGATGCTGCCAACATGTTGAAGAGGTCCTCATTTTGCCTTACCCTTGATGCTTTGTTAAGAGACTCCTGTGCTTCTTCAGAAAGCTCTCCAATTGGCAAAGACTGGTACTCGATTATATCTTTGCCATGCGCCAAAATTTTATGGACGGTCGGGGTCAACTTCTTCTGTGGATACATTTCTGCTAAAATAGATGCAGTTTTCGACGCATATTCTCCATATTTTGTAGAATTGACATTTTCTATGCAGTTAAAAACATCTAAGATCGTTCCCAATCTTTTCACGATTTGATTGTCAATTCCAGTGATTTCAAAAAATCTCCTAGAAGTGTTTCCATCGTTTGAGTTACCGTATCCGTGCTTGGGACAGTCTACTTTTAGTCCAACTTGTTTAAAAAAAGCATCCAGTATTTGCTTCTTTATGATCTTTTCCTTATCCTTTATTGATGTATTTTCATCGAAGTTTTCCTCCTCTTGTGGTAGGGTATACGCCAGTTTTAGCAAGAATTCCATACACCTTATACTTGCGTACAATGGTGACATTCCATATTCGTAATTCTCCTCATTTGTAGAATCGCTTAAATTACCAAAGTACTTCTGACTCTTTTTGCAAATTGGGCATGACATTGTTGAGGTTGTTCCTGTCAGTTCGTTTACGACTTTTTCGTCAACCATGGTCAGATGGAACTCGTAATTGCATTCAATATATTTTCCTTCTCCAATTTGCAGCTTTGTAGGCTTAATCTTGCTTATTTGTTCATCAATGTCCTTCACCGTGGTCCTTATGAGTTCTGCCGATTCCCTTGCAAACTGAAACATTATTGGTCGGCAATAATGCACTGATGACGGACGTGGATTTTTCCAGTGTAGGGAAACATCAGATTTAAGCCGCAAAGGAACAACAGATGCCAAAAACATATTTCCGTCCGATATTGTAGCGTCATCGGAAGATATCCTTTGCTTATAATGTCAACTTCTCAGGAAGAATTTTCACCTCATTTTCAGGAGGACTCTCCAACAACCGTTTTGATGTATGGCCCATAAGATCCTGCAGATTGGCTTTCGCAGAGACTTCCGTAAACTCCGTATGCAGTGGTCGTTAATTTATTTTGGCTTGAGTAATATGATTGTATCCGGGTAAAACGTCAGCGCCGTGTCGCGTTAAAGATGCCCGTAGTTTCTCATATTTCTCTTTGGAAAGTTCTAAGTCCATTAACAAGGCCAAGGCTTCTTAGGATCCATACTTTTTAATGAGTGCGTTTGTGGGCGTGGGAATGCTTTCCTTAATCCTTTTTAGTCGCAGTGGGCTTGCATCAGCAACAGATTTGGTTATCTGCGACCTAACTCTTTCACTATCCTTTGTAAATTTAATAGACAGCGCGTGCGATAATTGCTTCGTGGTCAAGTCATTGGTGGCATCGGCAAGTTTCCTCTTCCTTGTGAAAATTGAACACTCCTCAATACTTTTTTTGGCCTTCCTTTTGCTCCTCTGGTTGATGTGGTGGTTTTATCTACTGCCAATATATCCAGGATGGTGTCTTCATTAAGCCAGTCCTCTTATTTGGAGTTGAAGTTCTGAATGGTTCGATTAGATTTCACCCATTTTGCCTTAATATTTGCATATATCAGATAAAAATTATTTTTTATAATTTCGCTTCTCTCAATATTTCCGTATAAGCTATCAAGTTCTTCTAAAGCAGCTTCCGTGAAAAAATTTGGTATGGTTGACTTTCTAAACAGTTCAAATAATTTAAAATTGTTCAACGCCATGTTTTCAGTACTTAAATTGTTTAATGGTTTCAGTAATTGTTGCGCCAACTTTCAGTCGTAGTCTAATCCAGGCATTATGCTTATTTTGCAATATATAGGCTTATGCTACCATGCCTAAAAACTTACCTCTTCCCTGCATACATATGTTTTTAGGCTGAATAATGCAATTTTGATATTATGCACGTGTCCAAATAAGATTTTTGCCTACCTTAGGGACCATAAGTAAATATTGTTCTTGACCATTTGTACGCCAAAGTATTGTTTAAGTGAGGTACGTACCTGCTAATTTCAATGAGTAGTTTTTTTCAAACTATTAGATCAAACTACTGTCAGTCAAAACATATAAGGGATGGACGCCATACAATTTCTGCAACCATGTCTTTTTAACCTCTAGAAGCCAAACGGGCACGTACGGGCAGATACAATTTTAGAATTATGTAAAGAAATAATCAATGAACAGGTTTTGCAAATATGGCAAATATAGAAAAATATATGTAGATTTGTTTTTATTTTCCGTCAAAGTTGAAAAATAGTGAAAAAACGGATAGTTTTTAAATAGTGATTTACCAGGAGAAACACAAACCAAACAGTTAATTTTTTTTTATCACTATACATTTAATAAATACATCAATCAATACAAACAAAAAATAAGGCGATTCGTTACCTATTTTTCGTGATATTACACCTGAAATCGCAACAAATTTAGTAAAAATTGTGTGTTTTTTTGAAAACCGAAAGTCGGTCAACTTTGAACGGCTATATCTTTTAAACTAAAACTGTGATATTATTAAGAGTGGCAGATTTGAAATCGTTGAAAAGTTTCCTATAACATGGGTTGATTCAAAACTTCGTCGGCGCTCATGAAAATTTTGATTTTTGCAACCTCGTTTGCTCTACGGGCGCTACTGTGCGACGTCCAGATTCATGTATTCACGGATGCAAGCATAGATGCATATGCCGCAGTTGCATATTTACGCACTGAATGTGACAACCAAATAAACTGTTCGCTTGTTGCTTCAAAAACACGCGTAGCCCCATTAAAGCCTATATCGGTACCTAAAATGGAACTAATGGCTGCTATACTCGGACTACGTCTCAGCAAATTCTGCTGCAAGGAGTCTTCGTTAAAAATCAACCGCCGTGTTTTCTGGTGCGATTCAAAATATGTACTGTACTTAGGGTTGCCATCCGTCCTCTTTTCCCCGGACACCGTCCTCTTTTTTTGGGTATCCGGGGCAGTCCTACTTCTTTTTCATCAAGTGTCCGGGGTTGTCCGGCTTTTTACACCTTCATTGTAAATTTGTTCCTGGATTTAAATCACAGTTCACAAAATTCATTAAAAAAAAAGATTTAGGTGCTCCGGTTTTTTTAAGATTGGTATGATTTAATTTTTGGGGACGTAACGTGACAAAAAGAGTATATTTCTTTGAATGTGCCCAAAATGGAGCTTCCAAAAAAATGGAACAAATAAGCAAAAGCAACCTTATCAATGTCGTTACTTTTGTTCAAATAAATACTTATTGCTCAAATGATTACATTAAAATTTTATTTTAAGATTCTTTTTGGAAAGAAAAAAAAAATCATATCTTAAAAAAAGCACATCATTCAAAGTTTAAGGATTTTTAAAAAACAATTTGAAGTATAATATAAAAAGAAAAAATCAGCAAAAAAATATGGTTTTGACTTAGTCCATTTTTAAAATTTGATATTTTGCATATACATTTTTTTCAATATATTTATTGTAGCCTCAAGTATTCTCTTTAAACTGACAAAAATCATCTTCGTATGTAAAGTAGTTTTCGAGATATTAAAAGAATAAACTCAACACATTCGGCTTATTCGGCGATATTATGACAATTTGAATATGACATAACTTTTGAAAAAAAATTAAAAAATTGTTTTTCGTTGATATGTGTTCTTTATGGGATCAAATAAACCCTCTCGCCTAATTGAATTCAAATAGAAAGGGGTCGAGTCCCACTCTTGGTCGACTTGACATGGAATTACCCAAATTAAGTTTTTGTGTGCCGTCGTTAATTTTATTAATATTAAGTTGTTTAGAAAGTGTCCTCTTTTTTCGAACAAACGTCCTACATTTTTTATTCTGGCGTCCTCTTTTTCTCAAAATAGAAATGGCAAGCCTAACTGTACTGGATCAACTCTGACGCACGAAAAATTCAACAATTTGTTGCTGTTCGAATTGGTGAGATTTTGGAGGAATCAGAAGTTTCTGAATGGCGATGGGTTCCATCATCGCAAAATGTAGCAGATGATGCCACTAAATGGAAAGGTATTCCCGACCAAAGCGTTAACAGTCGTTGGTTCAATGGGCCGTCGTTTTTGGGAAACGATCCGGGGGTCTGGCCCGCTTCCGACTTTATCCACCCCGACAGTTCATGCGAGGTTCTGTGTCACACAATCTTAAAGACAACAAAGTCAATATTCTTCCTAATAATAGCTGAACCAACACGCTTTAGCCGGTGGAAAAAACTTCGCAGATGCCAGGCGGTTGTTATAAAATTTCTGCGGAAGTTGCTTAGATTTAGAAAGGTGTGTGCGGAATTTGAACCATTTATAGAGAATCCTGTGGTAGACGTAGCAGAATTTATTTTGTTTAAAACGTGCCAAGAGGAAGCTTATTATGAAGAGGTCGAACAACTTAAAACCAACAAAGTGTTGAGCAAAAAGAGTGTTTTGTACAAACTAACCCCATATTTGGACGAATTTTGTCTGCTGTGAATTAAGGGCAGAATTGACGCCGTAGCCAACGTGCCCATCAGTGTAAAAAGACCAATAATTTTACCTAAAAAACATGTCATAACAAACTTAGTTATCGATTATTTTCACCGTAAATATCATCACCATCACAATGAAATAATCGTTAATGAAATTCGACAGCACTTTTGGATACAGGGGTTGCGAGCAGCCGTTCGGGCCACGGCCAAATCATGTCAATACTGTAAAATAAAACACGCAACTCAGAAAACTCCGGTAATGGGGGTCCTTCCGGCCGAAAGACTTGCTAGTTTTGCTAGGCCATTCTACTACACACACAGAAAGAAAAACACTCGGGATAAATTGATCTTTTTATGCTTATTTTTAGCATGAGGCGTGTTAAAAAAATTGAGTACGAAAAACAGTTAAACGTACTTTCAACAATCCCAAACGTACTTAAAACAATCCAAATGGGATCATTTTCCAAAATCAATCCCGGAATTTCTCAAAATAAGTATAAAATTAACAAATCAAGTACAAAAAAGATTGAGCTTTTCGTTGGTATTGCCACTCTGAGAGTTAAATTATAAAGTGAGCGTATTGTTCTCAGAGAACTTATAAGTCTAATCTCTCAGCCTTGCAAAAACCCGACACAAGTTCGAACAAAACGATTTGCTTTTTGTTTGTAGTAACAACAAAAACAACAGAACAAGAAGAAAAACATATACATACATATATATGTATGTATTATTTTCATGTTTAACCCACCGGCTTACGCATCTTTTAATTATTTATACACATTAAACAAAGGTCTGAAATTTTGCTTCTCATTTAGTTTATATTTTTAGTTAAATATGTACATAAGATTTTTAAAGTAAAAACCATATCGGCATTATGTTGGTGTTTTATTATTCTGTAAGGTGTAATACGGGTAAGTAAATCAATCATAATCACTTTTTCTGTCTTGTTTTTTATGTTTTTTTTCAAGCACGAATTGGGGATAAAATTAACTTTATCATACTTGAATCAAGCGCATTTTGAGATTAATTCAATCTGAGTTTTACTTAAATCAATCTCATTTTCCGATTACTTCAAGTACGAATTGGGGATTAAATCAACTTTATAATGCTTGAATCAATCGCATTTTGATATTAATTTGATCCTACTTTTACTTAAATCAATCTCGTTTTCGGATTACTTCAAGTACGAATTCGGGATCAAATATGGATAAAGTGAGAATTTTGGAATTGAATAATCCGTACTTAAATCAATCTTGTTGTACTTGATTCAAGAATATCCGTACTCACCGTACTATTGATACCGCTCCGGATTGATTGGAGTGCGGATGGATTGATTTTTTTTGAGTGCAGGCATTGACTATTTTGGTCCTATAGATATCGTCGTTGGACGCCGTAAAGAAAAGCGCTGGGGCGTCGAGCTTACATGCATGACTGTACGCGCCGTTCATTTGGAAATTGCGTCATCATTGTCCACGGACTCATTCCTATTAATGTTAAAGCAATTCACATGCCGTAGGGGCACACCTCGTAAAATTTTCTCAGACAACGCGACTAATTTTAAAGGCGCAAGTCGTGTTCTAAAAGATGAAGTTGAAAAAATCTCCTCCTGCGACGTCGAGCGTAAATTTCCAACTATTGAATGGGAATTTATACCGCCGGCCTCTCCGCACATGGGAGGCGCCTGGGAAAGAATGGTTCAATCGGTTAAATCCGTGTTAATGGACATATTGCCCAACAGAGGCCCCCGTGAAGAGCACTTAAGAGCCACGCTTGCAGATGTAGAAAATATCTTGAACTCGAGGCCATTGACATACGTTCCACTGGAGTCATCCGACGGGGAGGCATTAACACCCAATCACTTCCTGCTTGGCTCCTCGAGCGGAATACGAGAACGCGCAACATACCAGAGTAGTAGGGTGGCATTAAGCAAAATGTTCCGGCTGAGTAACATGATTGCGAACGAGTTTTGGAAGCGTTGGGTACGGGAATACTTACCTAGCTTGACCAGGCGTACTAAATGGTTCGATAGCTTGTCTCAGAATATAACTATTGGCGACATTGTCATAATAGTTGACGAAAATGCGAAGCGAAATGAATGGTTAAAGGGTGTTGTCGTAGATGTGCACCGTGGGAAGGACGATGTGGTACGCAGTGCGGTCGTGAAGACGCTGAAGGGCCTAAGCACTCGCCCTGTCGTGAAGCTTGCCAAGCTTGACGTACAACCGTAAACTCCGGCCTATCTTACGAAGTTTACGGGGGAGGGGGGGGGGCTATGTTACGTCGTGTAACATATTCTGCAACACGACATAAAATATATCTCAACTATGTATGCAGTGTAAAACAACCGTGCACCTACCTTTTAATGCACCAGTGTAACCAGGCTCAAATTCAGCTGATGACATTTCTTGACAATCTTTTTCTTTCCGTTTTTCTTCACGTGATAGAAGGTCACATATCTCGTACAACTATAAAGTAAAAATTTTAATTACCAAGTAATTGTACCAAATACTGTTCACCTGTTGGTTAATGTTAAGTGTATGTGTAAAAATACAAATATAAATTATATATGTCAACTAATTAATAAATTGCAGATTTTAGCTGCCGTTAATAATCAGCTCAAGATACGTGTTTTATTTTGGCTCGTTTTAACCAAGCGACCGAACAATAAGGGTGATTATTTTTTCCTGTAAGAAATTTATCAAAAATTTAATTCGTGTTTGCCAAGTGCTTGAAATAATTTTTATTTAACAAAATTAAAAAACTTTTTTGAAATAGTACCTATTCGAATTAGAGGATCACTGCTTAGGGTTTTTAGGGGTCGGTCAACGTGGTACTGTGTAGGTCCAATTAATTGAATTCCTTTTTACTTGGAACTTTTACTGAAAACCTTTTTTTTTGTTTTTTATCTTAGCAAAATGGCGTTACAGGCGTTATTAAAGAAATAGCGAAACAAATCTGTTTTCAGATTGACTAAGCCCAGTTTAACTGGGATCTCAAAAACCCAGCCTAAGTGTCTCTATTTAAATAAAAAATATGTTCTTTCTCATATAAAAGATCATTTTTTTATAATCAAATAATAATAAAAATAATTCTTTTTCAACTATTTGCATTTTAATGAAACATATTAATAATTTCTACTCGTTTGTTGCTGTAGTTTACTTTATTTTTTGTATTTACTAAAAGTAACAAATACATTAACAAATTATATTTAACTAAATTAACCGAGCAATAGTAACTTAGAGCTTTAGCCCGTTCTTGTGGAACAGAACGCATCGAACACGCGACCCCCGTACAACCATAATGAACGTAAACTTAATTGCAAAAGTCCTTTTCATTTGCCTCGGACTACTAGAGGCAGTATCAAGCATTCCTGAGGGACACATGGCATGAGATGGCCGGTGGTATCTTATTGAAATGGATAAGACGGTAATTTCCAATAAATATCTTTAGAACAAATTTAATACACAAAATTTTTAGTTCAATTGGCATGTGGCCTGGGCTGTTTGTGCCGCATGGAGCTTTCAACTTGCTATAATCGATTCAGCTTCAAAAAATGCTGCTCTTATTAAGCTATTGGAAGATATTAATGGGCGCTCAAAAGACTTTTGGCTCGGCGGTAATGATGAATATAGTTATAGTAAAGACCGTGCTCGGCCCTTTTTTTGGTTTTCCACGGGCAGTATATTTAATTTCACCTTTTGGTCGGACAATAATCCAGACAATTTTGCATTTAGGGAACACTGTGTGCATATAGATTCCAAAAACGGTTTATTCCAATGGAACGATATTCAGTGCGATTATAAAATGGGTTACATTTGTGAACAATAATAAAACCTAAAAAAAAACAAACATAAATGTGAAGTGGTCAATAATATGACTTAATCGATACAAAAAAAAACTGGGTGAGCAATAGAATACGGTTAAGCATTAGATGTAAAAAAAATAAAAAATTCTACAATAAATATCAGTGCATAAATTGGCTAAAAACTTAATGTAAAACAAAATTTAAATTAATAAAATGTGTAAACGTATCCTTAGTTATTTATAAATATGTTTTCCATAGGATCTCTTATCTTTTCCCAAGACTTTAACAATTATTATCATTTTTAAGCAGGAAAGCCAGAGACGACTCTGCTTCCAATCTATGATATTTTGAGTGACTTTTTGTAAGTGCCACGTACATAAATTTTTGCTCAAAGTATTAGTTTTAATTATTTACTTACGCTCGAATTTACAGTCATTAGTTAATTATTAGTAAACTTTAATGATCAGTATTGTTTAACTTAAGTATCATATTTACAATAATTGGTTAAGTAAAAATTTTAATCAGACAAAAAAATTTAATCTCTATTAAAAACATAAAAAAATAAATGCACTTAACCAATAACATTTCAAAGTTTAACTAATTGTTAAGAAAAAGCTGGAAATAATATTTTATTTGTTAAACTGTTGTTACAAGCTAACTATAGACTGTAAATTTGGGCCTTAATAAACTATATATAAAGAATTTGCATGTGATTTGGATTTTAATTTAATAACAGATCAATTTTAAACAAGAAAAATACATTACAAAACAAGTGTGGTCAGGCTTGACTACAGTATATACAGTAAAATGTTCGAGAGTGTATTCTTTTAAGGACCAATGGGCAATCATGGACCCCGCAGAATAAATTAATTTTATGAGGTTTAGATTCATATAAGACATTTCTGTGCCGAATACTAAAAAATTATCTTGTCAGATTTTTTTATGAGATTTTTTTCGTCTTAAAACGTTTATAGAGAAGGGGGTTAATGGGACCTATGTTCGATGCTACCAGCAACAAAAAAATTTTGTGTATCAATCACAATTTTTTTTAACCCTAATGTGCGTACCAAGGTACCCGGCTACCTTTGGCGTTTTTAACTAAGTTTTTTTTATTGAAATTGATAGTCCTTATGTCTGAAATAAATGCAGTTATCTTAAATGTATTTATCTGCTTTAATGGACAGGTACGTAATTGTGGTTACCTGCATAAAATTTCAGCTAAAGTAAAATGTTTTGAAAAAGAATAAAAATATTTTTATTAATTTAATGATAATAACAATGACGTTCCAAACAACCTGTAGTCATTTGTAATGCATTTTTATAATGAACGAGATAGCCAAATAAAGTGGGGGACAGAATAGTCGCTATAGTACATGGCTAAGAATAGCTCAGCAAGCTGTCAAAAGTTAAGAACGCCAGTTGCAAATTAGTATCAACAGAATACTCATTTGTAGTAGTCGTTGCTATAAAAGCGCAAATTCAAAATGTTTAACTTGTTGCGCTACAGAGCATTCTTCAGCTTCAGATACTATTACAACTACAATATTCTATTCCAGGCCAAATCCTTTCATATAATCGTGGTAAAGTTGCTGTACCCACAAACAACGTGCAAAGTTGGAAGCTATTTTACTGCAATATCTTTATATGCTACGATTTATTGCTAATTTAATTAATTTACCAGAGCTGCCTTTATGTAGGGCCTACGGTAAAATATGGACCTATCATCACGAAATTTATTAGTGTGATTTCTAGTTTTATAAAACTGTGAAGTATTGAATTTTATTATGATAGCATTATTAATTACGGTTTTAGGCGTACTAAACTGTTTTCCGAAAGTAGCGTTAATATGGGGCCAGGGTAAATTACGGACCGATCTTCAAAAAAAACTTATATCATTCCGTGCATTATTCCACCATTTTTGTAAGATTTTGTAACCAAATTATGAATCTTTTAGGGTGGTGGCTCTACATTTTGATTCATAGCTCTGATCCTACAAAACCGATTTTGCTGAATTTCAATCCCAAACTGCTTAGGATACACTTCAATCCCAATGTGCAGAAAGCCCTCGAAATTACCATTAAAAAAGCTTCGGTGTAAGTGGTGAAATTATGAAGATTGAATGGAAGTATAAATACTAGCGAAGATGGGTACCGGGAGAGGAGTATTAGTTCAGACTTTGTCAAGTTGATACGCATCACGCGGAGAAAATTATAAACATTGAAGTGGGTTGATCACAAAAGTGAGTTGTAAATTAAAGCTGTAAATTACGGTTGTTAAGGTGACTAAGTTCTTAATAAATAAGTGTTATACATTTAAGCGTTGTGTTTATTTAGTTTTGTTTGAATTGCAATCAACGAAATCGAAACAGTTTATTATAAAGGAAATAAACTAAAACGATATTGAAAGGCAGTAACGTAACAATATTTATCATTTGAAAGGAAATACATAAGAAAAAAAATATTTTAATAAAAACATAACAAAAATTTATTTATTTCATTTATCCATATTCACAAAAACATTAAATAAAAAATAAAATCTCATATGCTATTAACTCGAGCTATCTTTAAATGATTAATTTTTAGCGCTTTCACTTTTGCAAATTGTTTTTACTGTTGAAGGGGCTAAACCAAGGGTTCTGTCTATATCAACAGTCTTTTTACTCGACTTGAAACGTTTTATTACGTCCCATTTTTGTTCCAACAAACGCATTTTCTTCTCTTTGCACTCATTTTTCTACACAACTTCTTATTAAGAACCAATTTCTTACTTCCTAACACGCGATTTTACCTAACCGAATTAAATGGGAATTCACCATTTACTCACAAATAGAAAAATTCTTCACATATGATTATGACTTCAGCGAAAAAATGCAATCGTTTAGCGACGCAAATCGAAATCATAAAAACGCAAAGCGGATTTAACAAATTTTTAAAAAGCGGAATCCATATAGTTGAAGAATTCGAATTATTAATGCTTCTAATGAAAACCACCTGGTTTGTTATGGGGGAAGAATTTTTTGTTGTTTAATTTCCAATAATTTTTGTATTTCGAAAAATTGATTTTATCGTTTTGGACTGTTCCCAATATAATTTTAAATATTTCTTGTAAGTGTTTTATTGATGCCAGAAAATCGTCATAGCACTATTACTTTTAGTAAAAAAATCGTCAATCGTCATTTTACTGTATTTTCTCAAAAAAATCGTCAAAATGAGGAAAAATCGTCACATCAAACAAACCTGGTGGCATTATTGTAGTGTCTGCAACAAACTTTAATAAGTTAAATGAGATTAAAACACTTATGCCATGTTTCCACGGTACGTGATTCGCTCTCTATTCATGCTTCGCATGCCAATCATGAACAAAGCAACTGCTTCGCCATACAAAATTTTGAGAGCGAAGCAAGTAGATTCATATTGAAGCTACTTGCGAAGCACGAAAAATTACTCTCTTCTCCAATTTTTATCGCAAGTTTATCTGAACTAGTTGTAAAAATCGATTGTTTCAGAGTTGTCAACTCGATGCGTTTCGCACCATTTTTGGTGCTTTTTAAAAATTTTTCTGCGATAACAATAATGATGAAAATATTAACCTTATTAATCTCTTTTTAAAATGTTTTACGCAGAATTTATTAAATTAATTTACAAAAATGTATCATCTCGTACAAATGAATGCAAACATAAATACTATCCCCCATGTTTATAAAAAATATTTTTGATTAATAAAAGGTTTATAAAACGAATTTTCTATGTTTTTCAAAATTTGTGTAGTTTTTTTTATGTTTGCTAAATTTTATTTTTTTTCCTAAAAACTTTGAACTGTAAAGACTGTTTAATTGTTTTACAGTAGAATCATGAAAAAGTAAACCGAAATATTCCAAGGGGTTATTTTTTTCGAACTATTAAATTTTCTAAGCGGTATTTAATTGTAAAAAATGCAATAATAAACACATTCTGCTGTATTTTTAATATAAAAATAAATATTTTAAATAAAAAAGAAATTCTAATCTTGCTGCGTTTTTTTTCTCCATTTTTATGCATTTTAAAAATGCAAAGTTAACAACACTGATTTGTTAATTTAAGACAACTGTCAATTCGAAGCAAGTCGATACGTCGTGTAAACACCATGATTCATTAACATGATTCAGAGAGCGAAGCAGGTGATTCAAATCGTCGTGGAAACATGGCATTAGGCCCGTTTTCACGACTTAACGATAGCTAAATGTAGGAAGTTATCGAACAGATAATGAGTTTTTAATTATCACAAGTTCTCTTAAACCTAAAAGTGAAGGATAAGCTAAAGAGAGGAACGTTCTACCTTTAACTTTTGTCGTAAGGTTTAGATTTGAGATTGCCATATTTTATTCACATATTTTTTATATATGGCAACTCTAATTAAACGTATATTTTGTAAATGTAAAAAAAGTACGTAGTTGCCAGTTCGTATTTTTATTTTGGCAAAAATAATCGGTATTTTCTTTAGTATTGCCACTTTTTTAAAAATGTTAAGTTTATTTTATACAGAAGTTGTGAAAACGAAAAATAGTTGAAGGTAACTTTATTCCTCACTAGTGCTAAAGGTAGCGTTAACTATATCGAACTTTAAAGGTAAGTCGTGAAAACGGGCCTTACATTGTTACTTTATGCTAAGTTCACACTTAGGTTTTAAAACGCGTTTAAGCAAAATGTTGATTTAGCTAAACAAAGCCGTTCACAATACATTTGAGATGATTAAGATGACAGATGATAAAGAAAAAAACACAACAACAAAATTTTTTTCTTTAAAGTATTAAAAATAGATAAGAACACTTTTATAAAGTTATTAGAAGATTATTTAAATTCTTTTAATGATGAAATTGTGAAAATTTATGAATTATTTAAGGAAAAAAATAAAAACATTAAGCAGAAATCTTGGCCGGTTGTACACGATCATGTTGGCGTTTTTACATTTGAGGTATGTTCAGTGGATTCTTTGTGATTTATGAAGTGATTTAGTTGTAATCATGTCAATTTGAAGTGATTAACAAATCACTTCAATGTATGGGTAATCATATCGATTTTGAAGTGATTAGAGCTTATGCTAAGTTCACACTTGGGTTTTTAAACGCGTTTAAGCAAAATGTTGATTTAGCTAAACAAAGCCGTTCACATTACATTTGAGATGATTAAGATGACAGATGATAAAGAAAAAAACACAACAACAAAATTTTTTTCTTTAAAGTATTAAAAATAGATAAGAACACTTTTATAAAGTTATTAGAAGATTATTTAAATTCTTTTAATGATGAAATTGTGAAAATTTATGAATTATTTAAGGAAAAAAATAAAAACATTAAGCAGAAATCTTGGCCGGTTGTACACGATCATGTTGGCGTTTTTACATTTGAGGTATGTTAAGTGGATTCTTTGTGATTTATGAAGTGATTTGGTTGTAATCATGTCAATTTGAAGTGATTAACAAATCACTTCAATGTATGGGTAATCATCTCGATTTTGAAGTGATTTGAGCTTAATCACGTTCGAACTGCTTAAACGCGTTTAACAAGCCAAATGTGAACATACTATTACTTTCAGAGTGGCACTACCAACGAAAAGTTCAATCTTCTTTAACTTGGTTAAGAATTTTGTACTTATTTTAAGAAATTCCGGAACTAATTTTCGAAAATAATCGCACTTGGGATTGTTTTAAGTACGCTTTTGTGTTGTTCGTACTTGCATTTTTGAGTACGACTCGTACTTTAAGTAAGTATAAAAAACTTAATCTATCCCGAGCGCTTTTCTTTCTGTGTATGCAGAAAATTTCAGGTCACTTGCCAAGCCCACGGTGTTTAAATTTACACTTTTTTCTCGTTTTCTTCAGTTTCTTTTAAAATATGACAGCTTTAACACCATAGATTTCTATACACATCTACATTTCTTTTTATAGATATTACGAGCCTTAGGGGATAATAAGATACGTGGAATAATTTATTTTGAAATGTAACATATGAGTATGAGTATTTCGCAAGGAATAGAAAAAAATGACAGCTTTTAAAGCTTAAAAGTTGCATTTACAAAGAATAAAAGTATCAAGCAAGGTATTGCAACAACTGCAGGGCCTTAAACCAGTTCCTTCACTTGATTATCATTCTTTTTACAATGACATTCCATTTGAGAATTTGTATTTTGTCTTTTATTTATATTGTTGTTTATGTTATGAACTTTGCATTAAAAAATATTAACGAAGTTCAATATTAGGCTGGCAAAAGAGCAAATACAAAATATCGTAGCACTTAAATGAAATATAACGAAGACTCTGTGTGTTTTGTTGTTGGATTTAACAAAAGAGCTACGATATTTTACATTTGCACTTTTATAAGACTAATACTGAACTACGCTATTGTACTTTGTATAAAAAAGAAGTCAAAAATAATTTGTTTGAGAAAAACACAGAAAAAGTTCTTATGTGTGGTTTATAGAACACTCGTCCGTCTAACTTACATTTAAAACAAAAAAATTTCGAAATTTGTTTTTGTTTTGAATGTAAGTTGAACGGACGAGTTTTGCGCTCGAGTTCAATAAACCACACATTAACTTTTCAACGTTTTACGAATACAAAACAAATTTTCTTTAAAACTTAAAACATTTCCATTGTAATATGGAAATCGCTCAGTTTTTTGAGTTTTTTTCATATAAATTTTATTACATAATCAATTTTAAAAAGGGACTTTTTAAAAATGTACTATTTTTAGAAAGCGGCTTTCTGGAAAAATTAAGATTTTTAAGACATATTTACACTTTTTAAAAAATATAGTTCTTAAAAAGATATCTTTAAAAAGGTTAAAATGTTTTTTATTAATAAAAGTGCAAAATATTGGTTTGTTTTTAACTTTTGATTGTAAGATTTAAAAAAATATTTTAAATAATTTAACATTTTTTTTATGAGAGCTGAGTTTTTTCTTCAGCACAAAAGTTGACAACATTTCGAATAAAAAACACTTAAAAACAAAAAAAAAAATTATAACAAAAATGACAACAACTAATAAAATGCCTATCCATGCGTCGTCGTGCAACTTTTTCTACCCCGTTTTCTTCCTTACACCTCTTGCTAACAAAGAAAATGTTGCGTGCAAAAGTTGCGGCGTAAATTGCATAATGTAAATATGGTCTTATTAAAATACACGTTCGAAATAATATGAAAATTTACAAAAAAAAAAAATTGTATGTGTAAATTGTAGATAATAACAAAAAAATTAACTATTTACAAAATTCTTTCAATGTAATTTTTGGCGTTGAGTTTTACACAATTAGGGCCTATACAATGTATTTTGTGTATCTTTCCATAAAAGTTTTCCTCCAAATCATTAATAATTGCAAAATATCGGCCAATATCTTGTAACATAATCATTTTTAACTTTTTGTAAGTACTTTTTTGCTGGCGAAAAACAGCTGATGCTGTTGTTAAATGAGTTAAAAACAACTTCAGCTGGTTTTAAAATTAACATCGGTTTTAACGTGTAAAGTATGCTCTTACTTGTCTATAGTAGATCAAAAGCATATTTTTAAGAAAAGTTTACTTTAGAACTATTAAAGTATGCTTTGTTTATGACTATAGTTATGGGCCATTATGTTTATGTGTCATACATCCTTAGTTTTAGTATTTACTATATTTTTTCTCATAAAAAATATCAAACTAAAATTTATCTTATTAAATATATAATCTTATATCTTATTTTCCTAATTTCATCCATAATCCCATCAACTCAAAATATAAATTTAGTGTTTCTTTGTTGTAAAAGCGTTGTCTCATCTGTGATATATATATTGATTATGTCGTATACAAATAGCTCTGGGTTGGGTTCTACAGTCAGTACGAAGAATCTGATTCAAATTCTTACTAAGCAACGTAATGGTTTAAATATTTGTCATATTAATGCCCAAAGTTTACTTCCCAAAATTGATGAATTTCGTTATTTATTTGAGGAATCTAAGGTAGATATAGTATGTATATCGGAAACGTGGTTCGATAGAGTTTTATCAGATAGTTTTGTTATGGCAAATGGATACAAAATACTTAGAAATTATAGAGAGGGTCATGCTGGCGGGGTTGCAATTTACATCAAAAACCATATACATTATAAGGAAGTAAAAAGATCTGAAGATAAAGCGGCAATTGAATATTTATTTATTGAAATTATTGGTGGTGATAAAAAACTATTGTTGGGTTGCATTTATCGACCAAATCGTGAAATACATTATAACCTTTTTTTATGTGATTTGGAAATTATGGCTACTCAATACAATGATGTGATTATTGCAAGTGATTTTAACTGCAATTTGCTGATGGATTCAAACTTACAGGGTCAATTGATAGCTATTGGCTTACATATAGTAAACACAGAGTACCCTACACACTTCACGAACACTAGTAGCACACTAATAGACATTTTTATTTTGAGCAATATTTCAAATTTATTACTGTTCGATCAACTTACTGCGCCTTGTTTCTCAAAACACGACTTAATTTTTATGTCTTATGATATTGAATTGATGAAAACAGAAAGTCTTATTAGTTTTCGTGATTTTCGGAACATTGACTTTAATTTATTGGAAGAACAATTTAACACCACTAACTGGAATTTTATATACAATATGGTATCTGCTGAAGAACAGCTAAAATTTTTTAATAGTCATATACTCCGCCTCTTCGATATTAGTGTTCCCTTGCGAATTTACCGCGGTGATAAAACTAAACAGTATTGGTTTAATTCTTCCATCAAAAGCCAAATTAATGATCGTGATGTGCTATATTCACGTTGGAAAAGATTTAGAACACCTGAACTTCATGAAGAATACCGCATAGCTCGTCGAAAAGTTAATAAAAGCATAAGAGATGCAAAATCAAACTATTACACTACTCGATTTCGAACGGCTGCTGACTCGAAAAAGAAATGGCAAACGATTAAGGAAATTGGAATCGGAAATAAAAAACCTAATATTTGCAATGTTGATGTCAACGAATTAAACGCATCATTTATCAATATTCCCTCAACTGTATTAGTGGATCAAAATCCAACTACTAATCAAACAAATGAGTCTCGCCAACATCCACCATTGCATCAATTTGAATTTACATCTGTCCTTCCTATTGATGTATTATCAAGTTGTTTATCCGTGAAGTCCAATGCAGTCGGGTTTGATCAGATTAACCCAAAATTCCTAAAACTTCTGCTACCTCGATTATTAGCTTACATCACCCACATTTTTAAGACCATTTTTACCACAAGTCAATTTCCAGTTTGTTGGAAATATGCTAAAATTATTCCTGTTCAGAAAACTGGTACTGAATTTCGTCCTATTTCAATACTGCCATACTTATCTAAAGTATTTGAACGTCTGGTATATAGGCAAATGAATAACTATTTAACTGATAATCATCTCATTGATAAAAATCAATCAGGCTTTCGTCCTAAGCATAGCTGTATCACAGCGCTCGTAAATGTTTCCGAGGATATCAGACACAATCTTGATAATGGTTTTGTTACGTTTTTGGTGCTCTTGGATCACTCTAAAGCATTCGATTCTGTTAATCATGGAATTCTTTGCAATAAACTCTATAACAAATTCTACTTTTCTTCAACAGCCGTCTCGTTACTAGCCTCTTATCTTTCTTATCGTTTCCAATCTGTTTCTTTGGGTAATACAATTTCCACTGCCCTACATGTGTCTAAAGGAGTGCCGCAGGGTTCTATTCTTGGCCCACTGTTGTTTACATTATACCTATACATTAATGATTTACCCAGTCAACTTTCACACAGCAATATCCATATATATGCAGATGATGTTCAAATTTACATTAGCTGTGAGAAAGGATTAATTCGTGAATGCACTGACAAGCTAAATGAGGATCTCAATAAAATATTTTTATGGGCATCATCAAATGGACTTTATTTAAATCCTAAGAAATCAAAATGTTTAGTTATAACTCAAAGAAATCAAACCATCCCTATAGATATTCCAGTGTCATTAGGTAACCAAAATATTGCATTTGTAGAATCAGCTAGGAATCTTGGAATCATTTTTAATAAATCGCTCACTTGGAACAATCAGATTAATTCTGTATCTGGAAAAATATTTGTTATGCTTAGAACACTATACCCTACACAACATCTTACACCTTTATACATTCGTGTGCTTCTCGCAAAAACTTTTATTATGCCGCAGTTACTATACGGTTGTGAAATTTTTGCTAATTGTGATTCTGAAAGTAAGAGGAGGTTATTAGTAGCGTATAATGCGATCCTTCGCTATGTATACCGTATAAAGAGATATGATGGAACTTCTGAGTACTCTAGGTCTTTGTATGGAGTTAACCTCGTGGACCTATTTAGGATAAGATCATTAATTCTAATCCACAAGGTAATATATACCAAAGAGCCAACTTACTTATTCGAACGCCTTCAATTTGCACGATCCAGCAGAGGAAATAAGCTTATACAATTCCGATATCGAACCTTAATCTCTACTTGGCAATTTTTTATTAATACCATAAGTCTGTGGAACTCATTACCCAACCACTTACAAATAACAGACAACGCTTTACTATTTAAAAACGTATTGTTTAAAAATAATTTGGTCTCGAATTTTCAACAACCTTAATTATTGATTCTTTTTGATTTTATGTATTGGGTACACTTATTATGGATTAATTTTTAATTATATTCTTATACCTGAATAATTAAAACTATTTTTCTTTGTTTTTATATGTTTAATGTATATGTGATGAATTTCATGTAAAAATCGAGATGCATTGAACCCGACCCCCTCAGATATCGATGAAATTTTGTTCATAGCTAAATTTGATCAATACAAACAAACTCTCATTTTTAGAAATGACTGTTTTGCGATTTTTTGGGCGTGACACAGTGGGAACGTTTTCGAAAAAACGCGAAAATGGTCGAAAAGAGCTCCATTTAAACTACAATAACTCAGAATCGGCTAAACCGATTTCCATGATCTTGGTATCATTAAAAAGATATTTTAACAGGCTTTATGACACGTTTAAAAAAAAAAAAAAGAAATACACTGTAAAAAAATTTATAACAAAAAAAAAATTTAACTGACGAAAAAACCAAAAAGATCAAGGGTTTTTTTACAGTGTATTAATTTTTTAGAAAGGTTTATCCTTCATCTATACCATATCAAAAAATAAAAATGGGTTCTTTTGTAGTTTTTTTTATATAATTTTTTAAGTAGTGTCACTTCTAGTAATTGCCCTTATATTTTATAAAAAAAAAAATTTAGGTAACGAAAAACCAAAAAAGATCAAGGATTTTTTACAGTGTATTATTTTTTTAGAAAGGTATTTCCTTCACCTATAACATATCCAAAAAGTAGAATGGGTTCTTTTTATTTTTTTTTTAAATAATTTTTTAAGTAGTGTCGCTTCTAGTAATTGCCCTTATATTTTATAAAAAAAAAAAATTTAGCTAACGAAAAACCAAAAAAGATCAAGGATTTTTTACAGTGTATTATTTTTTTAGAAAGGTATTTCCTTTACCTATAACATATCCAAAAAGTAGAATGGGTTCTTTTTTATTTTTTTTTTAAATAATTTTTTAAGTAGTGTCGCTTCTAGTAATTGCCCTTATATTTTATAAAAAAAAAAAATTTAGGTAACGAAAATCCAAAAAAGATCAAGGATTTTTTACAGTGTATTACTTTTTTAGAAAGGTATTTTCTTCACCTATAACATATCCAAAAAGTAGAATGGGTTCTTTTTTATTTTTTTTTTAAATAATTTTTTAAGTAGTGTCGCTTCTAGTAATTGCCCTTATATTTTATAAAAAAAAAAATTTAGGTAACGAAAAACCAAAAAAGATCAAGGATTTTTTACAGTGTATTACTTTTTTAGAAAGGTATTTTCTTCACCTATAACATATCCAAAAAGTAGAATGGGTTCTTTTTTATTTTTTTTTTAAATAATTTTTTAAGTAGTGTCGCTTCTAGTAATTCCGCAAAACTCTGAATAAAAAAATCAATGTATTCTTCATAATGATTTTCTATTTTGTCATAAACATTTATTACTTTACCCATAATAAAGAGAAATATAGAGCAGAATGAAGTCTCAAATTATTTACCAACAACGCCCAGCGATGAAGTTAGCGAAGAATTGAATGAACTTCCAACTTGTAATGCAAACATCGAAAGGACGGAAGTCATTGAAAATATAAATGATCATATTATTCCTCATCTACCAAACCAAATGTCGCCTCTTAAAAGGAAATATATGAAACAAGATGCATACAGAAATAGAAAATCACTGCAAATTTTCGAAAATATAGCAGATTCACTTGGAGCTGATCCATTATCTGATTTGTCAGCGCAACTTGAACCGTCAAAGCCATTTACGAAGAAATTTTGGAAAACATCAAATATCAAATAGAGAACAGCTCAAATCTTTTGGAAAAGCAAAAACTTTTATCTCTCTTACCAATCAATATGAGTCACGCAGAAATTAAAGATCGTTTTGGGGATGATATATCTCACGATTGTATCAAAAAAAGTAAAGATATCCAAAGGAATAAAACGAAGTTTGCAGATATCAATCGTTTTAAAATGAGCAGACGTAGTTTACCAACCGAAACTCTAAGCACAGTCAAGTTATTTTATGAAGATGATGAAATTAGCCGAATGATGCCTGGATCGCAAAATTCAATTACTGTTAAACAAGGAAACTTACGTGAAAAAGTTCAAAAAAGACTTTCGGTACGTATTACTAGAAGTGACACTACTTAAAAAATTATTTAAAAAAAAAATAAAAAAGAACCCATTCTACTTTTTGGATATGTTATAGGTGAAGAAAATACCTTTCTAAAAAAGTAATACACTGTAAAAAATCCTTGATCTTTTTTGGTTTTTCGTTACCTAAATTTTTTTTTTTTATAAAATATAAGGGCAATTACTAGAAGCGACACTACTTAAAAAATTATTTAAAAAAAAAATAAAAAAGAACCCATTCTACTTTTTGGATATGTTATAGGTGAAGAAAATACCTTTCTAAAAAAGTAATACACTGTAAAAAATCCTTGATCTTTTTTGGTTTTTCGTTACCTAAATTTTTTTTTTTTATAAAATATAAGGGCAATTACTAGAAGCGACACTACTTAAAAAATTATTTAAAAAAAAAATAAAAAAGAACCCATTCTACTTTTTGGATATGTTATAGGTGAAGAAAATACCTTTCTAAAAAAGTAATACACTGTAAAAAATCCTTGATCTTTTTTGGATTTTCGTTACCTAAATTTTTTTTTTTTATAAAATATAAGGGCAATTACTAGAAGCGACACTACTTAAAAAATTATTTAAAAACAAAATAAAAAAGAACCCATTCTACTTTTTGGATATGTTATAGGTAAAGGAAATACCTTTCTAAAAAAATAATACACTGTAAAAAATCCTTGATCTTTTTTGGTTTTTCGTTAGCTAAATTTTTTTTTTTTATAAAATATAAGGGCAATTACTAGAAGCGACACTACTTAAAAAATTATTTAAAAAAAAAATAAAAAAGAACCCATTCTACTTTTTGGATATGTTATAGGTGAAGAAAATACCTTTCTAAAAAAGTAATACACTGTAAAAAATCCTTGATCTTTTTTGGTTTTTCGTTACCTAAATTTTTTTTTTTTATAAAATATAAGGGCAATTACTAGAAGCGACACTACTTAAAAAATTATTTAAAAAAAAAATAAAAAGAACCCATTCTACTTTTTGGATATGTTATAGGTGAAGGAAATACCTTTCTAAAAAAATAATACACTGTAAAAAATCCTTGATCTTTTTTGGTTTTTCGTTACCTAAATTTTTTTTTTTATAAAATATAAGGGCAATTACTAGAAGTGACACTACTTAAAAAATTATATAAAAAAAACTACAAAAGAACCCATTTTTATTTTTTGATATGGTATAGATGAAGGATAAACCTTTCTAAAAAATTAATACACTGTAAAAAAACCCTTGATCTTTTTGGTTTTTTCGTCAGTTAAATTTTTTTTTTGTTATAAATTTTTTTACAGTGTATTTCTTTTTTTTTTTTTTAAACGTGTCATAAAGCCTGTTAAAATATCTTTTTAATGATACCAAGATCATGGAAATCGGTTTAGCCGATTCTGAGTTATTGTAGTTTAAATGGAGCTCTTTTCGACCATTTTCGCGTTTTTTCGAAAACGTTCCCACTGTGTCACGCCCAAAAAATCGCAAAACAGTCATTTCTAAAAATGAGAGTTTGTTTGTATTGATCAAATTTAGCTATGAACAAAATTTCATCGATATCTGAGGGGGTCGGGTTCAAAATTTCAGTTTTATCTCGATTTTTAAATGAAATTCATCATGTATATTATTTGTTTCTTGAAAATATTGTAACTACCATCACGAATCGATTATATCGCTATAAGATCACATACTGTAATTTAAAAGATTTATATCTTGTTGTATGTGATATCCGCATTAAATAAATAAATAAATAAAATAAAAATGTACCTAAGATCTCAGTAAATAACTTTTTAGAACATATAAACTTCCTAGGAATGATTCTTAACACTGTTTTTTCGTGTTGCACTGTGTTATTATGTTTGTATTTAAATAAAACCAATTGTTTAACATAGTTTTTATCCATTTTTGTTTTACTTTAATACATATTACACACTTTACGTACCATTGCTTAAAAGCAACATGAAATTTTATTTTTCAATACAAAATTTAATTTATGTATGAAGCATTTTTATCATTTGACGGTCTACTTTGATTTTTTGATATTTACCTACTAAAAATAATTTTAATTTAAAGCAAGACTGATTTGCACATAAAAGTAACAGTTCTTACTTTAAAAGGACAAGTAACAAAACAATTGGTTTGACAAAAACAACAGGATGTTTTTGTGAATATTTAAAATTTTTAATTTTCATACAAACAACCGCTTGTGTGTTTTTTTTTGGTCCTATACAAACAAAACAATTTCGTAAATAAAAGTATTGTTTGAAAAAGTAAGAAAATAACATTGAAAAATGTATTAACCGATTTTTTAACTAAACTAATCCCGCAAAGCTCTACGCTTGTCTACGGGAGGCCAGAGTCCGCGACTCCGGCACTGATAGACTAGGTCACTACCAGTTAGTTTAATTTCGACCTAAAAGGGCCAAAATTGATTTCTACAGGGCCATCAAACGTTCAAAAGTGCCAAAAATAGAACAATTGTGCCACGTTTTGCATCACTGAGTCTAGCGATATGACCTATTTCGCTGATTAAAGAGTTGTTGAAGTAATAATATCACTTCGCGTGTTTCAAAATATGACAAATTATTTACCTTGTTAGATAAATAAGACTAAGAATTAAAAAAAAAAGTATTTGAAATCTTTAAAAGTGTTTACACGTTCATTAAATAAAACACCTGTACAATTTGTTGTGTTTGTTCTTTTAAGAATTTTAAATTAAAGAAAGGAAATCATAAACATAAAGAGGTTTGTATTATTTTTTCCAATTTTTGACGACACTGAATCCAAAAGTCTTAAAAACTCCAATAGATTTTGTTGCTATTTTTTCTGTCTTGGTGATTTTGTTTACAAATATGGTTCTTAAAAAGTATGAAGTGGCACAGTGGGTTAGGAGATAGAAGAAATTTGAGATTTTATATTTTTTAAATAAGTTAAAAATGTTTATAATTTTTTTTTAATTAAGAACTAAATTTAATTTGAGAGCAAATTACGGTATTCGATATCGATCGAAAATACAAAACAATTTAAACAGGAATTTCGATCGATATTGAATACCATAATTTGGCCCCTGGTTTTATCTAATCTTTGATTTTTTTTCAATTTCGAAAAAAAAATCTAAATTATAAATTTGTGTCAGATACGATTGATGATATTAATCAGAAATATGGTAAAGATTTCTTTTAAACCAAAAAAGACGCAGTGGCTTCGGTTAGAGATACAATTTAAGATATTGGATTAAAATTTTTATTGAGAAAACGCTAAAAATTTTAACTTTTAGTTCTTACAAACTCAGTTTTATCTATTTCTATATTGAATTTGAACAAATTTATAATTTTTATAAATTTCGAACTTAGTTTCGAATCTTATATTTTTGGTCCTAAAAGTAAAATTTCGATTAAAAATTATTGAAAATCAAGTCTAAGAAAGTTTTAAAAACCTTCTAACAATTTCCAAAATTTAAACTTAATTTCAAAATTTGTTAAAAACCATAAAGAGTTTAATTTTTATATTTAATCTTTTATTACATTGCAACATAGAAATAACATTTTAATGGTTTTCGAAAATTCCATTACAATTTCTAAGTTGTTTAAGTAACGACATTTTGAATTTAATTACTCGGAAAATTTAGTCTTTTTTACATTCTAATAAACTCTTTGGAAATTTGAAAATATATATATATATATATAGAATATATATATAATTCGCATTTAATTTTGAAATTTTTTAACGCTGCTCGAATGACTATGTTGATACAAGTGTTTCCTAAATAAATTTTTTACCATTTGAAATAGATTGAACTTGTTTTTTAAATAATGTAGGAATTTTTTTTAATAATTTGCACAAATAGAAACTGCGAATTATTTCCTTTCGTAGGTTACTTTATATTATATTCAACCTTTTTTATTTTTCGAATTTATTCTATGAGCTAAATTTCAGTTATGTATTTTATAAAGCTTTTTTGTAATAGTTCTATTCCTTAAATGTTAGGAATGACTTTTTATAAACTACCAAACTATTATATTGTATTTTCTTGTTACATTTTACCATAGCTAACCTTTGGATAGCAATGAAGTATATTGTATGTACAGAAAAATTTACAATTATTAGACACCAGCAGAATGTAATGCATTTTCTGGCCCGCTACGACCTTCGTCAGCATTCTTTGTGTCACACTGGATAGTGATACTTTATAATTTGAATGTATTTAACTCAACTATTTTTAACAAATAGAAGCTGGGAATTATCTCCTTTCGTAGGTTACTTTATATTATATTCAACATTTTTTTTTTTTTTTATTTTTCGAATTTATTCTATGAGTTACATTTCAGTTATGTATTTTATAAAGCTTTTTTGTAATAGTTCTATTCCTTAAATTTTAGGAATGACTTTTTATAAACTACCAGACTATTATATTGTATTTTCTTGTTACATTTTACCTTAGCTATCCTTTGGATAGCAATAAAATAATTCCCAGCTTAAATTTGTTAAAATTGTTAAGTTAAATACATTCAATTTATAAAAGTATCACTATCCAGTGTGACACAAAGAACGCTGCCGAAGGCCGTAGCGGGCCAGAAAATGCATTACATTCTGCTAGTGTCTAATAATTGTAAATTTTTCTGTACATACAATATACTTCATTGTTATCCAAAGGATAGCTAAGGTAAAATGTAACAAGAAAATACAATATAATAGTCTGGTGTTGTTTAAAAGTCATTCCTAAAAATTTAAGGAATATAACTATTACAAAAAAGCTTTATAAAATACATAACTGAAATTTAGCTCATAGAATAAATTCGAAAAATAAAAAATGTTGAATTTAATAATTTTCCAAATTCAAAAATCACTAAAACATTAAAAGGTAATGCGAATTTGTTAATATTATATGAAAAATTAATAGTACCGAAGTTCGAAATACCGTAACTCTATCACTTAAAAAAAAAAATTAAGCTAAAATTTTTTAACTATTTAACTTCGAATTTAGCACAATCGTATAGACTGACCATCAAATAATTTTGTGCAGCTAGATTCGTTATTTGTCCCACTGTGCCTTGTTGATATTTTAAGTTAAAAATAAATAAGCTTTTAAAATTTTGTAGTTTAAATGAGGTTAAATAAAATGTTAACAAAATTCCATGTTTTACAAATAAAAATAGACGTATTGACGTCGTCTTTTGTGGGAGATTTCTAGAATTAAATTTGGTTTACGCATTACCGAGAACATCAGTTTCTTATTGTGCTAGTAATTGATGTTCTCATATTTTTTTTATATAACACTGATTCCTCTAAAGGGGGTTACCTCAAAATTTATGAATTTTCAGTAGAGACAAAAAACTTTTTTTATATACATACTCCTATATACAATTGTTTTTTTTTTTGGCAAAATAGTAGAGTAATTGACCTTAATTTTTTACAGTGGATAGATATGACCACTGCTTATCGTTTTCCAGGAAAAAGTGACAATGTGTAAATTTTGAGTTGACTCTTTAGAGGAACCAGTGCGATATGTATATAGAACTAATTTATTTGAGTTTTTTAATGTTATTTATGTTTATTTATAAGTAATATTATATATATTAATATGTTCCCGTCGTTCCTATAAGCAGCATAGAGCCTCAACAAAATCTTTCCATCTGGATCTGTTTATGGCGATGTTTTATACTTCGTTCCAGCTAGTTTGCATATTTGACGCTTCGGTTACAATTTGTCTACGCCATGCACGAGCTCGATCGGTGTGACCAATCCAGTTCCATGCTCGCCTTTGTTTTTCAATAGTTATGGGGGATTGGTTCGATTGATGCCATAGTTTGTTGTTTGATATGTATTGTGGCCAAAAGACTCGTAGAGTTCTTTTAAGGTGTTTGTTAATAAAAACTTGCATGGCATGCATATAACGAGGGGCCGCATTCCACGTTTCGAATCCCTATAACAATGTAGATCGGATATTGGAGTTAAAGATTTTTAATTTAACACGGCGAGAGAAAGTTGAAAAGTTCCATATCTTTTTAAGTTGCCTAGGCTTGAGTCGCCTTTTTTATTCGATTGGCAATATCTGCATCCGAACCGCCTGATGTTGTGATGCCAACTCTGAGGTAACAAAACTAATTAACCTCCCCCAGAGGCACATTATCAATTGTAAAGATGTTTGATTTTTCCGTGTTCATTCGCATCACTTTAGGTTTTTAATATTAAGGCCAGCTCGGCAAGACGCTGCTGGTTCATATCGGAGTGTCGGTGAGAGAGAAAGCAAATGCCATCAGCATATTCCAGATTATATAACCGATTTAACAGTCCCCAACCAATACCTCTATTGCCCGACATAGCTTGGCTCATGGCAACATCCAACACAATGTTAAATAAGTGGTGACATAACGCAACCTTGCCGTACTCCTGAACCAACATTAATATTTCTGCTCAGTTTGCCTTCGTGCTGAATACGACAACTTGCACTAACATACATGGTTTTCATGAGTTGGACTATTTTTGAAGGACACTTTTACATTAAAAGGATTTTCAAATGACATTGTGATTGAGAGTATCAAATGCTTTTTCGAAGTCAATGAATATTAGATATAGAGGAGACCGCCATTCTATTATTACGCCTTCTGTTACCTCTTCAGGTACACTGTACTAGTTTCAGGATCAATTTTGAGAAGTTCCGAAGATATGTTGTCATTTCCAGGACTTTTGTTGTTCTTGAGCGTTTTAATCGCAGATATTATATCAGATACTGTTGGGGTAGCGGTGGATATATTTTGAATAATTTCGTGGGTGGTGCTGCTACATATACTTTTAGGTTAGGTTAGGTTAGGTTCCATTGGCAGCCGTGATCAAGCACAGCTCACGTGGGTCCATTAATTAGTTCCCGTTGTGTTACCATGTCACACCGTCTCCCATGGGTCCTATGTTGTCTGGCTGCTAGTGTTCCCACGCAGCCATCCGGTCGATTCAGTAAAGGAGTGAATCCTGTTTACATCAACATCAGAGAGACAAGTTTTGTCCCCAAGGGCTCTTCGACCAAACATTTCGAGTCTTAGATCTCCGAAAGCCGGGCAATTACAGAGAAGATGTTCCGTTGACTCTTCCTCCTCCTCATCGCCGCAACTTCTACAAAAGTCATTGTAAGGGAGCCCCAGCCTCTGGGCGTGCCTCCCAATGGGCCAGTGGCCAGTTATAACCGCAATCAGGTTTCTTAGATGATGTCTGGACAGCTGTAGTGCCCGACGTGTCCTTTTTTCATCTATGACGGGCCAGATTTTCCTGGTTTCCCCACAGGTAGTTTCATCGTGCCACCTCCGACTGGCGATAATATGAAACTTGTGCGCTATAAGTTGCTTGCTCCTTGGGAGCGAAGCACCTACATTATATGTTGAACCGTCTCGATTCAAGGTGGTGCCTGCATGCGCCAACGAATCCGCCATGCAGTTCCCCAGTATGTCCCCGTGTCCGGGGACCCAATTAAGGGTGACCAGTGAATGTCTCGCTATCTCATCCAGAGACATCCGGCATTCTCGGACAATTCTCGATGTGATGAACACATTCTCCAGGGATCTTATGGCCGCCTTGCTATCGGTAATAATGTGAATATCCCTTCCAGATATTTCACCGTATCGGATGCGTCCCGCGGCTGTGTGGATGGCCATTATCTCGGCCTGGATGACACTGCAGTGGTCCGGCAGCCTCATAGGAATGCTCCAGTTTAGCTGCCCGGAGTATATGCCAGAACCGACACCATACAGTGTTTTAGACCCGTCCGTGAAGATTTGAATCGCATTCGCGGGAATTTGTAGGTCATCATAGTGGACCACGTTATCCAAAATGCTTACCGTGAAGCCAGGATCAAAGATCGGCTCGGGTGTGACATAATCAACATCCATGTGCCAATTAATTTCGTTCAGAATATTAGCATGTCCGATATTGAAATCCCTCCATGCTCCGGTGGCCCTTAGTCTTACCGCCGCGTTCGCAGCCAGCCTTTTGGCCAAAATGTCTGGTGGTAACCAGTTTAAAATCGTAAACAATGCCTTAGAGGGGGTTGTTCTAATGGCACCTGTTACCGCTATCGCCACCATTCTCATTGTACGTTCAAACACAGTTTGATGACTCTTCACCTTGAGTGCCGGCCACCAAACAGCTGCCCCGTAGAATAGAATGGGTTTAATGAAACATTCGTATAGCCAGTATACATTCCTCGGGTTAATTCCCCAGTTAAGACCAATGGCCCTCTTGCAGCAATACAATGCAGTTGCCGCCTTATTAGTCCTGGAAATGGTGTTCATCCTCCAGTTCAGTTTGCTGTCCAATATTAGCCCCAGATACTTGCCGCTGTCAGACATTTTCAGTGAGACCCCCTTTATCCTCGGGGTATCAAATTTGGGAATTTTGTATCTCCTTGTGAAAAGTACCAGTTCCGTTTTGGCAGGATTTACATCCAGTCCACATCCCTGGCACCATTTTGTTAGGACGTCCAATGCGGACTCCATTAGTTCAGACAATAGTCTGGGATCTTTACCCAGAGCCACAACTGCAACGTCATCCGCATATGCAACCGTTCTGCAGCACGTCCTTTCCATGGCCCTGAGTAGGGTATTCATATTCAGATTCCAAAGTAATGGTGAGAGTACACCACCTTGCGGGGTGCCCCTAGTCGCAACCTTGGAGATGTTCGAGGCGCCTAAGTTGGATTCGATACGCCTGAAGTGCAAGATGCTGCTGACAAATTGAATAATCGCCGGGTCGATTTCCAAATGTCTCATTGCGTTAATAACCGATTCAGGTCTAACGTTGTTGAAAGCGCCCTCAATATCCAGGAATGCAACTAAAGCAAATTCCTTGTAGTGCAGGGATCTCTCTATGTGGCCCACCAATGAGTGAAGCGCAGTTTCAGTGGACCTTCCCTTCGTGTAGGCGTGCTGAGCCAGTGACAAGGAATTGTGTCCCAATGATGATCTAATATGCATATCCAAAATCCTCTCTAGTGTTTTCAGTAGAAAGGAGGATAGACTAATCGGTCTAAAGTCTTTAGCCATAGTGTGAGATGTCTTCCCACTCTTGGGGATGAAGACGATCTTATATGTTGTCCAAGTTGATGGGACATGTGAGAGGCTCAGGCAGGCTCTAAATATTGCCAGGAGCCATGACATCAATATTCCCAGGTTCTTTTGCAGGTCCGCTGGGATAATGCCATCCGTTCCTGGAGATTTAAAGGGATGGAAGCTTTTGACCGCCCATTCCACACGATGGCGAGTTATCGGAATATTAGAAATATCCCGAGTGCCACTAAATGTTCCTTCCCTAGGCACATCATCAGTGCAACCTGGGAAGTGTGTATTCATCAGGACCTCAAGGGTGTCCCGACTGTTTGTGGTCCAGGATCCGTCCATCTTCCGTATATACGATGGAATAGCTGGTTTAGAGGATAAAATCTTACGTAGCCGACCAGTCTCCGAGGAGTTTTCCACATCGCTGCAGAATTTCCTCCATGACTGTCTCTTGGCCTTCCTGATAAGATTTTTGAATCCATTTACTGAGGACTTGTAATTGTTCCAAACACCATTACGCTTTGCCTCATTAAAGAGTTTCCTGCTTTCTTTGCGTTTTTCAGCAATCTCCGCATTCCTGTTACCGCTATCGCCACCATTCTCATTGTACGTTCAAACACAGTTTGATGACTCTTCACCTTGAGTGCCGGCCACCAAACAGCTGCCCCGTAGAATAGAATGGGTTTAATGAAACATTCGTATAGCCAGTATACATTCCTCGGGTTAATTCCCCAGTTAAGACCAATGGCCCTCTTGCAGCAATACAATGCAGTTGCCGCCTTATTAGTCCTGGAAATGGTGTTCATCCTCCAGTTCAGTTTGCTGTCCAATATTAGCCCCAGATACTTGCCGCTGTCAGACATTTTCAGTGAGACCCCCTTTATCCTCGGGGTATCAAATTTGGGAATTTTGTATCTCCTTGTGAAAAGTACCAGTTCCGTTTTGGCAGGATTTACATCCAGTCCACATCCCTGGCACCATTTTGTTAGGACGTCCAATGCGGACTCCATTAGTTCAGACAATAGTCTGGGATCTTTACCCAGAGCCACAACTGCAACGTCATCCGCATATGCAACCGTTCTGCAGCACGTCCTTTCCATGGCCCTGAGTAGGGTATTCATATTCAGATTCCAAAGTAATGGTGAGAGTACACCACCTTGCGGGGTGCCCCTAGTCGCAACCTTGGAGATGTTCGAGGCGCCTAAGTTGGATTCGATACGCCTGAAGTGCAAGATGCTGCTGACAAATTGAATAATCGCCGGGTCGATTTCCAAATGTCTCATTGCGTTAATAACCGATTCAGGTCTAACGTTGTTGAAAGCGCCCTCAATATCCAGGAATGCAACTAAAGCAAATTCCTTGTAGTGCAGGGATCTCTCTATGTGGCCCACCAATGAGTGAAGCGCAGTTTCAGTGGACCTTCCCTTCGTGTAGGCGTGCTGAGCCAGTGACAAGGAATTGTGTCCCAATGATGATCTAATATGCATATCCAAAATCCTCTCTAGTGTTTTCAGTAGAAAGGAGGATAGACTAATCGGTCTAAAGTCTTTAGCCATAGTGTGAGATGTCTTCCCACTCTTGGGGATGAAGACGATCTTATATGTTGTCCAAGTTGATGGGACATGTGAGAGGCTCAGGCAGGCTCTAAATATTGCCAGGAGCCATGACATCAATATTCCCAGGTTCTTTTGCAGGTCCGCTGGGATAATGCCATCCGGGCCTGGAGATTTAAAGGGATGGAAGCTTTTGACCGCCCATTCCACACGATGGCGAGTTATCGGAATATTAGAAATATCCCGAGTGCCACTAAATGTTCCTTCCCTAGGCACATCATCAGTGCAACCTGGGAAGTGTGTATTCATCAGGACCTCAAGGGTGTCCCGACTGTTTGTGGTCCAGGATCCGTCCATCTTCCGTATATACGATGGAATAGCTGGTTTAGAGGATAAAATCTTACGTAGCCGACCAGTCTCCGAGGAGTTTTCCACATCGCTGCAGAATTTCCTCCATGACTGTCTCTTGGCCTTCCTGATAAGATTTTTGAATCCATTTACTGAGGACTTGTAATTGTTCCAAACACCATTACGCTTTGCCTCATTAAAGAGTTTCCTGCTTTCTTTGCGTTTTTCAGCAATCTCCGCATTCCACCATATGGGCTTAGCTTTGCCCTTCCTGTCGATTCTTTTACAGGATTCGTTTGTTGCCTCAATTAAGACACCAGTCAGTGACTCCACTGCGGAGTCGAGCATGGACACACTGTCTATGAGAACCGGGCACATAGGCAGCTTGTCCCCGAGTACACTCGCATAGATAGACCAATTGGTCCTTCTTCTATTCGTGTAGGGTTTAGCTGAATCAGCTCTAAAGGAAAAATTGAAATCAATATACATGTGATCAGAGAAGGAACAGTCCTTTGACACGTTCCAATCGCTAATCAAATCCGAGAACTTATCACTAATAAGCGTAATATCAAGAACCTCCCTTCTGTTAGTCACAATAAAGGTGGGCTCACTACCCCTATTAACTACTGTTAGTTCATTTCCTACTATGAAGTCCAAAAGCGACTCACCTCGTGGATTGACATCCGAGCTTCCCCAGACGGTATGATGTGCATTAGCGTCAGCACATATTATTAGAGGGATGTTGCGCCTGTTGGCATGCGACATCGCCTTCCTGGTTGTGGAGTTTGGGGGATTAGCACCCTGGTCATGTGCCATGTAGCAGCTCATAAACCAAACTGTTCTGGTTTTGCCTTCTACTGCGACAGTGCAGGTGTCCTTATCGCTAAAATCAGAAAGAATGAAAGCTTTAAGGATGTTTTTGACCATTACACAGGCCCTGGTCTTACCTTGATCGGCTGCGTACAGAGTACTATAGCCGTCTAAACTGAGTCCGCAAACCCTGTCTTTATACAACAATGGTTCTTGGATGCATACAAGCTCCTCCGTGCCTGAAGCCAATCGGAGGAGAAGGGCAGCTGACGCCGCTTTAGAGTGATGAAGGTTGATTTGTGTAACCTTCATCATAGCTCATCGCTATGGACGACTGTGACGTTGGCATCCTCTGGGTCGTCGTCCGATTCCAGTAGGATGTCCTCATCGTCCGCCACTTCCATCTTGCCAAAGAAGTCACAAACAAGCCCACTGACCGATTGAGTGTCTTCATTGGCCGATGACATAGCGGAATCGTCTTCCATATGCTCCGTTGATGCTGTTGATGTGGTGGTAGTCACCGGAGCTTGAGGCTTCCCTTTGTCATCACCTTTGTAGACTCGGAGGAAGATAGTTCCAAATCCATAGAATATCTTCCCCTGTGTCTTCCGAAGTGACGGCAGAGAGTCACTGTTTATTATAACAGTGGCCTTCCTGGACTCTTCGACAGATTCAGTAACCCTCACTACTTTCCAGTCCTGTGTGGGGGTAGCTGGGGGTTACTGATCTGTATAATTTCCAGGATCTCCTTGGGGTCGGATGGCTCAGCGGGGATCTTGGCAATAGATCTGGGCCTTTGCGGTACATCGGCCAGAGGTATTGCCTCAATCCTAGCGCCTTGCCAAACTTCCCCCAGGGACTCCACGGCATCCTTGAACAGCAGCGCTGAACGCTCATCTGCACACGCTATCAGTTTAATGTGACCTTGATACCAGCCGGCATCTAAGTGCGACGACAACCAGCTTCCAGTTCTTGGATGAAATGGTTCCGTCACTAGCGTTGGGGTCAATGATCGCCCAAATGAGGTGGTCTTTAGCCACATCTTTGTACGACCTGGTTTGCGGCCGTTGAGGCGTATATTTGGACCGTTTAGTCCCAGGAAGTGTGTCCTCCCCTGACCGTTGCCGTTTAGGCGCTGCTTCGGTTGGCTTCCGTTCAGGATTGCCTTCCTTGGCAGAGGGAGATCCACGTTTTAAACCCTCAATATGGGTTTTTGCCCACTGGAGAGAGGTTTTCTCCTGCTCAGTGAGTTCACCAACCGGTTTTCCACCAAGTCGGCTAATGATTTTGTAGGCGGAGCGCCTGGTTGTAAAGGCCCGTTTGGATGCATTTATGTGCCTTTGGGGTTTATTAATAACTGCCGTTGAGGCTGAGGGAGGTGCATCAGAGGGCATCGAATCTTTCTTCGTGTACTCTCTTTGCACAGGTTTCGGCACTTGGGAAACTGGATTTCTGGCAGACTGAGTCTGTACCGTCAAGCCAGCACCCGAGGAAGGGGTTTCGAAGGGTTTTTCTCCCGTCCGGACCTGGGAAGCCTTAGAGGTACCTGGTTTCGAAGAACCCTGTACCAAGCTTGGTTTACGACCGCCTGAAGGCTTAGTCGTATCGAGTTTTTGCGCACTAGTAGCTAACCGTCTAGCAGAGCCTGGCGCAACCACCTTGCTAGACGAGGTCTCAGTAGCATTCAACTTACTACAGCCTGATACCGACGCTGTAGTAGTAGGGTCTCCGGGGATTATGAAGCCCTTTGCCGGATACTTAGGGCATGAATTTTCGGACATTTCGGGGGGGGGGGGGGGGGGGGTGAGAATTGGGGTTGCATTTTATGCCTACCTGCCAGGCGAAAGAATACCTGCCGCTCCTCTGGAGACAGACGCAGACCATCAGCCGCTCAATATGAGAACAGACGCTGATGGATTTTATTGCGGACCGACGGCCTTCAGAAAGCCCAACATTTGACCGTAAAAGGCCAGCGGACGCATAGTCATTAGCCGCTCCAACTAGGAGAAACAGACGCTAATAGACAGGGGGGGGTAGTTCTTGGTTTGTACTCGGTTTAGACCCTTCAGGCATGGGAGGCCCTACCGGTCTTGACTAACGTCACTACCGCCAGCATGACTCTAAACGTCCTTGTACTTAAGCCCTCGCATCGCGGCAAGATGACTACCCATTCGCGAGGGACATACATATACTTGTAGACTCCTCATAATTTTGCGTCGGGGATAGAATTGAGGAATAAAACTCGTCCCATAGATCACACTGCTCGTCTTTAGACGTTATGAGTAGGCCATCATAATTTCTGATCATATTAAATAGAACTTTTAGTGTTTCTATACCCACAATACCATCAAGGGTGTTATGCTGATATGTGTACTATATAAAACTTTTGGTTCTAATATACCGACCGTCTCCATCTAACGATATCCGTTAGTCCGTGATAGATGGTGATCTATCCATGTAACTCTTGTGCGTAAAGTACTGGTCGCAATTTTGAAGGACTAGTATTGAAAATGGTGAGAATCCGTCCATAAATTAAAAAAAGACCAAGATGCAAATTTATTTCCATAATATCTTGTTGTCAATATTTTTCTGTTTTGAATTAATCGTTGTATAATGTGTCGTTTCTTACTTTCTTTTATTTTGCTGAAACAGCCATTTCTAGTTTAAGCCTGAACAGCTTTTTAGGGGTTTTGCTATCCAATATTACTAAGAACTCTTCAATAAAAAAATTAAATTTAAATTTTCTTAAAAGTGAAAATTTTGCCACTGGCCCTTTAAGCACCCAGCCTCAGATATATGTCTTTTTAAGATGTGGTATTAATTACAGATTTAATAATGCATATTTTTTATTAAATAACTAGCATTTAACCCGCTACTTCGTTAGCGTCTGCTTTTCTTTCGTGGACATATTTTTATGCCAAAGCTTATGTTTCAAGGCTTATACAAAAAAGTTCCAACATTTAATACGTATGTATATCTCAATGAATGGTGAAAAATGTTTTGTAAAAAAGTACTAAGAATAGGTACAATTTTCACACCTTAAACGTTCGAATTTTGAAAAAGTACCAAATTCGTATTTTTATTTTTTAGATAATTTGCGAATTTGATATAATTTTTATTTCTATGTTAATTGGTTTTAAAGAAAGATGGCGTGACAAAAAAGTTTTAAAATACATGTTTTACAGGTACTAAAAGTACCAAACACCTGTCCTTTTATTATACCCTTCACCACAGGTGGAAAAGGGTATATATAAGTTTGTCATTCCGTTTGTAATTTCTACAATATTGATCTTAGGCCCTGTAAAGTATATATATTTTGGGTCCTTATGAGGAGAGAAGTTGATTTAACGATATCCGTCCGTCTGTCCGTCCGTCTGTCCGTCTTACGTTTGATATGTGTTTTCCGAAGACTCCAGACATGATAGCGGCTAGGTTGTTTTAGACGTATGTCACCAGCCAGAACGGTCCAAAAATGGCTGAGATATGAGCAAAAAACGACGACTACCTCCAATTTTTTCCAAAAATCCTTTGTTGTTGTTGTATTTTTTTATTTCTGTATATCTTGAGAACGGCATGAGCCAAAGTTTCCAAATTGGGTACACACATTAAAGTTATCAATACACAGCACCCCAAAAAATGTGGGCGGGATTGAACAAGTGGGCGTGGTACCTCCCGTACAAAAAATATCAAAAATTGTATAAAAACCTGATTTTTTGGACTGTCATATGACCTATATATCAAAAGATCGGAAATTTTTAATAGAAAATATTTTCTGAAAAACTCGGGAAAATCGGTTCAGATACGAAAAAGTTATGACCAAAATATTAATTTTTTTTTAAAAATACCCATTTTCGGGAACCATAGATCTTCCCGAGTCCAAGTTTTTTAACCAAAATAACTGGCAAATTTCTTCTTTAACACGTCGGTATATAAATCTGTCAAATTGGTTAAGAAATAGCAGAGTTATGACCAAAATACTGAAATCCCAAAAATTACTCTTTTTATAATTAAGTTTGTTTTTTATACCCTTCACCGAAAGTCCTATACCCTATAAAGTTCTGGGTATTCTGGGTCCTTATGAAAACCGAAGTTCAAATCCAGTTGTCCGTTTCTGTGTCAACTGTGTTGAGTTGTGAACTGTAAACTGATCATATTTACTTTTAATGATATTCATAAAACGTTCCTTCATGGTCCAGTTGTCTAGGGGGTTTGCTTAGGTTAGAAACTGTGAGTCCCTGGTTCGAATCTTGTTTTTTCAAAAAGAAATTTTTTTTTTTAATTTTTTTATGTTCTGAAACGATTTAAAAAAATATTTACCGGTTTTAACTTTTTAAATTTAATTTATAATGAAGTTTTATGTATTGTATATATGTATGTTTATGTAGAAATTATTTAGGTTTTGTCTAGTTGCTCTGTATTCTGCTCGCACAATGGTGAAGGGTATATAAGATTCGGCACAGTCGAAAATAGCACTCTTACTTGTTTTTCTATAGAATAACGATAAGTATTATATTTTTTTTTGTATTTGTGCGATGCTGTATCAGTCAGTGAGTCAGTCAGTAACGTTACAATTTTATGTTATATAGATAGATGAATTATAGCGAAAGATTAGCAAAATGTTTGAAAAAAGTAACAATCTTAGGTGCGATTTGAATTTCGAAAAAATACCAAATTTGTATTTGTAAATGTTTTTGCCATGAACAATACTTTATTGAGGACAACGTAAGCGGCCTGTGCATGCATTTTGTCGTATTTCATACCTCATTGACAGTAAAATGCATGCAATTGTCACTCATCTTGTCCTCAATTAGGCTTTACCGGTGATGTTGCAGTGACCAGGTACCTTGCATACACTCACTAAATACTCTCCTAATATTTCGATAAGAGCTCCTCTACAATCGTTCACTAGTTTGGAATTTACTAAACAGTCCATCAAGGCTCTAAGAGCTGTCCACATATAAAGTGATGTTCTAGCCCCAGCAAAGATACCCCTTTCCAATTCTACGGCCTTTAAACTTCTAGATACCTCCGCCACAAATGTACTGTAGTCGCCAGGAAGCCTATATGACCCTTTAGTATCTAATTCCTTAAGGTAGACTCCTTTATCCCTGCTCAGTAATAATAGCAAATATCGCTGACCTGACCAGCTCTCCCAAGACGTAATCCGTGCACACGGCGAACCCAGGCAATGACCACCAATGACAATGTCGCCCACATATAGTCAACGACTATGTTACCCATAAATCGTCAACGACAGTTACAAATGAGATATAACCTTTTTTACCATATTGGTTTCAAAAATAGATGGGGTGGCAAAAAAAGGGCCAATAAACAGGTTTTACCCGTTTACACCCTAAAAGGGCCGAATGTAAAAAAGTACCTGACCTTACCGCTTATTTTTCTTAAGAACAACGATAAGTATTACATTGAGTGACCCGGTAGGCTAGCTAGTAGTGAGCAAATCTATCAGCGTCGGGGTTGCGGGTTCGATTCCCAACAGAGACTCTGGTTTCTTTCCTGCAGACAAGCGTAGAGCTTCGCGGGAGTAGCTTAGGGAATTAAAATAATATAGATTACTCTTATACCTTCACCGAAGGTATAAGGGTATATACAATTTTGTCATTCTGCTTGTAATTTCTACAATATTGATGTTAGACTCTATAAAGTACATATATATATTCTGGGCGCTTATAAGTAGCGAAATTGATTTAACGACTTCCGACTGTCTGGCCGTCTGTTCGTTGAAATGTGTTTTACGAAGATCCCGGATGGGATGGTTGGTAGTTCTTGATTTATGTCACATATAGTCTGCAATCGTTTTCTATTGAAATTCAGCCGGATCGGTCCACAAATGGCTGAGATATGAACCAAAAACCACGACTGCCTCTAATTTCACCCAAAAATTTCTTGGTGTTGTTGTTTTTTTTTTAATTATATCTTGAGAATGGCAGGAGCCCAAATTTAGGTACAAGCATCTTGGTTATCGAAACAGAACATCGGTCAAAATGTGGGTGGTATCGGACAAGTGGGCGTGGCAATCCCCATACAAAGATATAAATTTTTATATATCTGGAGAACGGCAAGAGCCAAACTTTCCCGATTAGTTAGAAGCATCTTGGTTATCAGTTCACAGCACCCGACAAATTGTGGGCGTAGCACAAAGTTAAATTATTTTTATTTAAAGTGCGCTGTTTATGTAACTTTCTGTTTTCTTCGCACAATACAATGGAAATATAAGGTTGCCGAATTTACCCGTTTTTACCCATTTAACATTCGAATTTACAAAAACCCCGTCTTAGTGGATCGATTTGGGGAGAGGCCAATCTTCGGTCCAAGTTTCGAGTATAAACGTAGTATGTCTCTACTGAAAACTTATAAATTTTGAGTTAATCCCTTTTAGAGAAAGATTAATGCTTTTATTTATTTTTAGATTGAACTTAATTTGACCTGATTTGAATAAAATATCATGATTCGTAACAGTTTATGCCGAACTAAAATGATTTTCAGGAGGGAAATTTATATTGGACTAATCATCGCAAAATTCTGTTGAGTGATTTCTGGTACTGAAAAACTTAATTCAGACTAAATTTCAATACAGAAGCGTTTTATACGTTTTGAAGAGCTTTTCAGAAGGCTGCTTTATATGGGCCCTATGGTAAATCTTAGTCCGATTAGTACAAATTTCCTTGGTGTTATTTCTGGGCACATAAAACCAAATTGATTGATTTCACCACAATGTCTATATTTATTGCGGTTAATTAAATTGCGGGAATTTAAATGATATCCCATAGTGGGTTTTAGACAGTGTGATTTTTAGTCCCTCGAAACTACGACCGACCAAATTTCACACAATAGCATTATACGTTGAGGTTTAAGGTGTGGTTTAGTGTGTTCTGAGATTAGGCATTATATGGGGCATATGATAAATTATAGGCCGATCTTTACGAAAGTAAGTGATATGATTTCTTCTTCATACACAACGATTTATGCGGAATCTTATTTATTTTTTGTTACAAAATTATACTTTTTTTAGGGTGTTGTTCCGCATTAAGATTCATAACTCTTATCCTACCGAACAGATTTTGCTGGACTTCAATCCCAAACTGCTAAGGATAACTAGAAACAAGTTGAGACCAAAATTTTTCTTTTCTTTTAAGTTGTTTGAAAGTGAGCATTCTCTATGGGTTCTTGGATGAATTTTAAAAAAGTTACATACGGAATGACAAACTTAGCATACCCTCATTCACCACTATTGGTGGAGGGTATAGAAAGAGATGAACTGTTAGGTCCATCAACTATTGAAAAGGTTGAATTAATATCAATAATTGCCTTTTAAAGCGGTTGTGTTAGTAAAATTGTAGTTGTGATTATTTTTTTTTTTTTTTTGTTTCTACAAGAATTTTTCTCGTAGATCTTAGTTCTCCTTGCAATTGTTTATATTTCTCGCCTCCTTGAAATGAAGCTGGGTGTTCCTATTTGTTGCACAAAACACAAAATAATTTTCCCTACTCCAAGATGATCTAAACAGTTTGAACGTTTGGTGTGAAATAAATTTTATGGATCTGAACTCGAAAAAATGTAAACTATTCTACAGAAGAAGTCTAGTTGTACTCTGTAGCTACACACTAAATAAGCATTGACTTGAAAGAGTAAAGACATTCCTTGATCTGGGTGTTTCACTTGATTATAAACTGTGTTTTAATGCGCATATATCGAATACTATCAACAAAGCCAAAGGTTTCCTTGGATTTGTCAAACGCTTGGGGAAGGAGTTTGACGATCCCTATGTAATAAGCTAATAATACATTTCATTAGTGAGACCTTTTCTGGAATACGCCTCGTTCCTCTGGGACCCTCAGTATGAGTTTCATGCTTAGAAAAAGCAATTTCTTTTATTCTGTCTTCGAAAACTCCACTTTAAAACTAATTAATCTACCAACCTTAAAAAATCGGAGGATATATATGAACATCTCCTTCATGCTGAATTTGTTAAACGGTGAAATTATCTCAGAATTTCTACTTCGTAAGGCTAAGTTTTCAATTCCTTTTCGTCCTTCCAGACATTATATTCCCCTTAGACGTCAATACTTTCGGTCAAATTATGCAAATTTTGATCCTAGCCGCAGAATGAGCTGCGAATTTAACCATTTTTATACATATATTGATTTTACTGATCCTATTGGCGGCAAAAATAACCTCTTAAATGTCTACAGATAAATTTAATGCTAAACTTTTATTTTATGAAATGTACTAAATTATCTAAATTTATTAAATTTAAGCATACTAGCCAGTAGGAATTTGTAAACAATTAGTTGGATTCCCTTTTATATGGAACTTTTACTGAAAACTTGTGCTTTTTTATAGCTTAATGGCGCTAAAAGCCATAAAACGTTCTGAATAATCGTTTAAATTACTATTTCGAATATGATGTACTCTTAGATCAAAAGTAATTTTTAAACAAGATGTACCTTATTCGAATATAAAAAATCTTTTTCCATAAAAAAAAACCTTTTGGAATAATCAGCGTCTCTGTTTCAATATAAAACTGTGTCTCATGTAAAAGAACATTTTCATAGGAAAAAATAATAAAAAAAAATTATTTTCAACTACATATTTGCATTTTAATGACACATTAATAATTTCTTCTGTTTATTTCTCTATCAGACTTTAGTTGTTTATCTACTAAAGCTTAAAAAACATTTGACCAAATAAGCATAACCACTACTTTTGTGAATATAACGTGAGATTTAACATAGTCTTAACATCAAAAAATAAAACTAATTATACTTCTAGACATAGCAAAAAACTGTTTTATGTAAGATGTGGTATTATAATTAAAATAAATATTGAAATTAAAGAGAATAATAATTCCTTATAATCAGTTTATTTGAATTAACTACACAACTCAACGTTCATCATCTGACACATTATGGTATCAGCATTACAACAATAATAATAATCTGTGTTATTATATTTGCAGTTTTTTACATATTTAGGAAGCTGTGCATTATATCTTCAAACTACTTACCCGCAACCGTTGGTCTACCTAGATTAATGTAATTTTATTGTAAAAGGTAATAATTTTTTATTATTAAACTAGATTAATGTAACTATAATATTAACGTATAAAATATTAATAAGAAAATAATTTGTTGAAACATTACAATCTTTCAAGGCCGCCAACCATATTATTAGTAACTTCATCATATTAAATTTTAAATTTATTAAGCTTTAAAAAAATTTTATTTTGGAAAATTAGTCAATTTATTTAAAAGTTTGATTAAAAATATATATATATATATATATATATATATATATATGGTACATATTCATCCCAATTATGAATGAAAATTCCCCGGGAGTTTTCTCCCTTCTCTCATTTTTCCTATGTTAATTCAATTGTAAAAGTAGGAAAAGGGAAAAACTCCCGGGGAATTTTTATTCATGATTGGGCTGATTGAATTATTGTAATATGTACATAAATAATAAGTCATCCATATTTTCAAACAAAAAATCATTGATCATGGTGCGGTGACGATCTCCATTGACCGTAACGCGAGCTCCGGCCTCATTTTTAAAGAAATAAGGTCCGATGATGCCACCAGCGTGAAAACCGCACCAAACGGTGCATTTTTCTGGATGTAATGGAGTCTGTAGGGTCTCTTGTGGATTGGTCTCGCTCCATATGCGGAAATTTTGCTTATTAACAAGCCCGTTAAGCCAAAAATGCGCCTCATCGCTGAACACAATTTTGCGATAAAACAACGGGTCAGTTGCCAACTGCTCTAGAGCCCAAACGGCGAAAGAACGACGCATATAATGGTCTCGTGGCTTCAATTCCTGCACCAGCTGGATCTTATACGGGTGTAGGCCGAGATCTTTGCGCAAAATTTTCCACGTAGTGGACGGACAGAGCCCCAATTCCTGCGACCGACGACGAATCGATAAATTTGGATCTTCTTCCACACTTTCGTTTACAGCGGCGATATTCTCTTCAGTACGCACATTCCTTCGACGTGTTGCTGTTATTGCATCCTCTAGAGAGTATGTGGTACGAAATCTATCCACAGTTCGACGAATGGCTTGTTCAGATGGACGATTATGTACGCCATAAAAATGACGAAGTCGTGTATAAGTTGCGCGAATCGACGACTGATTTTCAAAGTAAATTTGGATAATTTTGTAGCGTTGTTCAAGCGTGAGTCTATTCATGATGATTTGTCAGAGTATACTGAAACGATAACGATTACTTTTTACAATTTAAAGTTCTATCTAGCTTAAAAAAACACCCTTTATTTAACAAAATTAATATGTAAAAAAAATTCAAATGTAAATTTCTTATTACATATATTCATAAAAATCAATGTTACAAAACTAGCACTTTTGTTTTTCATTGCAGAACAATTTAGCACTTTTTTTTTGTCGATTTAGCACTTTTAATTTGTATTCTTCTGGCAAGCCAGCAAATATGTTTGCATTCATTCTATTTTGTTATTTAAATTTTTTTTGTAAAAATTCATTATATAGAGTACAAAAATTTGCTGTTTGTTCGTGATATAAGGTACTCAATGGAAAAATATGACCGTACGTTAAATCGCGAAATCGTTAAACTGAGCATACGTAAAACCGGGATACCACTGTATATTAAAAAGAATACAAACAAATAAATACTTCTTATGTGTTTCAAAAGTATTATTTTTAACAAATTAACTTTTCAATTTTTATAAAGTCAAGTTCTTAAGAACACAATTGAATAAATAAACAGTTGTGTAAATTGTTTTAAATTTGAAATAAAGATTTTGTTCGTACGATATTATTTTAAAAACATATTTTTATAAAATTTACTTTATAGTGCAAAACAAGTCAGAGTGCTATATTCGGTTGCGCCGAATCTTTGATACCCTCCACCGACATTTAGAATATTTAAGAAGAGGGCTCTATATGAAGTCTATAAATTTGTAGCCAATCTTTATAAAGATTATAAGTATTATAATTGGTGTCGGTTTGGGCATTGGCACGGGTTCCTTTAAAGAGAGCCAACTCAAAATTTTTAAATCTTTACTTTTTACAAAAAATCGGTCTACAGTGGTCATATCTACGCACTGTAAAAATAAAAAAGATTCAATTGAATCCATCTTTGAAGTATAAGAGTACATATAAAAAGTAACAGTTTTTTGTCCCTACTGAAAATTTATAAATTTTGAGTTAACGCCCTTTAGAGAAAGATTAATACTTTTTTAGATGAAACTTAATTTGACCTGATTTAAATAAAATATCATGATTCGCAACAGTTTTAACCGAACTTAAATGATTTTCAGGAGGGAAATTTATATTGGACCAATCATCACAAAATTCTGTAGAGTGATTTCTGGCACTGAAAAACTTAATTCAGACAAAATTTCAACACAGAAGCGTTTTATACGTTTTGAAGAGCTTTTCAGAAGGCTGCTTTATATGGAACCTATGTAACGTTTTAGTCCGATTATTACAAATTTCCATTGTGATCTTTCTGGCCACATAAAACAAAATTAAGCCACATTTTAACACAATGTCTATATTTATTGCGGTTGAAGACGAATTTAAATGCTATTACAGAGTTAGCTTTGGACAGTGTGATTTTTAGTCCTTTGAAACTATGACCGCCCAAATTTTACACTATACGTTGAGGTTTAAGGTGTACTATATATAGCGTATCACCCACATGGCATCTGGTCACCAATTCCTGCATGCAAGCAACCCCAACCTAAGGATAAACGGAGTTGGCCTCCTACTTTCACCAAAAGCAAAAAGCACCTTGAATCAACACCAGGCTATATCTGATCGCTTAATTTCTGCACGATTTCAATCAAAATTCCGCAACATTACTGTCCTACAGTGTTATGCACCTACCGACCCGGATGATGAAAGAACAAAAAATAACTTCTATGAGCTACTAGAAACCACACACAGGAACACATCCCTGGAGGTGACATGAAAATACTAATCGGCGACTTTAACGCAAATTTTGGTAATAACAACAGCAACCTCAAAACTGCTATGGGCACGCATGGCCTAGGTGCAGCCAGGAATGATAATGGTGACAGACTGGTTGACCTGTGTGCCAGACACCACATGCTCACCGGCGGCACAAAATTCATACACAAAAACATTCACAAATACACAAACCAAATATACCATATTATGATTAGTAAGCTATTTCTTGTGTGTCTCTTAGATGGTAAAACACGGAGCGGTGCTGATATCGCTAGTGACCACCATCTTCTCGTAGGCAAGTTTAAACTACGTCCTGCTGCTATTCACTCAAATAAGAATCAGCCTAAATATAACGCCTCTAAGCTACAAAACCCACACGTAGCAAACCAATATAAGCTTGCTGTCGCGAAACATCTTAATTGCCCTTATGAAGAGCACTTTTGGTCTTATGTACAAAACGCATGTCACCAATGCGCGACCCGAATTCTTGGTACTCTGAAACGTACCCACAAACCATGGATAGCCGAAGCTACGTTGCAGGAAATAGCAGTCCACAAAACACTTAAAAATAAAATCTACCAGGCTAAAACGAGCAATACAAAGTCAGGTATATGGCGCAGGCCGATAGAGAAGCCTAATTTAGTAATATCGCTAAAAAAAGCAGAACAGGCATCAGCAGTGGGTAATATGCGTCATGTGTACAATGCTATCACACAATTGAGTGGTAGGCAAGCACGTACTACTGACGTCATCAAGGACGATAATGGTAATGATCTCATCACCACCAATAAACAACTTAAACGCTGGCCACTCAAACTTCGCAGTACCCCTGGCAAGAAAACGGACGCCTCCCGAGAAGAGAAGTTTCCCCTATCCCACAAATTTTGCTGAATTATTTCACGCACTATCGAACCTGAAGAACTCGAAAGCGCGCGGTCCCGATAACACACCTGCAAAACTACTAAGATATGGTGCTGAACCCATCGTCGTAGCTCTGACGCTAATAATCAGGAAAATATGGGAACAAGAGTATATTCCAAACAGCTGGAAGGAAGGCGTAGTAGTGACAGTGCCTAAGAAGGGTGATCTAAAGCAATGCAGTAACTGGAGAGGCATCACGTTATTGAATGCAGTCAACAAATTGCTATCGTCTCTAATTCTACAGCTGATTTCTCCGGTTGTAGAAACCATCCTACGGAGAGAACAAGCTGGGTTCAGACCTGGAAAATCATGTGTTGACCATATTAACACAACACGCATTATCATCGAGCAATCCATCGAGTACAACAGCAGCCTTTACCTACTATTTGTAGATTTTGAATGTGCCTTCGACACGGTATCCAGACCGGCACTCTGGAACGCTCTGAGAAGCAAGGGAATCCCGCCTAAAATAATCCACCTTATTCGCGGGCTTTATATAGATGTTCAATGTAAAGTTCGATACAAAGGCGAAGAAAGCCAACCATTCCAGCCCAACACAGGGGTAAAACAAGGCTGTGTTCTGTCACCCACACTATTTCTACTGCTGTGTGCTTCAGCAAACAAACTCCGAAACCCCGTATGGCATCCTCTGCAACATGAGTGAGTTCCTCCAAGATATCGACTATGCTGACGATATATGCCTTTTTACACACCGCTTCGACGATATTGCGCATAAGATTCACCGCCTATCCATCAATGAAAATAAAGTCGGCCTCATAATTAACATAAATAAAACGAAACTAATGCGGATTGGCACTAACAACACAACCCCCCTAGTACTCCAAGGACAGATAATCGAAGATGTAGACTCCTTTTCATATCTCGGCAGCACAAATTGCAAAGACAGAGGCTCAACTGCCGATATAACTGACTGAATCAACAAAGCCCGGACCGAATTCCATTCCCTGCATAGAATATGGAGGGCGGAAAATATAACCACCACCACAAAGCTGAGAATCTTTAACTGTAGTGTCAAATCGGTACTGCTGTATGGTTGCAGCATCTGGAGCACAACGCAAGCTACACGCAGGAAATTGCAATCTTTCTGCAATGAATGCCTGAAACAAGTTTTGCGAATTTTCTGGCCGAACTGGATAACCAATGAACAACTGCTCTTGATGGCTAACTGCGAACCAATCGAGTACGAAATCTGCAGGCGCAAACGAACTTGGATAGGTCACATCCTAAGAAGGCCACCTGACGAAATCGTAAGGCGTGCAGTGGACTGGAACCCACAGGGCCATAGAAATCCTGGAAGGCCCAGAAACACATGGATAAGAATGGTAAAAAACGAATGCAAATCTCATAATGTGACTTGGAACCAAGCAAAGATCCTAGCTAATGATCGAGCAAAATCGAGAGAATTTGTTGATGCCCTATGTTCTTCGTGAACTTTTATCTAATTTACAATTACCACGTTGTTAATTTTATAAAAAAGGGAATATATATATATGTATATTTATATATATATGGGCTAATCCCAGAAACAGTCCACCAACCAAACATTTTTCAAATGAATTTTTTTCAATGGAATATAAGACTAGATGCATAATTTCATTTTTATATTAAAACAAGTAAGAGTGCTATATTCGGCTATGCCGAATCTTATATACCCTTCACCATTGTGCAGAATACAGAGCAACTAAACAATTTTTACATATACATACATATTTACAATACTTAAAACTTCATTATAAATGAAATTTAAAAAGCGAAAACTGGTAAATATTTTTTTAAAGTCGTTTTTAGAACATAAAAATATTAAAAAAAAATTTGTTTTTTAAAAAACCAAGATTTGAACCAGGGAGCTCACAGTTTCTAACTTAATGAAGAGACGACAACCGAATTTGAACTTCGCTTTTCTTAAGGACCCAGAATATAAATACTTTGTAGGACCTTCGGTGAAGGGTATAAAAAACAAACTTAATTATAAAAAGTGTAATTTTTGGGATTTCAGTATTTTGGTCATAACTCTACTATTTCTTAACCGATTTGACAGATTTATATACCGACGTGTTAAAGAATGTTCCATTAATTGTGGTTATAAAACTTGGACTCGGGAAGATCTATGGTTCCCGAAATTGGGTATTTTTCAAAAAAAAATTAATATTTTGGTCATAACTTTTCGTATCTGAACCGATTTTCCCGAGTTTTTCAGAAAATATTTTCTACTAAAAATGTCCGATCTTTATATAAGGCGTAACCATAGGTCATATAACAGTCAAAAAATTCAGGTTTTTATAAAATTTTTAATATTTTTTGTATGGGAGGTGCCACGCCCACTTCTCCAATCCCGCCCACATTTTGTGGGATGGTGTGTATTTATAACCTAAATGTTTGTACCTAATTTGAAAACTTTGGCTCTTGCCATTCTCCAGATATACAGAAAAAAGTAATAAAAATACAACAACCACAAGGGATTTTTTTGGAAAAATTAGAGGCAGTCGTGGTTTTTTGGTCATATCTCAGCCATTCTTGGACCGATCTGGCTGAATTTCAATAGCAAGAAATGTGACATAAATGTAAAACAACCTAGCCGCTATCATGTCTGGAGTCTCCGGAAAACACATATCAAATGTAAGACGAACAGACGGACATCGTTAAATCAACATCTCTCCTCATAAGGACCCAGAATATATATACTTTATAGGGTCTAAGATCAATATTATAGAAATTACACACGGAATGGCAAACTTATGGGCCATGTCACAGAGTGCAATTCCGTTCGGAATGATTCCGTTCGGAATTGAAGAAAACATATTTGTTTGTTGATGGAAAGTGTATTTTGATAGTTGTATGGCCTTTCAGATACAGACAACTCCCATACCGTTCATGAAAACAAAAATGGTTTCATTCCGAAACATTTTTTCGTCATTTTCTGAAGCACCAAAATACGGATTGAATTCCGTTTCCGAACGGAATTGCACTCTGTGACATGGCTGTATATATACCCTTTTCCACCTGTGGTGAAGGGTATAAAAAGAGTAATTTTTGGGATTTCAGTATTTTGGTCATAACTCTGCTATTTCTTAACCGATTTGACAGATTTATATACCGACGTGTTAAAGAAGAAATTTGCCAGTTATTTTGGTTATAAAACTTGGACTCGGGAAGATCTATGGTTCCCGAAAATGGGTATTTTTCAAAAAAAAAAATTAATATTTTGGTCATTACTTTTTCGTATCTGAACCGATTTTCCCGTGTTTTTCAGAAAATATTTTCTATTAAAAATTTCCGATCTTTTGATATATAAGGCGTAACCATAGGTCATACGACAGTCCAAAAAATCAGGTTTTTATACAATTTTTGATATTTTTTGTACGGGAGGTACCACGCCCACTTGTTCAATCCCGCCCGTTATGTGTGTACCTAATTTGGAAACTTTGGTTCTTGCCGTTCTCAAGATATACAGAAATAAAAAAATACAACAACAATAAGGGATTTTTAGGCAAAATCAGAGGCAGTCGTGGTTTTTTGGTCATATCTCAGCCAAATATAAAACAACCTAGTCGCTATCATGTCTGGAGTATCCGGAAAACACATATTAAACGTAAGACGGACAGACGGACATCGTTAAATCAACATCTCTCCTAATAAGGGCCCAGAATATATATACTTTATAGGGTCTAAGATCAATATTATGGAAATTACACACGGAATGACAAACTTATATATACCCTTTTCCACCTGTGGTGAAGGGTATAAAAATATGTATTTTTATGATCATTAATACAATAATTTTGACCAAATACTACCCCACACCGGATTTATTAATGTTATACGTGAATTTAGCATTATTTTAGGTGATTTTTGTGCTTAAAATAGCACTTACAGCAGACTCATCAGAATATAAATTTCGTTAAAAAAAAGTTGATATTCATTAGTTAAGCCCTTATTTTTTATTCATTAATTGATATAGAATTGATAGAAAGAAACAGTAAATGTTAGAAAGAGCGAACTATAAAAAATGTAAACAAAGTTTTTAGTTTTTTTTTCTCTTGTTATGGTTTTGTTTCAGGGATGGCGTTGAGAATTTTTAAAATTGTACCAACAACCTTTAAAAATTGTACTTTTTTACCCTAATTGTACTAAAAGATTTTATTAGTTGAAATTCATTTTATTTATGTTCATAAAAAACACCACAAAAAGGTATTATAAATCTTAGTTAAAAAAGTATCAACAAAAAAGTACAATTGAAACAACTTAGCCATCCCTGTTTTGTTTATTTTATTAAATGTTGCCAACTTTTTGTTTATGAGAAACCTTAAAACAAAAAGCGGTAAATCGCTAAATTTGCCCATAAACCGCTGATTCAGCAACACTTTTAATATTTCAAGCTTGAAATGTCAATTTTAAGTTAAACAATTTTACATTTTTTTTGACATAACTTCATTTTTTATCGATAACTTTAGTAACATTTTTGACGGTTTGCCATTTATCTTAATACAGCTGAACTCTTTGCACTTGGTAAATTTTTGTATTACATTATATTTGTACTGTTCACCAAAACTTGAACAATGCATTAAAAATGTAGTGTCATAAGGGCTTTAAGAAATTAGTTTAAGAAATACAATTCATTAAAATATAATTTGTTTTGTTAAAATAAATAAAATATAACAATAAAATACTACTGGAAAAACTGTAGCGTGCGTTATGAGCATGCGAAAAGGTGCATTTAGAATTCTCTTATAGTCATATTTCTTTTAGGAATTAGATTTTGTATACCTTATGATGCAAAATTCGCTAAAAAAAAGTGCGTCACAAAACTTTGTGATAGATTATTTTGCAACAAATACTTGCTTAAGGCTAGATTACACTATCTCACAAGTCTTACGTATTCCATAATACTTTGTGAGATAGAAATCTAATGAGTTTTGTTGCGACTGTCAAAGAATCTAATTTAACATGACAGTTTGTAGTCACACCATCACACAAAGTATAAACACTCACTCATGAAATAAAATGCAACCCTGATCCAATGAAAAGTATTATTGTTTAGAAGTTTTTCAAAAAACGATGAGGTCGTATGGGATGTCAAACTTTTTTCATAATACTTGTCATTTTCGTGACACATTGCATTCACACCATCACACTTTGTCATATTACTTGAGTTTTTGACATGTATTAATACAAAGTATAATAGTGTAATCTAGCCTTGAGAAATTATGATATATGCCATTCGTAAGTACATATTAATGCCACTAAATACTATACATAAGTTGAAGCTATCTCTTATGAAAGACCAATAAATGTTTATATATCAATCAGAGAACGTGTACGAATGTAGCGTTCGTCACGCAGGATTTGCCCATATATATATATATATATATAGTGTGTTCTCAGATTAGGCATTATATGGGGCATATGATCAATTATAGACCGATCTTCACAAAAGTCAGTGATATGATTTCTTCTTCATACACAACGATTTTTACAAAATCTTATTTCAATATGTTCATTGCGCCACTATTTGTTATACAAAATAATAAATTTTTTAGGGTGGTAGTTCCACATTTAGATTCATAAATATACTTGCAAACAAGCCACAAGGCTTCGCGGGTTTTTCGTTAAATTAAGGATGAATGTCATAAAGTAAATAATGAATATAATAAAAAAATAAGTAAATAAAAATAAATCTTGAAAACAATCTTAAAAAAGATTTTGCTGGATTTCAATACCAAACTGTTGAGGATAACTAGATACAAGTTGACACAAAAATTTGTCTTTTCTTTTAAGTTGGTTGAAAGTGAGCAGTGAGCAGGACTAGGAATATACATTCCTTATTAGTTCATGGATGAATATTAAAAAAGTTACATAAGTAATGACAAAGTTAGTATACCCTCAATCACCACTTTTGGTGGAGGGTATAGAAAGAGATGAACTGTTAGGTGTATCAACTGTGGATGAGGTTGAATTAATATCAATAATTGCCTTTTTAAGCGGTTGTGTTAGTAAAATTGTAGTTGTGAATTTTTTTTTTGTTTCTTCAAGAATTTTTCTCTTCTTCTTGCAAGTGGTAATATTTTTCGCCTCCTTTATATTAAGCTGGGTGCTCCTATTTATTGTACAAAACACAAAATAATTTTCCTTACTCCAAGATGATCTAAATAGTTTCAACGTATGGTGTGAAATAAATTGTATGGATCTGAACTCGAGAAAATGTAAACATATGTATGTTATTCTACAGAAGAAGTCCAGTACTCTGTAGCTATACACTAAATAAGCATCGACTTGAGAGCGTAGATACATTCCTTGATCTGGGTGTTTTACTTGATTATAAGCTGTGTTTTAATGCGCATATATCGAATACTATCAACAAAGCCAAAGGTTTCCTTAGATTTGTCAAACGCTGCGGGAAGGAGTTTGACGATCCCTTGTCATAAGACAATTGAGGATGTGCATAATAAAACGCAGTAATTACATTTTTCAAGTTTTTCGATTTTTTTATTGAATCCTATTCTACACACTGAAATCTTATTACCTTTATTATAAAGCATTCCAAAACTCAATAACTACAATGCAATTCAATAACAAATATAATGGTTCAGAGCGAGATGCAATAATTACACATAAAAAAGTGTTTTCAATTTCATATATGTATAATGGTTCAGAGCAAAATGCAATAATAACACATAAAAATGTGTTTTCATTGCGAATTTATTCAAAGCAATGCGAATCTATTCAAAGCAAAAAGCAGAAATTCCAGCCCTAGTTCAGATCAAAACGCAATATTTGCAAACCGTTCAAAGCAAATTGAAATAAATGCAATGATTCGGACCAAAACGCAATAATTCCAAATTTGCTATCTAAATAACTTTAAAACAAACTGTCAGATAAAAATTTTAATTTGTGATTAATATTATTTTTTGTAGAAAATAATCGTGGCTATTCTGAAATACGCGTCGAATAAGTGAACATTTAAATGAAAACAAAAACAAAACAAAATTTACGAAAATTGTTTTTAACAAATAAAAACTGGGAATTATTTCCTTTCATAGGTAACTTTATATTATATTCAACATTTATTAATTTTCCGAATTTATTCATTCCTAAAAATTTAAGGAATAAAACTATTACAAAAAAGCTTTATAAAATACATAACTGAAATTTAGCTCATAGAATAAATTCGAAAAATAAAAATGTTGAAAATTGTTTTTGTTATCTTTACACTTCTTAAATCAAATTAACGCGAGAGGTATAACGCGTTTCTTTCTCTTTTAAAAACTGTACATTTTGTATGATAAACAAAAACAATTTTTGTCAATTTGGTTTTGTTTTATGTGTTTTCAAGTGAATGTTTACTTATTCGACGCGAATTTCAGAATAGCTACGAATACCTCAATAATTGTTTTTTTTTTAAATTATGTGCTACTTACTTAAATCTGTGGTTTTCACGAATAATCGCGTAAGTCGGTTTTTACCGAAATTGAGATAATGATGTCAAAGTGCTACATTTTGCTTTAGGTTTTTATAAGCATTAAGCTTTTTAGTATATAATGTAGTATTATTAATTTTTTTCTGCTAAAAACAACTTAAGTTAACTGTTTAATAAAATATTTTGCTATTTTAACGATTTATGTCGACATACATCGCCAAAAATTGTAAAATTGCTGAATATGTTTCCAAAAAAAAAGCATATGTGATGTTATGTTGTTATTCGTGCAAAAAATATGAAAGTATTTTTTGCAAATTTTTCTATTAATAACAACTTATATGTACATGTGCGTTTATTGTTGACTTCTTTAGTTGCAACAACAGCAGATGAGCGGTTGTTTGTAATTTTAAGTCCATACGTTGTGCTATAAGTATCAAAAACTCTGAATATGTCGCCAACTTGTGTGCTAAAAATAACAACGTAAGTCGTCATGTGTGATTAAAATGATAACATTTATTTTCACAAAAAAGAACTTATGTGGAGATATGATGTTATATTGCACACACTTAATGAGTCAATCAAACATATGCATTTTTAATCCTTTTACAGATTGTGATCCTGTGAGGACTTTTTCATGAAAACTATGTATAATACGTAGAAAGTCACTGTTAAGAGGATAGTAAAGAAAAAAGTTTAAAAAAGCATCTACAGAAGCCGCAATTGAAAAAAATAATTGTTTTTGCTCTCCTGAAAAGTTTGGTTTTATAACTTACGCGATTATTCGTGAAAACCACAGAAATTACATATTGTCGTTTATCCAAAAAAATGTTATGGTGTAATTATTGCGTTTTGTTATGGAATACGCCTCGGTCGTCTGGGACCTCCAGTTTATTCAGTCTTCGAAAACTCCACCGGAATCCAAATATCAATTTTCCTCCTTATGAAAACCGTTGAAAACTAATTAATCTACCAACCTTAAAAAAATCGGAGGATATACAGTAAACGTTATATGAACATCCAGAATAGTGAACAACAAAATTTTTACACATGAGGTTCTAATGACTGAACATAAACTATCCCTATTATGTGAACAACTTGCAACCGTTTCATTTTTTTGTAACTATTTGTTGTTAAGGGTGTTTTTTTTAGAGTATCACAACTTTGAGTTGGCATCACTGCTTTATTTGAGTACCAATTTAACAGCTGATACTTGCTTTTTGTTTAGTTTGCGTTAAAATTTCATTATGAATCGACTTATGGCTTTTTATGAATCGAGCATCGCGCAAATTGTTGACATTTTTAATCAAAATAGTTCGGCGAATGTTCTATAATGCTTTAAACTTGTGTCACTCTATAAAAAACACCCTTTATTAGAAATCTGTTCTTTCCCGAAATAAGCTAGCAAATGTATATATGAATGCAAAGGAACATTTTTAAGATGGTTGGTGTTTGTAAAGTTTTAGCTTGGAGTGAAAAAAATTTATCTGATAATGATATTTGGCATTGCGAAAATGCAGGGACAAGGCATTTCAGAAATCCCTTAAAGCAAAAACAAATAACCGACTACTTTCATGTAAATACATTTATTATTAACAAACTAATTTAAAATATGAACTTAATATAGGTTATGTATGTACACATATTAAAAATTATTTTGAATACTTATTTTATATTGTCTCGATTATGTGAACTCTTCCATTTAGTGAACAGGCCCAGTCTGAACTAGTTCATATAAACGAGCGGCTACTGTATATTAACATCTCCTTCATGCAGAATTTGTTAAACGATGAAATTGTCTCAAAATTTCTACTTCGTAAATTTAAGTTTTCAATTCCTATTCGTCCTTCCAGACATTATATTCCCCTATCCGCAGAATGAGCTCCGAATTTAACAATTTTTCTACGTATATTGATTTTACTGATCGTATTGGCGTCAAAAATAGCCTCTTAAATGTCTACAGATAAATTTAATGCTACACTTTTATTTTATGAAATGTACTAAAGTATCTAAATTTATTGAATTCAAGCATACTAGCCAGTAGGAAATGGTAAACAATTAGTTGGATTCCGTTTTATATGGAACTTTTACTGAAAACTTGCGCTTTTTTATATCTTAGCAAAATGGCGCTACAAGCCATAAAACGCTCTGAATAATCGTTTAAGTAACTATTTCGAATATGATGTACTCTTAGATCAAAAGTAATTTTTAAACAAGATGTACCTTATTTGAATATAAAAAATCTTTTTTCATAAAAAAAACCTTTTGGAATAATCAGCGTCTCTGTTTCAATATAAAAAAATATGTCTCATATAAAAAAACATTTTCATAGGAAAAAATAATAAAAAAAAAATTATTTTCAACTATTTGCATTTTAATGACACATTAATAATTTCTTCTGTTTATTTCTGTAGCACGCTTTATTTGTTTATCTACTAAGAGTTACAAATACATTAACAAATTATATTCTAAAACGTAATTAACCGAGCAATAGTAACTAGAACTTCAGCCCGTTCTTGCAGCCCCCCGCACTGATAGACCAGCTCACTACCGGGGGGTTACTCTCTTATTTTGTTGTTGATTGCTGAAATTATAAGACAATGTGACTAACTATTATACATTTTAATACATAAACAAATTTAAAAAAGTATAAATACGATAATTTCTTAGACATCTACACATTTAACTTTTAAACGTTGTCTTGAAGTATCTGTTTATCTCTCTGAAGCAAGTCTTTAAAAAGGATACCACAATAATGAACTTAAACTTAATTGCAAAAGTCCTTATAATTTGCCTCGGACTACTAGAGGCAGTATCAAGCACCCCTGAGCTACACGAGGCATCAGATGGCCGGGAATATCTTATTGAAACGGACATTAAGGTAATTTCCCATAAAGATTTAAAGAATTTTTTTTAATAAATTAAAATTTTAGTACACCTGGCGTCATGCCTGGCATTGGTGTGCCCGCAAAGGATATAAACTTGTTCAAATTGATTCGGCTGAAAAAAATACTGAAATTATTAATCTATTGAAAAAAAATAACGTGAGCTCCCCCGACTTATGGAGCAGCGCTAATGATGAATTCAGTTCTAGCCTAGGCGTTAGACGGCCCTTTTTCTGGTCGGCCACGGGTGAACAATTAAATTTCACCGATTGGTCAAACAATAATCCAAGCGATTTTAAAAGTGGGCAACACTGTGTACATATAAGGACCAGTGGAGGTTTATACAAATGGCAAGATGAGGAATGCACAATGAAATTGGGTTTCATTTGTGAAATAACCTACAATAACGATCTAAAACATAAATGTGATGTGGTTAAAAATATCACTTCATCGATTACCAAAGAACTTGTTCAGGCCCATACACAACCAATTAACGAAATCAATAGTAAAATTCAAAATTTAGAAAGCTTTGCATCTAAGCAGATTGCACAAATAATTCACCTGCAAAATACTACACAAACGATCATACAACAAATCCTGGCTAATCAACAGAAAATAGCTGAACAACTGACCCAGGTCATGCTGCAAGAGTTCAGTGAATTTAATGAGGAATTAAAACATTCTACAGCCGATATCAGTGCACAATTGGACGAAAAATTGAGTGGAAAACAAGATAAAATAAACATAACTTGTTATACTTAAATTTTTAATAAATATACTTTCCAGAGGGTTTTTCATCTTTTCCCATAAATACATGAATTTTTATTTTTCTCAAAGTTTAATTTATGATTATTAACTTCCCTGCAGGAAATGTCAGACAAAGTTATTTTCTAAAGACATTTAACATGTGCGTGTCATTGACGTTGGCACTATTGACTAGGTTGCTCTTTTGGGAACATATGTAGACATTGGATCCAGAGAATGAGGGCAGCCAAGTACTTTTTCCCTTGTCCCCAAAAAATTAAAGAAAATCCCCAAATTAAAAAACAAAACTTTAAAAAGATTTTTTTTTTGTTTTTTTTTTCTGACCAAGTTTTAAATTTGTTTTGTTTTAAAATAGCAAAAACAATTTTAATAAGAAATCCCCAAAAATCCCAACATAACACTTTTTAGTAAAAAAAATTGTTTTAATGTGTTTGCAGCGACTGGTTTCGGCATGTTGTTTTAAATCCTTTTTATGCGATTCCCTTGAGGAATTACAAGCAGCACAATATGCTGTTTTTGAAGACGAATGAGCCAATTTACAAGAATTGGAGCTTGTTTAATCGGTTTTAGCCATCCTTTAAATCAACAATAAAAATACATTTATCCGTCATTTATTTAATACTTCGATTGGTACTCACCAATAGCCCAGCATTCTTTATCCCAAACTTTATTATATTGTCTTTCATGTTTACCTATTTTTGGGGAAGACATATTTCCTTGAAATTTGTCTTTCAAATATTGTGTGTGTTGTCAACGGTTGTAGATTCTCTTTTTAAATTCTTCTTTTTAAAACACTTACTCAAGATAAATAACATAAGTTTACTAAGGCCCTTTTACAGACTTAACATAAATGTAAATCTTAATAAGGACCCTTTACACCGTATTAGTTGATGATCAGAGTAAGATAAAAGTTTTGCTACTTTTGTTCCATATTTTTTATACGACACAAAAAAAATAAGCGTCAATAATAAAAGGAGGGGAGATATATTGAAAATGTGTAAAATTCGCAAAAATTCCCAGATTTTTTTTTAAAATCCCCAAATGGCTTTTTTTGTCCTTTTTTCTCGCATAAAATCCCCAACTTTGGGGAGAATTCCCCAACAACTTATTGAACAACTTATTTAAAAATGCGAATACGCCTTCGGTTGTTACTTGTATAATTTGTATAACACATTTTGAAGAGAATAGTAAGCTAAAAAGAATTGTTGTAACCCTTGTATTATTTTAAGGAAATAACAGACCTTTTGTTTTTGGACATGGTGCTGTTTGTCTCAAGGGATTGAACAGTACCAATACCATCATGGAAGGTAAAAAGCACCAAGTCCGATTTAATAAGTAAAGGTGTGTTACCTTATATGGTGTAATTTTATTAAGGATATCATCGACATTAAAAAAAATATTATAGTTATATAAAATATTAGGACAAAGGCAAATTTTTATACAGAAATTGAAGCATTTGTGATTTTCAACATGTTTTTTTTGGTCTGGTGTAAACTTTTGAAAATGTGGCTTGGTGTAGATTATCTCCCACCTACAGAATTAAAAACAATTTGAATTTTTAAACAAATAAAATAAAGAAATCTTTTACTCGCCATTGTTTTTTTTCTATTCCATAATCAATTTTATATTTGTCCAAGACCGAAATATAAAATTGCAAGTCTCTGTTATACCCTCCACCACAAAAAGTTGTGAGGAGGGTATACTAAGTTTGTCATTCCGTGTGAAACTATTTTATTATTCATCTCAGACCCCATAAAGTATATATATTCTGGCTCCTTGAGTTATTCTAAGTCGATTTAGATATGTCCGTCTGTCTGTCTGTCCGTCTGTTTAAAACACGCTCACTTTCGAAAAACTCAAAAAAAAAACTTAGTGTCAAATTGCTTGTAGTTATTCTAAGCAGTTTGGGATTGAAATCCAGCCAAATCGGTTCAGTAGGATCAGAGCTATAAATCAAAATGTGGAACCACCACTTTAAAAAATTGATAATTTTGTTACAAAAACTAACATAAATGATTGACCAATGCACGAAATTATATAAAATTTTGCAAATGTTCGTTTTATTCGACTGGAAATCACACTGTGATATTTCATGAAGATCGGTCCATAATTTACCCTAGGCCCCATATAGACCCTACTCCTAGAAAACAGTTTAGTACGCCTAAAACCGTAATTATTAATGCTATCATAACAAAATTTGGCACGTTACAGTTTTTCTAAAAATATATTTATAATAAATACACATCATATAGATATCACTCCTGAAATATTCAAATTGTCGGTAGAAGGTATCAAAGATTCGGCACAGCCGAATATAACACTCTAACTTGTTTTCTCTAAAATTTTCCCTAAAGTGAGTTGATAAAAGAATTCTCAAATCATTTTTCGGGTAACCCCCACATTGATGGGAAGTATATCTGGAACAATGCCATGCATATTTTCCGAGTTCCTTCTCATTTTTTTCAATTAGCATTCGCTTTGAAGGTTGGATTTTAAAATGTAGTTCACTAAGTGCTCTCACAACAGGAGCTACAGCAGATTTCCAGTTATAAATATGAACATCGCTACAAAAATATTTTTGCAGAACTATATGCAACTTCAAAATTTTTAAAACAAACTCTCTCTTGAATTTTTTTTAATTGAAAATATATTAGAAAAATTTTTATACTTTTGGAGTCGGAGTTGCGAGTTTTTGTGGGTACTACGACTCCGACTCCAGTACAAAAACCTTAAGTTCGACTCCACAGCCCTGATCTAAAGTAAAAACTCTAAACAAATTATTTAAGGTACTAAGAGATAAACTATGCATATCGCTTACTCCTTTGTTAAACTCGACTAGTACATTTCAATGAGCAGAACATTTTTAACATCGGACTTAAATAAGGATCGTTTTTTATTTTGGTAGCACCCAAGGCGCCCTCATTTGGAAACCTACCTTTTAATGCCAAAATTTCCCACTGCGCGTTACACCTTTATTTTCAAGTACATACAATAAAACATTGCGGTGTATTTTATTTTATTTAAACTGCAAGCCCGTCACGTAAACAAAAACACTAATTTATATTAAATTTCTATAAAAAACAAGTATTTAGGAGTGCTATATTCGACTGTGCCGAATATTTTATACCCTTCACCGACAGTTAAAATATATGGGATCTATAAATTATTAATTCATCTTTATAAAATAGGACATCGGTATTAAAACTCGTCGCGGGCTAGACCTACATATGTTAAATGTATTATTTTCGTAGTTGGCTCACTTTTGACAACGAATGGTGTCAATTTTGGTATTTTTATACCGGATTTTTCCCTCTGTCTACTCTTACATTTTGCGATTGTATGCGTTGTATTTTACTTATACTTTTGTTAATGTTCCCTGCAAATAATAGGACTAGTCCAAACACGCGTGTAAAGTGTAGCCCACAAAGAACTAGGACTAGTCCAAAAGTAACCCAAACGTATGGAAAAAAACATGGTCTATTTAACATTACGATGTCCTAGGGCAGGACCATATAACCCAGCTTTGGAGTACAAAGGAGTAGTCTTAAAACTACTCCATTGTATACACAAGAGGCTTAGTTTTAACTTCGTTTAAAAGCGAAAACATATCGTTAAAAAACGAAGACATGTCGTCTCACTACAAACACTTTTTAACAATGACATGGTCCATGCTTGCATTACATCAAACCAGTCCATTAATCAAAATGGATCAGGTGGTCCAATATTTTTTGCAGGGTTGTTAAATTCTCTCCAATGTGTGTGTGCACACCAGCGCTTCCAGATTTGACAAAGTGCAAATTTGCTGATTTTTTCTAAAAAGAGACGATTTTTTTCAGTCCCCAACATTGATGTTAACTTTTATTTTTTCATTACCGTACGCACCTCTAAAAATTAGCGTTTTTGAAAAAAAAAAAAATTACCGTACACAAAGATTTTTAAACAAAACTTTAGTTTATTTGAAAAGCACTCAGTCCATCGCCTGTCAGCACATAGAGCAGTATTCATAAACAATTTATTAAAATTTTAAACGTGTTTAAGGAAAAATTTGAATGGAAATTTTTGTCTTAAAATTCATTTTTAAGAATTAAATTAAATTAATGTATGTTCATTTAACTTAACGTACATATGTATGTGACGAACATTCAAAAAATAGTGTAAAATCAATTTATCCGTACTTTAACCAAGGCAAAGCGGTGTCAATAGTACGGTCAGTACGAATTTTCTCAAATCAAGTACAGAATACTTGATTCAAATACGGTATTCAAGTGCCAAACAATTAACTTTAGTCACATTTAATCCCTGATCCGTACTTAAAATAGTCCAAAAACTATAATTAAATTTATAACATTGCGACTATTTTATATGTTTAGAAATTGTTGACTTTTAAACACGGCCACGGTCAAGAATGAAAGATTATCAATAACAATTTTAATTAATTTTCATGTTGTAAAATTCCTTTCTTCATAAAAATAATTTAATGAAAATTAAATTTAATGAAGTTAAGCCTAATTGAAATTATTAAAAATTTGGATTAAAGACCATAAATAGTTCAACAAAATAACCACAATACTAATTATTGTTAAGGCTAGGGCACGAGCTCTATGTATTCATTTGTCCTTCAAGTTGTGCTGAAAAAGGTCAACAGGAAAAGGAAAGACAGAAGATGAAAAAACAAAAAAATGTACTTTGGACTTCAAGAAAAATTCTTGACAAAAGTACGAAAAAACAGAAGTAAGAAAGAACATGTAAAATCAATTAAAATGGATAATCATTCGAAAAAGCAAACTTCGATCTACCAAAGGTTAAAATACAATTTGGTTTAAGGATTGATGTTTGACTATTGACGTCAGCAGTCGTCGATGGCTGCGAGTGTAAAACGGCAAATCCATCTGAGGAGATCGAGTGGTTGCGATCGAAACATGTCATGGTAACCTGCCGGCCCGGGTTCGAGCCCCGGCCACGGTCAAGAATGAAAGATTATCAATAACAATTTTAATTAATTTTCATGTTGTAAAATTCCTTTCTTCATAAAAATAATTTAATGAAAATTAAATTTAATGAACTTAAGCCTAATTGAAATTATTAAAAATTTGGATTAAAAACCATAAATAGTTCAACAAAATAACCACAATACTAATTATCAAAAAATTTAATTTAAAATTAATAATATACAAGAGTAATTTCATTTTTCGTATTTTGTGTTTTTCGGTGCTATGAAAACATTTTCAGAAACAAAATGTTTTTAATTTTTTGTTATAACATTTATCTATTTAAATTGAAAATCACCTCTTTAAAGCTAAAATTATAAAACCTACAAATGTAAGTATATTTATACAAAAATCCAAATTTCTGTAAATTACCGTATTTTAAATAACATTACCTTACTACCTTTTGCGGCCCAAAATTACCCTAAAAAAGGGTAATTACCGAGATTCACTATCCTACACAATCGTACGATTCATTCACACCAAAATCTGATGAATTCTATCCGACATAAAAAATGTCTTCAAAATGGGCTGTCAATACCACACTATCCAACAAAAATGATGCCAACTCAAATGACTCAGCTACTTTACAAGAAAATGCAACTCTGATCGCATAGAAACTATCATTTTATGAAAATGTTCATAAACATTTGCAAGTCGGACAGACCTGTCAAAAAAATCTGTCACTCAATTCATTTTCAAGTCACACTATCCTACTTTATGAGCACACACGATTTTTTTGACAAATCGTACGACTGAAAAGGATAGTGTATCGCCGGCTTTAACAGCAGTACCTTAACAAGAGCGGAAGACGACAGACGGACAGACGGACGGACAGACGGACGGATATCGTTAAATCAACTTCGCTTTTCATAAGGACCCAGAATATATATACGTTATATGGTGTAGTATCAATATTGTAGAAATTACAAACGGAATGACAAACTTATGTATATATACCCTTTTACCTTCGGTGAAGGGTATAAAAAGAGTAATTTTTGGGAATTCAGTATTTCGGTTATAACTCAGCCATTTTTTAACCGATTTGACAGATTTATATACTGACGTGTTAAAGAAGAAATTTACCATTTACTTGAGTTATAAACCTTGGACTCGGGAAGATATATTGTGTCCGAAAATGGGTATTTTCCAAAAAAAAATTTATATTTTGGTCATAACTTTTTTGTATCTGAACCGATTTTTCCGAAATTTTCAGAAAATATTTTCTACTAAAGATTTCCGATCTTTTGATATATAACACGTAACCATAGGTCATATGACAGTCCAAAAAAGCAGGTTTTTATACAATTTTTGATATTTTTTGCACGGGAGGTACCACGCCCGTGCGTGTAATGCTGTATATTGATAACCTTAATGCGTGTACCTAATTTGGAAACTTTGGCTCTTGCCGTTCTCCAGATATACACAAAAAAGTAATAAAAATACAACAACAACAAGGGATTTTTGGAAAAAATTAGAGGTAGTCGTGGTTTTTTGCTCATATCTCAGCCATTTTTGGACCGATGTGGCTGAATTTCAATAGCAAGAAATGGTGGACTATATGTGACATAAGTGTGAAACAACCTAGCCGCTATCATGTCTGGAGTCTCCGGAAAACACATATCAAACGTAAGACGGTCAGACGGACGGACAGACGGACGGATATCGTTAAATCAACTTCGCTTTTCATAAGGACCCAGAATATATATACTTTATAGGGTGTAGTATCAATATTGTAGAAATAACAAACGGAATGACAAACTTATATATACCCTTTTACCTTCGGTGAAGGGTATAAAAACGCTCGATTGACCAAAAATTAGCTAAATTGCCGTTATTAATTAACAATAGCGGCAAACTTTACTATTAAACGAGCTGTCAAAATCGGGTTTTCCAATTGCAAAGCGTTGAAGCCGCTCTATTCAAAAACTAGAAAACGCGTGCCGCTTTTGTTAAGGTACGGCTGCAATATGCAAGTCTTTAGAAAATCTTGATTATTTTGTTTATCTCTCGCCAAGCCATCATCGAATGAACCTTTTACGACTCTCTGTATAAATCAAATTTTTAACAATTATACAAAAAATATGATTTTTGTCCTTATTGTTATTTAAATAAAAAAGAAAATAAACATTTAAAAATTTACACTTAGTTATTTTTTTTAATCTAAAAAGTATTCTAGTGGAACCTGTTGTAGAGTTGATAATGTAGAAACCTATTCACAAAATGATCATAGGTATTATTACGTGCCTATGCATTTTTTTAAAGGTATAGTGGTATATACGAGGCGAATGTACATACATATATGCATATAAAGGTAATACGAATACTCATTTGTTCTTTCGCTGATAAAAAAATATTTTCTCCAGAAATATATAAAAATGTGTATATTTTTTGAAAGAAAACATTATGAGTATGCTTGTAGAAGCAATTTTTAGTCAGTTTGACATTTTACTCCCTATTCCAAATCAAATTTTTCAAACAAAAAAAAATTAATTTGAGTAAAAAATTCTAATAATTCAACACACCGATTTTTAAACAATACGAACAGTAATGTTTTCTAGTATGTCCATTATTTTCTAGAAAATTCTAAACAATATCGGGTGGTAAATTGTACTGCCTTTTTTGAAAAAAAAAAAATTTAAAGCCGTTTTCCGGGATTGAGAATTTGGGTATTTCTGAATCGAAAATGGGGATGTTTTTCAGTCCACTGTTTTAAGAACTTTTTAATCTACATAACTGCCAAAATTCATTATGATACCTTTATTCATGTTAGATTTATAGAATGTCAAACAATAAAATTATTATTTATATAGTGTAAATGAATAAAAGGGCTTTCAATATGAGTAAAAAATAATAATTTTAAGGTTTGACATTCTATAAATCTGACATGAACAATGATATATTAATGAAATTTGGCAGCTATGTAGATAAAAAAGTTCTTAAAACAGTGGGTTGAAAAATATCCCACATATTGAATAAAAAAATACCATAATTCTCAATCTCAATCATTAGCATTTTCATACTAAATGCTAAAAAACATCAACTTTGACCTTAAATTTCTCAACAACTACTGAACCGATTTTAACAAAATTGAAACTGTAAAAAAGTTCAAGAAGTCTTCTCGCTTGCAAAAATTGCAATATTATCTCTATCGGTTCAAAAGTTACAGATTTTTGGCCGATGAAAAACGATTTTCAGCCACTGTGCGGCGTACATTTCACGACTTGTAAGATAATATCTACATGAGTCTCTTATGGTTCTTGACAAGAAAGATTCGTTAGAAAATCTTTACCCAAGCCTTAAACGATTCCCACAACGATTAAAGAAGAGTCTTTTGTTGTGCTATAAAAGAATCTCAGTCGTGTTACAGTTTATCCCGTGTGAGGAATTTTCTACGTTTAAAAGATGCGGTCATCGACATTCAAAGACGCTCTTTTTGAGACTCCCAGTATCTCTTACACGATTCAAAATGCTAGCTGGGTATAAAGTAATTATGTTTTTGTTTGAATGTTTTTTTATAAAAATCAAACAAAAACTGTTAAGAAAAAACTAAATTTTAAGTGGTCCGATTTTTTTGACGATTTTTCGAAACGTGAAAGACGATTTTTTTATTTTTTCTCAGGAAATTGACGATTTTCATACTAATTGATCTGGCAGCCCTGGTGTACACGTACGTAAAAAAGAGCAACACAAAATTAACAAATTTTCAGTAGAGGCAAAAAACTGTTTTTTATTTTAATATTTACAGTGACAGTTGAGATCAATTCTAACATTGTTAAGTGACATGAGTAAGAAGTATATAACGGTAGTTGTTTTTGTAATTTTTTTTAAGGGATTATCGACAAATTACAAGTTTTTTGAGTTTTTCCCCTTCATGTGAAATTTATTCATACCCTGCAAATAATAGGACCAGTCTAAACACGCGTGTAAAGAGTAGCCCACAAGGGACTAGGACTAGTCCAAAAGTAACCCAAACGTATGGAAAAAACATGGTCTATTTAACATTACGATGTCCTAGGGCAGGACCATATAACCCAGCTTTGGAATACAAAGGAGTAGTTTTAAAACTACTCCATGGTATACTCAAGAGGATTAGTTTTAAAGTCGTTTAAAAACGAAAGCACGTCGTTAAAAAACGAAGACATGTCGTCTCACTACAAACACTTTTTAACAATGACATGGTCCATGCTTGCATTACATCGGACCAATCCATGGAGTAGTCCATTTTATCAAAATGGATCAGGTGGTCCAAAATTATTTGCAGGGTTTATATTGTGGTGGTATTTCAAGTTGTGCCAGTTTAACTGACAATGCTGCAAACCGTTGTGAGTTAAAAACTAGAACAACTTAAAATGTTTGTCTTTAGTTGAAACAAAACTGATATGAATTCAGCTTTCATTTGGGGACAACTCTAAATATTTATCTTTAGTTAACTCTTAAGAAGCTACTTTTTTTATCAAGAAGTGGTACATAACTGTATTTGTTTAGCGAAAGAATAGAGAATGTGATGTATGATTTTACAGTGGGTAGACATGACCACTGAACATGGATTTCTTGCAACAAGTGACAATTTAAAAATTTTGACCTGACTCTCTTAAGAAGAACCAGTGCGATATTCTTCTTCGCAAAGCCCTAGAATTCCACGCCATGCGTTCTATGCGTTTGAATCTTTGTTTACTTTTTTTCAAGACGCATGCGACGCATACAAAAGTAGAATGAAATACTGCTTCATACGTTTGATATGCATTCTACGCATGTGCTGCGTAACTTGTCCATATTATTTTACAATGATTTTACTTTTTTGAAAGATGCGTAAACGTATTAACCTTCGCTTTTCAATACCCAATCGGGTGATTTTTTCGGTTTATTTCTTTAATAACTTTTTAAAATTTTTTTTGATTTAAATGAAATTCAGACTCACTAAACAAATTTTAGAGTTCTATAGAATTTAATAAAAACATGATTAAATTCCAAACTTTTTATGAGGTTTTTTTGGATTTTTTAAAATGTTCTTCAAAGTTTACCAATACCCACCCGGGTGGTACAAAACTCTTTACATTTTTAAAACTTTTATTTATTTCAATTATAACTTATTATTCCATAAAAGCGCAATATAACATATTACATATTATTATTATAGAAACGGAATTATTTCCTTTCGTAGGTTACTTTTTATGTAAGGAATAGAACAAAAATCTTTATAAAATACATAACTGAAATTTAGCTCATAGAATAAATTCGAAAAATAAAAAATGTTGAATATATTATTATTATATTTTCGGGTGTTTTTTTCAGTAGCATAGAACTTCGAATTGAAATAAAACACAAGAAAATCGTTTTAATGACCATCAATTTGGCTTTATTGGAAGGATAATTTTATGCCATTAATGTTTAAATATGATTTCAGGCATGTGGCCGCCGCGGCTGGCTCGAATAAAGCCAATTCTACAGGTCCAATTTTCAACCACTTTTTCGAGCATATGGGGCCGTATGTCGGCAATAACGCCACGAATGTTGGCTTCCAATTCCCCTAACGTTTCTGGTTTGTTGGCGTAGACGAGCGACTTCACATATCCCCAAAGAAAATAATCCAATGGTGTCAAATCACACGATCTTGGTGGCCAATTGACAGGTCCATTCCGCGAAATTATGCGCTCATCGAATGTTTCCTTCAATAAATCGATTGTGGCGTGCGCTGTGTGGCATGTAGCGCCGTCTTGTTGGAACCACAACTCATCCACATTCATGCCATCCAATTCGGGAACAAAATAGTCGGTTATCATGGCTCTATACCGGTCTCCATTAACGGTAACTGCCTCTCCAGCATTATTTCGGAAGAAGTATGGCCCAATGACTCCACCAGCCCATAGAGCACACCAAACAGTCAGTTTCTGTGGATGTAATGGCGTCTCAAGGGTCTCATGTGGATTCTCTTCACTGCAAATGCGGCAATTTTGCTTGTTGACGTAGCCATTCAACCAAAAATGAGCCTCATCACTGAACAAAATTTTGCGAAGAAAATCAGCATCGAGATCAATCTCATTTTCGGCCCATACACCAAAATCACGACGCATTGCATGGTCTCGCGGCTTTAATTCTTGCACAAGCTAGATCTTTTAAGGTCGCAAGCCAAGATCTTTGCGCAAAATCTTCCATAAAGTTGATGGACAAAGCTCCAATTGCTGTGCACGGTGGCGAATCGATTCATTCGGGTCCTCTTCAACACTTTGCTCTACAGCGGCAATTGTTTCTTCGGTGCGCACTGTTCGACGTCTCTGCGGATGCGTATTATCACATAGAGTAAGCGTAGTGCGAAAACGATCCATGGTTAACCGAATTAATTGCTCTGATGGACGATTATGTAGACCATAAAATGGACGGAGCTTGCGGTAAACTTCGCGAACTGAACCGTTATTTTCGAAATAAATTTGCACGATTTGCAAGCGTTGTTCTTTTGTCAACCTGTTCATGATGAAATGGCAAACCAAACTGAACATAAATGACATTAGAGTTGCCAGATTTGACTACAAAATGCCAGTTTTATCTCTATTCGAAAAACAAACCTGTAAAAAAAACACCCGATATATTTTAAGCATATTGTCTCTTAGTTTTTATAATTTTTATCTAAGATGCACTCCAAAGCTGACCTAATGGAAAATCTTCCAGTAATTTGAGGTATTTTTGATCTGATCAATATAAACGGACGACATGGGTCTTCGCCAAGCATCTCAATAAAATGCTTCCGCTGCAATTGCCTCACAGAATTTTCCCCAATGTTCTTTTTGTATATTATAAATGACGCAAGAGCGGCTGCATCCAAAATATTGGAGAACACTGCCAATGGCCACCGAAATGTTGCTCATTTTATAGAATACTGTGACAAGATCTTGTCCATCGTGTCCACACCACACTTAGTTTCGTTATAATAAAAAAAATTATCTCTGGTTTATTTTGTGGACCAGATATAATTTTAGCTTTGTGCATTGTGGACTGGTTTATTGTTGGCAGGATTATTGGACACTAATGTTACTTCTTCGAAAAAACTAAACACACTAGATGCAACTTCGCGGCTTCGGGACGGTTTCAATCCTTCAGGAACATATCTTTTGTTTTTTTTTTAATGTTACCACGGTGGATAACTTCCAAGCGGCCAGCTGTTTGGCCCATGAAAGTGTTGTAAAAAAAATTGTCCATAGTGACATTTCTTCCGGAGTTTTTATAATTGCCCACCACATCTCTTACATTGTTTACTTTCCTAGTATATATTTGGCCTTAAAGTGGATAAAAAATTTAAAAATCACATGCCCACCAGACTTTAATTCCATATTTGGCTGGCTTGGAAAGCATATATTGCGTAAAACGTGTTCGACCCCGAAAACCAAAGAGTTGCTCTTCTACGGTTATACACTCGTGAGGTCGATAAAAACCTCTTATGTTACAATTCACCATCTCGAAGACATCCTTTATAGGAGCAGCTTTGTCTTTTTTCCTGCCGATCCACTCTTGTGGCTTGCCAGTCAAAGCGAAGGAATCGTAAAATTCCCGCGAACCTGTTTCGTGACATGGTTGCACGATATATTGGATATGCATTTTTTCTCCACAGCTCTGTGAGTGTTTCCTTTGATGAAATGTGGGCACCCATTATAAGCAAAATTCCACAAAATCATAATAACATCTTATCTGTTTTTGATTTGCAAGTTCTTGGATTCCTTGGGTTTCTATTTGTTGTACAGCACAGCTTCGCCCTTTTTGTTTGGAAGTCTCACAATCAACATTATGAGTGTTTTGCACTTTGAAAGGATTAAAAGATATAGCATATTATTTTAAGCAAAAATTATAAATATGAATGACAAACACTTGTTTGTATGAAATAAACATACGTACAGAAGTACAGTACCACCCGGCTGGGTATTGGTAAATCATGTACATAAAAACCTTTGGTAAAGTAAGGTTAACGCATTAAACGCGTGGTATGGTCCTCCATCTTTATGATTTTATACTTAAACTTAATACTAGAATTGAGAAATTGTATTTCTTAAAATATCGCTAACCAAGAAGTTTTTTTGCCCTTCTCTTTCTCTCTGCTGATATTTAAACGTAATCTAGCGATATGACCTATTTCGCTGATAAAAGAGTTGTTGAAGTAATAATATCACTTCGCGTGTTTCAAAATATGATAAATTATTTACCTTGTTAGATAAATAAGACTAAGAATTAAAAAAAAAGTATTTGAAATCTTTAAAAGTGTGGCTTCTGGTAATTCCAACTTATTAAATAAAACACGTGTACAATTTATTGTGTTAGTTCTTTTTAGAATTTGAAATTAAACAAAGAAAATGATAAACAGAAATTAACAATTTTTGACGACACTGAATCCAAAAGTCTTAAAAACTCCAATAGACTTTGTTGCTATTTTTTCTGGCTTGGTGATTTTATTTACAAATATGTTTCTTAAAAAGTATGAAGTGACACAGTGGGTTAGGAGAGAGAAGAAATTTGAAATTTTATATTTTTGAAATGAGCTAAAAATTTTTACATTTTATTTAATTAAGAACTAAATTTAATTTGAGATCAAATTACGGTATTCGATATCGATCGAAAATACAAAACAATTTAAACAGGAATTTCGATCGATATTGAATACCATAATTTGGCCCCTGGATAAATCCAGTCTTTAACTTTTTCTTAATTTCGGAAATATAATCTTAATTTTAAATTTGTGTCAGATCCTGTTGATGATTTTAATCAGAAATATGGTAAAGATTTCTTTTAAGCTAAAAAAAATGCTGTGGCTTCGGTGGGAATAAATTTTAAGATTTAAAATTGAAATTTTTTAATTAGAAAACGCTATAATTGTAACATTTAGTTCTTACAAACTCAGTTTTATCTATTTCTATATTGAATTTGAACAAATTTATAATTTTTATTAATTTCGAACTTAGTTTCGAATTTTATATTTTTGGTACTAAAAGTAAAATTTCGATTAAAAATTATTGAAAATCCAATCTAAGAAAGTTTCAAAAACCTTCTAACAATTTCCAAAATTTAAACTTAATTTTAAAATTTTTAAAAACCATTAAGAGGTTCATATTTCTATTTAATTCATTTTTCTATTTAATCTTTTATTAAAAAAATATAAATATAGAAAATATATATATAATTCGCATTTAATTTTGAAACTATCTAACGCTGCTCGAATGACTATGTTGATACAAGTGTTTCCTAAATAAATTCTTTTACCATTTGAAATAGATTGAACTTGTTTTTTAAATAATGTAGAAATTTTTAAATAATTTTCCAATTTCAAAATCACTAAAACATTTAAAGCTAATGCGAATTTGTTAATATGATATGAAAAATGAATAGTACCGAAGTTCGAAAAAGCGAAACTCTATCGTTTTAAAAAAAAATAAGCTACAGGTTTTTAACTATTTTTTCAAATTAAGCAGCCCAACCCACAAACGTATAGACTGACCATCAAATAATTTTGTGCAGCTAGATTCGTTATTTGTCCCACTGTGCCTTGTTGGTATTTTAAGTTAAAAATAAATAAGCTTTTCAAATTTTGTAGTTTAAATGAGGTTAAATAAAATGTTAACAAAATTCCATGTTTTACAAATAAAAATAGACGTATTGACGTCGTCTTTCGTGTGAGATATCTAGAATTAAATTTGGTTTACGCATTACCGAGAACATCAATTTCTTATTGTGTTAGTAATTGATGTTCTCTTATTTTTTATATGTATATCACACTGATTCCTCTAAAGGGGGTTTTATACGTACTTTTATACGTACTTTTTTATATACATACTCTTATATACAATTGTTTTTTTGTTTTTTTTTTTTTTTTTTTTTGCAAAATAGTAGAGAAACTGACCTTAATTTTTTACAGTGGATAGATATGACCACTGCTTATCGTTTTCCAGAAAATAGTGACGATGTTTAAATTTGGAGTTGACTCTCTTTGGAGGAACCAGTGCGATATGTATACAGAACTAGTTTATTTGAGGTTTTTAATGTTATTTTTGTTTATTTATGAGTAGGGATGAGATTTTCTTGCACTAAAAAATCGAAAATATGCGCTTAAAATATGCACTAAGAATCCAAAATATGTACTAAAAAAATAAAAAATACTTAAAAAATTTCCATAAAAATCGTTTTTTTATTTTACTAAAACAAAAATACTAACAATTCTGTATATTATTATTCAAATATCTTTAAAAACTTAAATAACTAATTTAAATTAGTTTGTTTAAATAAATAAGTACCGGTTTTTTACAAGTAGAACTTTGTATTGTTCTTTAAGAACGCCAATGCATTTTGAAAAAATTTATTTTCAGATCCCACTTTGATTCCAGATCATATCAAAAAAATTTGAAATTTATTTAATTTTTTGAAATCCTTAATTTTTTTTGCAAAACGTTTCGGATTTTTTTAATTTGTCGTGCTATTCTTCCTTCTACATTGTTAATTTCACTTTTTGCAATATCAGCTAATTTGACTTGAGTATTTAGTGAACTTAATCCCTTCCAATTCACCCCTATTGTAAGTAACAACTGGAATTTTTGTTCCCATGAAATTTGCATTCCCCTCGAAGGGGAAAAAGTGAATCTCACGTAAAAAATTTTTCACGCTATCAGTTCCAGTGAATGTAAAAAAAGAAGAGAGATTAAAAAAAATAAAATCAATGAAATTTTTGTACAAAAATATACACGTTTGTATGTACATATTTTAAAGAAAAGTTAAAATAATAAAGCAAAATATTTAGTATTGGAGGGATAGTTTGATTACAACTTTTTTTTTACTTTTTCAATTTTATGCAATAAAATATTTTCCAAAATTCTGCTACCACGTCTTTCGAAAGCTTCACAAATCCGCAGGCAATCGACCTGTTGTTTTGCATTTTGTTAACCATCATATCGGTTTTGTGGAAATTTTGGCAATTTTTGGTCGTGAACATTTTTTCGCGTTATTATTTCCTTTCAATTACCTTTTTTCATTGGAGTTTTTCATAATCGCAAATATGTGAAAAGCGGAAAAATTACGAGGGAAAAATTATTCAAGATAGGTGTGATTGTTTCACCAATACTTTCGTAATTAGAAAATATAAATGCAAATTGACTTCTGATGTTATTTATATACATATAATATTTCTTTAAATTTTTTAATTGCATAATCACCAGTTTCAACAAACTCTTTAATAACTTTCTTAAATTGTTTGAAGTGTTTTGAATAGAATTCTGAAGCATCTACCCTGGCCACCAATTTGCTACTATTGGCTGCGGTGGAAGGGGAATCAAGCGATACATTTCTTTAAAAATGGCAATATTATCGAATCGGCTTCTAAATTTTCTGCAACGCGGTAAAACCCATGTGCCAAGCAATTGGCTTTTAACCGTTTGAATAAAATATTTAAAGCCCATTGGAAGTCTTAACCATGTAAGGTGCTGCATCGGTTTAAAATAGAAGCATTTTTTTGTCGAAATCATGAAAATCTTGTATTTAAAGCAGTGAAGGGCACTTTTGTAAATGTTATGTACGCGTGCATAGGAAAAAAATGCTGCTTGTGTGACGTCGATACATGTACACTATAAACTTCTTCGTGAGGACTGTGACAATGTACGTTCGGCTGTTGCTTTGTTGTCATTTCGTCAAAGTTTTTTAAATCACTTCCAGATCAGCACTTGTTGTTGAGCGTCATTCGTTTTCTGCTGCTTTCCACAGAAGCATAAGTGTGATAGTATGTGTGCTGCCCTTCACTGGTTTAAAGCAAAGCTCCAAAAGAATTTATTTGTTATTTAAAATTTTTTTAGTAAAGTTTTTTTCGCTTTGTTTAAGAATTTTTTTATGATATGAAAATTAATAAAAAAAAAATCCCTAAAAAAATATCAAAATATGCATTTTAAAACCTCAATATGCAAAAGTGTGCATTCCGAAAGATAACACTGTGCATGAAATTGACACTTTTTTTCGTGACAAGCCGGGCACATGGCGTTTTAACATAATTCGGGGACGCTGAATCCAGTGCTGCCCGCGGTTTTTTCAGATTGGCTCTGGTTTTCGAGATATACCGTTATTTCGAAAATGGAGGAGGTTGCTCAACATATATTCGCGTAACTCAAAAACGGTTTAGTTTATTGAAATTACTAAAAAAACCGAAATTCCGCAATAAAATTTCATTTCAGAAAAGTAAAACTCTTTTTCTAATATGAGTAGTCGTTATTGAAACATAATTTTTTTTTTTGAAAAAAAAATTAATTTTTTTATCAAAATTTCGAAATTTTTGTTTTTTAAAAATTCATAAAAAAATTAAAAAATGCAGCTAGGCTTCTAATTTTTTGCAGACTTATAAAAAACAAAGCTACAAACCAAACAAGCCATAAATGATTAAAATCTGTTTGCAACTTTTGATTTTATTCACAAAAGTCGACAAATTTTAATTAATTTAAAAATTTCACAAAACGCAATATTTGTATGAGAGCCCCCTAAGGGATGGTGATAAAGGGAAAGTATAATTTGAGAAAATGTTAAGAACAAAAATCTAATGGAGGCCAGTCATACATTTAATCCCACTAGGAGTGACTCCTAGGCAGTTGTGGAACCTTTTCTTCAATATATATGAAGAATATAATTTATATGGAGCATTTCACAGGATTTTTTTTAATTTTTAAATTCTTTATTCAAAATTATGTACATATATATGAAGAATGTGCCAATGCAGAAAATTTATTTTCAATTTATTTTCATTTATTTTGACGTAAAATTTTTTAAATGCGGTTTTTGTGCCATTTACAATACAAAACAAAAAAACAAATATTCATATGTATGCTATTCCAAAGAAATATGCATGCTGTAGCGTGTCATTGTGTTCGACTATGCTTACACACATAATTTCGGTGACATTACATACACACAAACCAGGCGCATGTTTTAATGTAACATGAATAAAGCACTTGTGTGTCGTGTGTTGTGAATATATCAATACAATACAATTTTATTGGTAACAGTACGATCAACACACATTCGTCCCATACGATCAACACTCTTTCTGTTGGACGATTGACTATGACATTGTATGAAATTCCCCAGCAAACCGTTACACCTTCCACAGTAAAGGAAAATGCTTGATCAGCATTTATTTAGTATAAAATTAAGAACAATTCCTATGTAAAAAGCAATTATTGTATCAAACTAAAACTGTGCGTATTAGCCGCACATGAAATAAATAAACATTTAAAATAAAACCAAAAGACTTTAATTACTTTAATTACATGGCGATCCTGCCAGCCTTGGAGTGCTTCTAAAAATAGCGAGCACCCAAGGCTAAAATTAGTTAAAGCACCAAAATATTTTTTTTTTTAATGCCGCCTGGCCAAAAGGCATAGAGGGACAAGAAGGAAGAAGGAGTGCTTAAATTGGTTAAAGCACCCTAAATTTCTGGATGGAAAAATTCCCCAAGGGGCAGGGACCCCAGCCTATAACAATAGAAGAATACCGAAAACGTACCAAGAAGCCAGAAACAAAAGAAAAAGTAACAATAACAACTACAAAGCCAAAACGAAGAGGAGGATATACGACAAAATTGAAAAGAACAAAATCAATCCTACTACGGCTGATAAATAGTTCACCACCACCATCATGGACGGAGTCGTCCAGAATGTGGAGTAAAATTCATGATATAGAGTTGTTAATAGAGCAACATACATCAAAAAAAAAGTAAATATTTTTTTTTACCAACATTAGCTTCTAAAAGACGTGCGGTCCATCTGCACTCTTAGGGCCTATAAGCGAAAATCGCTCGAGGCAAAAATTTTTTTTATTATTATAAATAATTCAATATTAAAAAAAAAAAAAAAAAAAACCAAAATATATTAAAAACCTAATTATAATTATACTTTACATCTAAATAAAAAAAAAAAAACATATGTATATAATTTAATTTCAAACTTAATATTTTAATTTCATAAGGGAATTTTTATTTTTATTTTTGAAAAAACTAAAATTTTTTTTTAAATGTGTAAAACTAGAATTTTTTTTTTATTAAATGTGTAAATCAGAAACAAAATTTGACAGGCCGAAGGCCAATGTCATCAATGAAGTAGAAGTAGTTGAGGGAAAAACAAATTTGTTAACTATAGAAATCTATCTATTAATAATAACAGTAATCATAATAATTAATTTTATAATTCGCATTTACCAAATGCACAATAGAAGACTCAAGAAAAAATATGCTAGCAGAGCAGATAATCTAGATAAAATATAATAGAGCCAATGACTTAGAAAAGTTTAGATGGAATGGAAAGATATATTGAATAAGGTTAGGTTAATTAAAGAGCACTTCGACCGTTCTTATAAGTGTTTGAATGTTGAAAGACCAACTAAGGAAGAAACCATTCAACACCACTTCCAAATCCTACTAAATAGACTTGAGGAAATAAGAATTATATTAAATGTAAACTATAATCGGTTGACACTTAGTCACAAAAGTGCAGCAGAAGGATTCTTTTTAGATTTAAAAACCAAAGTCTTAAAAATAGCCGCTTTAAAAAATATACAGATAAAACTACCTGTAACTCTACACGAAACAGTAAATTTGACAACAAACAATAAAACAGATACTAAAATGACACAAACATTGGTAGAATTCCTAAATACAGCTTCAAAGCTGATTACGGAATTTGATGGAAAATACGAAAATTTGCAGTCATTCATAGACTCCTTACAATTAGTTAATTTAATAAAGGGTATACACGAATCTTCTGCAATATCGCTAATTAAAACAAAGCTTAAGGGAAATGCTAGAAATATCATAAGTGAAGAATCTACAATAGAAGAAATTATCACTAAGCTCAAAGTAACCGTTAAAGGTGAATCAGTGCATGTTTTGTCAGCTAAACTAATGAGCATAAAACAAAACAATAAAACACCAACTGCATACTGTACCGAAATAGAAAATCTCACAAAGTCACTTGAAACGGCATATATATCTGATGGTCTATCTTGTGAACTAGCTAACAAATACGCTACACAAGTTGCAGTAAAAGCTATTACAAAAAACTGCTCCAATGATAAGGTAAAACTTATCATGGAAGCAGGCCAATTCAATGATATGAATGAAGCTGTGAGTAAATTTGTAAGCAGTTGCACTGAAGCAACAGGGCAACAGAACTCCGTATTATATTTCAGTCAAAGACCCACTTATTATCGTGGAAATAACAGAAGATTTCGTGGAAGAAACACCTATCCCCGAAATAATAACAATACTAATAATAACCACGAAAATAACAACAATAACAATTACTATAATAGAAACAGACAAAGACCTGACAATAATCGTAGAAATAGACACAACGTACGAGCAATGGACTCAAATGAAAATGGTTCGGAAAACTCCGACCATCCCCTAAGATCAGAACAGTAAATCATAAAGTGTATAACTTGAACCTCAACTTATGTTATTTCATTCAGATTAATATAGATAACAGTAACACAACAGTAAAACTACTAGTTGATACAGGTGCCGACATTTCACTCATAAAATCCAAATATTTTGATTTAACTAAAATAAATACTAACAAAATCGCAACATTAAGTGGAATAGGACAAGGTGAAATTAAATCTATAGGTAGTATATTTTTTGATTTAAAATTTAAAAATTATCTAATACCACACAATTTTCAAGTAGTAGACAATAATTTCCCAATACCAAGCGATGGAATCATTGGCATGGATTTTATTAAGAAATTTAATTGCATATTAGATTTTAATCAAGATTATGACTACCTAGTTCTACGACCATTCAATATACCACAACCTATAGAAATACCAATTACTAACAACAGCGATAACCTTATATTGCCGCCAAGATCAGAAGTAATACGTAAAGTAAATTTTATTAATTGTGATAATGAAATACTAATACCAAATCAAGAACTTGAACCAGGAGTCTTTATCGCGAACACATTGGTAAAATCTAATAAAGCATACATTCGTATTCTAAATACAAATAACACTATCACATCAGTTAATAAAAGTAAAATAAAAACCGAAAATCTCTCTGAATATGAAATAGTCGAACGAAATCCGACCAAAAATACACATAGAAAATCAGAAGTATTAAAAATTTTACAGAAAAATTTTCCAGAACAATTTAAAAATACATTAACGGAACTTTGCACATCATACAGCGATATTTTCGGTTTAGAATCAGAAATAATAACAATTAATAATTTCTATGAACAAAAGTTGAGAGTAAGAGATTCACAACCGGTGTACATTAAGAATTACCGGATACCACATACACACAAAGAGGAGATAGATGGACAGGTGAAAAAATTAATAGACGACAGAATAGTGGAACCATAAAATTCTGAGTACAACAGTCCAATTCTGCTTGTACCAAAAAAATCACTTCCAAATTCAGAAACAAAAAGATGGAGACTCGTAGTGGATTATAGACAACTAAATAAGAAATTGATAGCAGACAAATTTCCATTACCTAGAATAGATGACATTTTAGACCAACTCGGTAGAGCTAAATATTTTTCATGTCTAGATTTAATGTCCGGTTTCCACCAAATTGGACTAGAGAAAAACTCTAGAGATCTTACTTCATTTTCAACAGCAAATGGATCTTATAGGTTTACTAGATTGCCCTATGGTTTAAAAATAGCGCCCAATTCTTTTCAAAGAATGATGACACTCGCTTTTACTGGATTGCGACCAGAACAAGCCTTTCTTTACATGGATGACTTAGTTGTTTTAGGATGTTCTGAAAAGCATATGCTTTCTAATTTAACAAATGTGTTTGAATTATGTCGAAAACGCAATCTTAAGTTACATCCCGAAAAATGTTCATTTTTCATGAGAGAAGTAACATACCTAGGACATAAATGCACTGATAAAGGAATACTGCCTGACGATAGTAAATATTCGGTAATCGAAAATTATTCACAACCAAAAGATGCGGATAGTGCAAGAAGATTTGTAGCATTTTGCAACTACTATCGCAGATTTATCAAAAATTTTTCAGAGTATTCTAGACATCTAACAAGATTGTCCAAAAAGGGTGTGCAGTTCGAATGGACTAAAGATTGTGATTCAGCATTTAAATATCTTAAAAAAGCATTAATGAGTCCAACATTACTTCAATATCCAGATTTCACAAAAGAGTTTTGTATAACAACAGATGCAAGCAAACATGCTTGTGGAGCTGTACTAACTCAAGAACATGACGGAAAACATCTACCAATAGCATACGCATCCAAAATATTTACAAAAGGCGAGAGTAACAAATCAACAATTGAACAAGAATTAACCGCTATACACTGGGCCATCACACATTTTAGACCATACATTTATGGTAAACATTTTCTTGTCCGCACTGATCACAGACCTCTGTCATACCTCTTTTCCATGAAAAATCCAAGCTCAAAACTAACTAGAATGAGACTAGACTTGGAAGAATATGATTTCACTGTAGAATATCTTAGGGGAAAATATAATTATGTGGCCGACGCTTTGTCGCGCATTACAATAAATGATTTAAAAGAAATAAATAATAAAAACAACAATGTATACAAAGTAACAACTCGAGCAATGACAAACAATGCACTTAAAAATAAATATCCAATTACACCAACTAAACGGCATTTAAATAATGAAAATGAGAAGCCCAATGTATTCTGACGTCAGAAAATTTTGTAAGCTAAAGATTACCCCACAAAAAGTTTATATTAAACGTGGCAAATCTATAATAGCATGTATAAATATAGATGAATTGTTTACTAATGGGAAATTTGACTTAGGACAATTTTTCCCTAGGCTCGAAGAAGTGGCCGGTAAATTAAATATTCATAAAGTACAAGTGGCACCCAGTGAGAAAATTTTCGAATTTATCTCTGTTAATGAATTTAAAGAAATGGGCAATAAATTATTAAAATTATTAAAAGTAGCGATACTTAATGAGGTGATCCACGTAACAAATGCCAAATTAATAACAGAGATAATGAAACGATACCACGATGACCCCGCAGAGGGAGGACATTCCGGTGTTTCAAGAACTCTAAATAAAATAAAAAGATACTACTATTGGAAAAATATGACTCGAGATATAACAAAATACGTTAAAAAGTGTCAAAAATGCCAAACGGCTAAAATAACAAAACATACAAAAATACCACTGACATTGACAAATACACCAAATAAACCTTTTGATACGGTAATTGTGGATACTATAGGTCCACTACCAAAATCATATTTCGGAAATGAATATGCCGTCACCATAATATGTGACATGACAAAATATCTTGTAACGGTACCTATACAAGATAAAAGCGCAAAATCCATTGCGAAAGCAATATTTGAAAATTTTATCCTTACCTATGGTCCAATGAAGACGTTCATTTCGGACATGGGTACAGAATACAAAAACTCAATACTAACTGAATTGTGTAACCTTTTGAATATTGAAAAAATAACATCAACAGCTTACCATCACCAGACTCTAGGAACTGTGGAAAGAAGTCACAGAACTTTTAACGAATATGTTAGATCATACATATCCGTTGACAAAACCGATTGGGATGAATGGCTTAAGTATTTCACGTACTGTTTTAACACCACGCCATCTTCCGTTCATGACTATTGTCCTTATGAGTTAGTTTTTGGTAGACTTCCAAATGGGTTTCAACAGTTCAATAGTATTCAAGAAATAACACCATTATATAATATAGAAAATTATGCTAAGGAAGTTAAATTTAGGTTAGAAATAGCACATAAAAGAGCGCGCGCTATGATAGATAGGTCTAAACTTAAACAAAAATTAAATTATGATAGGTCATTATTAGAAGTAGATTTCAGAATAGGAGACTTAGTTTTAATTAAAAATGAAGTAGGGCACAAATTAGATGATAGGTATAAGGGCCCTTATGAAATTAAAAATATAGACTTAAGAAATAATGTAACCATAGTTGATAAGAAAAATAATAAAGAACAAATAGTACATAAGAATAGACTTAAGGCTTACCATAATAAATAAAATATTAAGCAAAATTCAATAAAATATAATAAATATTATTAGCATTTCAATAACAGAACTGTTTAAGTATAATCCATAATTGTAAAAGAATGTCCATAAAACTGTCAGTTATATGAACATTCTTCCGTAAAAGGGAGGTGTAGCGTGTCATTGTGTTCGACTATGCTTACACACATAATTTCGGTGACATTACATACACACAAACCAGGCGCATGTTTTAATGTAACATGAATAAAGCACTTGTGTGTCGTGTGTTGTGAATATATCAATACAATACAATTTTATTGGTAACAGTACGATCAACACACATTCGTCCCATACGATCAACACTCTTTCTGTTGGACGATTGACTATGACATTGTATGAAATTCCCCAGCAAACCGTTACACCTTCCACAGTAAAGGAAAATGCTTGATCAGCATTTATTTAGTATAAAATTAAGAACAATTCCTATGTAAAAAGCAATTATTGTATCAAACTAAAACTGTGCGTATTAGCCGCACATGAAATAAATAAACATTTAAAATAAAACCAAAAGACTTTAATTACTTTAATTACAATGCATTATTACCACACTTTCACTTTGCGGTAGGAATTTTGGAAAATCCACAGTTGCCGATTAAAAAATTCTTAGAATTAGGAAATAAAGTCATAAATGCTTACATCTTTGTATTTTATTGTGCTTACAAAACCACACAAAACGGTATTTTATTGTGCAGTCGAAACCGCGCTAATCGGTCTTGTAAAAAACTTAAATAACATATTCTATTGTTATACCTGGAACAGGTAGAAATATTAATCGTTCTGGCTTTGTTTTTTTTTTACAAAACATGGTCATGAAGGTTTCGACAGGTACTTTGATTGAAACAATTACAGTATAAATAAGAGTTCCTCAACCCCTTCACTGTCATATGGAAAGTGCTTGCGAAAGTGATTAGTGAAGTTTAAAGCCTTTGACAGTCTTGTATCTAATCAGTTATATTGAAATATCTAAGATGGAGGCGTGTAAAAAGTTTAATTACTTTTGTTATGTGTGTGGGAAATATAAAAATATGCCAAGTCGCCGTAAAATCAGTAATGAAACAAGTACCTTGTATGAATCATATTTTTTTTAAAGTGTTATATATGGTAAGAGTTGGACCCATCAATAGTGTGTACACACTGCATTTACCAATTAAACAAGTGGGGAAAAAATGGAGACGCCATGCCATTTGGTGTTCCAATGATTTGGAGAGATCCCATAGTTCATGTTGAAGATGAGTGTTATGCGTGCATAAATTATACAGCGGGTATGAACAGAAGAAAAATGACTTATATATCTTATACTGCAACAACATATGCTCGATTACCGCTGCCACATTCTGATGAAATTCCTGTTCCGGATAGCCAAATACCAACAGAACATATTCCCTCAATAATTCATTCTGTTGAAGCGGGTGGGCCAGCTACAATGTATGAACCGTCATGCATCACGGTTCCATGCAGTGACAATGAAATCACGCAAGATCGTCTGGATCAACGATCATCACGCTATGCCCCCAGTGGCCGAGCACTTTTCGTGAATTTCACACACACAACACGAAGGTTAACGAAACGACAAAAAACAAAAACAAAACACATAGTTACTGTCTCAAAAGAGTAAATTTATTTTGCTCTCTTTTCTAGAATTGGTGTTTTTCAATGCACACAACAGCGCTGCCAGAAGTAAGATTTTACCTTATTTTTTAAGATTTTTTAACCGAAAAAAGATTTTAAGATTTTTTCCCCAAAAACAAGATTTTTTGTTTTGTCTACACGAAGGTCAGGTTCAATTAAAAAAACCCTTCTTTGTTCACATTTGAAAATTTAAAACTTAATAATGCATATTTGCGGTTTACTGAAACAAAAATATCTTAAAAAGCAACCTTTTTATTTTGCAAAAACAGAAAATATTGCAAGTCAGACTAAGGTTCGCAAAAATTAAATAATAGCAAAAACATTTAATGGAAAAATGTTTAATCCGAAAAGGTAATTTTAAGTGCATCGAAATACCTTTAAAAAATCATCTTATCAGGGGTGTCATGGAAATCGAAAACGTAAAACGAAAGAACTTGGCAGTTCTTTTTATTAAACTTTTAATCTAATTTTTACAATTTTTGTTAAAAAATTCTGTTTAATAGAGCATTATTTGTATAATAATTGTCATCAAATTTTTTTATTACAGAAATTTTTTTGAAAAACGACTCTTAAAATTCTTTCGTTTTACGTTTTCGATTTCCATGACACCCCTGTTTATCTAGATTTATATAAATAAACTTTTTAAAATGTTTAGATTTTAGAGGTATTTTTACGAAAAATTCCGCTAAATTGAATATTTAGCAGTTTCTCGCGGTTTGAAGTCCGGTTTGGCAGGAAATCTTCAAAAAAAGTTGGCAACAGTGGAAATACATATTGATATGTTTTAAAGTTGATTTAAATAAAAAAAGCACATTTTTCCAAAAATAAGATTTTTTTTCCAAAATAAGATTTTTTTTTGGTAAAATTAAGATTTTTTGCTGAAAATTTCTGGCAGCCCTGGCACACAATATGAACTCACCACTACATACACATTTTTAACTGTCTCTCTTTGTGGTGACCGCTGGTCTGGATATAATGGTACGGCGTCTAAAATTATCTCAAAGACAGAGCATTCTCTTAACAAAAGAGCTAAAACGAGCTAATATTTTAGCACCAGGTGTACATATATACGGGGCTATCAATCGCCATAGACGATTTACGACTTTTTTAAATCAAATGAGAATAATTCTATCGCGTATTGTACTGACATCCGTGGCTTGGTTTTAACAATGCAAAATGAATATAATCCTGGAGATTGGCGCTTATTCATTGATTCTTCCAAAAGTAGCTTAAAAGCAGTTTTGCTACATGCCACTAATTTAAAAAGTGCACTAAGCACAAATACTAAAGAGACATACGCATCAATGAAAAAAATAATACAGTTAATTAAATATAAAGACCACAAGTGAAAAATATGCGCAGATTTAAAAGTGGTAGCTCTTTTAAGAGGCATGCAATTGGGCTATACTAAAAATATGTGCTTCATGTGCTTATGGAATACGCGTTTCGATGGCGACCAGTACAATACACGGGATTGGGCTTTACGTGTGGAAAGCAGATTGAATAGAGATAATGTTATTGAATTACCACTTGTGCCGATGGAAAAGATTTTGCTCCCTCCACTCCACATCAAACTGGGTATTGTAAAAAATTTTATAAAAGCATTGAGCCCAGATGGTGTTGCTTTTACCGAATTGCGCCGAATTTTTCCACGATTAAGCGGCATGAAAGTAAAAGAAGGTATAAACTGTAACTACTTTGTTAAATTAGATTTATATTTCATAACATAATGTTTTTATTTTAATGGAATTCTTAATGGACCGGACATTCGTCGTCTTATGAAGGACCATCAATTTGAGGTTGCATTGAATGATATCGAGCTATTGGCCTGGAATTGTGTGAAATCAGTAATAGAAAATGTATTAGGAAATCATCGGCCTGAAAACTGGAGAATTTTAATCAAAAATATGCTAACCGCATTTAAAAACTTAAACGTTAGAATGTCATTGAAAATACATTTTTTGCATTACCATGCCGAAAAATTTAATGAACAATCACCAGCCGAGTCTGATGAACATGGCGAGAGATTTCACCAAGTAACAGCCGGGCTCGAACACTGGTATAGCGGCAAACAACTTGATTCGCTATTAGGGGATATTTGTTGGAATCTGCAGGAGGAAGAAGAATAAATTTCTAAATAAAAACTTTAACTTTAACTAATTAACAACAAAAATAAATGTTTTAAAATTTTTAAGTTTGGTTAATTTAAAAAATAAAAAAATTTCATCTATTATGAAAAAATTCAAAGTTGTAGACAGACTTTAATCACTTATAGCTTATTTTATTTGGAACTTTGTTTTTTATATGCGTAGAACCCTAGCCTTAAATTTGGCCCCTGCAGCGCCTAGGATGCCCCTAGATGGGTCAAATGTATGACCAACCCCACTTTATTTTTCATCTCAATCATTTATTTCTAACATACCCACCCGCTATCTCCATTCCTTAAGGGGGCTTCTATACAAATATTGTGTTTTATGAAATTCTTAAATTAATTAAAATTTGTCGACGAAGTTGCAAACAGATTTTAATCATTTATGGCTTGTTTTGTTTGTAGCTTCGTTTTTTATAAGTCTGCAAAAAATTAGAAGCCTAGCTGCATTTTTTAATTTTGTATGAATTTTTAAAAAACAAAAATTTCGAAATTTTGATAAAAAAATTATTTTTTTTTTTCAAAAAAAAAATTATGTTTCAATAACGACTACTCATATTAGAAAAAGATTTTTACTTTTCTGAAATGAAATTTTATTGCGGAATTTCGGTTTTTTTAGTAATTTCAATAAACTAAACCGTTTTTGAGTTACGCGAATATATGTTGAGCAACCTCCTCCATTTTCGAAATAACGGTATATCTCGAAAACCAGAGCCAATCTGAAAAAACCGCGGCCACCACTGGATTCAGCGTCCCCGAATTATGTTAAAACGCCATGTGCCCGGCTTGTCGGTTTTTTCAACTAGCATAGTGTAATTGATCGACATCGTTTCTAGACTATCGACAAAAAACATGCATTTGCATGGAAATCGCATCCCTATTTATGAGTAATATATATATAAATAAAGCATAGGGCCTCAACAAAATCCTTCCATCTCGATCTGTTAATAGCGATTTTTTTTACTTCGTTCCAGCTAGTTTGCATATTTGACGCTTCGGTTACAAATTTTCTTCGCCATGCATGAGCTGGTCGACCTCTTCTACGGCTGCCTCGAGGATTCCACTCGATATATGTATGTCCTGGCAATATCTGTGACCAGTTTTCGTATGCTGTGACCAATCCAGTTCCATTCTCGCCTTTGTATTTCAATTGTTATGGGGGATTAGTTCGTTTGATGCCATAGTCTGCTGTTTAATATGTATTGTGGCCAAAAGACTCGTTGAAACCGCCGGGGGGGGGGGGCATTTCACGTTTCGCACCCGTTTAATAATATAGATCTGACATTTGAGATGAAGATTTTTAATTTAACACGGCGAGAGAGACTTATTAATTTGGCCTAGGCTTGAGTTATTAAGTTGGCCTACACAGAAAAAATTATTTTTCCAATTCAAACAAAAAATTAGTAGAATCAAAACATTTTTTGTCTGAAATCGGTCCTACAAACAAATTCGCATATTCAAACAATTTATTTGCATTTCGTTTATTGAAAAAAAACACTGATTTTTTCAAACAAATATTTTACTGAATCAAACAAAAAGTTTACTGAAATTCACATAAATTTCTAACAAATAATTTTGCTGAATCAAACATAAAAATTTTTGCACAAGCAATGACGCGCACACAAGCAATCACTCTAGGAGAAGATGAAGGCAGAGCAGAGCGGTGGCTGGCTTTGAGACATATTTTTTTGTTGGAATAATTTTTGAACTAAGTCTTGTTTAAGGCTAGATTACACTATCTCACAAGTCTTACGTATTCCATAATACTTTGTGAGATAGAAATCTAATGAGTTTTTTTGCGACTATCAAAAAATCTAATTTAACATGACAGTTTGTGTTCACATCATCACACAAAGTATAAACACTCACACATGAAATAAAATGCAACCCTGATCCAATGAAAAGTATTATTATAATACCTGTCATTTTCGTGACACATTGCATTCACACTATCACACTTTGTCATATTACTTGAGTTTTTGACATTTATTAATACAAAGTATAATAGTGTTATCTAGCCTTTATACACACAGTGTTTTTCTTCTTCGCTCACTGTTGCTGTTTCCTTTCCTTGGGAGCAGACCGACTCGACATGTTTTTCGTCATCATTTTATATTTGTATTTGATGTAGGTATTTTACTAAACAGTTTTAAAAAATTAAATACGGGATTTTGTTTTTCATTCTTTTTTAAACAACTTTGAAACCAACAAAAAATTTATTTTGTTAATTAAAATGTTGTTGTTGTTTCTGTTGTTTAAAAAGAGTGAAACGTTTTTTCTTTTACCTGTTATTGTTTTTGTTTTTCTTTTACTACAAACCTCGCCACGCTATTTTATCATCTTTCTTATTGTTGTCCTTTTTTAAAGCGTCCAAAAATAGACTGTATGTGTTTTTTGTTTTTGTTCTTATCTATATATATAAAAAGAAGTGTACACTTTGATGTCACCACTAACTGCGAAAACGGGTCGACCCATTTCAACCAAAATTTAAGGGTAGGTTGGGGATAGTCTGTAGATGGTTTATGTGAAGCTTGCATGAAATCTGCCCAGTGGTTCCGAAGATATGGCATTTAGATTTCCCTATATACTCCCATACAAATATCAACAAAATGCCCCCCATTTTCGAATTACATTTGAAACGGCTTGACCGTTTTTTATGATTTTAATTGGGTAGGTATTGGAATAGGTCGTTAAGTATATTTCATATCGCTAGAGGGCGTAAAATAGGGCAAGGGGGTAAAATATCCCCCTTAATACATCTTCTTCACTAATCAACCGGTTTTCTTAAAACATACAGGCACTGACACATCTGAAAGGAAATAGGTGAAAGGGCAAGAGGGGCAAAAGCTACCCCTCTCTATGTCTTCTTAACTAATTAATCGATTTTCTTGAAATTTTGACGGCAAATAGTGTAACATCTATAGCCTATACTTTTTATTAGCTAGGGAGTGAAATAGGGCAAGAAGGGTAAAAGCTTCCCTTCCCCAATCTTCTAAACTAATCAACCGGTTTTCTTAAAATTTGGCATGCAAAAACTATTACATCTGAAAGAAAATATCGAATAGGCGGTGAAATAGGGCAAGAGGGTAAAAGCTCCCCCACCCTATATTTTCTTAATAATCAACCGATTTTTTTGAAATTTCGCCGGTAAATAGTGTTACAGCTGGAAAGAACTATATTTTTTTTACTTAGGGCGTGAAATAAGGCAAGAGGGGTACAAGCTCTCCCTCCTTATATCCTATTAACTAAAGGCTATAAATTTTAACATTTACGGCGTAAAAAAAGAAAAAAAGGGTAAAAGCACCCCTTCTATACAGTGCAATCTCCCTTAACGGACACTTCCCATAAGCGGACACCCCCATTAAACGGACATTGTTGCTAGGTCCCGGCAGCGCTCCATAAGAAAAGCATTGCAGTCGCTTTCCCTTGAACGGACGCTTCTCATGAGCGGACGCGGACATCCGCTAGATAAAAAAAATTCTCTTGGACGGACACTTAGCTTATTTTTTCCCCGAATTTTTCATGTCATAATTTACAAATAAGCCTGCCAAGACTCTTTTAATTTGTTCGCTTTAACAACAGGGCACGGTTTATCATATTTACTACATCACATAACATAGTTAAATGTGGGTATGTTAAATACATATTTGCTCTCTTACATAATGTTTTCAAGTTAACGTTTTTTCTACGATTTACGCTTCTGCTTCGGAGAGTTGACAATTGTTCATTGTTCATTCGTTTGTATACATTAGTACGGTAATACTTTTAAAATGGATAAAAAGAGGTCTGTATTAACTATTAAGCAAAAAATAGATGTGATTGAAGTGTACAACAAAGAAAAATTAAGGCCCCTATTATGGTTTACAACTCAACTCAGTTGAGTTGTTATTAAGACAACTGGTTGTGATCAGTTGTAATTTTTGTTATGTTTTTGTTCACCGCAAAATAGCAAAGTTGTAAACCATAATACAAAAATTAAAAAATTACAACTCAACTGAGTTGAGTTGTAAACCGTAATAGGGGCCTAAGCGTGAGAAATTTATCGAAGTATGTATTCATAAAACATTTTAAACCTTTATTACATATAGAACTACATTTAATGATTTTTTGTTATTAAACCCAATTGAATTGTTTATTTTTTTTAATAAAAGTATGTATCTTTAAATAAAAACAAACAATATAAGCAGGGCTGTGGAGTCGGAGTCGGAGTTGAGGAGTCGGAGTTGAGGTTTTTGTACCGGAGTCGGAGTCGGAGTCGAAGTACCCACAAAAACTAGCGACTCCGACTCCGACTTTTTTGCATTACAATTTTTCTAATATTTTTTAAAATAAAAAATTTTAATGACCAATTTCTCCAATTCTTTTTAAATATCAATTCATATTTAAATATAATTTTTCTAATAATTTTATTTTTATTTGACATAAAAAAAAACAAATTTTAAACATAAATTGATATTTAGATAAATTAGTGGAATTGGCCATAAGAGGGCCTGCTTTTTGAAATTGTGAAGTCTGAAAATAAGGACCAGTATACTTTTCATATGAGTAGGTGAGTTTCAAAAATTAAAAAATTGAGATAACATCTTATTTTGACAATTTATAAGAATAGTTATATAGATTGTATCGAAGCATGTCCTTTTCTATGTTTTAATGTGACCTCAAATTTCTGTAACAAAAACCAGCGGGTTCACTATTTGAATTTCGCCAAGATATCGTTAATGAAATAGAGCCGAATTAAGGAATTTAAAAATTAAATTTGTAAAGATGTTGTTTTTATTTATCGTATATTAACAAATATTTTTGTAGCCATGTTCATGAATATGACTTGAAATCAGCTGTAGCTCCTGTGGTGAAAGCATTAAGTGAACTACATTTTTAGTTCCAACCTTAAAGGTGAATTAAAATAGAATAAAAGGAAAAGGAACTCGGAAAAATACATGACATTGTTCCAGATATAATTCCCATCAATGTGGGAAAAATGATAAAGACTTGCAATTTCAAATTTCGGTCTTGGACAATAATAATATTGAATTAGGAACGGAAAAATGCAATGGCGAGTACACTGAAGAAAAAGATTTAAATTTAGCAGTTTAAAAATTCACATTTTTTTTAACCCTGCAGGTGGGAGATAAACTACATCAAGCCACATTTTGAAAACTTTACAGCAGACCGCGCAAACATGTTGATAATCGCAAATGATGTTTATGTTATAAAAATGTGCATTTGTACGAATATTTTATATGATCCTAACATATTTTTTTATGTCGATGATATACTTAAAAAATTATGTCCTAAAAGGTTCGTTACCTTCTATGGTATTGTTCCATGCCTTGAGACAAACAGCACCAAGTCCAACAACAAAAGGGGTACTATTTCCCAAAAATAATAGAAGGCTAACAACATTTTTTTACGTTACATTTCTCTTCAAAATGTGTTATATAAATTGTAGAACTAACATCTGAAGGCGCATATGCATGTTTTAATAAACTTTATAAAATTTTCCTGAGAATGATTTGACTTAATAAATAAAATGTATATTAAAAACAAAAGACCTCACTTCACAATTTGCAAAAAAGGACTGTCCTTTGCCTCTATTAATATTGTGGTAAACAACACTAAGTACAATTGATGCCTTTAACGTCTAAGCCAATTGGACTTGCTGTTGTTTTCAACTTTTCTATCTCGAAAGCTACATTAGATAGGACTTATGGAAATTCACACATCTATAAATTCCAACAGTATAAAAAACGTTATATGAAAAAGATGTGAATTGGTGTAGTTTATTTCTCCCCTACAGAACTATTTTTACATTTTTTAGCACTGTTTGCATAATTTTAATAAATTAATATAACCTTTAAAATATACTAAAATTCAATGATCCCATACAGATTGAAGCAAAACTCGTTTCTTTCGAAAGTTCGTAACAAAACTCGTTCGTTCTAAAATTAAATCTATTATTTTTTTATATTTCAGTTGGTTTAAATTTCTTAACTGTTAAGTTATAAGTCAAGAATGTCATAACACTTTAGAATTGAAAAAAGGTTCAACTCATTAGGTCTATTTAATCGGGCACTATATGTTTTTTGCATTTTTTCCAAAATCCAAATAAAATATTTTGCAGCTTTCCTACTCATATGTTAGTAACTAGTATGTTAAAGCTCAATGCGCGGCACGTTAGAATTAAAATATCGATTTGAAATTTTTACAGAATCATTTTCTTGCTATATTTAACCATTTAACAGGTACTAAATTAAAAAAGAGTTTAAAGTCAAAAAAAAAAGTAGGAGTCGGAGTCGGAGTCGTGCTTAAAAAATTTCACCAAAAGGAGTCGGAGTTATAACTTTTTCTTAACGACTCCACAGCCCTGAATATAAGGCAAAGTTTTGTTGATTTGAATTTGTAGTTTTCTCTTGGCCGGACATCCCCCTTGTGCGGACACATTTCAACGGTCCCTTCGGTGTCCGCTCATGGGAGATTCCACTGTACCTACTTAATTAATTAACCGATTCTTTTGAAAAGTTAATGTATTTTTTTTTTTTTTTTAATTATTCTCCGGTTATTCTACTTCGGCTATGCAGTGGTACACGATTGGTCGTTGAAAAAATTTATGAAAAACGTTATCGAAGCTACCATTTTGAATGGTAAATTCCGAGACGAAAATGTTTTGCTGCCACGAACTCCGATGATTGCCACAGATATCCCAATTGAATTCAAACGCTTTGTCTGAATTTACACGTTTCATCTTTTGATGCTCAACTTCTTTTCAATTCCCACTTAAAGATGCCAATATAATCACACGCAGCAACGGGTTTAAACTTTTTACCCTTCAAAACAACAATAATTTTAATAACAGCAAATCAAAGAGAAAAAGAAAAGAAAAAATTACACGCAGCCATCGTTGTGCATATACCAACGAATAAAAACACAAAGCGTACTGACCGAGTACAGGCATCTCCGTACTAACCCCCTTTCTTCTTTCTTCCCTCACCTAAAAACATAAAAGTTGAGCATCAAAAGATGAAACGTGTGAAAGCAGACTTTTAATTTTCTAATAGATTAGCATTTGCAATGACAATCAATAAGTTTGCGGCTTAGATTTGGGCACACCATGTTTTTCACACTGACAATTATACGTGGCATGTTCTCGAATCGGCAAGCCATCGAGCTTATTTGTGTTGGCTAAAGAAGGACTGACAAAAAATATCGTACACGCATTTGCTCTTCGTAGTGAAATTTGATTATCTCTGTTTGATTTTCATACTTCACTTACATCACTTACAACACTTTTTTATGTTAAACTTTTGAATATGTAACGAACAGAAATAAAGAAATAAATAGCTTTTTTTCATCGCCGATCATGGTATAAATGCTTTATTACTCTTTCTTTCGCTAAAAATAAATTATATGGCAAAACAACATTTGCCGGGACAGCTAGTATTTCAAATAAAATCAAATCAAAAATGTAAAAAAACGACAACATTAAAGAGCGTTAAATAATTGACATCGCTACCACGTGAGATAACACGGCCATTAATTTTTGGTGGCGCAAAAGAGCCATTGTTTCTTTAGCTGTGTGGCAAGTGGCACCGTCCTGTTAAAACCACATACCGTCCACATCCATATCTTCCGATTCGGGCCATTAAAAGTTCGATATCATTTCACGATAGCGAACACCATTCAGAGTAACTGCCTGAACGGCCTCATTTTGGAAAAAATACGGCCCGATGATGCCGCCAGCCCATAAACCGCACCAAACAGTCACTCTTTGTGGGTGCATTAGTTTTTCGACAATCACTCTTGGATTATCATTCGACCAAATGCGGCAATTCTGCTTATTGACGAATCCACTGAGGTGAAAATGTGCCTCATCACTGATGATGATTTTCTTCGATCATCCACTGTTGCCATTTCTTGCCACCATTCTGACCATTGACGACGTTTGGAATGGTCAAGAGGCTTTAGTTCTTGAGGCAATTGCACCTTGTAAGCGTGTAAATGCAAGTCTATACGCATAATGCTCATCAGCGACGAGCGTGAGAGGTGCAATTGTTGGGCACGACGACGATTCGAGATGGACGGCTCTTCTGCCCAGTGTTGCCAATTTAGCCATTTAGTGGCTAGATTTAGCCATTTTTCACCCTGTTTAGCCATTAAAAAATGACTTTAGCCATTAGCCATTTTTTTAGCCATTTTTCAAATTGTTTAGCCATAAAATTTTATTTGCCGTTTTACTTTTAAAAGAATAATTTTTATTTTATTTTAAAAATTTATAAAAGTAAAATAAACATTATAAACAGTTAGAACGCCTTTAATTTAAATCACAACTTTTACAAATGCTGAAAATCGCTATAAACGAGGATGAAACATCTTTCAAAGTAAAGTAACAGTATTCCAATATTTAATTTATAAAATGGATCAACACAAACATCGGTGTTTCTTTCTGGTTGCAAGTATTCCAATAAAGAGATACAGTCGGCAACAAAATTTTTTTTAGAAATTTCTAAATTGACTATAAAGTTGCTCTCACTTCCATGGTCTAATGCTGAAGTAGAGAGGGTATTTAGCCAAGTTAACATCTTAAAAGTAATTTTAGAAATAGGTTACATTTAGCAACCGTTAATTCGATTTTTTTAATTAGGTACATATTTTTACCGTAACAATAAACTATTTTTACCAACACCACAATAGTGGAGAGGGTACTATGCGTTTGTGCTGATGTTTGTAACACCTTAAAATATTAATACTTAGCCAACTCAGAATCACTTTCTGAGTCGAATTAACGATGATTTTCCGGCTGGCTGGCTGTTCATGTACACCTTGTGCGCAATGTAACGGTCGGAAATTTGCAGATAATTTAATAAAATTTGGTACATGTGGTGTAGGGTATCATCTAGTCGGTGTTGACCGACTATACTTTTTTAATTGTAGATCTGGACTCAAAAGGTTGGGTTACTGTTGTAGTGGTTATGATTTTCCCTCAAATTATTTAAAACTAATAGGCACGAGTGATTCCTATGAGATGAAAAATAACGACATCGAATTTATCGATGATTTAATTTTTAAAATATATATCAAAATATTAATTTACGTTTATTCTTATTTAAGAAATTGATCTTGACTTACAATTTCATCGTAAACAAATTTAAATGAATTATTTTTGTTTTGTTATTGAATTTTAATGTGTTTTTATTTAAAAAAGTTTTTAGCCATTTTTTAGCCCATTTTTAGCCATTTTTTAGCCATTTTTTTCCGTAAATTTAGCCATTTTTGGTGATCAAGTTTTGGCAACACTGCTTCTGCCACACTATCGCGAACAGCAGCAATATTTTCTGCAGTACACTGAAAGAATTTTCTTCAGAATACCAATGAATTTTGGCATTTAATCCAATGAAAAATTGCATTAAAAAGGAACCTATGCAGCGCTTCGTTGGATCAATGAAACATTGGATAAATACTTTCAAAAAAGTAAAAAACATTTTTTTAAATTTTTTTTTATTTTATTTAACTTTTTTTATTTTTTTATTTAATTAAATTTTTTTTTATTTAATAATTCCCTAAACTAATACCGCGAAGCTTTACGCTTGTCTGCAGGAAGCAGAGTCTCTGGCGGGAATCGATCCCGCAACCTCGGCGCTGATAGACTAGCTCACTATCAGCTAGCCAACCGGGGCAGTGTAGTTTTTGATTAAAAAACCCATGTTTTTTGCCATTATTCAATTAAGAGCGTAAATATGAGATTAAATTGACCATAACAACAATAACAACGTTTATTTTTTTTTTGCTAACGCATAATAAAAATAAAGGCCATGTCAGATAAAACTTCATCGCTTTGCGTGACACTTCTGACTTTGACAGAAAAGCGTAACGCAAAAGGTGTATGTCACAATAAAAACTTTGACAACACTCACACATTGTGTGTTAAAAAGAAAATAAATTAAAAAAATTATACTAGCATATTGTCAAAGCGCACAAAAAGATGAGAGTTGCCCAACTTTTCGCTTCGCTTTGCGTTTAAAGTTCTTTATGTGACATGTTTCGTATAAGTATGAATATTTCATCTTAGATATCAAAGCGAATCTCTAACGCAACGCGTAGCAAAAGTTTTATCTGACATGGCCTTAAGACAAAGATGCCCAGTAGTGGCTGATATCAGCAAATTAAACTCACATGCAGGGCTGCCAGATAAATTTGTGACAAAATCGTCAATTTCCTAAGAAAAAGTAAAAAAATCGTCTTTCTCGTTTTGAAATATCGTCAAAAAATCGGACAACTCAAAATTTTGTTTTTTTTTAACAATTTTTGTTCGATTTTTACCCAGCTAGAATTTAAAATCGTGGAATAGCTACTGCAAGTCTCATGAAGAGCGCATTTTTAAATTGTAGAAGATTCCTCACACAGAAGAAACTGTAACACAAGCTGATTCCTCTGAGAGATTCTTCCATAAAACAGCGAAAGACGCTTACTTTAATAATTATTGGAAAAGTCTGAGATGTGGGTGAAGATTATCTAACGAGTCTTACAAAAAGCATGTCAAAAATCGTATAATACTCATGTAGATATTATCTTGCAACTCGTGATATGCTGAAAATATGATTAATACACAGAGCCGCAAAAGGTTCATTCGATGATGGTTTGACAAAAGATAAACAAAGTTTAACTTCGTCGTTTTGCACTCTGGAAATAACCATTTAAAGATTTTCTGAATACTTGCATGTTAAACATTCCAAGATTAAAAAACGAAAGTGCCAGAAAATGTATAAAAAGTAATGATAAAAAGGAATTTTTTTATTGTTTCTCGTCAGATCATTATCAGAAGACCGCTCCACGAGTGGCTGAGTTATTAGCAAATGACCACAATTGCTTTTAATTTTGACCCATAAATTTCTAATTTTTACCTACGTATAAGCCTAAACTTTTTGATGTCTTCTTATAATTTTAGTAGAATATTGATAGTGAAAATTAACAAAATCGGTTCATAAGTGACCTTTTTTTTTCTTTATAAGGAGTATTATATCTAAAAAAAAGAGCCAGTTGATCCTTTATTTCACTTGGTACTCATTCTCGAATTTAAGGTTTTGGTACGATTTGTAATACAGTTGTAAAGGGTGTATATGATTCGATGCAGACGTATATTGCACTTTACCTTGTTGTTTTATTTAAATTGGCTCGACTCAAAATATCCTCTACATTGGCAGAAAGCTGCGGTAACGGTTTAATGTTTTGATCCCATTAAGAAATGCATTAAAAAATCACGCCCATCGTGAATAAAATTGTAAAGCAAAAGCATAATGCAAAAATTTAACAGTTTTTTTCCTATGAAATTTTGCCTTTCCCTATAAATTTTTTAGAGAAAAGAAAACTTAAAAATTTAAGCTGTCTTGTTTACAAATTTTTTTTGTGCGGCTTATATCTTAACATAGGTATTAAAACATTTATGAAAGCTGTGTAACATTCAATGTATAATTTAATGTGGAAAACTACTTAGTAATTACAACCCCTGAAGATGTCAACAAATAATTGACGAAACGTTGGGAGAAACATGTAAAAAAGGTTTTTTATTTACATTAATACATTAGGCCCAATTAGCTTAACGAAAACTAATATATAATATCTAAACAACTTGGCCAAAAAAATAACAAACATACTTTATTTAAAATTTTCTTTTTTTGGTGACTGAAAAAAATCGTCACTTTTTAGGAAAAAATCAGCAAATCGGCACTTTGCTAAACTCGAAACAAAAAATCGTCAAAATGACGATAAATCGTCAAATCTGGCAGCCCTGCTCACATGTATACTTACGCTCTTTTGTTTGATCGTCAATCAACCAATAGGAAATCAGCATGTTGAGTGGGAGAGACAAACTACACTTGCAGAACTTCTGTGTCTTATTTTACATTTTAATAGTCATCGACACTGCTGTCAGTGAACACATAAATGAAATGAAATTATTGCGATATATTGACAACAATATTGACAACACCCGCCAGACATGTGCTTTCGTCGCAATCTCGTTGACGACTAAATAAAATGAATAGCAAATTGTTTTCTTCCAGTGTTATTTCGTCACTCTCACCAATACTACTACCTTGGGCATCTTTGCCTTAAGACCACATAAAGAGAGAACAAGCTTTTTCGTATACATCATTTGGTTGGCAACAGTTTAAAATAAGGGTGTGTTTTTTAAAAGGAGAACATTTGTCTGTTCATTACTTATTACATACTATATGTAGGTATGTACATTAGGGGTATAACCAATTTTTTTGGCATAGTACCATGAAGTCAACCATGTCCTAGTAGCCACAAAAATTATAATCGTTTCTAATTTTTCTCAAAAAAGTTCACGCACCAATTGGTTTTTCTAACCAATGCAATATTGAAAATTCATAATTTTTATTTTTTTTTTATCAAAAATTAATTTAAATTTTTGGGAATACAAAATTTTAATTACAAAAGATTTTGTTATTCGTGCTTAATTCCTAGTTAACCTTTTTTATTGTTGATGGGATAAGCTATTCCTATGCGCATTTCACTGGTTGCTTAGGCCAGATCATCAGGAAACTTCATCCATAAAGATTTTAGAAAAACTAAAGATATTAAACCAAATAAAACTGTTAGGAATAGCTTATCCCATCAACAATAAAAAAGGTTAAAGAAACGTTTTAGTTTGCGAAAAAATCTCTTACCATCTCTTAAAATTAATGTAGTTTCATACTTGAGCTAATTTTTGTTTTAAATAAACATATTATTAATTTTTCTTAACCAAAAATAAAATTAAAAATTTTCAAAACTTTACCGCAGTTGGTGCGTGAACTTTTTTGATCTTAGCTAAAAAATAAATATATGTTTCCTTATAGTTTTTTATGCTCTATCGGACTGTGCTATGCCAGTTTTGATATTTTAAAAAATTGTTAAAAAGTTATATCCTTAATGTACATATTAAAGAAAACTAAAAACATACATATTTATGGATTGAAAGTTTTTGTTTCATTACTTTAATGACATTTTTCATTGTCATAATGTAAATTTATGAAGGCATGCTTTTTCGAAATATTTTTATACTTTTAATTATTGAGACTATAGAGTTATTTGAATGTTAAAAATTATTTTTTTTCTTCAATTATTGAAATATGTTGCTTTTATAGAAACATTTTTGATTTCATAAATTTAATGGCATATTACATTAGATGTATGAAATAATTAAATCTTACAGTTTTTATTTAACAATTCAACATTTTTTTAAAGAAACTATAATTTTGTATTAATTTATGAATAAAGTTATGTTTGTATATTGTTTTTTTATGTTCCCAATTTATATTTCAATTTCAAAAAAAATATCGGTAAATGAAAAGAAAACGATTGAATTACGTTTTCTAGATTCATTTAGATTCATGCCATCTAGTTTAGACAAATTATCGAGTTATTTAACCGATGATGATTTAAATATGATAAAATCTAATTATACAAATGACAATGAATTTAGTTCAATGAAACGTAAAGGTGTCTTTCCGTATGACTATTTGAATTCTGTGAATCGTCTCCAAGAGACTCAATTACCACCCCGTTCAGTATTTTTTAATAAAATCACTAATGAGTCGTGTAGTGAGGATGATTATTATCATGCCGAAAATGTATGGTCTACATTCCAATGTAAAACCTTAATGGACTATCTACTTTTATATTTAAAAGTAGATGTTCTCTTGTTATGCGATATTTTTGAAAATTTCCGCAACGTCTGTAAAAACATTTATAATTTAGACCCCTAGCAATATTATACCATCCCAGGTCTATCGTGGGATACAATGTTAAAAGCAACTAAAATTGAGTTGGAATTATTAACTGATATTAACATGTACATATCGTTACCTTAATATAAAAAGGCCCCAACTCATCAAAAACACTTTTTACAGGAGAAGGAAAAAACTTTATAAAAGCTGAAATAATATAGCTACACAAACATTGTCAAAAAACATCTTTATTAAAATTAAACGAGGAATTCAGATTGAAATACATATGTATATATTTGTAATTTGTATAGTATATATAAAGCATTGGCTAACGTACTGTTTCGGTTCTGGTAAAAACAGCCGTCGGAATAAATGATAATATGGTGTTCTGATATGATAATATGATGTTCTGCTTATAACTTCTTTATTTTTAATCTAATTTGCTTGAAATTTTAATAGAATGTGTATTAGTAACCATTCTACAAGAATCAATAAAAAAACGGATTTCCAAAAATAATGAGTTGGGGCCTTTTTATATTAAGGTAACGATATAATTTTGTTTTGCTGGGTATTAGGGGAGGTATTGTACAATGCAGTAAACTTCATTACATTGCTAACAATAAATATATTAGTGATTATGATTCCACCAAGGAATCAAATTATCTAATGTATTTAGATGTGAATAATTTATATGGCCATGCAATGTCACAATATCTCCCCTATAAAAATTTTGAATGGGTTGAAGACGTTGAAAATTTTAATATTGCAAACATTGAAGAAAATTCCGAATTAGGGTATATATTGGAAGTAAACTTAGAATATCCATCCGCATTACACGATTACCATAATGACTTACCGTTTTGTGTTGCTAATAAAAAAATAGAAATAATAAAAAATGTAAATTAATTGCGGACTTAAATGACAAAACAAACTATATAATTCATTAAAGAACATTACAACAATGTCTTCAACATGGATTGATTTTAAAGAAAATTCATAGAATTCTTCAATTTAATCAATCCAATTGGTTGAAGGACTCTGATGTTTGGTAAACAAACAAAATAAAATATTTGTGGCTTGCGTCTGAAAAATGGAAAATAGTCAGGAAATATCTAATTTAATTTATTAATTCATGGATTAGAATTAAAAAACATTTTAATTTTAGGTAAATATTTATTTTTTTTTATATTTGTTTTAAATTAGCTGACTTAAATTCAAAATAGCACACTAAATTATGAGGGGTTGTTCACAACAGTCGTATTTTTTCATGTTATTATTTTAAGACATATGATTTTATGACACCTTGTGAATCCCCCATATATAAATATAGATTAAGTAGTTTAGAAGAATGTAAAAATAGAATAAGTAGTTTTAAGGAGTCAGATGAACATTTAATATAAATCCAAATAGTTTTTAAAACTCAACTAATATAATTAAGATTATAAGTATGTAATTGTTTATTAAATAGTTTATAAGAATCAATCATTGTTATTTAGATTATAAGATTGTTATATGAAAAATAAAAAAAAATTAAAAAAGATAATAAATAAATAAAATATTTTCGATATAAAAAATTAAAAAACCCGATTTTTTTTTTTTTAAATTTTATTTATTGTATATATGGATAAAAGAAATAAAAATATAAAATTGTTTTTCTTATTTAAATTAGATTTTCTCTTTCAAGTAAAATAGCATATTTTTAAGGCGCAAACTCCATAGTTGTGATAACTGCAATACAGGTTTTCTGGATACTTTTTATTAAGTTCCTTTAAATTTATACAGTCAAAATCCTCCATATTTAAAACTTTTTGCTGTATCATTTTTTCCAACCATATGCTTTTTTCTATTCCTTTAGCATATATTTTGCAATTTTTTAAATTATCTTTTAAGAAATTACAAACGCTTAAAAATTATACCACTCCTATATTCCACTTAAGATGATGAAAATATTTGATTAACCAATATGCTTCTTTTCGCTCCTTTTGTGATAAACAATTGAAATCAAAAGGTGGTTTTATAATGAAATTGACGTATTCCTTTGAATTGAAAGCAATTGCAACTTCTTTAACGATAAATTTGTTTGATTTTAATTTAAAACCTTGTAAATCAATTAAAACATGTTTGCAAAACATCGTTTTTCTTCTTCTTTTTATTTATGGTATAGGATTTATACAATTTTCCGAACTTGTCCCTTCAATAATTCGATCGTGAATCAGAATACAATATGCTGATGTGTTTGCTGGAACATTAGTAGATGTTTCAAATTCGATTTTAATGTCAATAGGTCCACTAACTATTGATTCGTTTTGATAGCTAACATCTACTACTATAATTGGAGCATTATTTTTAAACTCTTAAGATGCAAGAAGCGGCTGGGAGTCTCGCATATAGTAGTTTTCTTGAAATCTTTAATACATATCATATAGAACTGCATAACGTTCATTCTTGAACTTTATGGCAAGGTCGTCATATGGATAAGATTCTGAATTTAAATGTACTTTTAAATTAGTCATTTCGCAGTGGAGAAATTTCTTTTCATGTTGGAATGCAATCAAAACAAAACGAGGGCGTTCTCTATTTGCCGCCAGCTTAACATTCCTTACATGATAAGTTGATATATTTAGTTGTTGATTTACAGGACAACCCCAACTTCTAAATGCAATTGGTATTGAAGTACCACTGTTTATTAATTTTATCATATTTAATTTTCTAAAATCAGAAAGTTGTACATGAGGAATTCTCCACGATATATTTGAAATTTTTAATTTAGCCTTTTCGGTTGAAACAGTTGAATATACAAGATCCTCATCATTTTTATTGCGTAAAAGAATCAATCCATGTTTTGCATTAAAAAATCAGAAAGTTGTACATGAGGAATTCTCCACGATATATTTGAAAATTTTAATTTAGCCTTTTCGGTTGAAACAGTTGAATATACAAGATCCTCATCATTTTTATTGCGTAAAAGAATCAATTCATGTTTTGCATTCAATAAAATTTTATTATAGTCTTTAGCGAATCCCAGAAACAATTTAAGTGGTACATAAAAAATTATATATCCATTTACGATATCAATATCATCAATTTCATTCCATCCAGCATTTTGCATTCCATTACTATCTATTGGTGATAATGAAACCAAATTTTTAATAGTATTTGATGTTCCTAACTGTCTCGTTTGATCTATTTCAACACCATTTACTTCGTAATGGATTTCATCTAATAGATGTGCTACAAAATTATTTTTTAATTTAATGTTGGCTGCAGAAGATACTTATTTTGTATTGCTATCATCTTTAACAAAAACATACAAGTCTTGATTTTGTATTGTAATACGAATTTCATCGTAATTGTTGTAAGATTGTAAATATGGGGTATACGTATGATATTCCTTTTAAATTATATTTTAATCGGACAAAGGTTTATCTAAAACATTTATAATTGAACTCATGGTTTCTTCAACTTTAAATTAAGTGATTTTAGAAATTGTTTATTTGATTGTGTTAAGTTTATATTATAACATTATTTAATTTTAATGAACTCTTTAAATTTAATTTATTTTTCAATAGTTTGTTAGAAGATGATGATTGCGATATTTGTTTTTTAGATGTATTCTTATTGTAAATTATCAGTTCTATTAGTCGCAAATGTAATCGAATTGTAATTTCCTCTGCTCGGAAATTAAGTAAGTCACCGTCTTGATCAACCACTCGCTGTGTAAGGGTGTTTATCTCTCGACAGTTGACAAATAAATGAGATTCCTAGGACTCTCATCTATTTTATAGCCAGGTGGGACATTAATGGCAAACTCATGCAAAGTATGTGCTTGGGAGTTATTCATGTATGTGTTGACAACTGTATTACTCTCAATGCGTAAAAGATTTACTTTAAAATATTTACTAGAAGATCTGAGTAATATTCTTTATTAGGTAATAGAATATTTTCTTTAAATCCCAAAAGCTTGCCAATAGTATTTTCCTTATTAAAGTATATTGGATCATTAGAGTTTTTTATTCTAACTTGTATTTTTTTTTTTTTTTTTTTTTCTTTTTTTATTTTTTTTTTTTGTATTATTATTAGCTTCAATGGTAGTTTTATTTTGAGGACTATATCGATGATATTGTTCTTTAATATAATCAACTATATCCTTCAATTCATAAGATCCAACCGGAATTTGAATTACTTGTTCACCAACATGAAACATATTATTATATACATCTACATTTGGAATACTATTATATGAATGAAAATCTGTAAGTGCACATTCATATTTTCCATCCAACTCAATTGGAGGAAAATAGTTAGCTGTGAACTCTGATGAGATAGAGCTTAACGTTAGAGTTATTGACATTTCGACTGTTGAATTGCAAATAAAGTAAAAAACATAATATTCTTTATTTTATATAATATTTTTATATAATAATATATTAACTCTTACATACTATTATTATTTTATCTACTCTTACAAACTATAATATATCATTTCTATTAATCCAAGAATTATGTTGATTAGAAAATCCCAACCATTTTACATAGACCATTTCTCCTTTAGTTTTAAGAATTTTTTCAACAAGATATGTATTCGGAAATCGAGTTTTTGTAAGTTCATCATCATAAAAACCACCTTTAATTGGATTGCCTTGATAGTCTTCCAATATGTATGTTGAGGGAAAGGTAACTTTTACTGTTTTAATTTTAAAAATTTCTGTTGTCAAATTGGGAGTGTAACCTTTTTCAAAAATATGTTTATATTTGCTTATGCGTACATAATCTCCAACATGAAATTTAGATTTTTTATATATTTTTAAATGATTGTACACGGTTTTCAATAATTTCATTTCGTTGTTAGAATTGACGTTAACTGGTACCATTTTAATGGTACGGATGAACTTTTCCATTATATTTATTAATTAGATCTTTGTAAATATCAAGCCAATAATATGAACCATTAAAACTAAATTCTTTCCACATCATTCCTTTTAGAGTTCGATTAAATCGTTTTATTATTGAGGCTTTCATTATGCTAAATGTTGAGTAGTGAATGATATTATGGTTGTCCATGAGGCTTTTAAATTGTTTATTGAAAAATTCTTTACCATCATCAGTATGCAAGTTTTTGGGAACTCGACCTTATTTTAAAATACTTTTCATTGCTTGAAATACTTCAGTTGCTGTTTTTGTTTTAAGTGCAACACCCCATGCAAACTTTGAAAAAGTATCAATGATAGGTTATAAATAACGATATTTTTAATTATATGTAGAATAGTTTCCCATTTCAACTAAATCAGCTTGCCAGAGATCATCTATGCCTTTCATCACTTCTCTTCGACTTCATAAGTCTCTTCTTCTTGAATGCATTGTTATTATTTAACCTTCTTAACATAAGGGAATATTGTAATCTTCTGTTCTTTATTTTTAATATCAAGCCTGTTATATAGTTTCTGATTTAAGATTTTGATTCTTCTTTCAAAATCTTTTTTAATTTTATCTATTGTTTGATAAATTTCATTAATATTCTTGTTTATTTCATCCATTATCTCTTTCTGTGTTTTTGCAATTTGAGACTGTAAAAACATTTTATTGACACCATCATTTTCTTCCAAAGCATTCGACATATGTTTGATTCTTTTGTTTTGAACGTCAATGTTGTTATCTGTATCCATAAAGAACCCAAGCAGTTTAGGTGCATTCTTCATAGAAATTATATCACTTGTATCGTTAATATAGTGACCAAATTTATCAACAGACATTGTTTTGTGTCAATTTAATAGTTATTCAATAATATTAGCTAATAAATAACGATATTTTTAATTATATGTAGAATAGTTTCCCATTTCAATTAAATCAGCTTGCCAGAGATCATCTATGCCTTTCATCACAACTCTTCAATAATAGATACAATTTCGTTATTATTATTGCTATGACCTGCAGCTTGTGATGCGAGCAGGAGTCTAAGTCGATCTATTAACTCATTTGGATCATCCCAGTATATATAGTTTGGTTTATTTGAATTCTTTTGTTGTTGATGTATCGGATGAAGTGGGTGATTGCGGTGTTGTGGTAGATGAATTCTTAGGTTTAATAAATTTTTTTGAAATTTTGAAATTTTTGAAATTTGAAACATTAATGAAAATAAACCTGGAGTGAGTGCCCATATTTGATTTCCAACTTGAATCTTATCTTCATTAAATTTAATGTTACTATCACCAAATTACCATTCATTATTTGAATCTTTATGTACTCCATATAGTTTGTCTTATTCGTGTCTTTTTTCTAGATAAAATTTACATAACTATTTAGATTTTCTGTTTCTGCTTAAGAATAAAAATCATCATCATCATAATCTTCAGAGTTACTTGCAGCAGTAGATAATACATCTTTTTCTGGTTTTATAATTGGAATACTAGAATCTATTTTAAATTGTACTTATTGTTGTTTTGATTCATTTAATTTTTTTTTTTTTTTTTTCAATTTTAGAATTTACTTTGATATTTTTCGAATTGTTAATAAAATTTTTAAAGGGTTCTTGTTATGGTTTTTAATGTATATTTAAGTTGTTCACGAGTATCAGCTTCACCAATTTTTACACTGCGAAATTTTATTTTTAAAACATTTCTTGTTTTTACTGGCTCTTTAAAACTTGTTCATTAATTTTTTTTATCGGCTATGTAATATGTATGATTTGTAATATATTCTAGAATTTATATTGTTTTAAAATAATCAAACTGCTTTCTATATCTTGCATTATTTAATTCATCAACGTTACTATAACCAAAATTCCATATTTATCTTTCCAACATTCTCCACAAATTTCATGAAACTTTATATAACTCATATCGCTACCAACATGATCAGCATATATCGTCCCCTTAGTAAAAAAATAGTGCATAATTTTTTTGCCATTTGGAGATAATGGAGTTTAAAATTTTCTGTTATTAGACATCTGGGAAAACAGTAATATTTCGGAAAATAATTGATGTTTTTAAGTTGTGGTCATTTAAATATGTGGTGGAATAATCAGGCTACTATTCGATGATATTTCATTAATTTAGAAGTGCTTTAATTGCAAAAAAATGGGATTCAAAGTACCATGATGTCACTTAGGCTATTTTATTTTATTTTATTGTTTTATAACATGTATGAACATTATTATACACTATTTTATTTTGTATGGTATACACTATTTTATTTGAATCTTTTACATCATTTTTCACGAACTACTTTTAAATTGTCGGACGAATGCTCATGCAGTAAACCAAAGTATTCGTGCTTAACAATCCATTTTATTCATAATTCTCTGTCATTGTTTGGTATTTCAATGACACGTTGTTAATTGTTTTACAATACAATTTTTGCACAGTTTTAATTAATTAAAAAACAACATGAATAAAAGGCAATATTCATCTACGGAAATATCCCCCTCCACACCAGGCTCATCCAAGCAATTTTTATTTCCCTCGGGTTGAAGATTAAGATAAAAAGAATGAAATTCTTTGGGAATGACACTTTTGGTACACAGCCCAAGATCTTGTACTTTAAGAAAGATATGGTAAGCGGTTGCTTTAATTTAGGGCACAAATTTCGGGTATCATAGTTATAAGTGGTTGATTTCTTCCTTGTCAATTCTTTGCCAATCGGAGTTCTAATTGTCTTTGTAAACAGCAAATTAGGATTAACTTTCTCCACTTTAATTTGCTCAATCTTCTTCGTCCGTCGTACCATAATCGTTGAAGAATTATTTAGGGGCGATAGCCTTTGCCTCCCCATTTGTCTCCGGGAAAGTTTCAATCTATAGATAAATTTATTTTGCCCTCAGCTTCACACACTTCGCTTCAAATTAATACTCACCATGACTTGATAGATCCATGATTTTTACAATGCTTTTACAATAACCCACTAGCAAAAGCACAATTGCCCCGTCTATGCTTCTCTCAGCAAATGCTACAATCTATCAAAGAGTTGACATTAACAGAGTAAACTGATTTTAAGCTATTGTTTACGTTAACCGTAAAAGACACAGAGAAATTTTGTGTGATAAATAGTATGATAAAATAGTGTATAAGTGTCATACGGATTGACTCTAAATATTATATTGTTAAAAAATTGTGTGTATCAATATACGTTTCTATTTTTCTATTCTATTTTATTTTGTTATGAAATAATAAAAATAGTGAATAATAAAAATAGTGTATCCTTTTTACACTGTTTTTCTTTAAAATTATATTCAGAGTAACAACTAATTAAAACACCATACCTGCACTTACACAATTATTAATGAAAAATTTCAAACAAGCAATTTTACGCTAATATTTCAATTGATCTTTTGACCCCCTTTGTGGAAGTAGAGTTTCACCAAATTTTGACCACATTCAAAATCAGTTAAGTAGATTCTTGTAATGCAATACAAAATTAATGGTGTACATGCGTATAAACTATTGTTTTATTGAGGGGACGATATGTGTTTCATATTCATTTCATCTTGCTTAAATATAATAATCATATTAGCATTATATCTTATTTAATGTTTAGGAATTCTTGTATATGTTTGGCATAAGTAGAATAAGTCTATATTTTTATGTCTACCCATACAAAAAAATGCACCTATATTGTTTTGTTTTTCACATGCAACATTTTTTTTTATTTATTTATTTATTTATGTAAGTCTATGGATTTAAACCCTTACAGACTATAATTAAATTACAAACAATATTATTGGTTTATGTATTTAAAAACAAGATAATACTACGTTTAATGACACTGGAACTTAAAGAGAAGTCAACTAAATCATAGATTTCATTAAAATCTTTACATATTCTCCGAAAAGGATCAGAATTTGCATAGTTTGTGTGAAAGGCCTGAAGATAAAATGGTGTGTAATTGCGGGTTGATCGCTGAGGAACGTTGAGCTTAACGTTATTAAGCAGGAATTCAGAACTAACGTTACCATCAGTGCTGCCACAACGAATTCAATTTTTACAACCAAATTTTTTGAAAAAGTTACCAAATGTAAAAAAATATAACCAAATTTAAAGTGCTTTTTCTTTGAGAAAATCATTGTAATACATTATAACACAAAAGTTATTTGCACTTTATAGTAAAACAATAATTATAAATCAAGAAAACAAAACAAGAAATGTAATTCTTTTACATATTAAAAAATAACGTGAAACTTAATTAAAATTTTTATTTATTTGAGACTTTTTTCGTAAAAAATTTTTTTTTATTTTTCTAATTTACATATATGGGCATTTCCTGGGGTCACGAACGTACGTTCGTACGCTTTTGATGTACAAATAATATAGACAACAAAACTTTTCCTAGCTTTTTTTTTTGCGATTCGATAGCATTTGGGTAGCTGTATGTTTAGTGCAAAAGATGAGTTTCATCGAGTTTAAGTTTTCATAATAATAGTTATTAACATGTGGTCGCGAACGTACGCAAAATAGAAGTCAACTTTGGCTGACAGCAGTTAAATGTAAAAATCTGCGTAATGGAACGGAATATTCAAAAGTGATTAATTTATTTTAAAAGTGTATTAATGTAGGTCTCCATGCAGTATTTACCAAAAAAAATATCTCTTTTGGTTTTTGTTTAATTGGCTTATGTACCTGTCGCGAACGTACGGGTCGCGAACGTACGATTTTTCCATATGTTTTTTTATTATTATCACATTGCAGTTTCCCATTAATGTCTTCAAATTTCCTTAACAAACAACTAAATACTCAATTTACAATTGATTGTAATGAAAAGATTATGAAGAAAGAGTGTAAACATAACTTATTTTTCCATGTAAAATAAGCATATAAAAATGTGTTTAGAACTAGAAAATATTAGAAAATATAAAATTTTCCAGTTTCCAGTGCAATTTCCTCAAGTAAAACAGCTGAGACATGCTATGAAACCATTCTTTTATAACAACATAGACTTTTTTAATAATAATAAACAATAAAAGACGATGATTATCAACATTCTATTTTTTCATCCTGGTAGACCATTCTGGGGAAATGCCCATATCTAAAATATTATAAAAACTTTTTTCTCTTTTGTGTAAATTTTGTTTCAAAATTATAATTCTTATTATAAAAAAATGTTTCAAAATTGTTCTAATATATCAAATATTTTGTAAATCATTTTAAACTATTACTGGCTTTCGCCTTTCGTAACGTACATTCAATGGGGAATAATTATATGACTGACAGTCAAAAGTTTTTTTTTACCAAATAATTATCTTAAAAAACATTAAATAAATATACATACCGACAAGTTATAAACAGTAAAATTTCAAATTTCTTTAAACTTACAGCCATTAAAGAAAATTCCATAAATCAATGTAATTTTAAAAAAAATCTTTAAAATTCCTACGTGTATTTTCAAATATGTATATAAATATATGTACTTCTGGAAATAACCTAAATTTAGAACCTTAAACTTATTTTCAAGTTTTTAAAAACACTAAAACGACTTTTGTGTAATTTTTCAGTAATTTTCTAAAATCGATTCCGGATGATTTATGCACTTCCTACTATAAGTACTAATTATTTTTACTTCTCTTAAAATCAAGAAAAACTACGCTCATTTAAAAAAAAAAATTATTGAAAATCTCCATTGATTAAAACGTCATTTGTTTACGATTTCAGATCATGGCGTTTTTAATATAAAAATCACAAACGGCAATATTTTCTTAGCAAAAATCCTAAAAAAGTTATTTGGTTGCTGTTTTGAAAGGGATTATAAAAAACTTCCGTTTATTGGTAACAAATAATGAAAAAATCGTAGTACACAGTACAAATTATTCGAGCTCGTAAATAATTGTACCAAGAAAAACATATTCGTTCGTAATTATTATTGTTTTAGAAAAAAGTAACCAAAATGAAAAAAATATTCACATCTCCACATTGAAAAAAAATATAACCCATTTTGGTTAGAAATAACCAAAAACGGCAGCTCTGGTTACCATTAAGCAAATTAACTAAAAACTAGTGATGGAAATTTAACACGTGCAAGTCTTACAGATTAAGATGGAAGTACTTCAGAAGGATTCCAAGTTGAGTTTCCTAAGCAGAACAATAAAAATTGTTTTTGGACAGATTCTATTGGGTTTATGTAAACATCATAATCAGGATAGGTCTTACCAAAGATGTATATAACAGCTTTGTAAGCATAGGATCAGTGAAATCCTTAGCCCAACGCTTTATAAAGGCAAGTACACCACGAGCTTTGTTTATCATGTAATGTGTTTTATAAAATCTAATTTTGGATCAAGTAAAACACCAAGATCCAAAATCTTTTTAACTAATTCTAGTTGGCAGTCACCCAAAATATTGATACCCAGAAGATTCCATTTTCTACAAAAACGCATATGCTTACATTTTGTTAAATTGAGATTCATGATAATAATATTGCACCAGTTATAAAAATTATCCAAATCATGTTGAAGATTGAGCATTTCCGATGATTTTTTGTAGCTTAACAAGATTTTTACATCATCGGCATACATTACAATTGTGAATTGCACTCGGCAGATCATTTATAAGAAGTGAAAATAAGATTGGACCAGGTTGCTTCCTTGCGGTTCTCCAGAATTGACGATGATGCTCACTTTGTTTCCTATAAATAAGGAATGACTCAAGCCAGCGAAGACTGTTGTTAGTAAATCCCATAATCGAAAGTTTTCTAAAAAGAAGGCTATGGTTGACTTTATCAAAAGCTTTACTGAAGTCTGTGTATATAACGTCCGTTATTTTGGTATTATTGAATCCGTTATGAATAATAGTGGTTAGTTGCAATAGGTTTGTAATTGCTGAGCTGGAAATGTTATAGTAATGAAGATGCTTGACGAGTAAGAGAATCGGTTTCAAAGAGTTTACGGATAGCACTTAGTTTGGCGATACCTCTATAATTTGCTACATTTGATTTGTTTTCAGACTTAAATAGCGGAATTATATAAGATTGTTTTAAAAGTTGAGGAAAGTAGCCATATGTAATTGAATGGTTAAATATTATTGATAAGGTGTGGCAAAAGCATAAGCACAGTTAGTTAAAATACAGCTTGGAATATCATCCGGTCCACGAAAGAAAGATGATTTTACGCTTTTAAGATTGGTTACTATTTGGGAAGTTGTAATTGGAGAAAACGATATTGACTGGTGTTCATCAATCACGTAAGGGTAACTATTGGAGTTGTTGTATTGAGCATCAGAATATGTAGTTGCAAAAAAGTCGGCTAACATATTACTAATTGTTAAGGTACTTCATTATTGTTGGATAGCCTGTAGATTTACGTTTTGAATTTACGAATTTATAAAATGACTTAGGATCATGTTTAAATTTAACTTTCATTTCATTTAAGAAATTTTTATATAGATTCATGTTAAGTAAACTATATTCAGCACGAGATACAGAATATTTACCATAAGCACAAAATGATTCGGATTCTTCACATTTTTTGTAATATTAATTTTATATATTTTTTAGTCTAGACAGCTGTCCTGAGCCCCAGGGAGGACCTGCCTGCTTAAACACAGTGATTTTCGGAACACATTCGTCTAAATATTCAAAAATAGTTTTATAGAAAGTATCAATCATAGTATCGAAGGAAGATGCTGTGCCATTTGAAATAGATAACAAATCAAGCCAATTTGTATTATTAGAAGACAATTTAACTCGTTGTAACTTGTTCGTTTGAAACAGTAGACTTTATTGTTATTGACCATAGCTTTACGTTTAACAAATGGAGTTTTACAAGAAGTTCCAATAGTAGGATGATACCGATCTTAAGGTCTTTAAATTGGAAAAGCTCGAGTTCATTCACAAACACCAAATCTAATAGTGTTCCGTATTCGTTGTAAACACCGTTAAATTGGAAAAGGCACAAGTCATAAAGATTTTTAAAAAATACATCGATATAGTCATTGCAATTTGTAGGCGTAAAGTAAAATAATGTCGCCAAAAACGAATATTGAATCATCAGGCTGGGCACACGATACGACGTATTTTATAATCGAATTCTGTTTAATATATGAACAGGTTAGGTATATATGTTTGTGTTTAAGTTTAATACGAACAGCAATAAATTATATTTTGTGAGAAGTGTTAGCTTTAATTTCCTCGGATGAAAAAATACAAGAAACAGCAATTAAGACACCAGCACCAATTGTAGTCGTTTCTCTATCGAGTCCGTAAACGTTGTATCCATTGCAAAAAATTTCAGTATTTAAGGTCTTTTTATTTAACCAGGTTTCAGTTAAAACAATTATATGTTGATCAAAAGTGAAGCTTTCTAAAAACAGATTGAAAAGCTTAGTATTGAGACCACGAACGATTTGGTATGCAATACACAGTTGGTTACCAGAAGAGATAGTTATTTTTTTTGACCGGATGACGAAGGTAAGCGTGTAATATTATTATTTCTTTTGTTTTCTTTGTACCTGTATTCGCGAACCAGTGTGTTATCAGCCCAGAAACATGGATCAATTAATTTCACATACATTTCAGCTGAAACTGTTATTTTAAAAGATGCAATACTTCTGGGTTGTGCATATGAAAATTTATAAGTTGAATATATAGTAATTTATATCCTCAATAGCAGTTTCGGAGGCAAGACGGGATATGTATATTGATTTCGGACGAGATATTGCACGTTATTCTCTGTGCACAATTACGTTTTCATCAGGAATAGAGTTACTTTCAGTAACATTTTGGGGGAAGAGCAGCAGAAGCTAAGTCCTGGGCATAATCAAGAGGAACCTCAGGACTATTTATTGATTTATCGGTAATATTTGAAGCTGTTATTGTAGGATTTGTGTTCAAAACAATTGCAGCATTTGTATTGTTAGTAAAATGGCCCAATTAGTAGGTCTGCGCGCAACTACAACAATCCAGCAATAGAAAAAACAACACGCATTTTGTTTGTGTAAAAAATGATAAAGATGTCAAGAACAAAGGCAATTGTTTGTGTAAAAAATGGTGGAAATGTCAAAAACAATTGCTACAAAAACAATTGCACGTAAAAAACACAACTCTGCATAAAATCAGCAGGCGTTTCAAGCAGACCTACTAATTGGACCATGGTTAGTATATGGAATTTTTACATGAAGTTAGAGAAATACAAGGAGTAATCTTAGTTAAAGGATTATTTAATGGGGTAATAGAAGTTGAAGGATTATTAAGAGAAGGAGTTTTCATAAACGGAATTAAAGAACTAGCTTATTCTGGACGATTTACGTCGTTTTGGTTACGACTGTGACGGAGATTTAAGCGTATCAAGCGATATAAAGTCTTTAAATAGTTGACTATAAGCAGAACTACATTCTGAAAGCTGGAACGTTTCATTTAAAGTTTCGAGAAAATGATAATTTGTTCCCTTGAAAAAGCGATAAAAGCTTCCACCTATTTGTCTACAGTTTGGGCAACACCAATGAAGTCCCTTATACTTAGAAATAAATTCAGCAACTGTTGCGGTAAGACCACTACATTTAAATTGACAGAGATCATGACATAACCAGCAACATATCATTCTTTCGAAATCACTTTCAATTGTACAACCTTTAGTTAAACAAGTTAAACTTGCATAGATTTGCAAGTTAAAAAAACGGGATTTATTATGTTTAAAATCGGGCTAATAAATTTACAGTATCTGGCACCACTGTTTGAGTAGATATAATTATTTGGTTTATGGGTTATTATTGTTTTTTTTTTTTTTTGTTTTAATAATGCCCAATTTTTAGGATAGTAATTAAATCTTAATTAAGTTAATTTTCATAAAAACTTAAATCGTATTTAAATACAGATTGATTTTTTGAGTTTAATTTTAAAAGTCGTATTTAAATAAAGACAAAAGTATGGTAGCACTACTAAATACAAAAAAATATCATAAAAAAGTATTATTATTTACAAGGTGGTCTCCAGAAACAGCTTATTGTTATTGCTTTGCCTCTTGTTGTTGTATTGTCGTGATATTGAGGCCACCTTGCTAAAATATTACAATAGGATGAAAAAGAACACCTGTATGGCCAAAATGTCAAATTTTGACCCTCTAACTCAGAAATGTTTTCACCGATCTTGTTGAAAATTTGTGTCTAAACTACTTTTCAATAGGACTAACCTTGGTGCAAATTTTATCCAAATCGGAAGGCATCGATTTAAAAATTGGGTCACTTGACATGAAAATGTATTATGTATTTATTAAACAAGAAACTCCGAGATTATTTTATTTCAATAGTTTAAGGAAATCTTAAAAAATTACCTTTTAGAAAAACAATTGGTTAATTTGGCACTTTTCTTTAGCTTTAATAAAACTTGATATGGAAAAAATTCTTTCAATTATCGTAGATGTTGCAGAAATCGAAAGCAACCCAATATTTCTCATTTCTCAGTCCTTTAGCCGGATTTTTCTAAATATATGAAATCTTCCATTAGACTATTAGAGTCCTGTTTTAATTTTTTAAAGTTTTTAACACTTCTTATTGTTTCGGTTAATTATGTTGTTGTGTTACCATCTAGAGCTTCTTAAGTTTGCAGGTCATCATCTAACTCATCCTGGCAAAGCTCAGCACCGAGCATTCTGCAAAAAAAATCATTTCCGAATTCCTTAATTTCTGTTTTTGTACTGTATTTTAAGAATGAATTTCTTGAAGGAAATATATTGTATGAAAAAATATTTCTAAACAAAACTTTTTTGGTGCACTTTGGCAGCAAAAAAGTGAACTTTCGTACAGATAACATTGTAAAATTTTACATGATAAAACCGCCAAGGGACGAGGTTTAATTAATAAATTCACTTCCTTTGAAATACATCTTCCTGGTTATCAATATTGTTGTCCTGGAACGAAATTACAAAAACGTTTAGAACGAGGTGATAAAGGAATAAATCTATTGGAAGCTGCATGTAAAGAACATAACACATATTGCTTATTCAAAAAGTAAAGATATAAATATAAAACTTCAAGCTGACAAAATTCTTTCGCTGTTGAATTGAGCGCTTGGCAAACGTCGTGTCTGGGTTCCCGCAATTTGTGTCCTTTCGGTGTGTTACTTTGTGAAATATATTTTTTAATTTTTGTACCGCAAAAACCGCCGCATCATGAAAATCTACAAGGATATCATCACTGGCGATGAAATGTTCGCTGATACCTACAAAATTAAATTGATTGATAATGTAATTTACGAGGTTTATGGCAAAGTTGTAAGCCGCAGCGAAGGTGACATCAAAATTGAAGGTTTCAATCCCTCAGCCAAAGAAGTCGATGAAGGTACTGATTTAGCTGTCGAGACTGGCGTTGATGTTGTCCTCAACCACCGTTTGCAAGAGTGCTTTGCTTTTGGTGACGAGAAAAGCTTCACCTTGTACTTGAAAGACTACATGAAGAAGGTGTTGTCTGAATTGGAAAAGAGAGACCCTGGCCAAATCGACGTATTCAAGAACAACATGAACAATGTAATGAAGGAAATCTTGAACCGTTTCAAGCTTTTGCAGTTCTTCACTGGTACATCCATGGACTGCGATGGTATGGTTGCCATGTGTGCGTACCGCGAAATTGGTAGTCAAAGTGTACCCTGCCTTATGTTTTTTAAACATGGCTTGGAAGAAGAAAAGTGCTCATTCAACCTAATTTGTGGGAACAAGTTGGTACTTTCATAAAATAGCAGTCTTCCAGAAAAATAGTTTGCATATTTGGTTACCAACGCAATGAAAGCAAAAACTAAATTTGGTATGGGTATGACTAAGCAAAACAAAAGAAATAGGAAATTAAAATTGAATAAAGTTATTGGAAGAAAACTGTTCAATTCAACGCTAAAAGCAACAACAAAAATTTAAAAAAAAGAAAAACCAACAGATCTTAACGCTGCTATCAAGATTGCACGTAAAACCATTAAGAAATCCTTAAAGAGGAAAAAATCTGAAATCGTAATACCACGCCATCGACGACTGCTGACGTCAATAGTCAAACATCAATCCTTAAACCAAATTGTATTTTAACCTTTGGTAGATGGAATTGACGTCAGCAGTCGTCGATGGCTGCGAGTGTAAAACGGCAAATCCATCTGAGGAGATCGAGTGGTTCGAGCCCCGGCCACGGTCAAGAATGAAAGATTATCAATAACAATTTTAATAAATTTTCATGTTGTAAAATTCCTTTCTTCATAAAAATAATTTAATGAAAATTAAATTTAATGAACTTAAGCCTAATTAAAAAATATAAAAAATTTGGATTAAAAACCATAAATAGTTCAACAAAATAACCACAATACTAATTAGAAATCAAAAATTTTTAATTTATTCTTTTATTTTCTTTATTTACTAATTTCAATAAATAAAATATATTCTAAATAAAATATATTCTAATACAAATAATATTACTGATATCATCGTTATTCCCTTCCATATTGTTATTATATAGAGGAATATTATAAATATTATCATATCGTATTTCACCTTCTACATCTCTGAGACCACAGGTATCATAACTGGGTGGAAGTGGTATTTGATCTAATGCATTCAAATTAATAGGTACATCATTGGTACAACGTCTTCTCATTAAAGCACAGTTTGGTGACCAACGCAAATGTTCTGTTAAAGGTTGATCAGTAGGCCCCCAATTCCAAATTTCAACTTCGCAAAAATAGCATTTTGTTTTATCATAATCTCCGCTATAAAACATGCCAGTCATTGCCAATTCTCTTTTATCTAACCATTTTAATGGGCAGCATGTAAAAGTTTTTAAACGTTCATCTTCTCTATGAGGATCATCGTTAATGATATAGCGTGGTGTAAATGGAGATTGTTTTAAATGATGATGATCTTTATTATTATATTCGGATTTTAAATCTTTAACCATTTTAATTTAAAAATTTTTTTAAATATTAAAGACAATTATTAAAAATACTATTTGAAATATCACAATAAACTAGTTGTTGAAATAAATTGTATGCGGTATTTAAATCTCTTTATTATTAAAGATAAAAATTTTACTTTTAAGCATGTTCAATTATGTTTGGTTTTGTTTTGGGTTTGATAAAGCTAGGTTAATTTTATTAATGTATTTGTAATACTTAATAATCATAAACATGATTAAGCATGCTAAATCAATAGTTTGAATTTCACAATTAATCATATTTTTGGTACAGTGCCGTCATATTTTATTAGTTAAATAATTTATAAGCAAGGGGCGGGGCTTATTTTAGTAGAATTAAAGAATTTCAGAAAACCAAACATATTTGTTTTGTTTGACTTGACACATTTGCGTCAGCTCTATTCATGTGTATTCTAAGTTGTTGTTGTTGTTATAGATAAGCAGGATAAGAGTAGAATAAGGAAAAATATAAAGGGTCTATAAGTAAAACCAAGAAGTTACTTTCTACATTTTTTAATATAATTTTGAGTATTTATGTACATATATCTAACTGGTAAATAATGTAAACAAAGCTAATGTGCAGCCGGTTGCTGTTGATACAAAAAAGTGGTTGGAATCCCACTCTTCGCATCAATAATCTTTATCAATCACGCATACACACAACCGATCAATAGTTACATAGACGTTTAGTCCATTGTAGTGAAACAGACCAGAGTCTCTGGTGATAATTAAATCTACAACCATTACACTGATAGACTAGCTCACTACTTACAAGCCTACAAAGGCACGTATACAAAAAGTAGCTAGAAAGCCGATGCAGCGTAATCATAATTGATAACGCTACTATCCTAAACACACAAAAAACTAAAAAAAATAATTATGCCACGATCAGTTCTATCTTTAACCATTTTTCGATTATACATGCATATACCAACCGAAATCCTAAGCAAATCGTCAATACGAATACTCAAAAGCAAAAAAAATTGTCCTATCCCACAAAATTTTTAAAATACTAAATAAATATTCAAGACGGACACGTCTACGAAGAAATTTCGCACCTTTCACTAAATAAACAAAATTTTTATCATTTCATTTCCCTTTTTCCCCTATTTATCAGGAGTGTATGCATGATATAACCCAGCAAACCGTTATGTTGGGTTATGGCATGCTTCCAAGTTTGTATGGAAAAGTTGCATTAGAACCCCTCTTACATGAAATTGTTTGCTTGGCCAGCATGCACCCAACTTTGTATGGAAAAGTTGCACTAGAACATACAGAAACATACTACTTCTGTAGAGTGATTTCTGGTACTGAAAACCTTAATCCATACTAAATTTCAATACAGAAGCGTTTTATACGTATTGAAGAGCTTTTCAGAAGGCTGCTTTATATGGGCCCTATGGTAAATCTTAGTCCGATTAGTACAAATTTCCATGGTGTTATTTCTGGGCACATAAAACTAAATTGAGCTAAATTTTACCACAATGCCTATATTTATTGCGGTTAAAGGCTAATTTAAATGATATCCCAGAGTTGGCTTTGGACAGTGTGATTTTTAGTCCTTCGAAACTAAGACCGACCAAATTTCACACAATAGCATTATACGTTGAGGTTTAAGGTGTACTAATGGGGCATATGATAAATTATAGGCCGATCTTCACGAAAGTAAGTGATATGATTTCTTCTTCATACACAACGATTTATGCGGAATCTCATTTATTTTTTGTAAAAAAATTATACATTTTTTAGGGTGTTGTTCCACATTTAGATTCATAACTCTTATCCTACCGAACCGATGTTGCTGGACTTCAATCACAAGCAGCTAGGGATAACTACCTTTGTGTCAATTGGTCCAACAGACTGGTCCTGGGATTTGTGAAAATAGAACAATTACAAAAAGAAAGGACTCATGACCAGTAAAAGAAGAACCAATCCCTTAACTGGTTTTTGAATAACAAAAAGGTAGAAAAATTAATGAATTACAGTACAGTCTTAACCGGTGCTGTGACACATTTTTTGGTACTTTCTAAAATTTGGTTCTTGAATTTAACTCTAGAACTTGTTTTATTGAAAGAATACTGCATGGTATTGAAATAATACTACATTTTTGTAACTGACACTAAGTACGTTCATGGAGAATAGACTTGTGACTGGTCAAATGGTGTCAATTGACCCCCTCCAATGACAACCCCATGTAAAAGTGATAGGTCTTATTAATATTAAGTGTTAGAACACAAACCGGTCTCTACAGTAGTTTTGACTTAACTGCCTTTTATTTACGTGCATTTTTGACTTAACTGCACAAAATTGAACATTTTTGGCATTATTCTTTACAATCCCATACAAATTCCTTTTTTAAGTGCACATTCTTTACCTGCACATTTAAGATAAGTGCCCCAAATATTTGGCATTTTAAAATTATTTTCATACAAAAAATTCAAGTTAGCTGCACTTTGACTTAACTGCTCAAAATACATATTTTCTGTAATTATTCTTCAAAATCCTTGTTTACGTGCATTTTGTATACCTGCACATTTTTCATATTTTTGGGCAGCTTTAAAATATTTTCACATAAAACATCAAAGTTAGCTGCACAAATGAAAAAATATAATGGCCACTTTTTCACATAAATATACAATTTTAGCTGTTTATTAAAACAAAAATCGTAAACATGTCAAGTTGGTATCATTATATTACATTTATTTCGTTTGCATGTACCTACATTTATGCATATAAGTTGTGGTTACAGCAACTTTACCACTATTATATGAAAGGAATAGCAAATCTTAGGTCTGAAACAGAATAAAGTAGTTGTAGTAGTATAAGAAGCTGACGAATGCTCTGTAGCGCAACAAAGTTCAAAATTTCGAATTTTGGGCTTCAACGGCAACGACTTCTACAACTACATACTTTGAAACTGCCGTTTTTAACTTTTGACAGCTTGCAACGCTATTCTTAACGTTGAACTACAGCGACTTTTCTGCTCCACACTTTATTGTTACCAATTTGGCTATCACGTTCTTTATAAAAATGCATAACAAAGGATTACAGGTTGTTTGAACGTCATTGTTATTATCAATTTATTAATAAAAACTTTGTTACTCCTGTTTCAAACACTTTACTTTAGCTGCACTTTTATGCAGGTAACCACAATTGCGTACCTGCACATTAAGGCAGCTAAATACATTTAAGATAGCTGCATTTTTTATTTACCTGCACAAAAAATCGTGCAAAGGAGATTGTGCAGCTAAGTCAAAATTACTGTACTACCAAAGACCTATCACGGGACTACTTTGGTGTCAGTTCGCTTCCCTCTAGGGTAGAAACAAGTTGACACCAACATTTTTCTTTTCTTTTAAGTTGTTTGAAAGTGAGCATTTTGTATGGGTTCTTGGATGAATATTAAAAAAGTTACATACGGAATGACAAACTTAGCATACCCTCATTCACCACTATTGGTGGAGGGTATAGAAAGATATGAACTGTTAGGTCCATCAACTATTGAAAAGGTTGAATTAATATCAATAATTGCATTTTAAAGCGGTTGTGTTAGTAAAATTGTAGTTGTGATTATTTTTTTTTTGTTTCTACAAGAATTTTTCTCGTAGATCTTAGTTTTTCTTGCAATTGTTTATGTTTCTCGCCTCCTTGAAATGAAGCTGGGTGTTCCTAGTTGTTGCACAAAACACAAAATAATTTTCCTTACTCCAAGATGATCTAAACAGCTTGAACGTATGGTGTGAAATAAATTTTATGGATCTGAACTCGAAAAAATGTAAACATATGTATGTTATTCTACAGAAGAAGTCTAGTAGTACTCTGTAGCTACACACTAAATAAGCATCGACTTGAAAGAGTAGAGACATTCCTTGATCTGGGTGTTTCACTTGATTATAAGCTGTGTTTTAATGCGCATATATCGCAGACTATCAACAAAACCAAAGGTTTCCTTGGATTTGTCAAACGCTGCGGGAAGGAGTTTGACGATCCCTTGTCATAAGACAATTGAGGATGTGCATAATAAAACGCAGTAATTACATTTTTCAAGTTTTTCGATTTTTTATTGAATCCTATTCTACACACTGAAATGATTCGGACCAAAACGCAATAATTTGAAATTTGCTATCTAAATAACTTTAAAACAAACTGTCAGATAAAAATTTCAATTTGTGATTAATATTATTTTTTGTAGAAAATAATCGTGGCTTTTCTGAAATACGCGCCGAATAAGTGAAAACAAAAACAAAACAAAATTTACGAAAATGGTTTTTAACAAATAAAAACTGGGAATTATTTCCTTTCGTAGGCAACTTTATATTATATTCAACATTTTTTAATTTTCCGAATTTATTCATTCCTAAAAATTTAAGGAATATAACTATTACCCTGCCTTTACACATGCAAGTAGTGGCATGCCATTACTGTATACATATTATCAAAGAAAATTTGTTCGAAATAGTCGAATCTCATGCCATTAGCTTTTGTGTTTACACATGCCACTGCGAGTTCATTTTCAAAATGTCTTTGAAGCGTCAACTTGATATAATTTGTTGACTTCTCAAATTAAAAAAAAGTATCAAGAAACCAAATAGAGTTACCGAGTTAATCATATAAGCTCATTTTTGGGGAAATGGTTTACATTTATTTATATAAGCATTATTTTAACAATATTAATGCTCTATAATTAACAAACTTGCTTTTATTAATGCGCGTTTCAAAAAATTAATCATAATAATACATTTATCAAGTTAAAACTTTAATTACAGTTCGACAATAATCCAGTAAGTTTGTATTACATTTTTAACAGGATAACATTGTTCATCGTTTTGTCATTTAATGGCATGCAAGTGCCAAATTTCCACTCGCATGCAATTTGTGCTGCCACTGGAGCTGCCATTGCGAAAAATGTGAGTGTTTAAGTAAAAAAGTGTGAGTGTATTGAGTTTTTCGAACTGGCAGTGGCATGTGTAAATGCTAGGTTACAAAAAAGCTTTATAAAATACATAACTGAAATTTAGCTCATTGAATAAATTCGAAAAATAAAAATGTTGAAAATTGTTTATCTTTAACTTCTTAAATCAAATTAACGCGAGAGGTATAACGCATTCATTTTATAACGAATTTCAGAATAGCTACGAATACCTCAATAATTGTTTTTTTTTTTTAATTATGTGCTACTTACTTAAATTACATTTTGTCGTTTATCCAAAAAAATGTTTTGGTGTAATTATTGCGTTTTGTTATGGAATACGCCTCGGTCGTCTGGGACCCCCAGTATGAGCCTTCGAAAACTCCACCGGAATCCAAATATCAATTTTCCTCCTTATGAAAACCGTTTAAAACTAATTAATCTACCAACCTTAAAAAATCGGAGGATATACAGTAAACGTTATATGAACATCCAGAATAGTGAACAACAAAATTTTTACACATGAGGTTCTAATGAGTGAGCACAACCTATCTCTATTATGTGAACAACTGGCAACCGTTTGATTTTTTGTAACTATTTGTTGGTAAGGGTGTTTTTTTTAGAGTATCACAACTTTGAGTTGGCATCACTGCTTTATTTGAGTACCAATTTCACAGCTGATAGTTGCTTTTTGTTTAGTTTGCGTTAAAATTTCATTATGAATCGACTTATGGCTTTTTATGAATCGAGCATCGCGCAAATTGTTGACATTTTTAATCAAAATAGTTCGGCGAATGAGCTGAAGCACAAATTTATATTGATTTTGAATTTCTACTTAAAATGTTATTTACCGATGAAGACCATTTCTGGTTGAATGGGTACGTACATAAGCAGAATTGACGCATTTGGAGTGAGTACAATCCACCAGCTTTTGTCGAAACACCATTACATCCACAGAAAATAACTGTTTGGTGCGCTTTATGGGCTGGCGGAGTAATTGGCCCATATGTCCTTAAACACGCAAGCCGTGGCGGTCATATGGCAGAAATCATATTTAAATTTTATACAATTTTCTTTCCAATAAAGCCCGTTTCATTGATATTAAAAATATATTTCTTTGTTCTATAATGCTTTAAACTTGTGTCACTCTATAAAAAACACCCTTTATTAGAAATCTGTTCTTTCCCGAAATAAGCTAGCAAATGTATATATGAATGCAAAGGAACATTTTTAAGATGGTTGGTGTTTGTAAAGTTTTTGCTTGGAGTGAAAAAAATTTATCTGATAATGATATTTGGCATTGCGAAAATGCAGGGACAAGGTATTTCAGAAATCCCTTAAAGCAAAACATATAACCGACTACTTTCATGTAAATACATTTATTATTAACAAACTAATTTAAAATAAGAACTTAATATAGGTTATGTATGTACACATATTAAAAATTATTTTCAATACTTATTTTATATTGTCTCGATTATGTGAACTCTTCCATTAAGTGAACAGGCCCTGTCTGAATTAGTTCATATAAACTAGCGGCTACTGTATATTAACATCTCCTTCAAGCAGAATTTGTTAAACGATGAAATTGTCTCAAAATTTCTACTTCGTAAATTTAAGTTTTCAATTCCTATTCGTCCTTCCAGACATTATATTCCCCTATCCGCAGAATGAGCTCCGAATTTAACAATTTTTCTACGTATATTGATTTTACTGATCGTATTGGCGTCAAAAATAGCCTCTTAAATGTCTACAGATAAATTTAATGCTACACTTTTATTTTATGAAATGTACTAAAGTATCTAAATTTATTGAATTCAAGCATACTAGCCAGTAGGAAATGGTAAACAATTAGTTGGATTCCGTTTTATATGGAACTTTTACTGAAAACTTGTGCTTTTTTATATCTTAGCAAAATGGCGCTACAAGCCATAAAACGCTCTGAATATTCGTTTAAATTACTATTTCGAATATGATGTACTCTTAGATCAAAAGTAATTTTTAAACAAGATGTACCTTATTTGAATATAAAATCTTTTTTCATAAAAAAAAACCTTTTGGAATAATCAGCGTCTCTGTTTCAATATAAAAAAATATGTCTCATATAAAAAACATTTTCATAGGAAAAAATAATAAAAAAAAATTATTTTCAACTATTTGCATTTTAATGACACATTAATAATTTCTTCTGTTTATTTCTCTATCACACTTTAGTTGTTTATCTACTAAGAGAAACAAATACATTAACAAATTATATTCTAAAACGTAATTAACCGAGCAATAGTAACTAGAACTTCAACCAGTTCTTGCAGCCCCCCGCACTGATAGACCAGCTCACTACCGGGGGGTAACTCTCTTATTTTGTTGTTGATTGCTGAAATTATAAGACAATGTGACAAACTATTATACATTTTAATACATAAAACATTTGTAAAAAGTATAAATACGATAATTTCTTAGACATCTACACATTTAACTTTTAAACGTTGTCTTGAAGTATCTGTTCATCTCTCTGAAGCAAGTCTTTAAAAAGGATACCACAATGATGAACTTAAACTTAATTGCAAAAGTCCTTATAATTTGCCTCGGACTACTAGAGGCAGTATCAAGCACCCCTACGGAATACACGGCATCTGATGGCCAGAAATATCTTATTGAACTGGAACAGACGGTAATTTCCCATAAAGATTTTAAGAAAAAATTTAATAAATGAAATTTTTAGTCAAACTGGTATCAGGCCTCGCATATGTGCGCCCGCAATGGTTATCGAGTTATTGAAATTGATTCAAACGAAAAAAATACTGTTATTATTCGTCTATTGGAAGAGGTTGCTAATGGGCGTTTCGCAGATTTTTGGATCGGCGGTGATGATGAATTCAATTCTAAATTAAACCGTAATCGGACTTTTTTCTGGTCGGACACGGGTAAACGATTTAATTTCACTTATTGGTCGGACTATAATCCACACTCTTGTGAACGTGGGCAGCACTGTGTATATTTAGTGTCCAAAAGCTACAAATGGAACGATAATGCTTGCACTAACAAAAAGGGTTTCATTTGTGAAGTTAATCACTCTATAAAAGCCTACATTAACGATCTAAAACATAAATGTGATGTGGTTAAAAATATCACTTCATCGATTTCCGACGATCTTGTTCAGGCCCATAAACAACCAATTAACGCATTAAAAAATCAAACTCAAAATTTAGAAAGCGTTGTAAATGTTCGGAAGGATCAAATAGAGCAGGTGCAAAATACTACACAGATGACCATACAAGAACTCCTGGATGTTCAACAGAAAATTGTTGAACAACTGACCGAGACAATGCTGCAACACATGAGTGAATTGAATGAGGAATTAAAACATTCTACAGCCGATATCAGTGCACAATTGGACGAAAAATTGAGTGGAAAACAAGATAAAATAAACATAATTTGTTAAAGAATACTTAAATTTTTAATAAATATACTTTCCAGAGGGTTTTTTATCTTTTCCCATAAATACAACAATTTTTATTATATTTTTCTCAAAGTTTAACTTATGATTATTAACTTCCCTGCAGGAAATGTCAGACAAAGTTATTTGCTATAGACATTTAACATGTGCGTGTCATTGACGTTGGTACTATTGACTAGGTAGTTCTTTTGGGAACATATGTAGACATTGGATCCAAAGAATGGGGGCTGCCAGGTACTTTTTTCCTTGTCCCCAAAAAATTTAAAAAAAATCCCAAATTAAAAAACAAAACCTTAAAAAGTTAATATTTTTTGTTTGTTTTTTTTTCTGACCAAGTTTTAAATTTGTTTTGTTTTAAAATAACAAAAGCAATTTTAATAAGAAATCCTCAAAAATCCCTAAATAACACTTTTTAGTAAAAATTTACAAGAATTGGAGCTTGTTTAATCGGTTTTAGCCATCCTTTAAATCAACAATAAAAATACATTTATCCGTCATTTATTTAATACTTCGATTGGTACTCACCAATAGCCCAGCATTCTTTATCCCAAACTTTATTATATTGTCTGTCATGTTTACTTATTTTTGGGGAAGACATATTTCCTTGAAATTTGTCTTTCAAAAATTGTGTGTATTGTCAACGGTTGTAGATTCTCTTTTTAAATTCTTCTTTTTAAAACACTTACTCAAGATAAATAACATAAGTTTACTAAGGCCCTTTTACAGACTTAAAAAAAATGGTAATCTTTTTTCTTGTTTTGCTACTTTTGTTTCATATATTGTATACAAAACAAAAAAATAAGCGTAAAAAATAAAAGAAGGGAAAATATATTCAAAATGTGTAAAATCCGCAAAAAATCCCCGATTTTTTTTAAAATCCCCAAATGACTTTCTTTGTCATTTTTGCTCGCTTAGAATCTCAAACTTTGGGGAGAATACCCCAAGTCTGGCAGCCCTGAAGAGAATCACTAGTATATTTTAGTAAATCTAGGTTACATTTTTGGTACGAAAACGAATTCATAAAAATCTTTTTCTATTATTTCTTCAATTTTTATATGAATTATACTTATCAGTTGCTTGTACCCAGTAAAAACTTCGCTTACTTTTTCAAAATGAATAACTGCCTTTACTCATTATTTAGTAGCTTTCTTCTATAACTACTTCTATAGCTATTTCTATAACTACTTCTTTCTGGATGTATGTAGGTAAAAAAGCAATGACTTACATTGGAATGCGTTCATTTTGGGACACCCCTTGTAAAATTCATCGGTTCTTTCAGTAGAATTGTAAGTAGTGCTTTTAGTTTTTTCTGATTACTAAACACATTATTTTGTAGGCGAAGTTTCTATGTTTGTATCAACGTTTGCACCAGATAATGACATAAGGTATTCAAAATAAAGGCCTCAAATATTTACTCTTTTTTTGTTATTAAATGCAATAATGGGCTCGTTTCCCATACAAAAAAAAAGTTGAGCCATTTACCACCAAGGATTTTAGATTAGTTGAAAGTAATCGCAGAACTATTTTTTTTTTAAATTTTTATCCAGAGGTGTAGGATAACGCATTAAGTTTTTTATAAACTGCGACGCTATTTGTAGTCTGATCGTAACACATTGCATATCGTTATTCCTGGCTTGTCTATGGCGGCATTTCTGCCCTTGGTGACGTTTTAATCCGACATTAACTTCTGGGTGCCATTTATGCCATTAAGGATCCATTCCCCCTAATGACCGACTTTTTGCGTATGGTTAGAAAGCCATTCCAAAACACTTTTATGCTCCGCCATAATAGTACACCCCATTTGTCTTTTACACAAATTACATTAACCCAAAAATATATTAACAAAACAGCTGATCAAAACAAGAAAGTTGGCGCATAAAAAGCGTTGCGTGTAACTTATATTGAGAAACGTATAAATAAAGATTTAAAAAAATTAATTAAAAAAAAAATTATAAGTATTTAAGTATAAATAAAAAATTTAGAGTCTAAAAAGATAAAAATTGGTTTATATATATCAAGAAAATTTCACCATACATAAAGAATAGATGAAATAGACTCTTTGTGTCCATTAAGATATACTGCATGCATAATGCGAACAAAATATATTTTACTGCAGCGATCAACGATCGGCCCACATAGGAGTATCTAAGGCAGGGCTGCGGAGTCGTCAAGAAATAGTTGTAACTCCGACTCCATCCGCTGAAATGTTTTAAGTACGACTCCAAATCCGACTCTTACCTTGATGCTAAATGTATATGAGACTGGTCCTTATTTGACATTAGCCTCTTTTTTAAGCAGTACCTTTTAAATGGTTAAATAAAGAAAGAAAATTTTTCTATAAGCATTTTAAATCGATATTTAAGCTCTAACACATTCTAATTCTAACGCATTGAGCTTTAATATAGTTATTTACATATGAGACGGTGAGAGGCAAAAATGCAGAAAACATATCGAGCATTTGCTGCAATAGCGTCATAAGTCAAATTTGCAGCTAAAATTTTAATTCTTCTCTTTATAGTTGAGTGAATAAGATATTTGTATGAAATTTTCATACAATATGAAGAAACGATATGGCGATTAACTCCACGTTATTAGCTAATAGGCGTCCCTTTGTTCTACTGGTAATTAACAAATTAAATTCATTAGCTCAAAAATCAGGTTTTTTAAATATGACCCTATCGCAGCAAAGACTCGATTTTTACTGAGGAAGGAATTTTACAACTTGGAATTTTTATTAAAATTTATTGATGATTTTTCCTTGGCTGAGCTGGGATTTGAACCCGGGTTGATTTTTACATGTTTCAAGAATTCTATCTTCAGAAAATCTTTGAGTTCTAACCACTGTAGAACTGGTGGTTCGAAATTTACTGTTTTTATCATTTTTAAATTTCAAACTACATGTTGCATCCTATGATGAACTCGAGCCTAATTAAAGAATAACAAAAAAATTAAAAATTAACAGTTCAACTAAAAATCAAAAATTGTTCTTAAAAAAAATATATTTAATTTTGGAACGAACGAGTATTGCTACGAATTTTCGAAAGAAACAAGTTTTGCTACAATCCATATGGGTTCGAACTAGTTTTGCAATATACTATGGCCCACCAGGAAAATTAATCATTGAACTTCAGAACATTTTTAAAGTTATATTTTAAGATTATGGAAGCAGTGCTAAAAAATTCAACAATAGTTCTATTGGGGAGAGATAAACTACACCAATTGACCTCTTTTTCAAAATACGTTTTTTATGCTGTTGGAATCAGAATTTTGTTCTATCGATGTGTGAATTCCCATCAGCCCTATCTTAGAATTTTTAAACAAATAAATTGAAGAAATCTTTTACTCGCCATTGTTTTTTTTTTTCTATTCCATAATCAATTTTATTTTTGTCCAAGACCGAAGTATAAAATTGCAAATCTTTGTTTTCTCTGAAATTTTCCCTAAAGTGAGTAGATAAAAGAATTTTGAACTCATTTTTCGGGTTAATCCCTCCCTACATTGATGGGAAGTGTATATGGAACAATCTCATGCATATTTTACGAGTTTCTTTTTTTTTCAATTAGCATTCGCTTTGAAGGTTGGATTTTAAAATGTAGTTCACTTTCTGCTTTCACAACAGGAGCTACAGAAGATCTCCAGTTATATCTATATATGAATATCACTACAAAAATATTTTTGTATATACGATATAGTTCTGGTACTTCAAAATTTTTAAAGCAAACTCTCTCTTGAAATTTTTTTATTTTGAAAAAATACTAGAAAAATGTTTATGCCAAAAATTTTAGAGTCGGAGTCGCGAGTTTTTGTGGGTACTACGACTCCGACTCCAGTACAAAAACCTTAACTCCGACTCCACAGCCCTGATCTTAAGTAAAAACTCTAAAAAAAATTTTTAAAGGTACTAAGAGATAAACTATGCATGTCCCTTACTTCTTTGTTAAACTCGACTAGTACATTTCACTGAGCAGAACATTTTTAACATCGGACTTAAATAAGGATCGTTTTTTATTTTGGTAGCAACCAAGGCGCCCTAATTTGGAAAAATACCTTTTAATGCCAACATTTCCCACTGCGCGTTACACCTTTATTTTCAAGTACAGTAAAACATTGCGGGGTATTTTTATTTTATTTAAACTGCAAGCAAATTTCTATAAGAAACAAGTATTTAGGAGTGCTATATTCGACTGTGCCGAATATTTGATACCCTTCACCGACTGTTAAAATATCTCAGGCGTAGGCCCTATATGGGATCTATAAATTATTAATTCATCTTTATAAAATAGGCCATCGGTACTAAAACTCGTCGCGGTCTAGACCTACATATGTTAAATGTATTCTTTTATTTCTAGTCATATAAAACGTAATTTGAACGAATTTGAGCAAAATGTCTTGATTCGTAACAGTTTTATTCGAACTAAAATTATTGTCGAGAGAGGAGTGAGTTGATGTTGGATCCATGGTAAATGGTGTTTTCTGGTATAAAAAAGCCTAAACTAAAAAAAAAAATTCTTAAATTTTAATGAAGAACATTTTATATATCGCACTGGTTCCTCTAAAGAGAGTCACACAAAATTTACAAATTTTCAGTAAAGGCAAAAAACTTTTTTTTTTTAATATTAACAATGACAGTTGAGATCAATTGTGGCATTGTTAAGTGACACGAGTAAGAAGTATATAACGGTAGTTGTTTTTGTAATTTTTTCAGGGATTATCGACATATTACAAGTTTTTTGAGTTTTTCGCCTTCATGTGAAATTCATTAGTTTATATTGTGGTGGTATTTCATGTTGTGCCAGTTTAACTGACAATGCTGTAAACCGTTGTGAGTTAAACACTAGAACAACTTAAAATGTTTGTCTTTAGTTGAAACAAAACTGATATGAATTCAGCTTTCATTTGGGGACAACTCTAAATATTTCTCTTTAGTTAACTCTTAAGAAGCTACTTTTTATCAAGAAGTGGAACATAACTGTATTTGTTTGGCGAAAGAATAGAGAATGGGATGTATGATTTTACAGTGGGTAGACGTGACCACTTAACTGGATTTCTTGCAACAAGTGAAAATTTAAAAATTTTGACCTGACGCTCTTAAGAAGAACCAGTGCGATATTCTTCTTCGCAAAGCTCTAGAATTCCACGCCATGCGTTCTATGCGTTTATGTATGCGACGCATACAAAATTAGACTGTAATACTGCTTCATACGTTTGATATGCATTCTACGCATGTGCTTATGTATGCGACGCATACAAAATTAGACTGTAATACTGCTTCATACGTTTGATATGCATTCTACGCATGTGCTGCGTAACTTGTCAATACAATTTTACAATGATTTTACGTTTTTGACAGATGCTTAAACGTATTAACGCATTTAACGCGTGGTGTGGACCTCCATCTTTATGACTATACACGAAAATATCATACTAGAATTGAGAAATTATATTCCTTAAAAAGTCGCTTACCACCAAGTTTTTTTGCCCTTCTCTTTCTCTCTGCTGCTATTTAAACGTAATCTAGCGATATGACCTATTTCGCTGATAAAAGAGTTGTTTAACTAATTATATCACTTCGCGTGTTTCAAAATATGACAAATTATTTACCTTGTTAGATAAATAAGACTAAGAATTAAAAAAAAAGTATTTGAAATCTTTAAAAGTGTGGCTTCTGGTAATTCCAACTTATTAAATAAAACACGTGTACAATTTGTTGTGTTAGTTCTTTTTAGAATTTGAAATTAAACAAAGAAAATGATAAACAGAAATTAACAATTTTTGACGACACTGAATCCAAAAGTCTTAAAAACTCCAATAGACTTTGTTGCTATTTTTTATGTCTTGGTGATTTTATTTACAAATATGGTTCTTAAAAAGTATGAAGTGACACAGTGGGTTAGGAGAGAGAAGAAATTTGAAATTTTATATTTTTGAAATGAGCTAAAAATTTTAACATTTTATTTAATTAAGAACTAAATTTAATTTGAGATCAAATTACGGTATTCGATATCGATCGAAAATACAAAACAATTTAAACAGGAATTTCGATCGATATTGAATACCATAATTTGGCCCCTGGTTTAATCCAGTCTTTAACTTTTTCTCAATTTCGAAAATATAATCTTAATTTTAAATTTGTGTTAGATCCTGTTGATGATTTTAATCAGAAATATGGTAAAGATTTCTTTTAAACTAAAAAAAAAAACGGTGTGGCTTCGGTGGGAATAAAGTTTAAGATTTAAAATTGAAATTTTTTAATTAGAAAACGCTAAAAATTGTAACATTTAGTTCTTACAAACTCAGTTTTATCTATTTCTATATTGAATTTGAACAAATTTATAATTTTTATTAATTTCGAACTTAGTTTCGAATTTTATATTTTTGGTACTAAAAGTAAAATTTCGATTAAAAATTATTGAAAATCCAATCTAAGAAAGTTTTAAAAACCTTCTAACAATTCCCAAAATTTAAACTTAATTTCAAAATTTTTAAAAACCATTAAGAGGTTCATTTTTCTATTTAATCTTTTATTACATTGCAACATAGAAATAACATTTTAATGGTTTTCGAAAATTCTATTACAATTTCTAACTTGTTAAAATAACGACATTTTGAAAAAAACAAATTTGAAAAATTTGAAAAAAAAAAATATAAATATAGAAAATATATATATAATTCGCATTTAATTTTGAAACTTTTTAACGCTGCTCGAATGACTATGTTGATACAAGTGTTTCCTAAATAAATTCTTTTACCATTTGAAAAAGATTGAACTTGTTTTTTAAATAATGTAGAAATTTTTAAATAATTTTCCAAATTTAAAATCACTAAAACATTTAAAGGTAATGCGAATTTGTTAATATGATATGCAAAATAATTAGTACCGAAGTTCGAAAAAGCGAAACTCTATCGTTTTAAAAAAATAAGCTAGAGGTTTTTAACTTTTTTTTCAAATTAAGCAGTCCCACCCACAAATGTATAGACTGATTTGTTATTTGTCCCACTGTGCCTTGTTGATATTTTAAGTTAAAAATAAATAAGCTTTTCAAATTTTGTAGTTTAAATGAGGTTAAATAAAATGTTAACAAAATTCCATGTTTTGCAAATAAAAATAGACGTATTGACGTCGTCTTTTGTGGGAGATTTCTAGAATTAAATTTGGTTTACGCATTACCGAGAACATCAAATTTTTATTGTGCTAGTAATTGATGTTCTCTTATTTTTTATATATCACACTGATTCCTCTAAAGGGGGTTACCTCAAAATTTATGAATTTTCAGTAGAGACAAAAAACTTTTTTTATATACATACTCCTATATACAATTGTTTTTTTTTTTTTTTGGCAAAATAGTAGAGTAATTGACCTTAATTTTTTACAGTGGATAGATATGACTACTGCTTATCGTTTTCCAGCAAAAAGTGACAATGTGTAAATTTTGAGTTGACTCTTTGGAGGAACCGTTGCGATATGTGTATAGAACTAATTTATTTGAGTTTTTTAATGTTATTTATGTTTATTTATAAGTAATATTATATATATTAATATGTTCCCGTCGTTCCTATAAGCAGCATTGAGCCTCAACAAAATCTTTCCATCTGGATCTGTTTATGGCGATGTTTTATACTTCGTTCCAGCTAGTTTGCATATTTGACGCTTCGGTTACAATTTGTCTACGCCATGCATGAGCTCGATCGGTGTGACCAATCCAGTTCCATGCTCGCCTTTGTTTTTCAATAGTTATGGGGGATTGGTTCGATTGATGCCATAGTTTGTTGTTTGATATGTATTGTGGCCAAAAGACTCGTAGAGTTCGTCTAAGGTGTTTGTTAATAAAAACTTGCAGGGCATGCATATAACGAGGGGCCGCATTCCACGTTTCGAATCTCTATAACAATGTAGATCGGATATTGGAGTTAAAAATTTTTAATTTAACACGGCGAGAGAAAGTTGAAGAGTTCCATATCTTTTTAAGTTGGCCTAGGCTTGAGTCGCCTTTTTTATTCGATTGTCAATATCTGCACCCGAACCGCCTGATGTTGTGATGCCAACTCTGATGTAACAAAACTAATTAACCTCCCCCAGAGGCACATTATCAATTATAAAGATGTTTGATTTTTCCGTGTTCATTCTCATTAGTTTAGTTTTGCCAATATTAATATTAAGGCCAGCTCGGCAAGACGTTGCTGTTTCATGTTCATATCGGAGTGTCGGTGAGAGAGAAAGCAAATGCCATCAGCATATTCCAGATTATATCACCGATTTAACAGTCCCCAACCAATACCTCTATTACCCGACATAGCTTGGCTCATGGCAACATCCAACACAATGTTAAATAAGTGGTGACATAACGCAACCTTGCCGTACTCCTGAACCAACATTAATATTTCTGCTTAGTTTGCCTTCGTGCTGAATACGACAACTTGCACTAACATACATGTTTTTCATGAGTTGGACTATTTTTTGAAGGACACTTTTACATTAAAAGGATTTTCAAATGACATTGTGATTGAGAGTATCAAATGCTTTTTCAAAGTCAATGAATATTCGATATAGAGGAGACCGCCATTCGACTGAGCAGAATGATACCTCGCCAGTTCTAAGGGCTAGTAAGGTCGCCTTTTTTTGGGCAATTTTATTATTACGCCTTCTGTTACCTCTTCAGGTACACTGTACTAGTTTCAGGATCAATTTTGAGAAGTTCCGAAGATATGTTATCATTTCCAGGACTTTTGTTGTTCTTGAGCGTCTTAATCGCAGATATTATATCAGATACTGTTGGGGTAGCGGTGGATATATTTTGAATATTTTCGTGGGTGGTGCTGCTACATATACTTGTAGACTCCTCATAATTTTGCGTCGGGGATAGAATTGAGGAATAAAACTCGTCCCATAGATCACACTGCTCATCTTTAGGCGTTATGAGTAGGCCATCATAATTTCTGATCATATTAAATTGAACTTTTAGTGTTTCTATACCCACAATACCATCAAATATTTAATTAAAACTGATTTTATTTTTGATTAATTATTTTACTGGCGCAACAATTTTTTTCTGTGTATGTTTCAAGGCTTAAACAAAAAAGTTCCAACATTTAATACGTATGTATATCTCAATGAATGGTGAAAAATGTTTTGTAAAAAAGTACTAAAAATATGTACAATTTTCACCCCTTAAATTTTTATTTCTATGTTTATTGGTTTTAAAGAAAGATGGCGTGACAAAAAGTTTTAAAATACAGGTTTTACCAGGTACTTAAAGTACCAGACACCTGTCCTTTTATTTTTCTAAGTCTGAATTTACACGTTTCATCTTTTGATGCTCAACTTCTTTTCAATTTCCACTTAAAGATGCCAATATAATCACACGCAGCAACCGGTTTCATCTTTTTTCGTGTCAAAACAACAATAATTTTAATAAGAGCGAATCAAAGAGAAAAAGGAAAGAAAAAAATTACACGCAGCCATCGTTGTGCATATACCAACGAATAAAAACACAAAGCGTACTGACCGAGTACAGGCATCTCCGTACTTACCCCCTTTCTTCTTTCTTCCCTCACCTAAAAACATAGGAGTTGAGCATCAAAAGATGAAACGTGTGAAAGCAGACTAAAGAAGTATTATATTTTTTTTGTGTTTCTTTTAGTTTTGGAGATATAGGGTTACCCAATTTACCCATTTTTACTCCCTAAACATTCGAATCTTCAGGCGTTAAGGCTGTACGATGATGAATCAGTCAGTGAGTCATTCAGTAACGTTTCAAATTTATGTAATATAGATAGATGAATTATAGCGAAAGATTAGAAAAATGTTTGAAAAAAGTAACAAGCTAAGGTGCGATTTTCACCTCCTAAACGTTCGAATTTCGAAAAAATACCAAACTTGTATTTGTAAATGTATTTGTCCTGAATAATTCTTTATTGAGGACAACGTAAGCGGCCACTGCATGCATTTTGTCGTGTTTCAAACCTCATTGACGACAATATGCATGCAATTGTCACTAATCTTGTCCTAAATTAGACGTTACCGGTGATGTTGCAGTGACCAGGTACCTTGCATACACTCACTAAATACTCTCCTAATATTTCGATTAGAGCTCTTCTACAATCATTGACTAGTTTGGAATTCACAAAACAGTCCATCAATGCTCTAAGAGCTGTCCACATATAAAGTGATGTCCTAGCCCCAGCAAAGTTACCCCTTTCCAATTCTACGGCCTTTAAACTCCCTAGATACCTCCGCCAAAAATATACTGCAGTCGCCAGGAAGCCTATATGACCCTTTAGTATCTAATTCATTAAGGTAGACTCCTTTATCCCTCAGTAATAATAGCAAATATCGCTGACCCGACCAGCTCTCCCAAGACGTAATCCGTGCACACGGCGAACCCAGGCAATGACCACCAATGGCATTATAAGCTATATTGTCGCCCACATATAGTCAACGACTGTGTTACCCATAAATCGCCAACGACAGTTACAAATAAGATATAACCTTTTTTACCATGTTTATTGGTTACAAAAATAGATGGGGTGGCAAAAAAGTGCCAAAATACAGGTTTTACCCGTTTACACCCTAAAAGGGCCGAATGTAAAAAAGTACCAGACCTTACCGCTTATTTTTCTTAAGAACAATGATAAGTATTACATTGAGTGACCCGGTAGGCTAGCTAGTAGTGAGCAAATCTATCAGCGTCGGGGTTGCGGGTTCGATTCCCACCAGAGACTCTGGTTTCTTTCCTGCAGACAAGCGTAGAGCTTCGCGGGATTAGCTTAGGGAATTAAAAAAAGAAAAATTACTCTTATACCTTCACCGAAGGCAAAAGGGTATATACAATTTTGTCATTCTGTTTGTAATTTCTACAATATTGATGTTAGACTCTATAACCCTGCGGCCACACGATCAAGTTGTTCTTGATAGTCTTTTACATATACTGCTTGTCAAAATTTACAAAAATTGAGAGCTGTGACGTAGGTGGCACTCAATTTACTTTCAAGATGCCATAAAAAAAACAATTTCTAAAGACAAACATGTAATCAGCTGTTAAATTGAAAGTAAATTGCCAAACAAATGGAAAGGTGAAATTGAAAGCCATCTCGTGGTCAATTTAAAAAGTGTGAGTGTGTTAGTAAAAAAATGAGAGAGTTGAGTAAATTGAATGGAATTGAAAGGCAAAACTTGATCGTGTGGCCACCAAGTAAAGTACATATATGTATTCTGAGCGCTTATAAGTAGCGAAATTGATTTAACGAATTCCGACTGTCTGGCCGTCTGTTCGTTGAAATGTATTTTCCGAAGATCCCGGATGGGAAGGTTGGTAGTTCTTGATTTATGTCACATATAGAGCCCAAGTTTAGGTACAAGCATCTTGGTAATCGAAACAGAACATCGGTCAAAATGTGGGTGGGATCGGACAAGTGGGCGTGGCACTCCCCATACAAAGATATACAAAAGATATACAAAGATAACGGCAAGAGCCAAACTTTCCCGATTAGTTAGAAGCATCTTGGTTATCAGTTCACAGCACCCGACAAATTGTGGGCGTAGCACAAAGTTAAATTATTTTTATTTAAAGTGCGCTGTTTATGTAACTTTCTGTTTTCTTCGCACAATATAATGGAAATATAAGGTTGCCGAATTTACCCGTTTTTACCCATTTAACATTCGAATTTCCAAAAACCCCGTCTTAGTGGATCGATTTGGGGAGAGGCCAATCTTCGGTCCAAGTTTCGAGTATAAACGTAGTATGTCTCTACTGAAAACTTATAAATTTTGAGTTAATCCCTTTTAGAGAAAGAATAATGCTTTTATTTATTTTCAGATTGAACTTAATTTGACCTGATTTGAATAAAATATCATGATTCGTAACAGTTTTAGCCAAACTAAAATGACTTTCAGGAGGGAAATTTATATTGGACAAATCATCCCAATATTCTGTAGAGTGATTTCTGGTACTGAAAAACTTAATTCAGACTAAATTTCAATACAGAAGCGTTTTATACGTTTTGAAAAGCTTTTCAGACGGCTGCTTTATATGGGCCCTATGGTAAATCTTAGCCCGATTAGTAAAAATTTCCATGGTGTTATTTCTGGGCACATAAAACTAAATTAAAATTAAAATGATATCCCAGAGTTGGCTTTGGACAGTGTGATTTTTAGTCCTTCGAAACTAAGACCGACCAAATTTCACACGATAGCATTATGGTGGGGTGTCACAAAGCCATAGGACATAAAGCCATATGGCGTTAAGTCCCATTCCATTGAGACATAAGGGCATATGCCATTAAGTCTGATTATAATGGGAGTTAACGCCATAAATATATTTTCGAAAATGAGACATAAAGCCATATTTTTAATAATGATTGCATGTCACCCTTGGCTTCGCATACTAAAGTTTTTCTGCGTGGCGGCAGGTGGCTTCGCTGAATAAAGTTTTCCTGCGTGCGTCACAAGAATAAAAAAATGTTTTCCAATGATAACTAAGGATTTTTCCTCTCACAAAATGTTTGCAGCTGTAATTCCTGGAGCCTAAAAATTTTGGATTTTTTTAAATCATTAATTTCATAGATAAATAGGCATATTTAGTGAAATAAAGCATTTGTAACGCAAAATATCAAATGGGACATAAAACCATAATGGCTTTATGTCCCATTTCACTAAAATTGATATGAGACTTAAGGCCATATTAAAATTATGGCTTTATATCCTATGGCTTTGCGACACCCCACCTAGCATTATACGTTGAGGTTTAAGGTGTACTATAGTGTGTTCTGAGATTAGGAATATATGGGGCATATGATAAATTATAGGCCGATCTTCACGAAAGTAAGTGATATGATTTCTTCTTCATACACAACGATTTATGCGGAAACTTATGTATTTTTTGTAACAAAATTATACTGTTTTAAGGGTGTTGTTCCACATTAAGATTCATAACTCTTATCCTACCGAAAAGATTTTGCTGGTCTTCAATCCCAAACTGCTAAGGATAACTAGAAACAAGTTGAGACCAAAATTTTTCTTTTCTTTTAAGTTGTTTGAAAGTGAGCATTCTCTTTGGGTTCTTGGATGAATATTAAAAAAGTTACATACGGAATGACAAACTTAGCATACCCTCATTCACCACTATTGGTGGAGGGTATATAAAGATATGAACTGTTAGGTCCATCAACTATTGAAAAGGTTGAATTAATATCAATAATTGCCTTTTAAAGCGGTTGTGTTAGTAAAGTTGTAGTTGTGATTATTTTTTTTTTTTTTTTTGTTTCTACAAGAATTTTTCTCGTAGATCTTAGTTCTTCTTGCAATTGTTTATGTTTCTCGCCTCCTTGAAATGAAGCTGGGTGTTCCTATTTGTTGCACAAAACACAAAATAATTTTCCTTACTCCAAGATGATCTAAACAGTTTGAACGTATGGTGTGAAATAAATTTTATGGATCTGAACTCGAAAAAATTTAAACATATCGTTACTTTAATATAGAAAAGCCCTATCTAACGTTTTCCTTACTTTACAGGAGAAGGAAAAAATTTAATAAAAATTATAGTCTTGTAGTCGCGATTTTTGTTAGACGCAATTTTTTTATTAAATTGCTTAGAGAATTAAATAAAAAACTGCGCTTTAAGAAAATCGCGACTACAAGACTATAATTTTTATTAAGTTTGTTCCTTCTCCTGTTAAGTAAGGAAAACGTTAGTTAGGGCTTTTATATATTAAAGTAACGATATGTATGTTATTCTACAGAAGAAGTCTAGTAGTACTCTGTAGCTACACACTAAATAAGCATCGACTTGAAAGAGTAGAGACATTCCTTGATCTGGGTGTTTCACTTGATTATAAGCTGTGTTTTAATGCGCATATATCGCAGACTATCAACAAAGCCAAAGGTTTCCTTGGATTTGTCAAACGCTTGGGGAAGTAGTTTGACGATCCCTATGTCATAAGCTAATAATACATTTCATTAGTGAGACCTTTTCTGGAATACGCCTCGTTCCTCTGGGACCCCCAGCATGAGTTTCATGCTTAGAAAAAGCAATTTCTTTTATTCTGTCTTCGAAAACTCCACTGGAAACCAAATATCAATTTTCCTCCGTATGAAAACCATTTAAAACTAATTAATCTACCAACCTTAAAAAATCGGAGGATATATATGAACATCTCCTTCATGCTGAATTTGTTAAACGGTGAAATTGTCTCAGAATTTCTACTTCGTAAGGCTAAGTTTTCAATTCCTTTTCGTCCTTCCAGACATTATATTCCCCTTAGACGTCAATACTTTCGGTCAAATTATGCAAATTTTGATCCTAGCCGCAGAATGAGCTGCGAATTTTACAAATTTTTATACGTATATTGATTTTACTGATCCTATTGGCGGCAAAAATAACCTCTTAAATGTCTACAGATAAATTTAATGCTAATTTTTTATTTTATAAAATGTACTAAAGTATCTAAATTTATTAAATTTAAGCATACTAGCCAGTATAAATTTGTAAGCAATTAGTTGGATTCCCTTTTATATGGAACTTTTACTGAAAACTTGTGCTTTTTTATAGCTTAATGGCGCTACAAGCCATTAAGATCTTAGATCAAAAGAAATTTTTAAACAAGATGTACCTAATTTGAATATAAAAAATCTTTTTTCATAAAAAAACCTTTTGGAATAATCAGCGTCTCTGTTTTAATATAAAAAAATATGTCTTATATAAAAGAACATTTTCATAGGAAAAAATAATAAAAAAAAAAATTATTTTCAACTATTTGCATTTTAATGAAACACTAATAATTTCTTCTGTTTATTTCTCTATCACACTTTAGTTGTTTATCTACTAAGAGTTACAAATACATTAACAAATTATATTCTAAAACGTAATTAACCGAGCAATAGTAACAAGAATTTCAGCCCGTTCTTGCAGCCGCCCGCACAGATAGGCCAGCTCACTCCCGGGGGTTACTCTCTTATTTTTTTGTTGATTGCTGAAATGATAAGACAATATGACAAACTATTATACATTTTAATACGTAAACAAATTTAAAAAATTTACTTAATCATTAAGGAGAGGCAACACAAAAGCATGAAGTAAATTTATAATTAATCCAGCAATACAAATTTGAATACATAAATTTAAAAAAGTATAAATACGATAATTTCTTAGACATCTACACATTTAACTTTTAAACGTTGTCTTGAAGTATCTGTTCATCTCTCTGAAGCAAGTCTGTAAAAAGGATACCACAATGATGAACTTAAACTTAATTGCAAAAGTCCTTATAATTTGCCTCGGACTACTAGAGGCAGTATCAAGCACCCCTACGGAATACACGGCATCTGATGGCCAAAAATATCTTATTGAATTTGACCTGAAGGTAATTTCCCATAAAGATTTTAAGAAAAAATTTAATAAATGAAATTTTTAGTTCAACTGGCTTCAGGCCTTGCATAAGTGCGCCAGCGAAGGTTATCAACTTATTGTAATTGATTCCGAAGAAAAAAATACTGTTATTATTGATCTATTGAAAGAGGCTGCTAATGGGAGTTCCGTAGATTTATGGACCGGCGGTAATGATGAATTCAGTTCTAAAGTAAACCTTCGGCCTTTTTTCTGGTCGGCCACGGGTGAACCATTAAATTTCACCAATTGGGCGGCCGGGAATCCATACAATAACAAGCGTCGGGAACACTGTGCACATATATCGTCTAAAAGCTCTTTATACCAATGGCACGATTATGAGTGCGACAAGCCACTGGGTTTCATTTGTGAAGTTAGTCACTTTAAAAAAACCTTCAATAACGATCTTAAACATACATGTGATGTGGTTAAAAATATCACTTCATCGATTTCCGATGAACTTAATCAGGCCCAGCAACAACTACTTTCCGAAATCGATAGTAAAATTCAAGATGAAAAAAGAGTGGGAGTCAATTGGAGGGCACAGATAAAGCAGCTGGAAATTAATACACAGATGACCATACAAAAAAAACTGGATGAACAACAGCAAATGGTTCGGCAAATGATCGATGAAGTACTGCAACAAGTCGTTGAAGTAAATTTGGAAATAGCCAACTCTGCAGCGCGTGCGAGAGCTCAATCTGTTAAAAAAATTAATGAAAAACAAGATGAAATAAATAAAACTTGTTAAAGCATACTAAAATTTTTAATAAATATGTACATAAATATTTCCCAAAAGGGTTTTTATCTTTTCCCATATATATAACAATTTTTATTTTATTTTTCTCAACGTTTTAATTTTGATTATTATCTTCCCTGCAGGAAATGTCACTAATGAATCTGTACTGATTCACTACTGACACAGTCACTAGTAGGTACTAGTGACTTATTATACCTCAGACAATGGCGCATATTCATAAATCATTACCAAGTGTAAACTTTTTTAAGTACCTATTTAAGCTATTCACAGATGATTACTTGCAGCATAAAAAGTTAACACTTAATTATAGGTAAAGCTGTAACTAAATGCCAACTAACTAATACATCCAAAGAACAGCTGTTTGATATCATTTTATAATTTATTTCAAAAGTACAACATTTTTGAAGTGGCTATAAAAAATAAATGGAAAGAATTATAAGAGATATTCAAATAATAACAGATAAAAACATGGCAAAAAACAGTTAAGACGTATAAAACACGCTGCAATTATAATTTGTGTTTCAAATGAATTTCTGCTGCACCATAAAAAATTAAAAAATAAACTAGAGATGTGTTCTTAGTCGATAAAATTCCTTTGAATATTTTTATTATTATTTTAATTGACTTATATACTATTATAACCAAAAAACAACTTTTTTAGAATTTGCGTTAATTTTTTAAAGAACAAAAAATCAGATTTTAATAGTTTTATAAGCTTTTTAATTAATTACACAATATATCGTTCAAAATATTATCGACATTTAATTTTCTCTAAATGCCAATATGCATGGTTGCATTTCTTCTATCAGCTGAGAGCTGTTACTACGTTAGTTATGAATTGTGAATAAGATCTATAACTATCTATGAACTATTTTTTAGTTTCTGTTTTGTTAGTTACAACTTTAGATATGATTTCTGAATATGCGCCAATGTTATTTACTATGGACATTTAACATGCGCTTGTCATTGAAAATCGACTACTTTTGTAAACTTATGTAGACATTGAAACCAGAGAATCACTGGTACATTTTAGTAAATCAAGTCAACACTTTTGGTACGAAAACGAATTCATAAAAATCTTTTTTTATTATATCTTCAACTTTTATATGAATTATAGTTCTCAATTGTTATTGATAAAGGAATTTCGTATTTAAGCCAATTAGAGTGGTTAACACTTCGTTGATAATGTATCCAAAATAGTCGACAAAACTGGTTACTTGGAGACACTTGCACCGAGGTTTCCTTTAGGGTTAATATTAAGAATTTGTTTGTATGTATGTGTTTTGGAATTTAATTTAATAAGAGATAAACAAGAAATATACATTAAAAACAAGCCCGGCCACAGTATATACAGTGAAATATCTATTTAGGACCAATGGGCAATTATGGACCCAGCAAAATAAATCTATGTTACGAGGCTTATAAGGCTTTTGACGCCCTATGTGCTTCTTGAACAATTTATTTAAGTATTTTATGTTACATCGCTGTATCTATATTGTATTTAAATAAATAGAGGACATATATATATATATATATATATATATATATATAGTTATATATATACGAGGCTTAGATTCACAAAACACTTGTGTGCCGAATATTAAAAAGTTATCTTGTTAGATTTTTTTTATGAGATTTATTTTTCGTCTTAAGACTATTTTGGAGAAGGGGTTTAATGGGGCCTATGTTCAGTTCTGGACCTACCGTTACAAAATGTTGCAATGTCATAGTAGTTATTATAAAACTTACCATCGAAAAATGTTATATAATTCACAACTATTTTAAAACGGATGTAATGGCATGAAAGGTTTTTTTTTTGGAGCGATATTTTTATGGGAGCTATAGTCAAATATTGCACATTTTTAATAATATGTATTGAGTGGACCATAATTTTCCCCAATATTAACATAATACGATGGTTATTGGCCACAAAGACTTTTTTCGAAAAAAAGTACAAACTCAAATATTTTTTTCTTTTTTTGTGGTTCGGTTCCCATACCAACAAAAAAGTTGAGCCATTTACCCATTGTTGGGGGTAGTGCACTAAATATTGATTTAAATCAGCAGTAGACCATCACCAAATAAACAAATAAAACTGCAAAAAAATAGTTTGCATTTTTTTCACCAGTTTTAGTAATGATTGTTATTTTTTTAACTACCACTAAAAAATTAAGTGATATATTTAATAAAACTCCTAAATTGAGTTTTATTTTTTTCTGTCTAAAGTAAAACTCATTTTAGGAGTTTTATGTTTTCCAGATTGGGTGTACTTTGTGTAAGTGTTTTTATTGTTGTTCGTATTTATTTCATAAAGTAGTATTGCTATAAGGTATGGTCACATATAGCAAACATTTGACGAAAAAAGCGTAACCAACAGACAAACTTATGTGTGGTTTGAAGAACACGAGCGCAAAACCCGTCCGTTCAACTTACATTTAAAACGAAAACAAATTTCGAAATTTTGTTTTTGTTTTAAATGTAACTTAAACGGACTAGTTTTGCGCTCGTATTCTATAAACCACACATTAGCTTATTTTCTTTGATTCATATATATTTTTTTTTATATATGAATTCGCATTTATTAAAACTTATGTAAAAGTAGCCTTTTGCAGCATAATTAATCTTGTTTTGTTATATAGAATATCACATAAATTACACTAATACTGAGCAAACGTAGTGGTTCCGCTTATTTCGTCAACTGCTTGCATTTTCTGCTCTTAAGTTGGTATTGAGCGATCTGCGATCAAATTTTTCACCAGAAAATTTGGAAAAATGTTAATGTTAAATTAAACAAATAAAAAAAGAGTAGGTTAAAAAAGCAGAAAATAAACAAATGAAGTTTAATTAAGACAAAAAAATAAATTTTTTCAGAAGAGTTTTATTTTAGACGGAAATAAAATTTGTGAAATCAAATTTGCTTTATACGGAAAAAATAAACCTCCTTAAATGAGTTTTATGCTAGACGGAAAAAATAAAACTCCTCAAATGAGTTTTATTTTAGACGGAAAACATAAAACTCTTTTTTTAAGATCACCACAGATTCTGAAAGAGCTCGTCAGTACGAATCTATTGATATATAACACAATATCGGTCTCCGTTGTCTCTAACATGAAGAGTTTTTTGTTTAAATTTGTCGGAAACCTGTTATTTACGGTCCCTGCTTTTTTGGAGACATTTTTTTTAAATTTGTCTTTAAAAATACTTTATTGAGGACAACGTAAGTAAACCTTTTTCGTGTTTCAAACCAACATGACGACAGAATGCATGCAATTGTCGCTCATCTTGTCTTCAAATAGACTTTATTGAGAACAACTTAGGCGGCCATTTTATACATTTTGTCGTGTTTCAAACCACTTAGCGCTTACGTTACCCTCTATTAAAAAAAATTAGCAAGTAAGAATGTATAGGCGGTCAAGCCCTACCATATGATACCCTAAACCACAGTATTTAAAAACAAATTTTCGAGAAATTTTCTACGTGATCATATATTTAAAAAAATGCATAGTTTGTGTGTCCATATAAAAATAGATCGATCTTTGTTTTAAATTTCATTAAAATTGGTTTGATAGTAGGCACAAAGACCCTATTCCGGAAAGTAGTTTGTATAGGGGCTACATGAAATTATGGACTGATTCGCCCCATTTTAATAGCCTAGGTCCATAGGTCCTTGTGCCAATTAGATACTATGTACCAAATTTCATCAAATAATCTTCAAAGTTACGACCTGTACTTTGCGTACAAGTAGAGATTCCAATACCGAAGGCCTTTCGGTATTGAGGAAATCTCGATATTGGTATTATCGGTATTTTCGATATTATTTATGGAATAAAAATATCTAATAGAATAAAACGATTTTACAATTATATTATATTATTCAATCCAATTTATTGTTTATTTAAGTTATTTATTAAAAAAAAAGATAATTCATTTATACATATAGATGGCTTAAAAAGGCCTAAATCGGGGTTGAAGTACAACATTTGTTGGATATTTTTAATAAAAATTGCATTATAAATATTTTTTTCTAAAATTTTACGGATTTTATTAAGTTTTTTTTCTTTCCCTGTAAACAAATAAAAAAATCGAGTATGGCCTTTTTTAAATTAAGCCATCGATATGTAGTTATTAAAAAAAGACAAAAGTGGTCGATATTAGAAACAAAGCAAAACAATTAAAAATTAAAAAAAAGAAACATGTTACAGAGTAAAATTATATTCGGAATGATTCCGTTCGGAGATGAAGAAAACATATTTGTTTATTGATAGAAAGTGTATTTTGATAGTTTTTGGCCTTTCAGATACAAAAAACTCCCATTCCTTTCATAAAAACAAAAATAGTTTCATTCCGAAAATTTTTTCATCAATTTCTGAAGTACCAAAATAGGGAATGAATTCTGTTTCCGAACGAAATTGTACTCTGTGACATGACTGTATACATAGTAATTATGTGAGGTAAAGTACCCAAAGGTTTTTTAATTCCTTTTTGTGAATTAAAATATGTTCGAAGAAAACATAAATTGTCAATGCTTTCATCCGAAAGGCGTAATCTTATTTTCGTGCAGATTAATCCTGCTGCGGAAAACTCAAGCTCAGAATCTACACTTGTAGGACGAACGGTCAAAAGCAAATTATACACTTTTTGCAAATATTTTCCTTTCATATTTTCAGAATCCTTTCAGTCAATACTAAAAAACAAACTAAAGGTACGTTCAGACTAATGAAATATTTGAGGAAAATATTTGTTCTGATATTTGCTTCAAACTGTGTGAAACAAATAAATATTTTTTTTTTAATGTTCAAACTAAGCTCAAATATTTGACAATTTTTGTTTGTTAAAACAGTTGGCAAATCGTGTCAAAAAAAATTAATTAAATCATGTCGGCCATGCGTTCAGACTTAAGCAAGTATTTGCATCAAATAATTGTTTAATGAAAGAGTTCAAAAATAAAAATATATACAGTAATTTTGACTTACCTGCACAATCCCCATTTTTGTAAATCAAAAATGCAGTTATCTTAAATGAATTTACCTGCCTTGAAGTTCAGGTACACAATAGTGGTTACCTGCACAAAAGTGGAGCTAAAGTAAGGTGTTTGATCTAAAAGTAGAATAAAAAAATTATTTTATTACCCAGTAAAAACTTTGCTTACTTTTTCAAAATTAACAGCTTCCTTCACTCATTATTTAGTAGCTTTCTTATAAAACTACTTCTATAACTACTTCTTTCTGGATGTATGTATGTAGGTAAAAAAATAATGACTTACATTTTAATGCGTTCATTTTGGGACATCCCTTGTTAAATTCATCGGTTCATTCAGTAGAATTGTAAGTAGTGTTTTTAGTTTTTTCTGATAACTAAGCACATATTGTAGGTACTTATGTACCTATATTTAATATAAAAGGAACATTAACAAAATCAATGATAATTCACAAAGAACATAACATATTGTGGAAAAAAACAAAATAATTGCGATTTATATTTTTATAAACAGCTTAAATTGGAATTTTATGTGAAAAATTGGCCGTCTAGTAAGTTAGCAAGTAATGTTGGAGAAAAATAAACACTGCTTATTTTTCGGCCGAATAACAACTTATTTTTGTTCAAGGTGTCCACAGAATAAAGTACTTACAATAAACTTACTAGAAGTCAAAAAATATCTAGTTATTATTTAACTAGTTACTAGTAAGTTGAATTGTAAGTACATACTTACAATATACTTACCAGAAGCCAAAAAATTAATAGTTAATAGACCTAATAAGTAGTTATTGAGTACGTTACCTATAAGCAAATATTCAGTACTGAAAACAACATCACTAATAAGTAGTTATTGAGCTGATTATTAGTAAGTAAATATTCAGTAGTGAAAATAACAGAAGTAATAAGTAGTTGCTAAGGTCATTACTAGTAAGTACTTATTGAAGTTTTCAGAATAATGACAATTGTAATGACAACTACCTACCAGATAACGTATGAAATAACTACCATCTATTACAAAAAATCAAAAATTGTTCCTGGGATTGTATGAAAATATTTTAAAGCTGCCCAAAAATATGCAAGGATTTTAAAGAATAATTCCAGAAAATATGTATTTTGGGCAGTTAAGTCAAAGTGCAGCTAACTTAAATTTTTTGTATGAAAATAATTTTAAAATGCCAAAAATTTTGTGCATTTATCATAAATGTGCAGGTATAGAAAGTGCACTTAAAAAAGGAATTTATTTGGAATTATAAAGAATAATTCCAAAAATTATCAATCTTGTGCAGTTAAGTAAAAGTGCACGTAAACAAAAGGCAGTTAAGTCAAAACTACTCACAAATAGTAAAAATGAGCGCAGAACCTAATTTATTTTTCTTATCTGTGTTATAGTGTTAGAACAGGAGAATGTAAAAGAAAAAAATTGAAGACAATGGGTAGCGGGAACATGGCTAAAATTTGCAAACTTGGATACAAACCCTAAAATATATTCGAAATCGCTAAATCGGTGAAAAACTAAATGTCGGGAAAAACAAAAAAAAATTTGCAAAAATAGCGAAAATTCGCGAAAAATTTAGTTTTTCAAACAAGCCATAAAATTTGTGAAAAGTGCCTAAAACTATAAGGAATGGCAATAGCGGTATAATAGCAAAGTTATTACAATTCGTTAAAGCTGTAAAGATTCACAGGGAAAAATCGCTTTTTCGCGAGCATGGCTAAAATTCGCGAAAAATTGCAAACTTGGAAACAAGCCCTAAAATTTATTTGAAATTGTTTAAAAAAACAAACTGTCGGAAAATAACAAAAAAAAATTTTTTTTTCCAAATATAGCGGAAATTCGCGAAAAATTTTAATATTTCAAACAAGCCATAAAACTGATTAAAAGTCCCTAAAAGTATAAGGAATGACAAAAATTCGGTAAAAATTGCGGAAATTCGCAAAAACTTGCTAATGGCGGCATGAAAGCAAAGTCTTTTACACAATTATTTAAAATCTTTAAAACTGTTAGGCATCCGCAAACTTACAGGAAAAATTGCTTTTTTCGGGGACCATGGCTAAATTTATTTGTCGTTGTTTGCTCTTACAATTTTTTTGTAATATCAAATAAATGTTTGCTCAAAATTGACTAAAATATTTAATATTTTGTGTTCACACTATGTTCACATTGGACAAATATTTGTTTGCCGGCAAATACTTTTATTTGTTCATAATCAGCTGTTATTTTATTTGACACTCAAAAATATTTTGTGCTCAGACTACGTGAATGAATTGTGTGATGTTTGCTATCAAATACTTCATCAGTCTGAACGTACCTTAATAACTATAAACTATTTCATTGTATTGCATAAGGGCTAAAATTTTAAACTTTTTTTACAGGACAGTATTTTATAGTATAACAGTTGAACATTTTTTGTCATACATGATATGTAAATGAGACTTCCTCGAATTATAATACTAACGCTTTGGAAACTAAACTTAAGTAATTGTATAATACAGAATTTAGTTTATGGAATTTTTTGAACAGTTAAAACGTGTTTGTGTTATCCCATAAAGTGTATTGTATTGTATTGGGTACCGGGGTACTCGGGTGCGCATGTTGCGATGGTTACAGTTTAAGCACATTTTTTTGGGTTATTAAAGGAGCAAAAAATAAATCTAGAATCTGAATTCGCTTTCTCTTAAGTTAAATAACGACGATCCAGAAGCTTGTTTGAAAATGATAGTTCTTTATACATTTTTTTCATGTAAATATACCCAGGTGGGTACCATGGTACCCGGGTATTGACACAAGGGTTAAACAAAATTTATATTATGGCGAAACGAAGAAGCAAGTCTATGGCGATTTTTGACATTGAGCTTAGCGAAAAACATCGAAGTAGATCTGACTACTATGCTAGCTACTATGACAGTATGACATTTAATTTCACTCATACTTAAGGTACGGTCACATATGGCAAACATTTGACGAAAAAAAAGAAACCACCACGTTTGCTCATTATTAGTGTAATTTAACTTGTATTCTATATTACAAAACAGATTAATAACGCTGTAAAAGTTTACTTTTATATAATTTTTAATAAATGTGAATATATATTAAAACAAAATATATTTATTAGAATTAAAGAAAATAAAGTTAATAAAAACAAAATTCTAAAATTTGTTTTTGTTTTAAATGTAATTTTCTATGCGAACGTTAACGTTCGGAATCGTTAAACAGGCAGTTAGTTTGTCGGTTGGTTTTTCCATCAAATGTTTGTCATATGTGACCGTAACTTTAGTCATCTTACAGACTTGCAATTTTTGTTGCAGCAATTGTTCAGTTTAAGGGTTAGAGAGGTAGGAAGATTGTGGAGGGGTACTGAGTTTCATGTATTCTGCCATTCTGTTTTGTTTTGTTATTCTCACACTTTTCCACTTGAAGTTGGCTATATGTATATACATATGTATTTATATATAAAATATAAATGAGTGCAAAACTAGAATTTCCAAATCTGGATACTGATGCAATTTCAAAGAAGAATTTTAACCCTAGAGTACTAAATATATTTTACGTACGTTTTAAGTTATGATCGTCGATTCAACGATGTATTTTTTAACTGCCTATAACTTTGGCTTAAAAGCAAATATAATTTTTCAATAAATGTTATTAATCATTATGGCACCTAATAAGTCCATATAAAAAAAAATTTTTATTTAAATTCATATAGATAAACGAAATATTTAATTCTAGAACTTATTTATTTTATGTTGCACATATTTTTGGGATTATAAGAAAGGACCTAAAAAATATTGTAAGGAAAACTGAAAAACTAAAAAAAAGAGTCAAAACTTAAAAAATACATTCTTGGCTTTAAAAAAAAAACAAATTTTTTTTTAAATAACACTTTGAGCCAGAGTCCCAAAGTTCAACGTTGTGCTCTCCGCATATGGGTTTTTCGCATATATTACATTTTGGTTTTGACATTCGTCATTTTTTCGTATGGGCATGACTACACATACTTCATTTGTGTTTTTTTTTATTTTCTCCTAAGCTGGTCATTGGTGCCACTATTGTTTGAAGTAACAACATTTGCAATATTTGCTCACAAAGTTGAAAAATAAAAGTCACGTTAATACTAACCTTCGACGAATACAAAGCCAATTAAAGCAATGTTCCAGCAACAAAGTTTAAAAAACACAATTACACACAGCAAATTTAAATCATCTACTCACAGCATACAAAATTTGAGAGTGTTAGGCACACCCATTTTAAAGTAAATTAAAAGAAAGCGATGCTCTTCGAAACGTCGATCATTAGTACTCTAAGGTTAAAAACTAAGAAAAAAATCCCGGTATTCTCAATGCGGTATGTCGGTATTCAATTTTTGCCGGTAAAACCGGTATTTCGGTATCGGTAATACCGGTATTCGAATCCCTACGTACAAGGTTACATGGACAGCCAGCCAGCCGGACGGACGGAGTCGATCGGTATACTTTAGGACCAATATTTTAAGGTTTAACACATATCAGCACAAATGTATAAAAATTTCAAGAGGATCTGCTTTAAACATTTTCAAGTCAGAAAATATGGACCAGTAATCAGTTTGGTTTCTTAAAACAAGAAAATTCCAAAATATTTTTTTGCTTGCAACTTATATAGTACGTATTTAGGAAATTTTCTTTTCTTGTTCAAAAAGTTCACGTTTTTTGTATATGATCAAAAATTACTTAAAACAAAAAACTCAAAAGTTGCTAATTTTTATTAAAAATAAGAAAGATTTTTTTAAGTTCAAGCTGCATTTATTTAATACTAGCTTGCCGCCCCGGCTTCGCTCGGTAGCTGATTACTAATGATCGATGGAGCCGTTTTCAGATTTTAGGTAAATCGAAAAAGTGAGCGTTAAAGTGGGCGGGGCAACATTTCCTTTCCGTAAAAACCTAAGGTGGACCATGGCGATCATTTTAAAGAAAAAATCGTCCAAATCGGTCAAATAAATAGAAAAAGTGGGCGTAAAAGTAGGCGTGGCAAATTTTTCTTTCAATGAAAACTTAAAATGGATTAAAACGACCATTTGAAAGAAAAATTTGTCAAATCGATGGAGCCGTTTTCTGATTTTAGGTAATTCGAAAAAAGTGGGCGGGGCAACATTTTCTTTACGTACAAACCTAAGTTGGACCATGGCGATCATTTTGCCATGGTCCAATCGGTCAAGCCGTTCTCAAGTTATGCGATCAGCAACAGACAACATTTCATTTTTATTATATACTCGTAGATTATAATTAAAAATTGAGTTTTATTTACATCGAAGAAATTAAGGCCTTATTAGCTTGACAAAAATAATATTCATAAATTCATCACTCTGGCCAAAGAAACAACTACAACAATATTAGTCTGGTTTTCTTGATTTTTAAATAGAATAGAATTTCTTGTATCAGGAAACAAATGATAGGAATTTTTTTGATTTTTTCAGAAAATACTAAAATAAATGATTAAAATTATTTTATTTGAATCGGCATATCAAGCAAATAAAACAAAAGTTTCTTAATTCATGTTAAGTTTTCTATAAGTAACTAATGCTACACGTTTTTATATGTTCATTTTTAAAAAGCAAAAGGTCTCATTTAGTTTAAATTGAGTTGTAAATGTAACTGATTTTTTTTTTGAGTGTAGTTACTTAATTTCAAAGACCAAACATGTATTTGAATTAAGGAATTATTTAAGAAAATTTTAAATTTATACATGTACTCGAATCTAGTTATTTCTAAGTATTTCAAGAAAAATTGTCTTGTAACAAGATTCTGTTATTTAGTATAAGAATAATACAATATTTAAATCGAGTTAAGGCCCAACTATATTATGCATAATTAATAAGATTTCTGTATGATCTGGCCTTAGCAACCAGGGAAATAAGCATATAAACTAGCTTTCCTTAAACAATAAATTTCAGTGTGTTTATCCAAAATATAATAAACACGTTATACAGAAATCTTATTAATAATAAATTTTGTATTCCCAAAAATAGCTTTGATAATATGCATAAGCTTCTGTCAAAAATTAACAGTGTATTATTAGAAACATTTGGTTGAAAACTTAAGGATTAACATTGAAACTTTATTCAAATCAAGAAAAGATTTCTGCATGTACAAATGAAATGTTTTCATTTGAGAAACGGATGCTTTGAATTAAGCAGGCTTTTCTTCGTATTTTGTAAAATATTATGCAACGAAAACTAGATTTAAGTAGCTATAGAATTAAAATAATTTTTTTTAAATAAATTTAAGTAAATTTTTGTTCGCTATGAGTAACAACTTTTTGCTTAAATCAAGCCACACATTTATTAAGGACAATAAATTGTTGGCTTGTATGCGAATCAAGCTAAATTTTCTTGGTTCAAGCCACATTTTCTGGTGATTTAGTAAGTATTTCTTTTCATGTATCTCAGTTTATACATTTATTATATTTTCTACTAATGTTTGAAAACTGTTGTATAACGGAATAACGTCAGACAATGTAGCAGTGACCTTGCTTATAGATTCTGTAGGCTTTTCGAAGTAACCCAAAATGTTCAGCAAAATTATTTTTACTAGGATCGCCCGGTGGCCGAAATTCGACCACTTGACATTTACTTTCGAGAAAGCCTGTGCGTTATACAATAAAAACGTACACATTTTAAGACGGTAACCCTGTCCTAATACGTTTATGAAAATGAAATGAAAACAAAATCATTATGGGAGAACTACATAGAGCGCAATCGTCGTGTGTTTGCAAGTATAATGCAAGAAAAAATACATTTTGGGAGAATAACAAAAAACTCAACTACTATTTATACATGTATGTGCGTGTGTTTGCAGGCAAATTTAAAACGCTCTTTAAACCCTTTAATCCTGAAAATTTAAAACAAAAAATTTATCTTGTGCATATCTACACAAAAATACCTTTAAACTAAATATGTTTCATTAAAAGCGGTTGACGTTAAGATACTTAAAAATCAACCACAAAAAAATTGTTCCCGTTTTATATACATATAAGATTCTTAAGCATTTGTCAAAAAAGTAGAATCAGTTTAAAATTATATTGGCAAGTTACACACCAAACGCGTATAATGCATGTACGTATAGACACATTGGTACTTCTTTCCATATTTGCATGCGTCTTGAAAAAAGGTCAAGAAAATATCAAACGCATAGAACGCGTTGTGCGGACCTTCAGCTTAAGAATAAAAACAAGCAATTTATTATTCTGTTTTGATTTTATTTTCTGCTTTTAAACGTGTTGTTTCTTTTAGTTGTTATGCAAAAAATAAGCATTGAAAATTTAATTATTTAAAAAAAAAAACTTTTAAAATGTATTGGCGTATCGACAGTCAAATATCGCCAATACCAATATATCGGCAAACCTGAAGGTTCGGTTTAGGTATTCGTTACATCGCTACACTCATAAAATTATAACAGTAACTAATTTTGGCTTATTAAATTTGTTTTTTGTACTGTTAAAATTGATTATTTTACAAAAAACTTTATTTTTTAACATTTTTATGTTTGTTATTCAAAAAACAAACTACCAAAAAAATAATGTCTTTCCGTACTTATTTTGCAGTGTTGCCAATTTAGCCATTTGGTGGCTAGATTTAGCCATTTTTCACCCTGTTTAGCCATTAAAAAATGAGTTTAGCCATTAGCCATTTTTTTAGCCATTTTTCAAATTGTTTAGCCATAAAATTTTTTTGGCGTTTTTCTTTTAAAGGAATAATTTTTATTTTATTATAAAAATTTATAAAAGTAAAACAAACATTATAAAATGGATCACCACAAACATTGGTGTTTCTTTCTGGTTGCAAGTATTTCAGTAAAGAGATGCAGGCAGCAACAAAATTTTTTTAGAAATCTCAGAATTGACTATAAAGTTGCTCTCACTTCCATGGTCTAATGCTGCAGTAGAGAGGGTATTTTGCCCAGTAAACATCGTTAAAAGTAATTTGAGAAATAGGTTACATTTAGCAACCGTTAATTCGATTTTTTTAATTAGGTAAAGAATTTTACTGTAACAATAAAATATTTTTACTAACACCACAACAGTGGAGAGGGTATTATGCGTTTGTGCTGATGTTTGAAACACCTTAAAATATTGATACTTAAGGTATGTTCAGACCTAACAAATATTTGACAATAAAATCCAGTAAATTGATCAAACTTAAGCTTTATTTTTAACAATTTCTATTTATTTACAAAACTTTAATTTTAAAATGATCATTGTATAATGTAATTTAGAAACTGTTAAATAATGTTTGCCCTAGCCAAACGTTTTGCAAAAGCAAAAAATTCTTTAAGAAAACTAGTGGTCACGTGTAGGACGTCAAATATTTAATAGGTGTGAACATAGCTTTAGCCAACCTTTACGTATACCGATTGACTCTGAATCACTTTCTGAGTCGAATTAACGATGCTTGTCCGGCTGGCTGGCTGGCTGTCCATGCACACCTTGTGCGCAAAGTACAGGTCGCAAATTTAAAGATAATTTAATAAAATTTGGTACATAGGTTATAATGTGTTGTAAGGTATCATCTAGTCGGGGTTGACCGACTATACTTTTTTAATTGTTTTTTATTGTAGATCTGGACTCATAATGTTGGGTAAATGTTGTCGTGATTATGATTTTCCTTCAAATTATTTAAAACTAATAGGCAAGAGTGATTCCTATGAGATGAGCAATAACGACGAATTTTTCGATGATTTAATTTTTTAAATACATATCTATCAAAATATTAATTTACGTTTATTCTTATTTAAGAAATTGATCTTAACTTACAATTTCATCGTAAACAACTTTAAATGAATTATTTCTGTTTTTTTTTATAGAATTTTAATGTGTTTTTACTTAAAAAAAAAGTCTGGCCATTTTTTAGCCCATTTTTAGCCATTTTTTAGCCATTTTTTTCTGTAAATTTAGCCATTTTTCGTCACCAAGTTCTGGCAACACTGTTATTTTGTCATGTAGTTTGATTTTTTGATGGTTAAAATATATTTTTTAAAAGTAAAAACTGTAAAATTTAATGGAATATGCTGTTCAACAAATAAATATTATTATTGTTAAAAGCAAAGGCACGAGCTCTATGTTTACATTTGTCCTTTAAGTTGTGCTGATAAAAAGTCAGCAAGAAAAAAGAAAGAGAAAAATATAAAACAGAAAAATGTACTTTGGACTTCAAGAAGAATTCTTGACAAAAAGTACGAACAAACAGAAGTAAGGAATAACATGTAAATCAATAATTGATGAATGTATAAATAAATGAAAAAACTTAATATATTTAATAAAATAAATATAAATGGCTTTTATTAATGACTTATTATTACTTTTTCTATATATAATTAAAAGTTATAAATCTTTCATTTCAGAGAAACTTATTTTTAATAAAACCAAATTCCTTAAAACTGACAGCTTCTGAAGCAATCAACGTGGAGTGGAGTATGAAAAAAGAGAGTATAATACTTTTTCGTTTCAGATTAATTATTTAAGTTTTCTTCTTTTCTTTTAGCAGTTTTTTTTAATCGGCTACAAATATAACGGTCAGTGTTGCCGTTAGGATACGAAATATACATTTTTCGTATCTTTTGACTACTACAGGTATCATGTATAATCCTGACATTTTTCGTATCTTTTGAATCTGTACGCAAAATGTACAGAAACAAAACATTCGAAAATTTTTAGCCAACTAAAACTTATTAAGACTGATCATCGTAACCGACTCAATACTAATACAATAGCAGCCAAGGCGCATTGACTAAAAGGTGAGGTCAACTCTTCAACAACACTGCTTCTGTGGTCGGATTGTCAAAAATATTGCTAGTAAAAAAGGTTAGTTAACATTAAAAATTAGTTTGCATACACACTTTGACAAGTCGACCACCGAAAAGAAAAACACCATATGTTGACTTGAATCCACCTTCTAGTGAATTCGCCTTGATAGCAGCTTTTATAATGGTGAAAGAAAAAATTAAGGGGCTGCAACATACGATCCACCTAAATCGATGATTACTAGTAGTGCGAAATTGTTCTAAAGAAATATGAACATATTTTTACTTTTCAGGAAATTTATATGAACGTTGATATAATCACCTTATTATAAACGCCTTAACTCGTGTATTAAGTTTTACAAGGATGAATTTGTTTTGATAACATTCAAAGATAATTACATATTAAAGTTTTTCTTGGGATTCAAAAAATGAATTAACAAGGTTTCGTTTAAATGTGCTACATTCCCATTTTATACTATTGACTAACTGAAATTTATTGTTGAAGGGATAAGCTATTCCTATGCGCATTTCACTGGTTGCTTAGGCCAGATCGTCACGAAACTTCATCCAAAGATTTTAGAAAAACTAAAGATATTATACAAATAATACTGTTAAGCGAATAAGAATTATAATCCACAGTTTAACTTGTAACAATATCAAAGCTTGAACAAAAACCACAACAATAAGCAGTGAATTTATCTTTTCTTACATCCCCGGCTACAATTGGTTGATTTTTTGTCAACTCTAAATGTAGTTGTAAGTGAGAAAAGAAAACACAAAAAAAAAAACAAATTACCTTATTTTATTTTGCCATTTCAGTTTTATTTACACTGCCACATGCATATTAGTTATCAAAGTTTTTCTTGGGATTCAAATTGGTACCAAATGGAAGGTATTGAGATGACGAACAAATATGTATAACTGGATCTTTGATTAGTAAAATATATTGATGAAAATATGGCACATTTTCAAAAAAATCATATTTTATTTTTTATATATTATATTTATATTTTTTATTTTTTTTGAAAATGTGCCATATTTTTATCAATATGTTTTGAACAGCTTTACCAATCAAAGATCCAGTTATACATATTTGTTCGTCATCTCAATACCTTCCATTTGGTACCAATAACGGCCCAATAGGACATATCTAGCTCGAGATATAATTTGTCAAGTGGAAAAAGGTCGAAAAAATGAGAAAATGACCATATCTCAAAAACTGTTCCATAAAAAAAAATTTAACCTTGATTTTTGAATTCAGCGGAAGAAAATACATAAGAAAAATCACATCTCATCAAATGTACATTTTCAGTGTAAACCAGGGTAACATTTCATATTTTTATTTAGATTTATCATATTAATACTTTTTACTTTGTTGCTGTTTATTTTTGCTTAGTTTCCGTTTCGCTGCATTGCTTTTGCTACGTTGTCCATATTGTGTGAGGTGTAGCTTCCGGTTCAATAAATGCACATAATCCATAATCAATAAGTCACAATAAAATGAATTTCACACGAAAATACATAAGAAAAATCACATCTCATCAAATGTACATGAAAAAAATTTCATTTTGTAAACTAGTGTTATTATAGAAATATATAAAATAAATTACCAATTAAAAAAAAATAAATAAAATAAATAATTTTATAATTCTTATTAAAAAAACAACACCGTTTGTCGCTACGAATGTAATAATTGTTAACAATTTTTTTTATAACCATTTGCTTTTCTCTTCTATTCCATTAACATTTTCATATTTTCTGCATCTTTTATATTTTTCGTTTCAAAAAAGTCGATACACTTAAAACAGTTGATTACTAATAAGATTTCTGTAATAAAAGAATTTAATGACAAATATTTCTCTATTAAACAGAATTTTTTAACAAAAACAAGTAAGAAAGTATAGTCGGTCAAGCCCGACCATATGATACCAGCACCTACCTCCCCTTGTGGTCCTATTTTTGAAAAACTGTATAGCTTATGTGTACCAGTGTTGCCACCAACGAAATGGTAAATTACACATGGACCATGACAAAATTACACATGAAAATACGAATTACACATGCTATCTTTTTACGCATGTCACAGAAACAAATTTTGATCAAAAGTGGAATTAAAACCATATTTGGCTTCTTCAGAAAACGTAAACCAATTTCAATTTCTGTTTGCAAACAAATAAACAAATATCGTCACCTAAAATGCAAAAGGGCTTAACAACTCTTTTTATTTTTTACAGCAGAAGCAAAAAACTTTACAAAATCAATAACAACAAGGTGTAATTGGCGTTTGAATTTCTTTAATAAAGTCGCAATTTTTGATCTAAAATTGTTTGTGATCATAAAGTTAATTAAAACGAACAAAACTCAATCAAAAACCATTATTTCGAATTTTGTTTTGTTGTTAAGCCCTTTTGCATTTTAGGTGACGATATGTTACTTGCATTTCATTTGGGTATGATAAAGGATCTAATGCATCCCTAAAATGCAAAAGGGCTTAACAACTCTTTTTATTTTTTACAGCAGAAGCAAAAAACTTTACAAAATCAATAACAACAAGGTGTAATTGGCGTTTGAATTTCTTTAATAAAGTCGCAATTTTTGATCTAAAATTGTTTGTGATCATAAAGTTAATTAAAACGAACAAAACTCAATCAAAAACCATTATTTCGAATTTTGTTTTGTTGTTAAGCCCTTTTGCATTTTAGGTGACGATATGTTACTTGCATTTCATTTGGGTATGATAAAGGATCTAATGCATCCCTTAAATAGCGTCGGCGCAATTTTTCAACGGAATGTTAATTCAGTTCCTCTATCGCTGCAGCATTGGATATGCCGGACATTTTTATATTTTTTACTTATCCAACACAAAAATATTTTTCAAATGTCTCTTTATTAGCTTTTTGTTAACAACAATCGTATCGTTGCTATATTTAATACAAAAAAATAATATTATATAAAATAATAAAACAAAAATAAGTATTTGCAAAGTAGGAAATAATTTGTCTCCAAATTTGTCTAATAATATTCTGCCTTCAAATTTTCAAAATGTAAGAGTGCATGTTGTCGCGAAAATATTCTTGAAACTCCTTAAGTTTTATCTTCCGAGCATTACTTTTAATAAAACAAGAACTAATATTACAAAGTAAATCTTCCAAATATGTTAAAAGGTTCAGACAGGCCTTCAACGTTACCAAATGTATTTAATGGCACGAGCATTTTATCAAAATAATAACTGGCTTTTCGTCTTTTAAGAACTTAACTTCTGAATTATACTGTCCAAACACAACATTAGTTGTATCTGATGCGAATCCAACTAGATTTTCCAAAGGAATCCCTTTTTCTATAATTGTGCTTTTGAGAAGCTCAAACATTTCTTTTGCAGTCGATGAAATAAAAAAAAAGAATAATGTACCCAGGATGTTTCGTCGTTATAATAAATTGTGGCAAAAGCTATATAAATGCCAAATGGTTAGTAGTTAATGTTTTTAGTTCAGATCTTTTAACGCTTCCCTTCTTTTAAATTTTTAAGTTTTGCCAAGAATAATAAAACTTTTTACTTCTTGTGAAAAAATAATAACAAAAATCAGTGCAACACAACGTTAAAATATTAAATTACACATGAATTACACATGCAGTCAATTACACATGGGCTACACATGAAAAAATATATAACACATGATATGTGTAATTACACGTGAGGTGGCAACACTGATTAGAGTAGCATTTTTTCTAGACTTCCCTATGAGAATGTCATTTAAAGCACAAAAAGTTGTGTTTTAAATGTTTGAGGAATTTTAAAAATATCATTACTTCAAAATATATGATTTTTGCGACAAGAAAGGTCAAAGGTGTCAACGTGTCCAATGCCTATCACAATAAGGGAGCACTTATTTTGATCCTAAAAGATTTAAAAATCCAGTGTTTTTTCCCCATTACAAATTTCTTGGTAACTTCAAAAATTATGATGTTTTCAACAGAAAAACCACTGTGCACAGTGCCTCCAATGATGATACTCATTTTTATTAAAATATCTTTCTTACCTCAAAAGTTATGATGTTTGTAATAAAAAGAGTCGAAAGCAGACACTTTGCACAGTGCCGCGCCTAACCTATGACCTTGCAAATCATGTATATTAAAGCTAAAGAAGTTTCCTTTCAAATGCTTTTTAAAATTTTTATATATCTTTATCAGTTCAAAAGTTATGATTTTTGCAACGAAAAAGTCAAAAGGCCCCACTGTGCGCCGTCTGTTGCCATTTCAATAATTTTTTTAAATGATTTTGTTGTTTGTTGTTAAAAATTTTTTATTTTCATTTCTTCATTGGCAAATCCGAAGTTTTACCAACAATCAAGAAAATCTTCTGTTTTTTTTTTAAATAGATATTCTATTTTCTATTGCCTGTTTTGCGATATAGTCAGTTGCTTCAACAGACTTTGTCCTACCACATTCAACAAGTCAATTTATAAAATGAAAAAGTAAATTTTCTCAAACCGACCAAAATTAGGATTAGCCTACCAAACGAAAATACCAAGTTCGGCAACCCTGTTTACCACTTAAAAATGTGCACAAACAATTATACATATTTAAATATACGCATACTCTCTACAACTGATCATTACCAGCGTTGTCAACTTTGAAATTTCAAAACGCACCAAAAGGGTGAAGAAAACGCGGCATTTGAAAATAGAAACGCACCAAGTTTAGACTTTCTTTTTTTTAAATGTTTATTGGATTAATTTTAAATAAAAAGTAAAATATTTTTGTATTAAAAATATTATAATAAAGCAGTCTTTTACAGTTCAGGGTTTTAGGAAAAAAATATAAAACTTAACAAAAATAAAAAAACCCAACAAATTTATTTGTATTGATGTCCTGAATAGTGATATCACGAATATCAATTTTTAATATTCGCGAATACGAATATCTGCGCTAATATTCAGCGAATATCCAATCTGAACTAAAACGCCACTCGATATCATAAATCTTTTATTTTCGTTTTAAAAAATAAATTGTAAAAAAACTGTCACACTACCAATTATATTTAAATTTATTATCTCACTCCGGTGACTAAATTTGAAATCCAGTTGTCGATAATTGTCTTACGATAATTAGCACATTACTTAAAATGATAATAAATCTGGAAAAGTTGAAGTTAAAACTTGAGTAATTTTCACTTTTCTAAAAGAAGATTTTTTTGTGTTAATGACAAAAATCTTTTCTAATAAAAATTAATACTTTTTGTTTAATTTTATGTATTTTTTACACTTTTTTTTTCTTCTTCTTTGGAATGCATTAACAAAATATTCGCGAAATATTCCCTTGAATTTGGAGAATACGAATAACGTATAGCAGGTGAATATTCGGCACTTCGAATACGAATACAAATATTCGTAACATCACTTGTATGCACTAAGCCTAGAAAGCTGCGTAATTCATGTAGATTTTTCAGACGGGGCCAATCCATTACAGGTATTATTTTATCTTTATCTGTTGAAATGCCTTTGGAAGTTACGCGATGTCCCAGGTACTTTACTTCCTTTTGGAAGTCCTGCCGTGGATATACGTTTCAACACTTCTTCCAAATTTTTCAGGTGTTCATCAAGTGTTTTCCCCATGACAATAATGTCGTCAAAGTGCATTAAGCATGTCTTTTAGTGAAGATCTTTTGGCACCTGCTCCATTAAATGCTCGAATGTAGCTGGAGCATTGCAACGTCCAAATGGCATCACATTCAAGTGTCATAAACCCGAGCCACTCCAGCACAACATTCTGCTCTTACTTTCTATACCCACACTACTGTATGTGGAGAGGATTTTATGAGTTTGTACTATTGTGTATGTGTAATACATTTAAATAGTTTAGTATACCGATTGACTCAGAATCAATTTTAGAGTCGATCTAACGAGGTCTGTCTTTCAAAGCTAACCTCGTGCGCAAAGTCTATACTTTCGCAATTTTGGAAAAAATTTAATCTAATTTGGGATATATGTGTTAATTGTTACAAGGTTGAATCCTATTCAAAATTGTGCGAAGTGGTTCATAATATTACAAAGCTTACATACAAACTTCTTTCCGGAATAGAGTTTTTGTGTCCATAAACTGTCTTGGTTTTTAGGTATTTAGGTTTTATAAGGTACAAACATATTTTGGTGCAACCTAAATCAGCGTAGCAAATTTTTTTGGAAGCGGACCATATTTGATCATGTTTTTTTTTCACACATAATATCGGTTTTTTTAACAAGAACTTTTTTGCGTTGTTAGCTACCGATATTGGTTACCGATACACATTTATAAAATTTCATTACAGAATAGCTCTTAGAGACAATTATAGTTGATTTACAAATTTTGACTGCTTAACGACAAATTTTTGTCTTTGCTTTGTTGCCAAGTATTTTTCGAACAAAAATTTTAAAAAAGCACCCAAAATGGTGCGAAACGCACCAAGTTGACAACGCTGATCATTACTTACAATATTCTTTTCTCTGATGCACAAAAATGTTTTGCGAGAGAATGTACAGTGACAGGCAAAAACCCGGCCCAAAATTTTAATTAGTATTTAATCACAAGAAATTGTTTTGGTTGTACAACTTGTTTTTTTTTTTTTAAATAAAATCTGATTTATTTCATCATTTTCTTCGCCTGTTAACCATGCCAAGAAATCTTTTTAATTCTAATAAAAAGCTTTTTTTTCTTATCAGTGTACTCAGTAATTTAGCTTTAAAAATAATCATAATGCCTCTTCCTTATATAACCATTTATCTTACACACTGTATTTGAACAAAGTTAAACACACCCGCGCACATGTGCATTCTTCGCGTAAAAAACAAAAACAATTGTTTGCTGAAATAGGCACCAATACTCTGCTCCATAAAACATTAGTACACTTTTGTATGTTTCTTAAATTTCTGCACTCCTGTTATACAACTCACCTTCAAATCTTATTTTTTTGGCTCTTTTGATTTTATAAAATTTTCTTTGCTTCAAAAAAAACGTACCGTACACGCACGTTATAATAATATACACTACGTGTTCAATAAAAAGTACAGATAAGTACGCTAAAAATACTGTACATGTACCTTAAAAGAAGTTATGTACGTTATCGTAGTGTTTGTGTGTGTCAGCTCACTATCGCTGTGTACCGTATATTGTTTCTGCACACATTCACAAACAGAAAAATGTTTTTTTTTTATTTTGTACTCTTGTAACGAATGTATATGTGTATTGTTCATGGCAAAATACGGTATGGTACGATTAATTGTGTACTTTACAGTTTTTTTTTCGTACTCTGGCTCTATCCACTTTTAATTTGATGACTGGCACAGGCTGTTAAAATTTTTTTTAAATTCAAGGCAATAACACTTGTTTGACAGCCGCCATCATATTAACAACATTTTTATATTATGTTTTGCATTTATTTTCGCAACAATAGAATACTTTTCTAACATCTACGAAAATATGATCACATTTGAAGGACTTTTTGTGATTAAGTCCACCCAGATGGGCAAAATCCCTCACAGTGGGACGTTTTGTTCCTGGTTGCTGTTTAACGGCTGACGCTTCTTCCTCCGAACCTTGCCGTTTAGGCATTGCCTTCGCAGGGGCAGGTGGTGGAACGCTCTGAAGCCCAGCAGTAAGGGCCTTAGCCCATGCCAATGAAGCTTCCTGTTCAGCGGAAAGCTCATTGGCCTCTTTGGAGCCGAATAGCACAATAACACGCAAGGCAGCACGCCTTGTGTTGGATGCCCTCTTGGAAGGGTTTTTATGCCGAGGTGTCTTCTTAGTGACGCCGGGGTTGACGGGGGGAGGTACAGAAGTGGGACAGGATGTACTCATCTCTGTCCCTCTTTGCACAATAGGCATATGGGAGGCTGCTTTGTTGGACGACTTTGTCGTTTCCAGCTTGGCAGCACCCGAAGCATGGGATTTATCCGCTTTGGCAGAAAGGGCTTTTGCGGCTTTCGATGTACTTGGCGCAAATGCAGGAGGTATATCGCCGCTATTGGGTGTCGAGGCTGATACAGCCACCGACGGGATTGTATTCGTCTCATTGTCCTTATCATTAGTCCTGTTCATGTCCTGTTTCGTGGCATTGTTTGTCGATCGTTTGATTTTGTTTTGATTATTTTGGAAGGTTGTAATTTTGCTTTTTGCTCCCACGAGTGTAGGGGATCTGGAGGTCGGCCACGTCATAGCCGCCGATAACGTGGTAAGGGCGTAGTCTATTTGCTGAGGTGCCCAGGTATCAGCAAAGCTCCGTGATAATACAGTCGGTAACCTCTGACTGCAAACCAACTGATAGGCACGGGTCGAATAACACCTCGGTTTAGGGGATGGATAACCTTTCGTTGCCAAGGCCTTTAAGTTCACTGCCTTCCCCTTGGGAGTTACCAGATGCTGGCAAAATGTCAGGGCCAAGACACGAACCACAGCCAAGACTTAAGCCACCACATCGCTTCATGATCGTTATCCATGATGGTGATGGATCCCATATTTCGCAGCCTTCTGAAATTCATTGTAAAAGCTAAAACTTATTTCACCGCTGTATTGAAATTTATGTTTTTTAATACCAGATATCACTCTGCAGAATTTTGGTTCATAAACTTAATAATTAAACTTAAGCGAATCATGATATTTTACTCAAGCTATTCAATAAAAAATTTAGCTTCAAAGGAAGCAGGTTTGTAAGGGAGAAATGTAAGAGTTTCGCTTACCATACCGCTTATGGAAGACATGAACTTTATATGGCGAGTTCCCACTTTGAAGCAATACATTTATGACACAAAAAGCGCTTTATTCAAAACTTTTGAACGTAGATATTAGCTTTACACACTGAATGATTTTTTTACAGTTATTTTGGATGCTCTCCCTTACAAACCTGCTTCGTAGTAAGGGAAAGCCGTGGCACTTAAAATATTATTTTTTTCTTTAATGAAGAATAATGAAGAAGTCATCTCTGGTGATATATCGAACTGATTTAAAAGACAATGGTGCTTAAAGGGCCCTAAAATGATAAATTGCAAAGGTTCTTTAACGTCACGACTTATTAATTACCTTTAATTAGTTCACAGGCTTGACAAGCATGGGTGCCAAAAATATGTTATTACGAGAGTATAGCAAGATATAATCAAATATCTAGACCTCGCCATGAACCTACTCATCGAACACTTTGATCTCAACGCAGCTTGGACTAGTCTATGGTCTAACTCACATAGATCCAGCACATTATTTGAGGAACGAAGCAGACCTTCAATTATCGAGGAAAGCATAGTGTAACCTGAACAGATTGCGAACTGGTACCGGTGGGACCCTATAAACTCCCTACAAATGGGGCCAATTAGATGATCCCAAATGTCCATGCTTAAAACTAGAACATACCGGCGGCAATCAACGCTATGCGAAAATTCATCAGTTTTATTTATTTAAATACCAAGAACTTAAAACAAAATTGAAGGAATCAAACAATCTCATGAAAGAGTTGATTGACGAATTTGCAGATATTTCATACAAAAAGCATGTTCACATTACTATTCGTTTCTATAATGCTGAAGCAAAATAATTTGAAGTATATGGTTTTTATTCAAATTCATTTATTTTTTACAAAAACTAATTTCATTTTTGTATTTTTATGTATTCAAATTAAAACCGGTTATTTTTAAAATTCCTAAGCGAAAACCGGCTTTTTTTAAAATAGAAGCTATACGGAATAATCGAAAACCGGTTTTTGAAAAAAGTCGAATAATCGATCTCCCTAGTACCCAGTAAAAACTTCGCTTACTTTTTCAAAATAAATAGCTTCCTTCACCCATTATTTAGTAGCTTTCTTCTATAACTACCTCTAAAACTACTTCTTTCTGGATGTATGTATGTAAACAAATAATGACTTACATTTGAATGCGTTCATTTTGGAACATCCCTTGTAAAATTCATCGGTTCTTGCAGTAGAATTGTAAGTAGTGCTTTTAGTTTTTCTGATTGCTAAACACATTATTTTGAAGGCGAAGTTTTTTTTCATACATCCAGAAAAAAGTAGTTATAGAAGAAAGCTACTAAATAATGAATGAAAGAACCTATTCATTTTGAAAAAGTAAGCGAAGTTTTACTTTTAGGGGGATTAATGAGACCTATGTTCAGTTCTGGACCTACCAGCACAAAATTTTGCAATGACATAGTAGTTATTATAAAACTTATCATTACTAAATTTTGTATCAATCCCAATTTTTTTTTTTAAGAAGCATGTATGTTATGGCCTTAAAAGCTTTTTTCGGGAGCGAACAAATATGGACCATTTTAATAAAATTGGGTGAGAAAGTCTAGTTTGTAAAAAAATATATTTTTGGACCATAATTTAGCTAAATTTGTAATTCAGTGCAATATGTAATGTGGTTCGCTTTCCTTACAGAAAAAAATTAAGCCATTTATAGGGATGAAACGATACGAGTAAATACAAGTACATATTCGATACTTTTATACAAGTACCAACTATTTTTGTAATCGATAATTAAACACCGAATACCAAGTAGTATCAGTAAAAAAATACTCGGTATCGGTCCAAAGTAATCGCTTCACTATAGCATTGAAATTATTCTTAAACTGAAGCAGTGTTTTTTAATAGTAAAAAAAATTATAAAATCTTTAAAAATAAAAAGTTGCAAAATAAAATTTATTTAAAATGGGACCACCAAAATCTAGTGTTTGGCTACATTACACTAGAAAAGATGGAAAAGGTGCTTTATGCAAAGAATGTTTTAAAACCGTGCGTTATTGTGGAAACACGTCAAATCTGCATAAGCATTTAAAAAGCCATCCAAACTTTGCTAAACCAGTCGAAGGAAAGATGTCAAAGTAAGTACAATGTCTTGTTATCAAATGTCAGCTGGAAGATATAAATTTATAATTCTTTAGGGAGAAAACAAAAAGAAAGTGGCGGTGACGTCTCAAAGAAATGTCCGCTTATTTCCTGTAATGGTTTAAATAGATATATAGAAATGTCAAAAATTGCATCAGAACTGTTACTCGAATCTACCAAAGGAAGTCCAGAAATGGTGACCGGCCATGAACTTGAAATATTGAAGCAAATAGTTCTGTTGTTAAAACCATTTGAGTTTGTCACTAAGGAATCTTCTGGCCAGAATTATGTGACTTTGTCAAAAATTATACCCATGATAAACTGTCTGACATCAAAGCTCCAAAACTTTTCTTCATCTATAGAATGCGTTACACTGTTGCAAAACAAATTACTGTGTGATTGTAGCAAAAGATTTGGCATCATTGAGTTTAACACATATGCTGCTTTAGGTACGATATTAGACCCACGTTTTAAAAACCTACACTTTGGGGATGATTAAGGATGACACCTCTACATCAAACAGTGATTCAGAAGTAGAGGTCAATAGTGAAGATTTCGATTTTTGGCTGCACCATAAAAACCTAGCAATGGCCAAAAACGACAAAGAGCAAATTCAAAAACTGACGAGCTATCTATGTATATATTTGTCTAGTCCTGTTTGCGCCTTAAAATCCAATCCTTTAGAGGAATGGGAAGAATTAAAACAGATGTATCCAATGTTATACAAACAGGCCCGTTTATATTTACATATTGTTGCCTTTTTATACAATGTCTTCGTCCCAAAGTCGTTAAACCAATTTTTTAAATTTCTTTCAAAATTATAAGTTTTTCCTTTAAGCCAGAATCACAATGATACACATAGTTTTGAAAATACAAATGAGCTACTTTTTTCATACTTAAAGATTTTTATATTTTTTGACATACCGATAAACTAAAGGCAGAATAATATGCATAGTGTTGATTTACTCACTGTCAAAAATTAACAAAAAGTTAAATTAACAAAAAGTATATTTAAAAAAACAAAATCAAAAAACATTTCTGTGGCATTTTGACAAAACATCTTAAGTCGAGATAAGGTAGCAAAAAAAGTAAAACTCGGTGAAAAAATCATTTTGATCAAATAATAAAAAAAACCGAAATTAAAGAAAAAAAAAGAAATTTAGTTTGTTTTAAAATTTTTTTTTTAATTTTAAAAAATTTTCTTTACCGTAGAAACACAATTGCACCGTATGGACGTAGTAATGTACGACGTAGATACGTTGTCATGTTAAGACGAATAATATTTTATACAAAGTTACACAATAGCTAGCGTAAACGTATCTACGTCGTACGTAGACATAGAGCTAATTCTATATCATACGCCGGTTACGACCGTACTGTCATAGAAAAAAATATAAAATGAAATTAATTTTGTGTTTTAAAATTGAATATTTGATAACAAAATAAAAGGATAGAAAAATAAAATATAATTTGAATTATTTTGGAATTTTTAAATGTTATTTTAAAAGGAAAACATAATGCGTTTACGACGGCATTGTGGGTAAGTGAAGCGTGTTTGGAAAAATTGACGGCGTTACGTACTACGTTCGTACGACGCAATTGTGTTCCTAGCATATGTATGTAGTTACCTTGTTATTTAAAAAAAAATGAATACTTTTCTGATTTTTGTTTTTCAAATAATTTTAAATAAGAAACTTTATCAAAATTTCGATCTGACAGAGTGATAGTAAATAAAACACACTTTCTGTTTTTGTGTGCTATCTCAATTTTCGCAAAAATGGATTTACCTAGTTCTTTCATACAACCACATAATCAATAATCTTAAAGCGGCTTCATATTCACAAATTATTAATATAAAATATTTTTTTTCAGAAGGTGGAATAAAATGTAACAATATAAATATGTGCATTTTATTTTTTATATGTAAAGATATGAGACCATTTAATGTTGTCGAAGGAGAAGGTTTTTTAAAATTGATGAGGGAGGTGGCGCCCTGTTATAAGGTTCCTTCTGCAACACATTTAAAAAAATTGCTTTGCGGCAATTTTAAAATGGAGCTTACTAAAAGAATATCAAATGCAACTGCGTTTTGTGTCACGCTCGATATATGGACAGAAATACCTACCATGCTTTGCTCACACTATTAATTTAATAGTTGATTCCGCAATTGGAAATGCATCTTCACCAGTTGTTGGTGTAATTAGAAAAGTCAGAGAAATCGTGAAATGGGTTAAAAACAGTGTAATTCAATCCGATAAGCTTAGAAAACTTCAAATTGATATGGAAGTCCCAGAAGGATGCACAAAAAAATTTATTTTAGACGTTAAGACACGCTGGAATTCTACGTATTACATGTTGGATAGATATATAGAAATGTCAAAAATTGCATCAGAACTGTTACTCGAATCTACCAAAGGAAGTCCAGAAATGGTGACCGGCCATGAACTTGAAATATTGAAGCAAATAGTTCTGTTGTTAAAACCATTTGAGTTTGTCACTAAGGAATCTTCTGGCCAGAATTATGTGACTTTGTCAAAAATTATACCCATGATAAACTGTCTGACATCAAAGCTCCAAAACTTTTCTTCATCTATAGAATGCGTTACACTGTTGCAAAACAAATTACTGTGTGATTGTAGCAAAAGATTTGGCATCATTGAGTTTAACACATATGCTGCTTTAGGTACGTTTTAAAAACCTACACTTTAGGGATGATTAAGGATGACACCTCTACATCAAACAGTGATTCAGAAGTAGAGGTCAATAGTGAAGATTTCGATTTTTGGCTGCACCATAAAAACCTAGCAATTGGCCAAAAACGACAAAGAGCAAATTCAAAAACTGACGAGCTATCTATGTATATATTTGTCTAGTCCTGTTTGCGCCTTAAAATCCAATCCTTTAGAGGAATGGGAAGAATTAAAACAGATGTATCCAATGTTATACAAACAGGCCCGTTTATATTTACATATTGTTGCCACCTCCGTACCGTGTGAAAGGCTATTTTCCAAAGCTGGCGCAACAGTAACAGTATTAAGAAACCGTTTGACCAGTAAACACCTCGACAAGTTATTGTTTTTAAGCCCTTATGACACTACATTTTTTATTCATTAATTGATATAGAATTGATAGAAAGAAACAGTAAATGTTAGAAAGAGCCAACTATAAAAAATGTAAACAAAGTTTTTTAGTTTTTTTTTTCTCTTGTTATGGTTTTGTTTCAGGGATGGCGTTGAGAATTTTTAAAATTGTAAAATTGTAACCTTTAAAAATTTTACTTTTTTACCCTAATTGTACTAAAAGATTTTTTTAGTTGAAATTTATTTTATTTATGTTTATAAAAAATACAACAAAAAGGTATTATACATCTTTGTTCAAAAAGTATCAACAAAAAAGTACAATTGAAACAACTTAGCCATCCCTGTTTTGTTTATTTTATTAAATGTTGCCAACTTTTTGTTTATGAGAAACCTAAAAACAAAAAGCGGTAAATCGCTGAATTTGCCCATAAACCGCTGATTCAGCAACACTTTTAATATTTCAAGCTTGAAATGTCAATTTTAAGTTAAACAATTTTACTTTTTTTTTGACATAACTTCATTTTTTATCGATAACTTTTTAAAAATTGTGGACAGTTTGCCATTTATCTTAATACAGCTGAACTCTTTGCACTTGGTAAATTTTTCTATTACATTATATTTGTACTGTTCACCAAAACTTGAACAATGCATTAAAAATGTAGTGTCATATGGGCTTTAGGAAGTGCATCAAAGACTGAATTTTTTCATCAATGATAAAATCATACAACACAAAATATATACATATTACCTAATTTGTGATACTCTTTTTAAAATATAAAAAACATACAGTGATGTGAAAAATAATAGAGCCACGAAAAAATATGCCCACCTAACATTAAAGTTAAAAAAAAAAAAAAACAAAAAGTTACATACAGGATTTTGTTGTTAAAAATACCCATTTTCAGACTTTGTATTTACATAGTCTGTTATATCTTCGTGTAGAGTAATAAAAAATAAGAAAAATAAAAAACATTTCCTTAGTTGACAAAAAAGTTTAAAATTAAAAGGTATGAAAACGGGTGTTTCTAACAACAAACCCCCGTATGTAACTTGTTTGTTGGCCTGTAAAAAATTTTATGATAACTAAAAATTATCAACTAGATCATTAATTAAAATACAAAGTTGTGAACTTGAAAAAAACGAATTATTAATATTGAGAAATATATTAAAATAATTTGATTTTTCAGTTCGACCCTCGTAGCATATTCATTACATACATATTCTGGCATAGATAAACAGGAGTTTATGAATTTTTCTGTTAAGTTTGTTGTACATTACATTAACATATTTAAATATGTAAAAACTTTTATATTAATACTTAAGTAAATTTTATATTAGTAATCTAAATTATTACTCACATTTACCAGCAATACAGTTCAATTAACGTATACATATATACAGATGAAAATTGATTAGAAATCAATTTTTAAAGATATTGAAAGCGATTTAATCGTTTTGTTTTTAAAAAAGTTTTACATCACATATCTGTTTATTTCCATAGCTTTTTAGCATACTACAAGATCTCACCCTTTTTTTTTTTGTTATGTTTTATAAACCTGAAAACCGGTTTTTTTTATTGAATTATTATCTAAGATTCTTTTGTTTTTCTTTTGTTATAATAAAAATAATTTGAAATACATACTATTGATCTTTTATTTTTTAAAAAAATATTAATTTTCAGACAAAAATATACTCTTTGACTATATTAAAAAAATTACAAACTTTTCTTAAATCAGTGTTGAAGGAAAACTTTTGGCTCATGTCCCAAATTTTTAGGTACTCAAAAATTCCCATTCCAAAATTTAAATCTCCTTTTGTTAAACTTATTCATTAATTATAAAGTTAAATTAATTACATTTATTATTTTTAAAAATTAAACTATATAAATACATTAAAATTATATAGTGACCAGTGATGCCAACTTAGTGCTTTTGGCATTATTTACGGTGCTTTTTGATGCCTCAAAACGCCAAAATAGTATCCATAGTGCCAAACTAATGGCGATTTCTTTTCTGAGAAAAATGTTGCATTAATGTTACATGTTCTACATTTTGGGTTCGTTTGTACAAAAAATACAACTGTGGGAAAAATTTTCAAGTTCTTTTGTGAAAATGTTGATGAAAAACATGCAAAACATGTTACATGTTTTACCCTTACTTTTACTTAAGGGTTCATACTGCCCTGTTTTACAACTTTGGTACTTACTACTTTGTTTGTACAACCAATATTTTATTTTGTTTGTCATAATATTTTAAAAGTTTTGTCAAAAGAATTCTACATCTAAATATTCTTTGACGGCATACTCCATTTTGAATTAAATAGTTTTTTTATTTTGGTGGAAAATTCTATGTATTTATTATCGTTTTAAATTTGTTCAAGCAATAAGTGATGTCAATGTCTGTTTCCAAACCGTAAAGTAAGTGTGCAGCAAAAAGCCGAATAGTTTTAAAAATCGCTAATGAACTACATTAATAATAAAAGTGTAATAGTTGTAAATAAAGGCAGCTAATTCTGTTCGATTGAAGTTGTACAACATGTAATACTTCGAGTGATTATAGGTAACATGAAAAAGTGTTACATGCATATACTGTAGCATTTTTTTCTCAGAATAGAAATCGCCATAAGAAAAAGCACTAACTTGGTGCTTTTTACAATTTTTCGTTAGTGCCTGTAGTGCTATTTACAATTTTTATTTTTTTGTACAATTTTTTAAACTTCGATTATATTTAGATTTAGATGAGATTTGCTATTTGAGGTACAATTTTGGGAAGTCCTGTAAAGATTTTAAGATTTCAAATGATAAAAAAAGTGCTAAAAGAAAGTTGCATTCGTTTTACCAAAAACTTTATTTACGAGGTTAAAGCTAGTCTTTCTAGCAATTTGGAAATTTTACAAAACGTTTCACTTTTTAGCGTTGACAACATATTTATCGTAATAAAACCATGTATTTGCTTGCGGTAAACTTTTTTTTAAAAATGAAGACACTGTTTCAAAAATAGAAAATGGCTTGGAAAATGTTAGGAATTGTGAATGGAAAAATAAACAACGATTTTGAGTTATGTAGAAAAAACGTATTGAAACAAAAAAAGAGCAGTAACTTGGTATAAGCAAAGTGTTAATTTAAAATAGCTGACAGATAATGCTTTTATAACGAGCGTTGTGTAACCTGGCATTTTTCATGCGCTTTAGTTTTTAAACGCACGACACTCGTCTCCAAATAACCGCGTGCTGTGCACTTCTTCCTCTAGTGCTATTACAAAAAGGTTTGACTAAGTATCAGAAGGCTGTCATTAAGTTTAATAAACAATGGTCGGTCATTGCAAATTTTCGGTAATTGCAACAGGCTAGATTTTTTCGAGCTACGAAAATCGAGCTCGCACTTTATTACTTTAAAACTGTTTTATGGCCAATTCAAACTCATCTGATGATGATCCAAATGATTTATATAAAAAAATTTTTATATAAAATGTCATTTTTTTTATTATTTAATTTTAAATAAAAACGGTCACCCATCAACGCCGTAGCCTTTTTTTTAATTTTGGAGGTATATAATATTCGGCACAGCCGAATGCAACTTTTTTGTGTTTAATTAAATTGTGAAAATGGTTTAGTGCGTTTTACGCTTTTGTTTGTTCGAAATAGTGCTTTTATTTATTTATTTATTTTATTTTTATTTATTTATTTAATAATTGAATTGCTCCATACACAAGACTAAGAGTCTTATTTTGCAGTATGGAACTGAGAATATGTTAAACTTTAAATCATTAATTAATTAATAACTTAATAACTAACTACAATTTTTATATAAGTAATCAAAAAACAATTTAATTTAAACAATAAAGAAAAAACTTAAGATAATTTAATTTAAATATTTAAAAAGCATAAAATAATATATTTTATTAATCAAAAATTTAGATAATTTTATATATTTTAATCTCAAGTAATTATGTATGTTTCAAAGTGCTATGCTGAAAACGGTTTAAAAATATTTTCCCTGAATTTTCGTGCGTTACTTAAAAGTTGAATGCTATATGGTATAGAATTCCAGAGAGATACTGCGAATATGTAGAAATGCCACTCAGAAATTAAACTTTTATACCCGAACGATCTAATTCTTTTCCCTCTGCTTATGTCAGAAATACAAAGTTTACCGTACAAGTGCTCAGGTTTGTGGGGATATATTATCTTATGTAAAAAAACTAAAACTCTCATGTTCAGCAGATTATCTAAGGAAAGGCCATAAAGCCGAGATGTGCCTTTTTTAAATTTTAAAGTGCTTTTTGCTTTCAAAAAGTTGACATCACTGATAGTGACTGACATTGTCGGAGTGCTAATTGAATTGTTTAGTACTAAACTACCTTATCTGCAAGAAAAGGATCATTTATAAATGCTTGTATTGTATGTATTATTCATCATTCGAACCGATACAAGTAAGTTCCGATACAAGTAAGTATCGATACTTTTTTCCCGATACTAAGTAGGTATCGATGCTTTACGAGCGATACCACAACGAGTAAAAGTATCGATACCTTAGAGGTATCGTTTCATCCCTAGCCATTTACCATCAAGGATTATAGATTAGTTGAAAGTAATCGCAGAATTTTTTTTTTTAAATTTGTTGCTACAACTCTGGATACCGCTTTTAGGTTTTTTAAACTGCGACACTATTTGTAGTATGATTGTAACGTATTGCATATCGTTATTCATGGCTTGTCTATGGCGGCATTTCTGCCGTTGGGGACTTTTCAATCCGACATTAACTTCTGGGTGCCATTTATGCCATTACAGATCCATCCGCTCTAATGTTTGTTTTTTTGCACATGGTTAGAAAGCCATTCCAAAACACTTTTATGCTCCGCCATAATATTACACCTGTAATGGACGACATTGAGGTTATATAAAAGTGAAAACACACATTTACATTCACAGCAAATAAAATAAGATCTGTTCAATTAGGGATCGGTGGGACCCGTCTAGTCAGCTAGCGTCAGTGGGTGGGGAGGTTCTTGATCCCTATCGAACTTATTAAATTTCGCCTTACTTTATGTCAGAGTCCCTAAACAAGTGATTCGTAGTAAATACATATGGACTGATAAACTAAACTTTTGATTCCCCAAAACTATTTGAATGAAACTATTTAAGAAAAAGATATCATTGGGGGTGTAATTAATGTGCTTTTCTTAGAGAGGAAGATGGTGTTTCCCCCTAGGCTCATAACCCTCCGCAACCTTTGTTCCTGCATATCCCATAAACAACTTAGTAGAACCCCAAAATATATCACCTCAACCGTAAGGAAAAGTCTTGAATTTTTTTTATTCACACATTTTCGCCAAAAATCTATTTATTGGAAAAAAACAATTCAAGTATTAAACATAATAATAAAAAAAACATTATAATAAAATATTTTACCACGATTATTTAAGATCAGTTAATAATTATTAAACATTTGAAATATAAAAATAAAAAAAAAATTAATTGAAATAAATTTAGTCAATTTGCACAGATCTGGTGTTTTCAAAAAAAAAACATACTTGAAGCAATAAAACCAAGCGAAAAAGAATGAAAGGGATATTTAGAGAGGACAAAAAAAATGTATTATGGTTTTATAAATTTACTGCTTTTTGTTTTTCTCTCTCTTATATTTATGCGGATAAAATTCCTTTTCCACTCTTTCTTTTGTTTAAAACTTTTTCTCGATTTCTTATTATATATGAATATATGCTTACCGACACCGAGGTCTGATTTTACTGGTAATTAAAAATAGGCATATAAAAATCAGAAAGAAAACCGAAAGAAACAAACGCTGATATTCCATTTAAGGATTCGTTTTCACTAGATATGAAAAAAAATGTAATTCGAAATTTAAAAAAACTTAATTTAATTTAATTTTCTCTCTGGTCTTAATAAAGTATTTTTTTTTTCTTCTTAATTTTTTTGTTGTTTTAAAAATTAAAACGTACAACCAAAAAAACAACCGTTGTCGATTTGTAACTATGGCATTAAAATTTGGATAATTTAAAGCAAAGGGAAAAAATAACAACAATAAAAATACTTACATGCAGGCCGCTGAAGATCTTCCTTGGTGCTGTAGAGTAGGGGGGAAAGAGCTGGATAAATTGCAAAATTATTTTTTTTCCTTTGTATTTCGTTGTAACTAATTTCTTGATGTTTGGTTTTTTTTTTATTTGTTTTAAATTTCGATTTACTCTTTTCACATTCGGACTTTAACTTTTTTTTTCTGTTTTCGTTAATGTTTTTTTTTTTTTTTTGTCAAAGTGTTTTTTTTTTTTTGGTTAAAAATAAATTCTGTGAAATTAATTCATTTTAATAAATTCGAATTTCTGCTAGTTATTAATTCAATTAAAACCATATTTTATCAGTTGATAAAATACAATTATTTTTCTTGGTCTACAATTATTTTTTCAATAATTTTTCTTTTCTTTTTTCACTATTCAAAATTTGAATTTTTTTCCATTTACTGTGCAAGTTGACAAAAACCACTACTCTACAATAATTTCATATTATACCTTTGTTTTTTTAATTTTTAAATTTTTCTTTTCATATTTTTTCTTATTCTTTCTTAATCGATTTTTAAATTTTTTTCTTTATTTTTATTATTAACTATTTGACGGCTTAAATTTTTCCACACATTTATCTTCCCGAATTCTCGATCTTGTGATATTTAAGTTTCTTAATCAACTGACATTGGCAAGATATAGAAGACAGTAAGCAACTACCATAGATTAACAAAAACTAATTATTGTATGACTGGAGACAACGCCCATAACTGTCTTCTTCTTTTATCTTAATAATTTTACGGCCTCTTTTCCCTTTTCATAGATCCCTTTTATTATCTTTGGTTCCACCAATAAGAGATTTTATGTGATTTGATGGTTATTCCCACATAATACAGTAACCCACAATAAAAAGGTTTTGGGTCTGAAAACAATTTTAAAATTTGTTTAGAACCATGGAGCGCTAGAGGACTAGATAGTATGTACAGTATTGTAGTGTGTTTGACAAGTCGTCGTTACCATACCTTCTGTATGTAACACGAGCTTCACACTTTGTGTAAGCAAAAATGTCCACACACATCAAACCCATCAGTGAGAATTTGCAACGATGCATATTCTCACTGATTTAATAATAATAATAAATTATGATGTGTAAGCACTATTATAAAGGGGTTTTTTTTTAAGCTAGATAGAACTTTAAATTCTAAAAAGTAACACAAAAAATTAAATTTTGATGAAATATTTTTTTTTATCGTTTCAGTATACTCTGACAAATCATCATGAATAGACTCACGCTTGAACAACGCTACGAAATTATCCAAATTTACTTTGAAAAATTTAAAAATTTAATCCAAATTTAAATGTCAAAATTGTGTTCAGCGATGAGGCGCATTTTTGGCTTAACGGGTTTGTTAATAAGCAAAATTGCCGCATATGGAGCGAGACCAATCCACAAGAGACTCTACAGATACCATTACATCCAGAAAAATGCACCGTTTGGTGCGGTTTTCACGCTGGTGGCATCATCGGACCTTATTTCTTCAAAAATGAGGCCGGAGCTCGCGTTACGTTCAATGGAGATCGTTACCGCACCATGATCAATGATTTTTTGTTTGAAAATATGGATGACATTGATCCGGAGGAGATGTGGTTTCAACAGGATGGCGCTACGTGCCATACGGCGAACGCAACCATCGACTTATTGAAATCAAAATTTGGCGATAAGTTGATTTCGAGAAATGGACCTGTCAATTGGCCTCCAAGGTCGTGCGATTTGACACCTCTCGATTATTTCCTGTGGGGCTACGTGAAGTCACTGGTTTATGCTGATAAACCAGCAACAATTGACGCCTTGGAGGCCAGCATTGTTCGTGTTATTCGTGACATACGGCCAGCAGTGCTCGAAAAAGTGGCCCAAAATTGGACGTCCAGAATGCGCTTCGTCAAGAACAGCCGCGGTGCCCATATGCCCGAAATCATTTTCAAATGTTAATGTCACGTATTGATCTTTCGAATAAAAATTTTTTGTGTTATTTTTTACAATTTCAAGTTCTATCGGGCTTAAAAAAAAACATATTATAAGTAAAAATAAGTTGTTAGTGATTAACAAAAAATAATAAAGAACAATCATAATTGTAGTGGGGAATGTAAGATGAGATGAACCCACTGTTTATTGTTGATGTGTTTTGTTTAAACTTTGATATTGTTACAAGTAGAACTGTTGCTATAAGTCTTATACGCTTAACAGTTTTATTTGGTTTAATATCTTTAGTTTTTCCAAAATCTTTATGGATGAAGTTTCCTGATGATCTGGCCTAAGCAACCAGTGAAATGCGCATGGGAATAGCTTATCCCATCAACAATAAATTTCAAGTGTTTTTATCAATAATAAAAACTGGGAATTAACCACGAATAACAAAATCTTTTGAAATTAAAATTTTGTATTCCCAAAAATTGAAATTACTTTTTGATAATAAACAGGCAAGTGCACGGCCTAAAAAAAACACTTAATTGACAACATCTTTTGTTTTTATTTTGTTTTTCTTAACCTACTTACAACTACAATTAATGTTGAGAGAATTTCAACTAATTGTAGTGGGGAATGTAAGATGAGATGAACCCACTGTTTATTGTTGATGTGTTTTGTTTAAACTTTGATATTGTTACAAGTAGAACTGTTGCTATAAGTCTTATACGCTAAACAGTTTTATTTGGTTTAATATCTTTAGTTTTTCCAAAATCTTTATGGATGAAGTTTCCTGATGATCTGGCCTAAGCAACCAGTGAAATGCGCATAGGAATAGCTTATCCCATCAACAATAAATTTCAAGTGTTTTTATCAATAATAAAAACTGGGAATTAAGCACGAATAACAAAATCTTTTGAAATTAATTTTTATTTTGTTTGAAACACAACAATATTTATTTTAAGCAATTGTAAAATATTATTTAGGACATTATGACGATATGACTTAATAGCACATCATGTGAATCCCCCAATTATGTATTAATTGAAAAATGCATATTACATACATATTTATGAATTGTTTTTTTTTTTTGCTCGTTTTAGATCAAGAATTTTTGTGTTTGGTATGTTTTTTATTTTTACTAATCAACTCCAAATAATAAATAATTAATGCACTTCTATATATTGAAATTACTTAATTTATGAAAAAAACTTTATTAATCGGTTAACCGATCAAAAACAAAATTAACCGATTATTGACCGATTAAACCAAAACCTCGGTTAATTAATCGAGCGATTAACCGATTAAAGCAAAAGGTCGATTAAATGAATACCCTAGTATGTATGTTTAACTAAATTAGCAGCGTTCCCATTTATCCAAAGGGAACACACTATAGAATAAAAAAAAAAACAACAAATTGTAAACTTAGCAATAATTTAGTATTTAAGAAAGAAAATTTATCAATAAAATTGTCAGATATTCACAACTCGTTAGTGTCTCGACTTCTTTCCACTTTTTCTCCGCTGCAACCAAGTTCAAGTGCTTGAGTTGCTCCAAATTTTATCTTGGTGATACTGCCTCGATAAAAAACCCAACACAAATTCATTGAAGGACAAAAGAGTCCATTCAATATACAATTATTATAAAAAAAGTTTATGTTTTTATAAAAGAATGGTTTCATAGCATATCTCAGCTATTTTACTTGAGGATATTGCGCTGGAAACTGGAAAATTTTATATATTCTTATATTTTCTACTTCTACAGATATTTTTATATACTTATTTTAAATGCAAAAAATATGTTATGTTAACACTCTTTCTTCATAATCTTTCCATTACAATCAATTGTACCTTTTAAATGGTTAAATAAAAAAGAAAATTTTTCTATAAGCATTTTAAATTGATATTTTAGCTCTAACACATTCTAATTCTAACGCATTGAGCTTTAATATAGTTATTTACATATGAGACTGTGAGAGGCAAAAATGCGTCATAAGTCAAATTTGAATTTTCTAGCACCTTAAATTTTAATTCTTCTCTTTATAGTTGATTATTTGAGATTATTATTAGCTAGTAGGCGGCCCTATGTTCTACTGGTAATTAAAAAATTAAATTCATTAGCTCAAAAATCAGGTTTTTTAATTATGACCCTATCGCAGCAAAGGCTCGATATAGCGCTCGAATAATTGGAATTGAGGTGTTATGTCATTCTTGATGAATAACTTAATTGTTGAAAAACTGCAACCAAATGAGATATAAAAAAAATATAATTTTTTCGATACTCTTTAATTAGGCTCGAGTTCATCAAATTTAATTTTCATTAAATTATTTTTACTGAGGAAGGAATTTTACAACTTGGAATTTTTATTAAAATTTATTGATGATTTTTCCTTGGCTGAGCTGGGATTTGAACCCGGGTTGATTTTTACATGTTTCAAGAATTCTATCTTCAGAAAATCTTTGAGTTCTAACCACTGTAGAACTGGTGGTTCGAAATTTACTGTTTTTATCATTTTTAAATTTCAAACTACATGTTGCATCCTATGATGAACTCGAGCCTAATTAAAGAATAACAAAAAAATTAAAAATTAACAGTTCAACTAAAAATCAAAAATTGTTCTTAAAAAAATATATTTAATTTTGGAACGAACGAGTATTGCTACGAATTTTCGAAAGAAACAAGTTTTGCTACAATCCATATGGGTTCGAAAGTTTTGTAATACACTATGGCCCACCAGGAAAATTAATCATTGAACTTAAGTACATTTTTAAAGTTATATTTTAAGATTATGGAAGCAGTGCTAAAAAATTCAACAATAGTTCTATTGGGAAGAGATAAACTACACCAATTGACCTCTTTTTCAAAATACGTTTTTTATGCTGTTGGAATCAGAATTTTGTTCTATCGATGTGTGAATTCCCATCAGCCCTATCTTAGAATTTTTAAACAAATAAATTGAAGAAATCTTTTACTCGCCATTGTTTTTTTTCTATTCCATAATCAATTTTATTTTTGTCCAAGACCGAAGTATAAAATTGCAAATCTTTGTTTTCTCTGAAATTTTTCCTAAAGTGAGTAGATAAAAGAATTTTGAAATCATTTTTCGGGTTAATCCCTACATTGATGGGAAGTGTATCTGGAACAATGTCATGCATATTTTACGAGTTTCTTTTTTTTTCAATTAGCATTCGCTTTGAAGGTTGGATTTTAAAATGTAGTTCACTTCGTGCTTTCACAACAGGAGCTACAGAAGATCTCCAGTTATATCTATATATGAACATCGCTACAAAAATATTTTTGTATAAACGATATAGTTCTGGTACTTCAAAATTTTTAAAGCAAACTCTCTCTTGAAATTTTTTTATTTTGAAAAAATACTAGAAAAATGTTTATGCCAAAAATTTTAGAGTCGGAGTCGCGAGTTTTTGTGGGTACTACGACTCCGACTCCAGTACAAAAACCTTAACTCCGACTCCACAGCCCTGATCTTAAGTAAAAACTCTAAAAAAAATTATTTAAGGTACTAAGAGATAAACTATGCATGTCGTTTACTTCTTTGTTAAACTCGACTAGTACATTTCACTGAGCAGAACATTTTTAACATCGGACTTAAATAAGGATCGTTTTTTATTTTGGTAGCAACCAAGGCGCCCTAATTTGGAAAAATGCCTTTTAATGCCAACATTTCCCACTGCGCGTTACACCTTTATTTTCAAGTACAGTAAAACATTGCGGGGTATTTTTATTTTATTTAAACTGCAAGCAAATTTCTATAAAAAACAAGTATTTAGGAGTGCTATATTCGACTGTGCCGAATATTTGATACCCTTCACCGACTGTTAAAATATCTCAGGCGTAGGCCCTATATGGGATCTATAAATTATTAATTCATCTTTATAAAATAGGCCATCGGTATTAAAACTCTTCGCGGTCTAGACCTACATATGTTAAATGTATTCTTTTATTTCTAGTCATATAAAACGTAATTTGAACGAATTTGAGCAAAATGTCTTGATTCGTAACAGTTTAAATCGAACTAAAATTATTTTCGAGAGAGGAGTGAGTTGATGTTGGATCCATGGTAAATGGTGTTTTCTGGTATAAAAAAACCTAAACTAAAAAAAAAATTCTTAAATTTTAATGAAGAACATTTTATATATCGCACTGGTTCCTCTAAAGAGAGTCAACACAAAATTTACAAATTTTCAGTAAAGGCAAAAAACTTTTTTTTTTTAATATTTACAATGACAGTTGAGATCAATTGTGGCATTGTTAAGTGACACGAGTAAGGGCTAAAAAATCAGAGCAAGTTGAACTCTCTTTTTTGTTTAAAATGTGTTTAAACCAACAAATCTATAAATCATTAAACATATAAACCATCTTTAAACGCATGAAATTGGGCGTTTAAACTACCAGTACAAATCATATGAATTGGCCAACATTTGTCGTAGTGCTGCCACATGTTATTTTTTTAACAACATGTAATACATGGGACACTGATTTATGGTTGATGAGTTTAAACTACATATAAATTCAAGTTTAGTTCAACTAAGCCAGCGTTTAAACCATCAGTGATTTATTAGGCATAAGAAGTATATAACGGTAGTTGTTTTTGTAATTTTTTCAGGGATTATCGACAAATTACAATTTTCTTGAGTTTTTCGCCTTCATGTGAAACATTAGTTTATATTGTGGTATTTCATGTTATGCCAGTTTAACTGACAATGCTGTAAACCGTTGTGAGTTAAACACTAGAACAACTTAAAATGTTTGTCTTTAGTTGAAACAAAACTGATATGAACTCAGCTTTCATTTGGGGACAACTCTAAATATTTCTCTTTAGTTAACTCTTAAGAAGCTACTTTTTATCAAGAAGTGGAACATAACTGTATTTGTTTGGCGAAAGAATAGAGAATGGGGTGTATGATTTTACAATGGGTAGACGTGACCACTTAACTGGATTTCTTGCAACAAGTGAAAATTGAAAATTTTTGACCTGACGCTCTTAAGAAGAACCAGTGCGATATTCTTCTTCGCAAAGCTCTAGAATTCCACGCCATGCGTTCTATGCGTTTAAATCTTTGTTTACTTTTTTTCAAGACGCATGCGACGCATACAAAATTAGACTATAATACTGCTTCATACGTTTGATATGCATTCTACGCATGTGCTGCGTAACTTGTCAATACAATTTTACAATGATTTTACGTTTTTGACAGATGCTTAAACGTATTAACGCATTTAACGCGTGGTGTGGACCTCCATCTTTATGACTATATACGAAAATATCATACTAGAATTGAGAAATTATATTCCTTAAAAAGTCGCTTACCACCAAGTTTTTTTGCCCTTCTCTTTCTCTCTGCTGCTATTTAAACGCAATCTAGCGATATGACCTATTTCGCTGATAAAAGAGTTGTTGAAGTAATAATATCACTTCGCGTGTTTCAAAATATGACAAATTATTTACCTTGTTAGATAAATAAGACTAAGAATTAAAAAAAAAGTATTTGAAATCATTAAAAGTGTGGCTTCTGGTAATTCCAACATATTAAATAAAACACGTGTACAATTTGTTGTGTTAGTTCTTTTTAGAATTTGAAATTAAACAAAGAAAATGATAAACAGAAATTAACAATTTTTGACGACACTGAATCCAAAAGTCTTAAAAACTCCAATAGACTTTGTTGCTATTTTTTCTGTCTTGGTGATTTTATTTACAAATATGGTTCTTAAAAAGTATGAAGTGACACAGTGGGTTAGGAGAGGGAAGAAATTTGAAATTTTATATTTTTGAAATGAGCTAAAAATTTTTACATTTTATTTAATTAAGAACTAAATTTAATTTGAGATCAAATTACGGTATTCGATATCGATCGAAAATACAAAACAACTTAAACAGGAATTTCGATCGATAATGAGTACCATAATTTGGCCCCTGGTTTAATCCAGTCTTTAACTTTTTCTCAATTTCGAATATATAATCTTAATTTTAAATTTGTGTCAGATCCTGTTGATGATTTTAATCAGAAATATGGTAAAGATTTCTTTTAAACTAAAAAAAAAACGGTGTGGCTTCGGTGGGAATAAAGTTTAAGATTTAAAATTGCAATTTTTTAATTAGAAAACGCTATAATTGTAACATTTAGTTCTTACAAACTCAGTTTTATCTATTTCTATATTGAATTTGAACAAATTTATAATTTTTATAAACTTCGAACTTAGTTTCGAATTTTATATTTTTGGTACTAAAAGTAAAATTTCGATTAAAAATTATTGAAAATCCAATCTAAGAAAGTTTTAAAAACCTTCTAACAATTTCCAAAATTTAAACTTAATTTCAAAATTTTTAAAAACCATTAAGAGGTTCATTTTTCTATTTAATCTTTTATTACATTGCAACATAGAAATAACATTTTAATGGTTTTCGAAAATTCTATTACAATTTCTAACTTGTTAAAATAACGACATTTTGAAAAAAACAAATTTGACAAATTTGAAAAAAAAAATATAAATATAGAAAATATATATATAATTCGCATTTAATTTTGAAACTTTCTAACGCTGCTCGAATGACTATGTTGATACAAGTGTTTCCTAAATAAATTCTTTTACCATTTGAAAAAGATTGAACTTGTTTTTTAAATAATGTAGAAATTTTTAAATAATTTTCCAAATTCAAAATCACTAAAACATTTAAAGCTAATGCGAATTTGTTAATATGATATGCAAAATAATTAGTATCGAAGTTTGAAAAAGCGAAACTCTATCGTTTTAAAAAAAATAAGCTAGAGGGTTTTAACTATTTTTTCCAATTAAGCAGCCCCACCCACAAACGTATAGACTGACCATCAAATAATTTTGTGCAGCTAGATTCGTTATTTGTCCCACTGTGGCTTGTTGACATTTTAAGTTTAAAATAAATAAGCTTTTAAAATTTTGTAGTTTAAATGAGGTTAAATAAAATGTTAACAAAATTCCATGTTTTACAAATAAAAATAGACGTATTGACGTCGTCTTTTGTGGGAGATTTCTAGAATTAAATTTGGTTTACGCATTACCGAGAACATCAGTTTCTTATTGTGCTAGTAATTGATGTTCTCTTATTTTTTATATATCACACTGATTCCTCTAGAGGGGGTTACCTCAAAATTTATGAATTTTCAGTAGAGACAAAAAACTTTTTTTATATACATACTCCTATATACAATTGTTTTTTTTTTTTTTTTGGCAAAATAGTAGAGTAATTGACCTTAATTTTTTACAGTGGATAGATATGACTACTGCTTATCGTTTTCCAGCAAAAAGTGACAATGTGTAAATTTTGAGTTGACTCTTTGGAGGAACCGTTGCGATATGTGTAAAGAACTAATTTATTTGAGTTTTTTAATGTTATTTATGTTTATTTATAAGTAATATTATATATATTAATATGTTCCCGTCGTTCCTATAAGCAGCATAGAGCCTCAACAAAATCTTTCCATCTGGATATGTTTATGGCGATGTTTTATACTTCGTTCCAGCTAGTTTGCATATTTGACGCTTCGGTTACAATTTGTCTACGCCATGCATGAGCTCGATCGGTGTGACCAATCCAGTTCCATGCTCGCCTTTGTTTTTCAATAGTTATGGGGGATTGGTTCGATTGATGCCATAGTCTGTTGTTTGATATGTATTGTGGCCAAAAGACTCGTAGAGTTCTTTTAAGGTGTTTGTTAATAAAAACTTGCAGGGCATGCATATAACGAGGGGCCGCATTCCTATAACAATGTAGATCGGATATTGGAGTTAAAGATTTTTAATTTAACACGGCGAGAGAAAGTTGAAAAGTTCCATATCTTTTTAAGTTGCCTAGGCTTGAGTCGCCTTTTTTATTCGATTGGCAATATCTGCATCCGAACCGCCTGATGTTGTGATGCCAACTCTGAGGTAACAAAACTAATTAACCTCCCCCAGAAGCACATTATCAATTGTAAAGATGTTTGATTTTTCCGTGTTCATTCGCATCACTTTAGGTTTTTAATATTAAGGCCAGCTCGGCAAGACGCTGCTGGTTCATATCGGAGTGTCGGTGAGAGAGAAAGCAAATGCCATCAGCATATTCCAGATTATATAACCGATTTAACAGTCCCCAACCAATACCTCTATTGCCCGACATAGCTTGGCTCATGGCAACATCCAACACAATGTTAAACAAGTGGTGACATAACGCAACCTTGCCGTACTCCTGAACCAACATTAATATTTCTGCTCAGTTTGCCTTCGTGCTGAATACGACAACTTGCACTAACATACATGTTTTTCATGAGTTGGACTATTTTTTGAAGGACACTTTTACATTAAAAGGATTTTCAAACGACATTGTGATTGAGAGTATCAAATGCTTTTTCAAAGTCAATGAATATTAGATATAGAGGAGACCGCCATTCGACTGAGCAGAATGATACCTCGCCAGTTCTAAGGGCTAGTAAGGTCGCCTATTTTTGGGCAATTTTATTATTACGCCTTCTGTTACCTCTTCAGGTACACTGTACTAGTTTCAGGATCAATTTTGAGAAATTCCGAAGATATGTTATCATTTTCAGGACTTTTGTTGTTCTTGAGCGTCTTAATCGCAGATATTATATCAGATACTGTTGGGGTAGCGGTGGATATATTTTGAATATTTTCGTGGGTGGTGCTGCTACATATACTTGTAGACTCCTCATAATTTTGCGTCGGGGATAGAATTGAGGAATAAAACTCGTCCCATAGATCACACTGCTCGTCTTTAGACGTTATGAGTAGGCCATCATAATTTCTGATCATATTAAATTGAACTTTTAGTGTTTCTATACCCACAATACCATCAAATATTTAATTAAAACTGATTTTATTTTTGATTAATTCTTTTACTGGCGCAACAATTTTTTTCTGTGTATGTTTCAAGGCTTAAACAAAAAAGTTCCAACATATAATACGTATGTATATCTCAATGAATGGTGAAAAATGTTTTGTAAAAAAGTACTAAAAATATGTACAATTTTCACCCCTTAAACGTTCGAATTTTGATCAAGTACCAAATACGTATTTTTATTTCTTAGATAATTTGCGAATTTGATATAATTTTTATTTCTATGTTTATTGGTTTTAAAGAAAGATGGCGTGACAAAAAAGTTTTAAAATACAGGTTTTACCAGGTACTAAAAGTACCAGACACCTGTCCGTTTATTTTTCTAAAGAAGTATTATATTTTTTTGTATTTCTTTTAGTTTTGGAGATATAGGGTTACCCAATTTACCCATTTTTACTCCCTAAACATTCGATTCTTCAGGCGTTAAGGCTGTACGATGATGAATCAGTCAGTGAGTCATTCAGTAACGTTTCAAATTTATGTAATATAGATAGATGAATTATAGCGAAAGATTAGAAAAATGTTTGAAAAAAGTAACAAGCTAAGGTGCGATTTTCACCTCCTAAACGTTCGAATTTCGAAAAAATACCAAACTTGTATTTGTAAATGTATTTGTCCTGAATAATTCTTTATTGAGGACAACGTAAGCGGCCACTGCATGCATTTTGTCGTGTTTCAAACCTCATTGACGACAATATGCATGCAATTGTCACTAATCTTGTCCTAAATTAGACGTTACCGGTGATGTTGCAGTGACCAGGTACCTTGCATACACTCACTAAATACTCTCCTAATATTTCGATTAGAGCTCTTCTACAATCATTGACTAGTTTGGAATTCACAAAACAGTCCATCAATGCTCTAAGAGCTGTCCACATATAAAGTGATGTTCTAGCCCCAGCAAAGTTACCCCTTTCCAATTCTACGGCCTTTAAACTCCCTAGATACCTCCGCCAAAAATATACTGCAGTCGCCAGGAAGCCTATATGACCCTTTAGTATCTAATTCATTAAGGTAGACTCCTTTATCCCTCAGTAATAATAGCAAATATCGCTGACCCGACCAGCTCTCCCAAGACGTAATCCGTGCACACGGCGAACCCAGGCAATGACCACCAATGACATTATAAGCTATATTGTCGACCACATATAGTCAACGACTGTGTTACCCATAAATCGCCAACGACAGTTACAAATAAGATATAACCTTTTTTACCATGTTTATTGGTTACAAAAATAGATGGGGTGGCAAAAAAGTGCCAAAATACAGGTTTTACCCGTTTACACCCTAAAAGGGCCGAATGTAAAAAAGTACCAGACCTTACCGCTTATTTTTCTTAAGAACAATGATAAGTATTACATTGAGTGACCCGGTAGGCTAGCTAGTAGTGAGCAAATCTATCAGCGTCGGGGTTGCGGGTTCGATTTCCACCAGAGACTCTGGTTTCTTTCCTGCAGACAAGCGTAGAGCTTCGCGGGATTAGCTTAGGGAATTAAAAAAAGAAAAATTACTCTTATACCTTCACCGAAGGCAAAAGGGTATATACAATTTTGTCATTCTGTTTGTAATTTCTACAATATTGATGTTAGACTCTATAAAGTACATATATGTATTCTGAGCGCTTATAAGTAGCGAAATTGATTTAACGAATTCCGACTGTCTGGCCGTCTGTTCGTTGAAATGTATTTTCCGAAGATCCCGGATGGGAAGGTTGGTAGTTCTTGATTTATGTCACATATAGAGCCCAAGTTTAGGTACAAGCATCTTGGTAATCGAAACAGAACATCGGTCAAAATGTGGGTGGGATCGGACAAGTGGGCGTGGCACTCCCCATACAAAGATATACATTTTTATATATCTGGAGAACGGCAAGAGCCAAACTTTCCCGATTAGTTAGAAGCATCTTGGTTATCAGTTCACAGCACCCGACAAATTGTGGGCGTAGCACAAAGTTAAATTATTTTTATTTAAAGTGCGCTGTTTATGTAACTTTCTGTTTTCTTCGCACAATACAATGGAAATATAAGGTTGCCGAATTTACCCGTTTTTACCCATTTAACATTCGAATTTCCAAAAACCCCGTCTTAGTGGATCGATTTGGGGAGAGGCCAATCTTCGGTCCAAGTTTCGAGTATAAACGTAGTATGTCTCTACTGAAAACTTATAAATTTTGAGTTAACCCCCTTTAGAGAAAGATTAATACTTTTTAGATGAAACTTAATTTGACCTGATTTGAATAAAATATCATGATTCGTAACAGTTTTAGCCGAACTAAAATGATTTTCAGGAGGGAAATTTATGTTGGACAAATCATCCCAATATTCTGTAGAGTGATTTCTGGTACTGAAAAACTTAATTCAGACTAAATTTCAATACAGAAGCGTTTTATACGTTTTGAAAAGCTTTTCAGAAGGCTGTTTTATATGGGCCCTATGGTAAATCTTAGCCCGATTAGTAAAAATTTCCATGGTGTTATTTCTGGGCACAAAGCACAGAGTTGGCTTTGGACAGTGTGATTTTTAGTCCTTCGAAACTAAGACCGACCAAATTTCACACAATAGCATTATGGTGGGGTGTCACAAAGCCATAGGACATAAAGCCATATGGCGTTAAGTCCCATTCCATTGAGACATAAGGGCATATGCCATTAAGTCTGATTATAATGGGAGTTAACGCCATAAATTTATTTCCGAAAATGAGACATAAAGCCATATTTTTAATAATGATTGCATGTCACCCTTGGCTTCGCATACTAAAGTTTAGGGGTTTTTCCTCCAGTAGGACGCGGCAGGTGGCTTCGCTGAATAAAGTTTTCCTGCGTGCGTCACAAGAATAAAAAAATGTTTTCCAATGATAACTAAGGATTTTTCCTCTCACAAAATGTTTGCAGCTGTAATTCCTGGAGCCTAAAAATTTTGGATTTTTTTAAATCATTAATTTCATAGATAAATAGGCATATTTAGTGAAATAAAGCATTTGTAACGCAAAACATCAAATGGGACATAAAACCATAATGGCTTTATGTCCCATTTCACTAAAATTGATATGAGACTTAAGGCCATATTAAAATTATGGCTTTATATCATATGGCTTTGCGACACCCCACCTAGCATTTCACGTTGAGGTTTAAGGTTTACTATAGTGTGTTCTGAGATAAGGAATATATGGGGCATATGATAAATTATAGGCCGATCTTCACGAAAGTAAGTGATATGATTTCTTCTTCATACACAACGATTTATGCGGAAACTTATGTATTTGTTGTAACAAAATTATACTGTTTTAAGGGTGTTGTTCCACATTAAGATTCATAACTCTTATCCTACCGAAAAGATTTTGCTGGACTTCAATCCCAAACTGCTAAGGATAACTAGAAACAAGTTGAGACCAAAATTTTTCTTTTCTTTTAAGTTGTTTGAAAGTGAGCATTCTCTATGGGTTCTTGGATGAATATTAAAAAAGTTACATACGGAATGACAAACTTAGCATACCCTCATTCACCACTATTGGTGGAGGGTATAGAAAGATATGAACTGTTAGGTCCATCAACTATTGAAAAGGTTGAATTAATATCAATAATTGCCTTTTAAAGCGGTTGTGTTAGTAAAGTTGTAGTTGTGATTATTTTTTTTTTTTTTTTGTTTCTACAAGAATTTTTCTCGTAGATCTTAGTTCTTCTTGCAATTGTTTATGTTTCACGCCTCCTTGAAATGAAGCTGGGTGTTCCTATTTGTTGCACAAAACACAAAATAATTTTCCTTACTCCAAGATGATCTAAACAGTTTGAACGTATGGTGTGAAATAAATTTTATGGATCTGAACTCGAAAAAATTTAAACATATGTATGTTATTCTACAGAAGAAGTCTAGTAGTACTCTGTAGCTACACACTAAATAAGCATCGACTTGAAAGAGTAGAGACATTCCTTGATCTGGGTGTTTCACTTGATTATAAGCTGTGTTTTAATGCGCATATATCGAATACTATTAACAAAGCCAAAGGTTTCCTTGGATTTGTCAAACGCTTGGGGAAGTAGTTTGACGATCCCTATGTCATAAGCTAATAATACATTTCATTAGTGAGACCTTTTCTGGAATACGCCTCGTTCCTCTGGGACCCCCAGTATGAGTTTCATGCTTAGAAAAAGCAATTTCTTTTATTCTGTCTTCGAAAACTCCACTGGAAACCAAATATCAATTTTCCTCCGTATGAAAACCATTTAAAACTAATTAATCTACCAACCTTAAAAAATCGGAGGATATATATGAACATCTCCTTCATGCTGAATTTGTTAAACGGTGAAATTGTCTCAGAATTTCTACTTCGTAAGGCTAAGTTTTCAATTCCTTTTCGTCCTTCCAGACATTATATTCCCCTTAGACGTCAATACTTTCGGTCAAATTATGCAAATTTTGATCCTAGCCGCAGAATGAGCTGCGAATTTTACAAATTTTTATACGTATATTGATTTTACTGATCCTATTGGCGGCAAACAACATCAACAATAAATTTCAAGTGTTTTTATCAATGATAAAAACTGGGAATTAAGCACGAATAACAAAATCTTTTGAAATTAAAATTTTGTATTCCCAACATTGAAATTACTTTTTGATAATAAACAGGCAAGTGCACCGCCTAAAAAAACACTTAATTGACAACATCTTTTGTAAGTTGTTGTTTGTTTTTATTTTGTTTTTCTTAACCTACTTACAACTACAGTTAATGTTGAGAGAATTTCAACTAATTGTAGTGGGGAATGTAAGATGAGATAAACCCACTGTTTATTGTTGATGTGTTTTGTTTAAACTTTGATATTGTTACAAGTAGAACTGTTGCTATAAGTCTTATACGCTTAACAGTTTTATTTGGTTTAATATCTTTAGTTTTTCCAAAATCTTTATGGATGAAGTTTCCTGATGATCTGGCCTAAGCAACCAGTGAAATGCGCATAGGAATAGCTTATCCCATCAACAATAAATTTCAAGTGTTTTTATCAATGATAAAAACTGGGAATTAAGCACGAATAACAAAATCTTTTGAAATTAAAATTTTGTATTCCCAACATTGAAATTACTTTTTGATAGCAAAAAATAACCTCTTAAATGTCTACAGATAAATTTAATGCTAATTTTTTATTTTATAAAATGTACTAAAGTACATATCTAAATTTATTAAATTTAAGCATACTAGCCAGTAGGAATTTTTAAACAATTAGTTGGATTCCCTTTTACATGGAACTTTAACTGAAAACTTGTGCTTCTTTATATCTTAGCAAAATGGCGCTACAAGCCATTAAACGCTCTGAATAATCGTTTAAATTACTATTTCGAATATGATGTACTCTTAGATCAAAAGTAATTTTTAAACAAGATGTACCTTATTTGAATATAAAAAATCTTTTTCCATAAAAAAAAACCTTTTGAAATAATCAGCGTCTCTGTTTCAATATAAAAAGAACATTTTCATAGGAAAAAATAATAAAAAAAATTATTTTCAACTGTTTGCATTTTAATGACACATTAATAATTTCTTCTGTTTATTTCTCTATCACACTTTAGTTGTTTATCTACTAAGAGTTACAAATACATTAACAAATTATATTCTAAAACGTAATTAACCGAGCAATAGTAACTAGAACTTCAGCCCGTTCTTGCAGCCGCCCGCACAGATAGGCCAGCTCTCTCCCGGGGGTTACTCTCTTATTTTTTTGTTGATTGCTGAAATGATAAGACAATATGACAAACTATTATACATTTTAATACGTAAACAAATTTAAAAAATTTACTGAATCATTAAGGAGAGGCAACACAAAAGCATGAAGTAAATTTATAATTAATCCAGCAATACAAATTTGAATACATAAATTAAAAAAAGTATAAATACGATAATTTCTTAGACATCTACACATTTAACTTTTAAACGTTGTCTTGAAGTATCTGTTCATCTCTCTGAAGCAAGTCTTTAAAAAGGATACCACAATGATGAACTTAAACTTAATTGCAAAAGTCCTTATAATTTGCCTCGGACTACTAGAGGCAGTATCAAGCACCCCTACGGAATACACGGCATCTGATGGCCAGAAATATCTTATTGAATTTGACCTGAAGGTAATTTCCCATAAAGATTTTAAGAAAAAATTTAATAAATGAAATTTTTAGTTCAACTGGCTTCAGGCCTTGCATAAGTGCGCCAGCGAAGGTTATCAACTTATTGTAATTGATTCAAAAGAAAAAAATACTGTTATTATTGATCTATTGAAAAAGGCTGCTAATGGGCGTTCTGTAGACTTATGGACCGGCGGTAATGATGAATTCAGTGCTAAAGTAAACCGTAATCGGCCTTTTTTCTGGTCGGCCACGGGTGAACGATTAAATTTCACCTATTGGTTGGGCAGGAATCCAAACAATGATAAAGGTCGGGAACACTGTGCACAAATATGGTCTCAAAGCACATTATACCAATGGAACGATTGTAATTGCGAAAAGAAACTGGGTTTCATTTGTGAAGTTACTCACTTTAAAAAAACCTTCAATAAAGATCTTAAACATAAATGTGATGTGGTTAAAAATATCACTTCATCGATTTCCGATGAAATTAATCAGGCCCAGAAACAACAATTTTCCGCAATCGATAGTAAAAATCAACAACTAGAAAGAGTGGGAAACGATTTGAGGGCACAGATAAAGCAGCAGCAAATTAATACACAGATGATCATACAAAAAAAACTGGATGCACAAAATAAAACGGTTCAGCAATTGATTGATGAAATGCAGCACCAAGTCAAAGAATTGACTCTGCAATTAGAACGGTCTAAAGCGGATGCCAGTGCTCGATTTGGTACAAAATTGAGTGATAAACTAGATGAAATAAAAAAAATTTGTTAAAGCATACTAAAATTTTTAATAAATGTATACATTTATATTTTCCAAAGGGGTTTTTATCTTTTCCCATAAATATAACAGTTTTTGTATTATTTTTCTCACTAATGGCGCCGTGCTATAATACCATAGGCACGCCATTCCATAGATAAATAAGGCCATATGGCTTTATTACCATCATCCAAGTGCAACACCACCATAATCGTTTACTAACCAAAGTGGAAATGACGCCATAACAGTGTAATTGTTATGGTTACTAATTGCCAAAAGAATGAGTTGCCATTGTCAAGTGTTGAAAAAATATGGTACAGTAGGTGGAAGGGATGTGGGGGGGGAGCGTGTCAGGCGGGCAACTCAAAAGCTTTGCCGGAATTCGGCCGGGTCTCTATAGTATAACAAAGACCGGCTTCGCTAACTAAAGATTCTCTGCATAGCCGGCCTTCGGCCGTGTGCAAGTATTTTGTCCTCTATGGTATAACAAATACTGACTTCGCTAACTAAAGCTTCTCTGCGTATGAGCAATTCACCCATAGTTGGTGGTAGTGTACTAAATATTGATTTAAACCACCAGTACACCATCACCAAATAAACAAATAAAACTGCAAAAAAATAGTTTGCACTCTTTTTTGGCAGTTTTAGTAATGATTGTTATTTTTTTAACTACCACTAAAAAATTTAGTAATATTGCAAATTTGTTCACCTTCATTAAACGCAGATTGAATGCTAAAAATTTGGAATCAATTCAAATAGTGCAAGATTTTAACTTGCAATCAAAAAAGCTTTATATAAACATAATCTCACTAATCTTTCAAAAATGTTTGGCCATGATATGTTTATGCTTAAGGTCACTTTTTTAAAAAATTAATTAAAATATTTTTATTTTCAATATTTCGATTTCCGTTGGAAATCTTCTTCAGGAAATTTTTATAATAAAATTAAATTTGACAATAAATGGAAAAATAAAAACATGGAAAAATAAATTTTAAAATTTCAATTAACAAAATTATCATAAGAAATTAAAAAATTCCATTCTACAAACTTTAAACAGAAAGACAAACAAACAAACAAACAAAATTTTAAATATATTCAAAGCCTAAAACCTATTTTAATGTCCCTTTCCGTCAAAAGTTATTTTCATTTAATAAAAGTTCACCAACTGAGCTATGCCATCTGAAATTCATTTTACAAACAATCAAGGAAAAATACCTATTTATAATTATCCCTTCCAAAAACCTATTTATTTTTATTCAATAAATGTCTATAAATCTGAGCTAATCCCTCAGTATCTTTTTTAAAATTAATTATTTTCTCAAATGGAACATTATTTATCTGCAACATTTCTAACATATATCTACGTTTCATAAAACTTTCCGTACTCAAAATTGATGTGTTTTCAAAATCAGGATAATGATTAAAATCCCTACAATGGGTTGATAACGCCGTTCCATGGGCTGTATTATAATTCCTATATTTTTGGTCATGTTTATGTCCTGCTAATCTAATTTTAAGTTTTGTCCCAGTTGTTCCTACATATATTTTCCTACATTGTTCATTATCATTGCCACCACAATGAATCTTATAAACTAAATTAGACATATCTGACTTTTTTAATCTATCCTTAGTTTTTGTGAATAATCTCCCAACATTATTATTCACCTTATGTGCCATTCTGTACTTCCCTTTATCATATATATTCGATTTTTCTAATCTTTCCGAAAACCCAGGTACATAAGTTAATGACTTATAAATACGTGGTTCCGAAATCTCATCAATATTACGAGATCTCTTTATATTGTATTGTCTTACCAATTTGCAAATCAATTTGTTAGGAAAACTATTATTCCTTAAAATATTTCCAATAATTTCCTTATTTTTCTTATGAAATCTATTGTCACTTATTGTTAATATCCTATCTATTAGATTCCTAGCTGTGTTAATAATAATTCCCCTAGGGTGTTTAGAATAAAAATTTACAATTCTGCCTGATGAGGTTGGTTTTTGGTACCAATCTATCAATAATTTATTTCCTTTCCTAATCACCAATGTGTCCAAATATGGAATTGAAAAATTCAATTCCCTTTCAATAGTGAACTTAATATTCTGATCAAATGAATTAAATGTTGATAACAAAGTATCTATCTCATTCTCATTAACTATAACAAACAAGTCATCTACATATTTCGTTATTATCTTCGGTTTAATTGGCAATTTTCCTAAACATGTATCTAATAATTTTTCCATAACAATATCAGCAACTATTGGAGATGCTGGAGAACCCATAGGTAGCCCCTTTTTCTGTGCAAGTATTTTCTTATCAAATTGAAAATATCTATTATCTACTATACAGAACTTTATAATTCTCAAAAATAAATCCTTATTAATATTCGTTAACCCTGACATTTTGTCCCAATTTTCCTCAATAATTGTAATTGCTAAGTCAACTGGAATACTAGGAAATAATGAAACAACATCAAGTGATATTAATTTTTCATTATCTTGAATTGTTAAATTTTCCAACTTTTGTTTAAATTGTACAGAATTACTAACATTATGCTTAGAATTCTTCGTTATCATCTTAAGTAAATTCGTAATATATTTACAAAGATTATGTGATGGTGAATTTATGGACGAACAAAAGGAAAATTTTCCTTATGAATTTTTGGTATTCCATATAATCTTGGTGCTACAGATATGAAAGTTTTTAGTTTGTGTCTTTCCACTAATGTTATCACATTTAATCTAAAAAGTTCTTCAATAAATTTATTGTTAATTTTGTCAAATCTGCTAGTTGGATCTCTTTCTAATGTGTGAAATGTAGTATCGTCACTTAAAATGTTTTCAATTCTAGACATATAATCTATTTTATTGATAGCTACCGTTGTGTTACCTTTATCCGCTTTTAAAATCATTATTTCCCTATTATTTCTAAGAAATTTTTCACTCAATTTCACTTTATTCATTGTAAATCTATCCATAAAAACTAATTACATTTTATTTAAATGATTATCTATTACTGTTACAAAATTTGACCTTTCAATTTCCTGTTGTTCCTTATTTTCTATAGTTTCAATAAAATCTTCACCAAGAAAAATCGAATATATATGATAAAGGGAAATACAGAATGGCACATAAGGTGAATAATAATGTTGGGAGATTATTCACAAAAACTAAGGATAGATTAAAAAAGTCAGATATGTCTAATTTAGTTTATAAGATTCATTGTGGTGGCAATGATAATGAACAATGTAGGAAAATATATGTAGGAACAACTGGGACAAAACTTAAAATTAGATTAGCAGGACATAAACATGACCAAAAATATAGGAATTATAATTCAGCCCATGGAACGGCGTTATCAACCCATTGTAGGGATTTTAATCATTATCCTGATTTTGAAAACACATCAATTTTGAGTACGGAAAGTTTTATGAAACGTAGATATATGTTAGAAATGTTGCAGATAAATAATGTTCCATTTGAGAAAATAATTAATTTTAAAAAAGATACTGAGGGATTAGCTCAGATTTATAGACATTTATTGAATAAAAATAAATAGGTTTATGGAAGGGATAATTATAAATAGGTATTTTTCCTTGATTGTTTGTAAAATGAATTTCAGATGGCATAGCTCAGTTGGTGAACTTTTATTAAATGAAAATAACTTTTGACGGAAAGGGACATTAAAATAGGTTTTAGGCTTTGAATATATTTAAAATTTTGTTTGTTTGTTTGTTTGTCTTTCTGTTTAAAGTTTGTAGAATGGAATTTTTTAATTTCTTATGATAATTTTGTTAATTGAAATTTTAAAATTTATTTTTCCATTTATTGTCAAATTTAATTTTATTATAAAAATTTCCTGAAGAAAATTTCCAACGGAAATCGAAATATTGAAAATAAAAATTAAAATATTTTAATTAATTTTTTTAAAAACTGACCTTAAGCTTGAGTAATTTATTAAGAATAATATATTATTTTAAATAAAAAAGTTTAAACTAATTAGTTCCGATGAAATAAAAATGTTTAATCGTCCATATAATTAAACATTTTCTGCAGAAACTTTCATCAATTCTCTTTGAAACTGCATTTGTATCCATACAATGAAACTTTGTTTTGCAGCATTTACATTTGATATGTCTGCACTACTGCACACATGTGGTCTCTTTAAACAAAAAACATCTTGCATTGGCGTGACGTCAACCCTCTGGAAATTACACTTACGAAAAAATCGAGGAAATTGTGAACCACATCCACACAGAGTTTGGACTCGATAAAATTGTGCTGTCCACAACAGACAATGGATCTTGCAAGGCTTATAAAGTATGTGGCATATCAAGTTAACCATTTACCTATTTTTTACTGTTTTTTCTTATGAAGTTTAGTCTTAAGATTTAAACTAGTGCACAAAAATAAGCATAAAACTAATTTTTTTGAGTGCAAAATTGTTTATCCTCACTATTAGGAAGTTCAGTCGAATAAGTCTTGTTCCATTATTGAAACAATTTAAGACGATTAATTGTTCGAATAATTTAAAATTGCTCATTTCGATTAATGGATTTATACCGATAAATCGAATGATAATAATATCAAGTATTAGTATTATTTTCAAAAAAAAAAAATTAATTAAAAAATTTAAAAATTCATAAAAAATAAAAATGCGACCAAAGTCATAGTTTTGGTCTCAAAACATTTATCTTTACATAGTTTCAAATGAAATGAGGTTTATTTCATTGTAATCGGTGCACAACTTTTGATTTTATTCACAATTTAGCGCGAAAACTGAATATAGATTTCCATGCACAAAAAAAGTTTAAATTTGATCCCTTGTGTAATTCATTCACAATTTAAAAATTCATTTCACAAAATAAAAACGACAAAGGTATGTATGTTAACTCAAAGAATTTTATTAATTTATCGTGTATGTTCAGAAAACGAATTGAAGTGAAATTGAAATCGAAGGAAATAAATTCAATTTTTTAAAAAATGACCGTAGTTTTTCGTGGTTCTTGCAAAAATGATAACTACTTAAAGAATGAAGTAGATAAAATGGAATATTTTTATGAACTCTCTTTACAGGGTCGTTTTTAAAATCTTAAATCCACTTCATTTCGATTTCTAGAGCACGCCCGAATTTTTAACAAAAAAGTTCATGCGTTTCTCTCTATAGAATGAGTTTGGCATAAAAATATTGTACGAAGGATAAATCTAAAGATGCTAAATGCAACAGATGTCCAAAAATGTATTAACGTAAATGTTCTTCAACAACTAAGTTGAAGATCAACTTGTTGTAGCTTAGTTGTAAAGCAGTAATTTAGAGCTACATTGACAAGCTTTTTTTATAAAAGAATGTTTATTTACTCAAGTACTAATTTTTTCTAAAATTATCGAAAAAAATCTAGTAATTTTTAAAATATCCGCATTTAGAATTATTCGATTAATCAATTATTTTAAAATTTTATTCGTTTAATCGAATAAGTTAATAGTGCCAAATACCGATTAACCGTTTAATCGAATAAAAATAAAACCCGATTAATTGAACACCCTTATCACTATCACCCATGTTTAGTAAGGCTGGAAATTTTGTTATTCATCACTCAACATCAACAAAATGATTGCAATTTTTTTGCACTATAACTAAGTGTGAGTTGAAACTGCAAAATGAGTGCACTACCCCCATCTATGCATTCACCCCCTCGGATCAAAGCTTAGTTGAAAACAATTCCAGAAATATTTTGCCACACTTGTGGATACGCTTTTTGTTTATTATGCACTGCGAGGCTATTTGTAGGGTCTATGCAATAACTCCCACGTTATAAGTCCCACTTTTAAAAACGAAATAAGTCCCACAAAAAATTGCTGTTTTGAAAGTGGGAGTTATTTCGTTTTTAAAAGTGGGACTTATTTCGTGGGAGTTATTGCATAGACCCTATTTGTAGTCTGATGGTAACTTATTCATGGCTTGACATAAACTTTTGGCTGCCATTTATGCCATTACGTGTCCTTCTCCACTAATATCCCATTTTTTGCACGTGGTAAGAAAGCCCTTCTTAAACTCAGTTTGTCTAGCTTGTAGTATACAAACTTTTGTGCTACGCCCCAATGGAAAGCCCCTTTTTTCTTTACACATATTATATTAACCCATGTCGTTTAACATATAAAACAAATTAATATTGAAACAGTCACTCTCTAGATTTTAAGTTTTTTAAGTGAGCGTGTTTCCAACAGATGGAAAGACAGGGCCAAATCGACTTAGAATTACTGATGGACCCAGAATATAGACATATATATTATGGCGCCTAAAATTAATATTAAAAAAGTTTCACACGGAATGCCAAACTAAGTATACCCTCATTCACTACTAGTTGTGGAGGCTATAAGAGGGCACAATCTATATATGCACTTTAAGCTGGAGGTCCACAACATACGTTTATGCGTCGTTCCTTTTAATGAAGATGTCAAAAAATCTACAACGCACAAGATGACATCCAAAGGATGTTGAAATTTTGAAAATAAAGAATTTAAAGAATAAAAACAATCCTTGAGCTTGAACAAATTATTTATTTTATAAATTACTAGCTTAACTAGCTTACATCGTTTATTTTTATTTTGAAAGGTGTAGTTTACGATTAGAAGGAGTCCTACAAAGCTTGAAGGCTTTCGTGTTTAGATATGCGGAATTTAATAATTTCGTTCTATGGCGGGATTTCTCCTCCTCCGTCAATGCCGCCCATTTTTATTTTGAAATTTGAAGCTTATCATATTAGTGTATATAAGCCCGTTTAAACACTTGCTATAATAGTTCTTCAGTTACGCGGTATTCAATATATGCATCCTATGGGGGGTATTGGTACCCCTGCACCTACCCGCTTTGTTTTTATTTTGAAAGATGTAATTAACCAGAAGAGTGGGTCCTACAAAGGTTGAAGGCTTTTGTGTTCAGATATGCGGTATTTAATATTTTCGTTCTATGGGGGGTTCTGCTCCTCCTCCATCTATCCTGCCCATTTTTATTTTGAAATTTATAGTTCACCATAATTGTGGATTTTAACAAGTTTGAATACTCTCGCTATAATAGTACTTTAGTTACGCGATATTAAATATATGCATCCTATGGGGGATGTTGTTCTTCCTGCGCCTACACCGTCTATTTTTATTTTCAAAAGTGAAGTTTACCATAAGAGTGAATAGTATTTAGTTTGAACATTCTTACTATAGCAGTTCTTAAGATATGCGATTTTTACAATTGGCGTCCTATGGGGGATCCCACTTACCCTCCTGCTATCTTATTTCAAAATCTCGGCTCAGAAGATCCTACTACGAAAATCGCATATTTGATAACAGAAATTTTTGAATTTTCTGCGATGACGATTTTTGCGGTATTGATAAAAAAGTTTGTATGTATAATTGTTAAATTTTTAGTCAACAACCAAATTTATTGAGTCAATAAAAAAAGTTGTTGCCTAAAATAATTTTTTTCAACAAAATGTTTAATTGATTTGTTAAAATAAATTGTTGAAAATGTTGAATAAATCAAACAAAATGTCAATCGAATCTTTATTTTTTTATTTATTAATGATGATGGCATAAATTTGCAATTTTTATATTTTTATAAAAACACTAAAATTTATTATGCGAGGATAAGTAAGTTCCTATGCGCATTTCACTGGTTGCTTAGGCCAGATCATCAGGAAACCTTTTCCAAAGACTTTGGCAAAACTAAATATATTATTCAAATAAAACTATAAAACAAATGAGAATTATGAGCTATTTAAAAATGGACAAGATTTGTTAAAATACTGTCTTTACTTCGATTCAAATATTTTTTTTATTGAATATGAAGAAATACATATTTAATTATTTCATTACTAAATATGTTTTATTGAGTGCTATTTTGCAAAGTGTCAATTTGATAAATTTTTTCTTTGAATCAAACAAAAAGTTTGTTGACCTAAAATTTTATTTTTAACAAACTGTGTTGTTAAAAATTTTCTTGAAATATTTTTTTCTGTGTATAAGCCAAAAGACAAACAAACAGACAAACATTTGTTGTTTTTATGTTATTACGAAAGTAACTCTTGTTAAGAATTAGTTTAATTTATTAGTAATCTTGTATTTATTAGTTTTTCTATTGTAAAAATCAATGTACATAATTTTCTTGTACAAATGTAATGTTGATATTGTTATGCATAATTGTATTTCAACCCTACTGTAAAATACTCGAAAGTTCTTCTAATAGATAATTAACAATTCATTGTTAAGCCTTAAGGTATACTTTAGTTTTATGATGTATTAAAGCTCTATTAAAATTCAGCCATGATGTTAATGCATTATGTTATTAGCTGTTAAGATTAAAAAAGCTCGCGAAGACGACATTACCAAGACAGTACATACAAACATTAAAGTGTGTAGATCACAAATAGAGGTCGCAATTGCAAATTACGGTTGTTAAAATAACTAAGTTCTGAATAAAGTTTGTGAACTGAAAAAGTGTTTAGTGTTGTATTTTATTTTATTGAAGTTGCAATAAAAAATTTCAAGAGGTTTATTATAAAGGAAATAAACCAAAAACGTTATTGAGAATGCCGCACCGTAACAAAAATATATACATAGGTATATAATAAAAAAAGCTCGAATAAAGAAACAACTTTGAAATGATACCTTCAAGTAAATTTTGAGCACAATTTTTTCATAATCTAAATTTGCCATTCTAGTTATCGACTACTTTTATATTCCGTCTGCCATCTTCGTTGTGTTTATTATTATTTAAGTAAATGCCACGAAGGAAAAATTACGAATTTGTTTATAATTAAAAGCTTAAACCTCTAAAAACTCTTTAAAATTTAATTTTCGCTTTCTATTTTTACCAAAAGTGTTTTTATTTAATAAATATATTGTGTGCATATATTATCATCAAAACAAAAAAGTTGGCGCATAAAAAGCGTAGCGTGTAACTTGAATTAAGAAACGTATAAAATACACAAAAAGTATCAAAGGTATCAATGCATAAAGGCATGGTGTGAACCTCCAGCTTAATAAAGGGTTACGTTTGTAAATAGAGAAAAAAGGGTAAACTAAAAATATGTATGTTTATGTATTTGTTTATAAACAATTAAAAGTCTTAAAAGATAAAAATTTATTTTTTTATATTTATCAAGAAAAATTTGTAAAGAACATAAAACTGAATAAAAGAAATTTAAAAATTGATAAATACGTTGTGATTGTCATAAGGACGAAGTCTATGTACATAAATGCTGAGTGTTGGTCAATAATTTCACCATTCATACAAAGACTAGTACATTTCGTTGATAAGAATAGTTTTTAAAATCGGGCCTAAATTAAAAATTCAGGATCGTTTTTTATTTTTGTAATACCCAAGGTAACCTAATTTGGAAACCTACCTTTGTTACGCGCTGCTTCGATCTTCAAAATTTGTTAACCGTTTTCGAAAATCTTTATTAAAATTTAAGTTGGCAAAATGGTCATACTGGACCTTTGGCGGCAATGCATTTTGGACAATTTGCTATCCAATCAGCTACAGCTTGTGGCCAGCCAACCCAGTAGAACCGTTGTTTTAATTTTTCTAGGGTTTTTATCACACCCAGATGACCACTACTAGGACCCTTATGAAATTCACTTAAAACTTCTTTTACTTTCGCTGACGGCACTACCATAAGGTTTTTTACTGATTTTCCGTCAGTACTTTCCCACACAGAACCAAAAGTGGTAGGTAAATAACGCAAAATAGGATGTAGAATTGAAGAAAAGAAGGTTATTATACAACCAACAAAAATTTTCGTTTTTAGTAAAATTTAAAATTTTATTAAAATAGTCAAATTGAAGAAAAATCATCAATTTGAATAAGTGCGTTTGTTATTTTTCATTGTGTTAATTTGAATAAAATTTTGTTAAATTAAATAAAAAAATTAGTTAAATTAACAAAAATAATTATTCAATATGAAAATTAATTCTTCATTTAAACTATTCCCTTTTATTCAATTCTACGAATATTTGTTAATTTTCAAAAGGTTTTATTATCCCAGTTGGAATTTTTTAAAAAGCGCCATTATATTATTTAATGCAATTTTGTATGCTTTATACACAATATGATTATATCGATACTTTGATATAGAAAAGCCCTTAGTAATGTTTTCTTACTTTACAAGAGAAGGAAAAAAATTAATAAAAACTAAAGTTTTGCAGTCGCGAATTTTTTTAAGCAATTTAACAAAAAACTGCGTTAAAAGAATTGGAGACTGCAAAACTTTAGTTTTTATTAATTTTTTTCCTTCTCTTGTAAAGTAAGGAAAACATTACTAAGGGCTTTTTATGTCAAAGTATCGATATGAAACATAATGTTGTTTAAATTAGATAAAACTGCATTATTTATAAATAATGAAATAAAACAATTAAAACAAAAACTATTTCAGTGCAAGAAATTAACATTGTTTATTAACTATATAAAAATTATATAAACATAAGTTAAATATGTATAATCTTATATATAATTACGTATGAATAAAATTCTTTATACATATTAAAGGTTACTATATGGACCTATAGCTAAAATTTTTTTTTTTTTTTTTACGAAATATTACAGTTTCCGTATCATTAATCGATATGATGGATTAATATAGAGGCGAATCTCGAGTTTTTTTTTCAAAATGGAGCTTGTAATTACAAAATTTTAGTTTTCTGAGGTCAAAATTGACTGAACGCAATTAGGCTTCTGTAATCAATATTGCAAATTGTATAATAAAACTGGGTTTTTCTTCTCATGTAAATGAGATATGCCTTTTCTATATGAAGCCATCGATATACATATTTTTTTCTGAAAACCGTAATATTTCGTTAAAAAAACAATTATTTAACTATTAGTGCATATATAAACTCGATATATAAATTAAAAATAATATTTCTTATATGTTTGATTAACACAACGTATACATAAAATAAAACCGACAATTCTTTTTCTTTCGAAATACTTATTTATCAGGAAATTGTACAAATTCCTTTAATACATAAATACAAAAAATATTTTTTTTTTATAAGTACGTAGTCTATATAATAATGTAAATATACAGCGAAATCAACTATTCTTACTTTGTGAGATATATATATATATATTATATTTATATATGTATGTATATATAAATGTCCAAAACTAAAAATCTTTGAAAAAATTCATACTGAAATACAAAAATAATTTTTGTCTTGAATCAAAAAATTAATGTAATAAGGAAGGAAACATTCAAAATCTTAATGATGTCGATAGTATTATAATTAATAACATATTATGGACCAAAATTCCAAAATACTTTCTAACACACAAAGAATTACAAAGTAAAGAAGAATGTTGAAATCTCTTTTATATAATAAAAACAAATAATACAATTTAGGGCAAAACTTACATCAAGCCTGTCCATATACTAATTTAAGTTTGAAATTAATGAATTTATTTGGGGACTATCATAATCACAATTTGTTGTAATATTATAAAAATATTTCTGAATGAAGCCCCAAACTAGTATCGATTCTCTTGGGTATTCTAAATTAAATATAAAGAATATCTTGAAACATGTGTCTATAGCTTTTACTACGGAATGCATTCGATATTTTATTCCTTCAAAATATACCACGATTTCTTGTGGTTCTAAAATAGAACCTGCAATTAGTATTGATGGTTGAATTTGGCTTTTTGCCGGCTGTCTTTTGAGTAGCTCTTCCTCGCAAGCCGCAACTGTGCTTCCATCAATTATGAAACTCTTTTGTGAGTCTCTTATGGAGAACCTTGTACATATCTTTTTTCCATTTTTGATATTGAACATTTTAGACGAAGGTATTAAAATATATATATATATATATATGTTCCTTTTACTCCTCTGGGGAGCATAGGGCCGCAAGGTATTAAAATGCTATGCAATAAATAAAATAATCCAGTGAATCGACCATCTGGAAAGATTCAAAATTATCAAATGCACTAATACTTATGAATTTTAGATAAATATAATAAAACCTACTTTGAGTTATATTTTTCATTTTTTGCATATTTTGAAATAGGAGCTTGTTTGCTTGGTCTTTTATGCGCTCTTCAAAAAACAGAATAATTTTTGATGAAAACGACTCAAGGCTATCATTGAAAATATTCGCATGTGGATATAACTGTTGAAAATCTATATCGATCTTAAAATAAAAAAAAAATATAAATCAAATCAAAAAAAGTATTTTCATATCTTACCAATTTAAACCCCAATGGCTTTTTGTACTGCAACCATTTATCGAGTATTTCTGATGTACATTTGGAGTTGGAAATTTCTTTTAGCCGATAATTCTTAGTTGCAGCCCAATGACTTCCTACATCAGCCCATGAACAATTGTCGTGTAATATTGCTTCAATGCTCATATCAATATTTACTTCTGGAGGGTCTAAATAAAATACTTAATCAGAACTGATATAAAAGATACACTTTCTAGAATTCTTACCTAGATTAACAACTCGCTTTTGAACAGCTGGAGAAGATTTATTTATATATGGTCTTTTTTGTAGAACTGCATTCTTTTTCAGTTTCCGCACAAGGTTAAAATATTTATCGTACAGCTTGCCTTGTGGTTTTTTACTCGGTTGTTTCAAGTAGTAATATCCCTAAAATGCACAATTAAATAAGTACTTAAATCAAATAAACAAAATATTCTCACCAAAAACTCAGTTTGAAAAACTTTTACAATACCCTCTGCTATGGCTTCAGCCAACTTTACAGTCATGCGAATGTCATTTTGTATAATGTGACTTGTTATGAGTTCAACAATAACTGCACGTGATCCCTCATTCAATTTTAAATTGTTGTTGTAGTGATCCAAAACTAATCTTCCTTAGGAAGACAATTTTAATATTTGTTCAACATCGACTTTGGTAGCAGAGGCTAAGCCATTCTGTTCGCAATCGCTTAGTTCATTAGTAACATCATTTACTTTGTTCCTTTCTGAGTCAGGCAAAGAATTACTTCTATTAAACTGTTGCCTAATTTTATGTTGTATTTTTTTCCAAGTTGCTTGAGATGATTAGGAGTCATTAACTTCATTGCATTTACATCTATGCATTCACCTGCAATATACAAATTCAAAATTAAAAATTTATTAACAAAATGTTCAGGTGTAAAGTTTATTGTATATATTACCTGAAAATACAGGGAAAAGACTTCCAAAATTCCATTCATTAAGCAGTTTTTGAACTTCTTGAGTGGCATTTGGCGTCATCCAAGAGTTTGAACATTAATTGATATTTGTGGAGTCACTGGGTATTGTAGCTAATATTGTCAAATTGGTCTCACTGCATTCCGGGATATTATTAAACGTGCTAAAAGCAGAAAGTAAATGATATACTTTTAAGTGGACAATTAATGTTTCAACTAAAGAAAACTTTTTATTACACTTAAAACACTTCATAGCTATATATTATTGAGAAACCATATTTTCTTGACTTTATATTAAGTAAACTAAAACAAACATAATCACCACAACAATTTTTTAGCAATAATATACTTCTGTAATTATTCTTGTATATTCTATAAAAATCTTAATTTGCATATAATCACTGAATCTTATAAACCAACACTAAAAGATGTATTGACAATTGATATCATTAAAACTAATATTTATAATTATTTTAATATTTTAAAGATATTTTAATTTAAATCACTGAAAATACATTGTTTTTATGCACACTTTAAGTACGGAATGACAACTAAAGCAAACGAAGCAGCTTGTCAACCGCATGTTTTTCAATATTGAAGAAATTTCTTCAATTCTACGTGCCTTTATTCAATGTGAAGAAATTTATTTAAATTGAAGAATTTTATTGAATTTAACTAAAATGATTTATTTAATTTTAATAAAATTTCTTCATTTTTACGTGTCTTTAGTCAATTTGAATAAACTAAGGGATGTTAATTTGAATAAATGCATGTGTTATTTTAAATAAATATTTTTACGATGAGCTACCACCATTTTAAATAAATTTTTGTTTATTTGACAAAATTTGTGTTTTATTTTTAAGAAAATTTTATTCAAATTAACAAATATGACTTAAATAATTTTTAACTAAAAAATTTTGTTTATTTGAATAAAAAATAGTTTATTTGAAGAATGTTTTTGTGTATTTGAATAAAAACACAGTTGATTTGAATATTTTTTCGTTAAAAATTACCGATGCTTTTTTGTTAATTTTACCTACGGAGATTTGGTTCAGTGCAAGTACGGTATAAACAGCCATTTACTACGTGAAGGCTGTTCCACAGAGCCCAGTATGCTTTCATCCGTGAACATTCGTGCGAAATTTCGTTACGGGTGGGTATTTTTCCCTCTTCCTTGGCTTGTAAAATTTTTGCTAAAATGGGGTCATTTCTCTGCGCAATTGACCAATCTTCGTAAGACTCTGTCTGCAATAGTCGAACGTAACAGATGTTTTCTTTCCCTTCAGCCCTTATGCAATGCTTGCATTCCAGCTTATAGTGTCGTCTTGACAGAGCACCCGCATTGCCATGTTTTCCACCTTTTCTGAGTTCAATGCTAAAATCGTAGCTCTGAAGGCGCTCAATCCAACGAGCTATCTGGCCTTCCGGATTTTTAAATTGCAGCAACCACCTGAGTGCAGAATGGTCTGTTCTTAAATGAAAATGTTGACCATACAAATATTTGTGAAAATGTTTTATGCACTCTAGTACTGCCAGAAGCTCTCGCCGAGTCACGCAGTAATTTCTCTTAGGCTAACTCAGAATCTTTTTGACCGATCTTGTTGAAAATTTGTGTCTAAGCTACTATCACATAGGATAGTGCATTAATGATTGGTGCAAATTTCATCCAATTTGGAAGACATCAATTTCAAAAGTTGACATGAAATCTTCATATGTATGTACTCTTAATTAAATTCAATTGTATCTTTCAACATTGAATGATATTTAAGAAAAAACATATACATTTATACATTAGGGTGGCCGTTATTTTTTTTATTTTGATTTCTTATATTCTCCCCACCTAAATCGGTTCAGTCTTATGTAAAAAAAAATACAAAAAAATTTAGTAGCGATAAGTTGTGTTCTAGGGGGTGCGTCCGTCCCTCAAAGTTTGCCATCAAGCCATTTATTCAAATGTAATTTGTTTGCGTGTGACTATCTTCTAAAAACAACATTTTACAAGCATATGATATATGGCAATATTTTAGCTCTTCTAGTCAACAACATAAGCCTCTAAGAAAGTTTTTTGCTAAAATCAATATTTTAGAAAATAATTAAGAAAATAAAAACAAAATACCAAACATTTTATATACGTTTTATATATATAAAAGGGGGATTTAATGTCAAGTGACCCAATTTTGAAATAGATGTTTTTCGATTTAAATGAAATTTACACCAATTTTAGTACTGTTAGATAGTAGCTTGGATACAAATTTTCAACAAGATCGGTCGAAAAGTTTCTGAGTTAGAGGGGGTCAAAGTTTGACATTTTGGCCATACAGGTGTTCTTTCTCATCCATGTAACTTATTACCTATTGGTGTAAGCAAAATTTGTGCCAAGTAGCTTAGATAGCTTTTTGATCAAACTTCTTAAAAAAATTTTTTTTGTTTTTTTAAAAAATTTTTTAAATTATTTTTTTTTAAATTTAACACTTGGCTAAAAAAAATAAAAAAAAAGTTTTTAATTTAAAAAAAAAAAATTAAAAAAAACAAAAAAATATTTTTAAAAAAGATTGATTAAATAGCTATCTAAGCTACTTGGGACAAATTTTGCTAACACCAATAGGTAATAAATTACATGGATGAGAAAGAACACCTGTATGGCAAACTTTGTCCCCCTCTACCTCTGAAACATTTAGACCGATCTTGTTGAAAATTTGTGTGTAAACTACTATCTAATTGGACTAACCTTGGTGTAAATTTCATCCAAATCGGAAGACATCGATTTCAAAATTGTGTCACTTGACATTAAATCGCCTTTTTATATATATAAAACGTATATAAAATGTTTGGTATTTTGTTGTTATTTTCTTAATTATTTTCTAAGATATTAGTCTTAGCAAAAAACTTTCTTGGAGGCTTATGTTGTTGACTAGAAGAGCTAAAATATTGCCATATATCATATTCTTGTAAAATGTTGTTTTTAGAAGATAGTCATACGCAAACAAATTACATTTGAATAAATGGCTTGATGGCAAACTTTGAGGGGCGGACGCCCTCCCTAAAACACAACTTATCGCTACGAAATTTTTTTGTATTTTTTTTACATAAAACTGAACCGATTTGGAGGGGGAGAGTATAAGAAATCAAAAAAAAAAAGTTCTCCATACAACTAACGGCCACGCTAATATACATATTAGTGTCGCCAACTTTTTAAACCATAAGTAACTCTGGAAATATATTTTTAAGTGATTTTAGAAGAGAGAAATTTTTTGGACAAGAAAATATCACTAAAAAAGTATTTCTGCATTTATTTCAAAATTAATGAGATATGTCGAAAATTCCCTACATATTAGAGATTATAAAAAATCTGTCCGATTTTCCCTACGCTTCTATATTAGTATAAAAAATACCTCCATGTAGGGATTTTCCCTAACTCTGGCAACACTTGTTGCTTGTAATTGATGTTGATATTGTCTCTGTCTTCTTTCAGATCCATCGTCTTATTTATTTTCTCTTGGATTCGTAGACTTTTAGTCGTATAACTCTTTCTTTCAACATTCTCTATATCTAATATTTTGGCGTTTTCAAAATCAGCAGTATGACTATGGTGTAAAATATGTTGTTCTAGTGCTGTTGTTTCTTTGTTTTTTGTTAGTCTGTTTTGTGTTCCCCCATTCTCATTTGTAAACTTCGTTTTTTTGTACCAACGTTTATGAGGTCGTCATTATTCCCTTTACATTGTATTTCGTTTACAATGTTGCTTATTTGTTCTTGTAAAAATTGTGTTGATCGTTCTATTTGGTTTGATAGCAAAACAAGTGTTTTTTTGCCTAGTTTTAATACTAGTTTACAAGATTGTTGATAAATATTTTTATCGAGTTGTAGAAGAAAGATAAATTTTTGAAGAATATATTTGGTTGTCATTAAATGAATACAACGAGTACTATCTGATTCTTACTTGTTTTCAGTTTCGGAAAATGTATTAGTGTCGCTGACATTCTGGATATTTTAGAGGAAGAAAATGAATCAAATGAATTTCACATCGAACCTCCAGATTTTGACGTCTTGACTGATGAAGACTCAGATGAGGAAATCGAAAGAAACATAAATTCTTCGTCTCGTAACCAACTTCTAGCAACTGCTAAATAACGAAGAATCAAAAAAGAGTTTCCCACAATCAACGAACAACAAAAGAAAACAAGTGCACGAGAAAAAGCAAAACGACATCATTTGGAAGCTAGGAGGAGAAACATCTCAAATCACAGAAATGCTCGTACCTTTATTTTAATAGCGTCGTCATATGACTACACCTATTTTCTCGATAACTGGACCTGCTATGCCAGTTCTCTTTTCAAGTGTATACATAAGGTATCCTTGACATGCAGTGAATCAGATATTATAACAATCGGATGATTATTTCATAAACCGGGAGAATTCGGGTTATATGGCACCAAATTTTTTTTTTTAATTTTTTAAAGCAGAACCCTCCTAAAATGTTATTTTTAGCATAAAAATCATTCTGTTAAAGCTTCAAATCGATATTTTGATATTAAGATGTGCCTCATTTAGATTTAAAAGTGCATATGTACGTATGTACATTAGGGTGGCCGTTATTTTTTTTATTTTGATTTCTTATATTCTCCCCCCCTAAATCGGTTCAGTCTTATGTAAAAAAAAATACAAAAAAATTTCGTAGCGATAAGTTGTGTTTTAGGGAGGGCGTCCGCCCCTCAAAGTTTGCCATCAAGCCATTTATACAAATGTAATTTGTTTGCGTATGACTATCTTCTAAAAACAACATTTTACAAGAAAATGATATATGGCAATATTTTAGCTCTTCTAGTCAACAACATAAGCCTCTAAGAAAGTTTTTTGCTAAAATCAATATTTTAGAAAATAATTAAGAAAATAAAAACAAAATACCAAACATTTTATATACGTTTTATATATATAAAAGGGGGATTTAATGTCAAGTGACCCAATTTTGAAAAAGATGTCTTTCGATTTAAATGAAATTTACACTAATTTTAGTACTGTTAGATAGTAGCTTAGACACAAATTTTCAACAAGATCGGTCAAAAAGTTTCTGAGTTAGAGGGGGTCAAAGTTTGACATTTTGGCCATACAGGTGTTCTTTCTCATCCATGTAACTTATTACCTATTGGTGTAAGCAAAATTTGTCCCAAGCACCTTAGATAGCTTTTTGATCAAACTTTTTAAAAAAATTTTTTTTGTTTTTTTAAAAAATTTTTAAAATTTTTTTTTTTTAATTTAACACTTGGCTAAAAAAAATAAAAAAAAAGTTTTAAATTTAAAAAAAAAAAATTAAAAAAAACAAAAAAATATTTTTAAAAAAGATTGATTAAATAGCTATCTTAGCTACTTGGGACAAATTTTGCTAACACCAATAGGTAATAAATTACATGGATGAGAAAGAACACCTGTATGTCAAACTTTGACCCCCTCTAACTCTGAAACATTTTGACCGATCTTGTTGAAAATTTGTGTGTAAACTACTATCTAATTGGACTAACCTTGGTGTAAATTTCATCCAAATCGGAAGACATCGATTTCAAAATTGTGTCACTTGACATTAAATCGCCTTTTTATATATATAAAACGTATATAAAATGTTTGGTATTTTGTTGTTATTTTCTTAATTATTTTCTAAGATATTAATCTTAGCAAAAAACTTTCTGGGAGGCTTATGTTGTTGACTAGAAGAGCTAAAATATTGCCATATATCATATTCTTGTAAAATGTTGTTTTTAGAAGATAGTCATACGCAAACAAATTACATTTGAATAAATGGCTTGATGGCAAACTTTGAGGGGCGGACGCCCTCCCTAAAACACAACTTATCGCTACGAATTTTTTTTGTATTTTTTTTACATAAAACTGAACCGATTTGGAGGGGGAGAGTATAAGAAATCAAAAAAAAAAGTTCTCCATACAACTAACGGCCACGCTAATGTACATACATACATAATATGTGAGTGTACCTGACACATACTTACATATGGTATATTTCTGCGCCTATAGTAATTTTTTCCGTGATTATAATAAAATTCTTAACTTAAAAATGCCAAAACTGTCTTACTTAGATATTCCTTAAAATCCCCAAAATATATCATACACTTGTTTTATTACACTACTTCTTAACTTAAAAAAATGAGGCTTAAAAGAGAGAAAAGTATTAAAATAAAATTTTTTAAAGAAATAAGAACTTTTACGTTGAAATCAAAATATGAATAATTTGCGTATACCACATACACGAACTTATGAATGAAACTTTTCATCCATATATGTAACCTTTGTTGTTACTTCAGTCAGCTTGTGGTTAAATTCTATTTCCATTTCATTTACTCTTTCGTTCATTTCAGTTGAAATCTCTTGAAGTTTCTCGTTTGTTATTCTAGAATTCTCTTGAATTTCGGCTAATATGGTAACTGAATTCTCCTTTACCATTTTTACCACATTTTCATTCATTATTCTAGAAGTTTCACCAATCTTTCTAGAAGTTCCAGCCAAGATATCGCTCGAATTTTCTTTTATCATCATCTGACATTTTTACCATTTTTGCCATCATAGCAGCAAACATTGTGTTTAAATCCATGCTGCAAGCAACTGCACGAGTACATACTACCTCTATTTCTTCTTTGTCCCCAAATTCGTGGCTAACAATGTCGATATTGCGTCGCTCGAATTCATCTATTAACCTCTTCTGCAGCTCTGCTTTGTTATCTGCAGTTGGCAGATCCAACTTGCCCAATTCTTTCTTGAGCTGTTCTACTTTAAGCTCTTCAAGTTTCATTGCTGTCTATTTTTTTTTTTTTATGTATATTATTTTTTCACTTTTATTTATTTTATTTATGCAATCCCACTTCTGACACCAATTGTTACGTTACTGTCTTTCAATAACGTTTTGGTTTATTTCCTATATAATAAACCGTTTCGAGTTCTTAATTGCAACTTTAATAAAATAAAAAAAACACAAACACTTAAAACACTGTTTACAATTTACACAACTCTATTTAGTACTGTCTTTTTAACAACCGTAATTTATAGCTTTTATTCACAAGCAACTATAATTCATACTGTATAATATACTGCCATTCGGCCATCTAGAACATTCGAAATGTTTTTCGAAGGTTCGATGCTTTACTATTCACCACTCTATTTGATTTATGGCGGCACTTATGTTTACATAATTTCACAACTTATACTGAAGCTTTTTTTAACCGTCATTTCGAGGGCTTTCTGCACATTGGGATTCAAGTGTACTAAATTATAAAATTTTTTAATAACAATGTAAACTAATAAAATTACTTATGAATACAAGATAACTAATAAATAAAAGATAACTAAAAATTATAACTTATTCTTAACCAATAATTACAACTAATTCTTAACTAAAGTTACTTTCGTGACAATATATTCTCAATTAACGTGTTTAGTGTTGGTTACTACAATGTAGTATTATTTCAATAAAACAAGTGCAAAAACTAAATTTAAGAACCAAATTTTAGAAAGTCCCAAGAAAATGTGTCACACTACCGGTGAAGACTAAGACTGTACTGTAATTCATTACTTTTTCTACCTTTGTGTTCTTCATATACCAGTAAAATGATTGGTTCTCCATTCACTGTTCATAAGTTCGTTCTTTTTGTTTTTGTTTTACAAATCCGAGGACCAGTCTGCTGAAAGAATTGACACAAATTTTCCGCAGGGCTGTATCTGGCATGTCGCTACCATATTTTTGGAATAATTTTACAAGCAGCTATTTCAGCACCCGACATTCCCTTTTTAAAAAGTTGAAAACATCTTTCCCAAAAATTGACACCCACAATTCTTACTCAGTTGACAATCCTTGGTCGGTGTTCGTTGAACTCCGAGTCGTTCCGGTGCGTAGAACCGATTGTCTTGGGAACATACTGAAATGGTTGAACTTATTGGTGAAAACCGTCAGGAAACACTTCTCTTCTTTTATAAAATCCTAACAAATGATCAGCAGTCTCGTCACAGAGTTCTTGGAACTCGTCGTTATCATTTTGGGAAGCATTTCTCAAAAAGGAAAGAAAATACAAGTGCCCGGTGTTTTTCATCAGGCTCGATGGATAGCAAGGCTATTTATTCAATAAAAATATCTTAAGAAAAGGATTCCCTAATATGGAAGCTTAAGAGAAAGCATTTTGTAGGATATGTGGTTTTAATGAAGTATTAGATAAAACCATTGAAGCCCCATGGAACGACATTTTACTTTAAAAAAATTTAAACAGTTATAAAGAAAAATATGCTATAGTTGCAGGACCTTGCGTGCAAGAACTTTTAAATCATCTTTGGTACTTAGCAGATGAGCCAGTTATATTTTTCATTTTTGATGACAATTTATCACTTTAAGTAAAGCAATAAATGTCAAACAAATTGTGTGAGTTAATAAATAGGAATGAAATTGAAAATGCTGAAGAGAACAATTTAGCTCCGAAAAAGTATTTGCTAGCGTTTAGCGAACAAAATAACTTTCTGGAAAAGGATTTAGCATGTGGCTTAATCACCAAATAGTCTTTGAAGTTATCTAAACGATTGAAAAAAAGCACATCATTTATTTAAACTGATATCAGTGAATGGACTTGCAATGATAATTTTAACAAAGGAAAGGAAATATTTTCTTCGATAAATGTTGTTAATCACTCCGCCGAAAGTACAGTTAAGTTGATAGAAGGGTTTAACACAGCATTCACCAAAAATGAGCATTAAAAGCAGTTTATTTTACAAGAAAGATATATGATTTGATGAATGTACAATTTGATGTTATCAGTTTCTTTAAGAAACTTTCTTATGAATATTTCGTGAAACACTACAGAAAGAAATACCTGCAACATACGAGAAAAGCTATGAATGTTCCTTTCATTTAGAAAGATAAATAAATTATATGTTTATGTATATTAAAACAGGAAAAAAAGTTAGTATATACTTAGAAATATGCCTTATGCATGTGTCAGGTGCACTTATATACATGTACATAGGTACATATGCACTTTTAAACCCCAAAAACTAAAAATTTTAAGGTCAGAAAATAAGGACCAGTCTAATTTGCATACATTTTTAAGTATTTCAGAAGTGTATTATTAGCAAATTTACAATGAACTTTGTAATTAGTTCATTGACGAACAATTGAATAAATAAACAGTTGATAAAACTGTTTGTAAATTTGAAAATAAATATTTGGTTCATTAAAAATAGAAAAATATTTGCACAATATTATTTTCAAAGCATATTTTTGTAAAATTTACTAAAAATAACTTATTTTTATAAGATATTTACATAAGTTTTTAGTGAAAAACAAGTTAAAAGCCTACATTTGGCTGTGCCGAACATTTGATACCCTCCACCGGCAATTAGAATATTACAGGAGTGGGCTCTACTATCCGAAAATTTGATACTTTTGTTTCTTTTCATATGAAACTTAATTTCACCAAATTTTAATAAAATATCATGATTCGTTACAGTCTAAGCCGAACTTAAATGATTTTCAGGAATTATGGACCAATCATCACAATTCTGTAGAGTGATTTCTGGTACTGCTTTTCAGAAGGCTTCTTAATATGAAACATATGGAACATTTAAGTCCGATTATGACTAATTTCTATGCTCTTATTTCTGGCCACATAAAATGAAATTAAGCCAAATTTACCCACAATGTCTATTTTTTTATGGTTTTTGGCGTATTTAAATGATGTCCCAGAGTGGTCTTTTGACAGTGTGATTTTTAGTCCTTCAAAACTGTGACAGACCCAATTTTACCAAAATACTTTTATACGTTGTAGTTTAAGGTGTACTATAGTGTGTTCTGAGATTAGGCATTATTAGAGGCTTATAATGAATTATAGGCCGATCTTCCTGAAAGTAAGCGATAGGATTTCTTCTATATATAAAGCTATTTTAAGCGAAATTCTATATCAATATGTGTATTGCGTCAGTATTTATGTTAGTTTTTGTAACAAAATAATCGATTTTTTAGGGTGGTGGTTTTACATTTAGAATTATAACTCTTAACCTATCTAGTCTCTTTTACTGGAGTTCAATCCCAAACTTATTTTGATAGCAGCAGTTTGATAAAAGCAATTTGACACCTACGTTGTTCATTACTAGGGCAACCAAAAATAAGCACTAAAAAAACAGTTTTAAGCTCTTAAAAAAAGCGTTTAAAAACATGAAAATAAGCTGTTAAAATAAAAAAAAAAGCAATTAAAATTTATGGTTTATTTTCCACTTTATTCGTTGAATGCGTTGTTACAGTAAATTATAAATTGATGCGATAAATTTTCGAAAAGAAACCCCTGTCTATTTGAAGTCAGCACGCTTTTGTACATAGAAAAAGTTCTTTCTACGTCTACAGATGTTAAGGGAGCATATTTAAAATTGAGTATTTGCTCTGAGGTATATTTTATACGATTGAACTCGCAATGCCGCTTGCCTCCCAGTATATCCACAATATCTTTTAGTACCGAAAATCCTTCATTTTTTAATAAAACAGATTCAAATTTTTTATTCACTTTGTCGCCTATATCCCCTGGAACACCGGAAATTTTTCTTACGGTGTCCATAACTATATTCACTTGGGAAACCAATGAAAGATTTTTTGTTTCCAATTTGGTTACTACTTCGTGTAAAAACCCAAAATTTACAGAAATGAACAATATTTGGTTGCGCAAATTATTTTCATTCATTAAAGCCTGGCATATACGCACTGCTGAAGAATCTGAAGAGTTTAAATTTGAAAAAATTTCTACGAAATTATCAAAATATTTGGCATAATAATTTACAGCCATTATCCACGTCCCCCATCGAGTTATCACTGGTTGTGGAGGTAGTAGTATATCTGGTGCTGTTTCTCGTAAGATTTGAACCCTTGCAGGAGATTTAAGGAACGTTTTTTTAGCATTTGAAATAAATTTGTCTACATTTGAGTAGTATTCTCTTATATGTTCACAAACTCTGTGAACTCCATGTGCAAGACAGGTCACGTGAGTTATATGTGGGTAAAATACAGCAATGGCTTTTGCAGCTTTCACCATATATGGTGCGGCATCACTTACAAAAAGAAAAATTTTCTGTTTATCTAGGTCAAATTCTTTCATTGAATCATCAAACAAACGTGCAATAGTGGAATGATTGACTTTTTCTAATACAGCTGTTTTTATTAAAAATCTTTTTTCTGAAATATTTTCATCCACATGCAGTATACCCACAACAACGTTTGCCACAAATCTGTTCGACGCATCGGTGGTCTCGTCTATAGAGACCCAAATAAAATGTTTTTGTATTTCTTCCTTTATTTTGTTAACTGTAGATTCATAAACTATTTTTGTATATTTGTTTCGAAGAGACGATTCAGATGGAATATGGAATGATGTATAGTTTTGAAGATAATGTTGTACTTTTAAATGTCGAATTTTGTATAATGGTATATCTGCTGATACAAAGGCTTCACAGAGATCAATGCAAAATTTATCGGCGGCCGATGAACTTGTAGAACTTTGTAGAAAAGTTTGTTGTAAATTTTTTTTTGATTCTCTTTCTTTTAGATCTTTGTGCTTTTTTGAATCCAGGTGTTGTTTTATGTTGTAATTTTTATCAACAGATAAAGGTTTTGAGCACACGTTACACACTAAAGCTGATCCATCAGTTTTTAAATCTGGATACTGTTTGACTAGCTTGCTCAAGTAAACCGATTTGCTTTCCTTGACTTTAGGCATTTTCTAAATAATAAAACAATAAACCAATTTTAACAAAGGTTTTAATAAATTAAAAAAAATTTATACTTACATCCAAAACGCAGAGGCTATGAAGGTAATTTTATCTGTTTTTAAACTAAGACAACTTTAAAAAGTTTTAAAAATGTTATGCTTTCAACAATTCAATGAAATTTTTAAAATGTAAATTTGTTGACAGTAAAAACTTGGCTACTTTGATTTAAACGTTTTTTTTTCAACCAGAGTTGTAGCAGCACAAAAAGTAAGGCGATTTCATGAAATAAAATAAATGAAACAAATAAAAAAAGTTGCCACATCAAAAAAAAAAAAAAAAACATAACGATTTTTGCAAATATTTATTAAATAATTTTTTTTTTCGTATGAAAAAAATGAAAAATTATCTTAAAATGACAAAATAAGTAAAAAAAGCCGATATCGCAAAAATAACTAAAAAAAAGCCGATATTGCCAAAATAAGCAAAAAAAAGCCCTAACAAATATAGCTCATTTTCTTTGTTTTTTTATGATCGGAATTTCTGTTCAATCAAAATCTTTCTATCTTGTAAACAAAAAAAAAAGCAATTGCTTATTTTTGGTTGCCCTATTCATTACTATTGACTTTTTCGAACATGAGCGTGTGTTCAACTAAATAAACTTAGAGTTACTCAAAGGCCCAGAATAGATTTACTTTATGGGTTTTTAGATAAATATTAAAAAAGGTTGCATTAAAATGACAAACTTAGTACATCCTCATTCCCCACTCTTGTTGGAGGTTATAAAAACCGATATTTTAGTAATAATATCATTTTAAACAAGTCAGAGAGCTTATATACTCACGAGAAGCTAATATGTCACTGCTCAGTTGCTCCCTAAATCTCTCATTTTTTGCTGTAAAAAATTTATAAGGAATCTAGTTCGTTTTCGCCAGTGTTTAACATAATTTTTTTTAAACAAAGTTTAAAAACTTGTTTAGCATAGTACCTATACGAATTAGACGATCACTGCTTGAGGTTTTTTAGGGGTCGGTCGACGTAGTACTGTATAGGTCCATGGTAAACAACTAATTAAATTTCCTTTTTAATGGAACTTTTATTGAAAACTTGTGTTTTTTATCTTAGCACACTGAAAGAAAAATGCTTCATATATTTAATGAATCGTTTTCATAAAAAAAATTTCACTGGTCAAATGAAAATTTTCATTGTCCAAATGGTATTTCGTAGTTATAATGAAGTATTTTCGTTAAAATCGATTCAATGGATTTCGTAATTACGTTAAAAATTTTCACTGGATATATGAAAACTAAAGTTTGTCCAAGTTAAACAAACAATTTTAATTGGGAACATAAAAAAAAATATACAAACATAACTACATTCATATGATAAAAGCTTTAATAAAATAATTAATTTTAAAACACAAAAAAGTGTTAAAGTTCGTATCAAATTTTGAGAGAGAAGAAGAACTTTTATTTTGTACGTTTTATTTTATTAAATTTTTTAATAAAAGAATAAATAAAAAATATTTGTTGATTTTACACTTTAAAAATCGTTCCCAATTTTTTTTTTAAAAAGTTTGTCGATTTGACGAAGAGTTACCTTAATGTACGAAAATGAAGATTAAACTTTCAGGGTTAAAGAAGAGAGATAGCGGGAAGGTATGTTAAAAACAAATGATGGTTATACAAAATAAAGTGGGGCCGGTCATATATTTGACCCATCTAGGGGCATCCAAAGCGCTGCAGAGACCAAATTTAAGAATTTCATTTAATCGCCATATTTGTATGGGAGCTCCCCTAAGGGGTGAAGATGTATGGCAAGTATGTTTTAGGAAAAAGTTAAGCACAAAAAACTAATGAAGGTCCGTCATACTGTAGTATTATATGGTCGTATGAATACAAGCCTTTAAATATTATTTATTTGCATGAAATCATACCTTTAAAGAGCAGACATAAACGGGTTTCTTATTACACTAAAATATTAAACCCTAAATAGCCGCTTTAAAGGTACTACACCCAAACGCATGGGAAATATTTATAAACTTAAAATTTAAATCATATTACATTAATTTTCCCATGCTTTAGTTTAAGTTATTTTATTTACACGTAAGAATAGGCTAAGAATTATTTTCATAGTTAGTATATAAGTTAGAATAAATTGTAAATAAAATCAATGATAATAAAAAAGCTGACGAGTGCACTAGTTGCACCGTCTAAAAATAAAATACAAATAAAAAACGGATTTCAATTATTACATGGCGATCCTGCCAGTCCTCTTTTAAGGAGTGCTAAAAACTTTAAACACCCTTAAAAAAGATAGAGGAGTGCTTGCTTTAAAAAGCACACAGGGAAGTGCTCAAAAGCGCCCCTTAATTTTAATTGGATCCTGACTCTCGGTTGCGAAAATCCGCCTGGTTAAAAGGCTATAAAATGAAAGAAGGTCCTCAGCCGATCACCATAGAAGAATACAGAGCAAGGACAAAAACATCAGAAAAAACTAAAAACATTACAACACCGATTATAAGTAAACCTAAAAGAAGAGGTGGATACCTATGCAGACTAAAGAGGGAAAAATCACTTTTGTTACGGGAAATCAACAGGAGCCCTCCACCCAAATGTGAGGATGCCACTAAAATGTGGGTTTAGGGTTAACACCCTAGAAAAATTAATGGAGCAACACTCCAAACAAAAACAAAAAAAATATACTATAGAACTTTAAAAAGAAGTGCATTTAAAGTGCACTCTTTAGGTCAGCAGGCGTTAACCGCCATTGACACAAATATTCGTTTTTTTATATAACAAGAAAAAAAAAATTTTTTTACTACAAGTCAATAAAATTATCTACAATACTATGTAAATTAATTTTAATATTAATTTTTATGAAAAAATTTTTACAATTAAATATGGGAGGAGAAGAATCAAAATTAGATAAACCTAACGCTAACGTCGCACAGTGGCGCCCGTAGTGCAAACGAGGTTGCAAAAATCAAAATTTTATATTGACTTATGGTCCCTACAGGTAGGCACAAATCTTATTTGGACACGTGCATAATATCAAAATGCATTATTCAGCCTAAATCCATATGTATGCAGGGAACAGGTAAGTTTTTAGGCATGGTAGCATAAGCCTATATATTGCAAAATAAGCATAATGCCTGGATTAGACTACGACTGAAAGTTGGCGCAACAATTACTGAAACCATTAAACAATTTAAGTACTGAAAACATGGCGTTGAACAATTTTAAATTATTTGAACTGTTTAGAAAGTCAACCACACCAAATTTTTTCACGGAAGCTGCTTTAGAAGAACTTGAAAGCTTTTACGGAAATATTGAGAGAAGCGAAATTATAAAAAATAATTTTTATCTGATATATGCAAATATTAAGGCAAAATGGGTGAAATCTAATCGAACCATTCAGAACTTCAACTCCAAATACGAGGACTGGCTTAATGAAGACACCATCCTGGATATATTGGCAGTAGATAAACCAAACAGAGGAGCAAAAGGAAGGCCAAAAAAAAGTATTGAGGAGTGTTCAATTTTCACAAGGAAGAGGAAACTTGCCGATGCCACCAATGACTTGACCACGAAGCAATTATCGGACGCGCTGTCTATTAAATTTACAAAGGATAGTGAAAGAGTTAGGTCGCAGATAACCAAATCTGTTGCTGATGCAAGCCCACTGCGACTAAAAAGGATTAAGGAAAGCATTCCCACGCCCACAAACGCACTCATTAAAAAGAATGGATCCGAAGAAGCCTTGGCCTTGTTAATGGACTTAGAACTTTCCAAAGAGAAATATGAGAAACTACGGGCATCTTTAACGCGACACGGCGCTGACGTTTTACCCGGATACAAGCATATTACGCAAGCCAAAATAAATTCACGACCACTGCATACGGAGTTTACGGAAGTCTCTGCGAAAGCCAATCTGCAGGATCTCATGGGCCATACAGCAAAACGGTTGTTGGAGAGTCGTCCTGAAAATGAGGTGAAAATTCTTCCTGAGAAGTTGACATTGATCAGTAAATGGGGCTGCGATCGATCATTCGGACAAAGCGTTTATAAGCAAAGGATATCTTCCGATGACGCTACAATATCGGACGGCAATATGTTTATGGCATCTGTTGTTCCTTTGCGGCTTAAATCTGATGTTTCCCTACACTGGAAAAATCCACGTCCGTCATCAGTGCATTATTGCCGTCCAATAATGTTTCAGTTTGCAAGGGAATCGGCAGAACTCATAAGGACCACGGTGAAGGACATTGAAGAACAAATAAGCAAGATTAAGCCTACAAAGCTGCAAATTGAAGAAGGAAAATATATTGAATGCAATTACGAGTTCCATCTGACCATGGTTGACGGAAAAGTCGTAAACGAACTGACAGGAACAACCTCAACAATGTCATGCCCGATTTGCAAAAAGAGTCAGAAGAACTTTGGTAATTTAAACGATTCTACAAATGAGGAGAATTACAAATATGGAATGTCACCATTGCACGCAAGGATAAGGTGTATGGAATTCTTGCTAAAACTGGCGTATACCCTACCACAAGAGGAGGAAAACTTCGATGAAAATACATCAATAAAGGATAAGGAAAAGATCAGAAAGAAGCAAATACAGGATGCTTTTTTTAAACAAGTTGGACTAAAAGTAGACTGTCCCAAGCACGGATACGGTAACTCAAACGATGGAAACACTTCCAGGAGATTTTTTGAAAATGATGAGGCAGTAATCACTGGAATTGACAATCAAATCGTGAAAAGATTGGGAACGATCTTTGATGTTTTAAACTGCAAAGAAAATGTCAATTCTACAAAATATGGAGAATATGCGTCGAAAACTGCATCTCTTTTAGCAGAAATGTATCCACAGAAGAAGTTGACCCCGACCGTCCATAAAATATTGGCGCATGGCAAAGATATAATTGAGTACCAGTCTTTGCCAATTGGAGAGCTTTCTGAAGAAGCACAGGAGTCTCTTAACAAATTTTATAAAAAATATAGATTGCAGAACACATTCAAAGCATCAAGCGTAAGGCAAAATGAGGACCTCTTCAACATGTTGGCAGCATCTTCCGATCCACTTATTTCTTTCCTGCGGCATGTGAAGTCAAGAATAGAGTTAGAAAATAATTATAGTTTAGAAATGGTTAGTCTTTTAGATATACCTTCTCTTACGAACTGTGATGAATATTTTACAGAAAATTGAAAAAATAAATTTTAAAAAAAAAATTATTTTTTTTTTAATTTGTTGGGTAATAATTTAAAACATAAAACCCTAAAGAAAAAAAAGAAAAACAATCTAAAAATGTAAAAATAATTTTTTTTAGTTACCATAAAATTGATTTTTCTACTAATTTTAACTTTGATAACCCATAATTAGGCCCCTACAGAGCGTAGCACCCTTTCCAAACGCTCATTTCATAGGCTGAACAGTTATCTATCATATGCTGTTTAAACTGTTCAATTATCTTATTCGGTTCAAAAGATATGATTTTTGCAACGAAAAAACTCAAATGGCGCCACTGTGCGTCGTTAATAACGTAGAGATTGTTGACCACACCTCCGAAATTAAGTCGCTATGGACACTTAACGTAGTCCTTGTAATAATTGCAGCAATTAATCTATTACTAAAAATATATTTAATACACAAAAGGTCACTAAAAAAAAGATATGCCAGTAGAGCAAACGATTTAGACAGAGTTTAAAATTTTTTTTATATTTTTTTCCGTTTTATGGATTGGAAAAGCATTTTGGAAAGGTGTAGAAATATTAAAGCAAAATTTGACAGATCTTACAAATGTCTCAATATAGACCGCCCAACTAAGGACGAAACCACTTTAAAACATTTAAAAATTCTTTTATATTGCTTAGAAGATATAAGAGTTCTTCTAAACGTTAACTACGCAAGATTATCTGCAGTTCATAAAGCAGCAGCTGAAGCGTTTTACCAAGACCTTAGAAATAAACTATTAAATATAACAAATAGAAAAGCTTTCAATATAGAATTACCAATTTCTCTTCACGAAAGGATTGAAATTGATAAATATTATTCAAAAGTAGAAAGCACGAACATGACACAAACCATAGTAGAATTTTTGAATACAGCCTTAAAGTTAATCACAGACTTTGACGGGAAATCAGAAAATTTAAGGTCATTCATAGACTCATTAACTTTAGTTGATACAATTAAGGGTCCTCATGAATCATCAGCGGTAGCTTTAATAAAAACAAAAATTAAAGGTAACGCAAGGAATTTAATTAGTAATGAGTCCACAATCATAGAAATTATAAACAGGCTTCAGACAACTGTTAAAGGAGAATCTGTTGAGGTACTAACAGCTAAAATATTAAATATAAAACAGCAGACTAAGAAAGCAAACACCTATTGCAACGAAATAGAACTTCTAACAAAGTCACTGGAAAATGCATATATTTCAGACGGATTGACTAGCGTGTAATGATCTAATATGTGAATAAAAGAACACAAGCGCAAGCCATGATCAACGTTAATTAATTGATTTTTATTTTCAACTTATTTGTCTTAAATACTACTTATGAGACTAATGATTAACCTAATAATTGAGTGGCTTTACAAAATTCCACTCAATTACGTACTTAGCACTAACTTACATACAAATATACAGTATTGTAACAGGCACACAGAAGTCATTTTATTAATTTCAATATTAATGCATTTTTACTTTGAGTGGTGTTCAGTGTATCATATAATTTCTTTAAAGTGAAGAATTTGTTAGTGCAGCATAAATAGTTAAACTGTACTTTGAACTACTTATGTTGGTATTTTTGTCAATGTGAGTAAGCGAGCGTTGACCATAGTTTATTTAAAATATCATATTGCCCAAAAGAATTTATGCTTGCGATAGAGTAAAAAAATTTGGGTTTTTTTACTGACCTATCTTAATACTGTAAGTCAATTTGTTTATATTCTACAAGAACGTATAAGCGGTACATTTTGTTTAACGAGTGAAAGAATGTGTTTGTTCACTATTGTAAAAAATGTATTAAGTAGAGTTGTGTGGATACACTACAAGCGAACTAGCAACTAAATACTCTACACAAGTAGCTGTAAAAGCACTAACTAAAAACTGTAGTATAGATAAGGTTAAACTCATAATGGAGACAGGTCAATTAAATAACATGAATGAAGCAATAAGCAAATTTGTCAGCAGTTGCACAGAAGCAACTGGACAACAAAACGCAATACTTCATTATAGACATCGACCAAATCCTAATCATTTTCATGGAACATTTAATAGAAATAATTACAAAAATAATTATTCACGTAACAGAAATAACAACACCAGCTACAACAATAACAGAACTACCAATAGCGCCAATAACAACTACAATAACAGAAACCAACAAAGATATAATAACTACGGTAGAAATAGGAACTACGTACATAACATGACCAACGAAGAAAGAGATCCGGAAAACTCGAATCTTCCCCTAAGATCAGATCAATAAAAAGAAAAGTGTATAATCTTAACCTTAACTATAGTTGTTCAATAGATATTCACATTCACAATACTAACACTCCAATAAGATTATTAGTAGACACAGGCGTAGACATTTCAATAGTTAAAGCAAAATATTTCAATATCAAAAACATCAATACTAACAAAACCACAACATTAAGTGGAATAGGACAAGGGAAAATTTAATCAATTGGTAGCATATTCTTTGATTTAAAATTTAAAACTTATTTAATATTACATAATTTTCAAATAGTGGGCAATGATTTTCCAGTAACTTATGATGGAATCATTGGTATGGATTTCATCAAGAAATATAATTTCATTTTAGATTTTAATCAAGATTACGATTACCTTGTCTTACGACCATCCAACATACCACAATCAATAGAAATACCGATTTCGAATAACTGTAACAATATTATTTTGCCACCAAGAGCTGAAGTAATTCGTCAAATCAATTTAAGTAATTGTGATGATGAAATACTTATTCCAAATCAAGAACTTGAACCGGGTATTTTTATTGCAAACTCTTTAGTAAAGTCAAATAAAGCATTTATCCGTATACCTAACACTAATGAAACTGTAACAACAGTTAATAAAAGTAAAATAAAAACTCTCTGAATATGAGATAATAAAAGCAAATCAAACTAAAAACAGAAAATCAGAAGTATTGAAAATTTTGAAAAAAAAATTTCCCGAACAATTTAAAGATACTTTGAGTAACCTTTGCGATTCATTTAGCGATATCTTCGGTTTAGACTCAGAAGCTATTACAACCAACAACTTCTATGAACAAAAGTTAAGAGTAAAAGATCAAGAACCAGTATACATCAAAAATTACCGTATACCTCAAAAACATAAAGAAGAAATAGAAAACTCAAGTAAAAAAATTAATAGAAGACGAAATTGTCGAACCATCAAACTCTGAAGATAACAGTCCAATCTTGTTAGTTCCCAAGAAATCACTTCCAAATTGTGAAAATAAAAGGTGGAGACTTGTTGATTATCGACAAATAAATAAAAAACTATTGGCAGATAAATTTCCATTGCCAAGAATAGATGATATCTTAGATCAACTAGGTAAATTAGCCTAGAGAAAGATTCTAGAGATCTTACATCATTTTCAACCAATAACGGTTCATATAGATTTACAAGACTACCATATGGTCTCAAAATAGCCCCAAATTCTTTTCAAAGAATGATGACACTAGCTTTTAGCGGATTAAGCCCAAATCAAGCTTTCTTATACATGGATGTCTTAGTAGTATTGGGTTGTTCAGAAAAACATATGCTTTCAAATTTAAAAGAAGTTTTCGAGTTATGCAAAAAACACAATCTAAAATTACACCCAGAAAAATGTTCATTTTTCATGAAAGAAGTTACATACCTTGGTCACAAATGCACCGATAAAGGCATACTACCAGATGACACTAAATATAAAATAATTGAAAATTACCCTAAACCAACAGATGCAGATAGTGCAAAAAGATTTGTTGCATTTTGCAACTACTATCGAAGATTCATTAAAAATTTTTCGGAATATTCAAGACATTTAACAAAACTCACTAAAAAGAATACCAAATTTGAATGGACAGATGAGTGCAATTTTGCATTTGAATATCTTAAGAAGGCCCTAATGAAGCCAATATCCAGACTTTTCTAAACAATTTTGCATAACGACAGATGCAAGCAAACAAGCTTGTGGAGCAGTACTTACACAGGAATATGAAGGAAAACAACTGCCAATTGCATATGCTTCTAAAATGTTTACGAAGGGTGAAAGCAACAAATCCACTATTGAGCAAGAATTAACGGCCATACATTGGGCTATAATGCATTTCAGACCATACTTATATGGAACACATTTCCTAGTTCGCTCTGATCATAGACCATTATCTTATTTATTTTCGATGAAGAATCCGAGCTCCAAACTTACTAGAATGAGACTAGATTTAGAAGAGTACGATTTTACAGTTGAATATCTTAGGGGAAAAGATAATTACGTTGCGGACGCTTTAACCCGTATTACAATAAATGACTTAAAAGACATGAAACAACACATTTTAAGAATCACGACTAGATCAATGACCAATAAAGGACAAATACAAGAACCTAGTAATCAGCAGATAATTAATAAAAATATAAATAAAAAGCCCAGTATATATGTACCATTAAATAACACTGACGTCAGAAAATATCATAAACTAAAGATTTCCTCCGAAAAATGTTACATAAAACGAGGAAATCTATAGTAGCATACTTATGTACAAATTAAAGATTTGTTTACTAATGGGAATTTTGACTTAGGACAATTTTACCCTAGGCTCGAAAAAGTGGCCGGTGAACATAACATTGAAAAATAACAAGTGGCACCTAATGAGAAAATTTTCGAATTTATCTCTTTAAATAATTTTAAAACTATGGGCAATAGAGTATTGAAGAAAATAGAAGTAGCAATGATCCAATAGAAGGAGGACACTGTGGTATATATAGGACAATAGAAAAAATTAAAAGATACTTTTATTGGAAAAATATGTCCAAAGACATATCGCAATATGTTAAATCATGCCACAAATGTCAAATAGCTAAAAGTACCAAAAATATTAAATGTCCAATGACTATAACAGAAACTCCTAATAAACCATTTGATATAGTATACGTAGACACAGTGGGACCATTTCCTAGATCCATTCAAGAAAATGAATATGCCTTAATATGTGATTTAACTAAATATTTGGTTACTATACCTATTAAAGACAAAAATGCTAAGACAATTGCTAAAGCAATGTTTCAAAATTTCGTACTTTCCTATGGACCGATGAAGACGTTCATCTTAGACATGGGAACGGAATATAAAAACTCGATATTACAAGAACTCTGTAATCTCTTAAAAATTAAAAAACTAACTTCCACAGCCCATCACCACCAAACCTTGGGAACAATTGAAAGAAGTCATAGAAGTTTTAATGAATACGTACGTTCTTATATTTCAGTGGACAAAACAGACTGGGACGAATGGTTAAAATATTTCACATACTGCTTTAATACTACAACGTCTACAGTGCATAGTTACTGTCCATACGAATTAGTTTTTGGGAAAATTCCAAATGCCTTCCATCAATTTAATGAAGTAGATAGAATAACACCCTTATATAATTTAGAAGATTACAGTAAAGAAGCAAAACTTAGGTTACAAATAGCATATAAAAGAGCTCAATTACTATTAGAGAACCATAAACATAAGCAAAAGTTAAACTATGATTCCTATCATAAGGAATATAATGGATTATAACTTTAAACTTGGAGATTTAGTACTACTCACAAATAATACAGGTCACAAGTGAGAACAAAAATATAATGGACCTTTTAAAATTATAAAGATAGATTTGAGAAATAATATAACAATAGTTAATATGAAAACTAATAAAACACAAATTGTGCATAAGAATAGACTTAAGATTTACCATAAAAAATAAATTCATGGGCCCAGGAATTTTGTAAACTCTTAATTATTATAAGGAATTTAATTTTAATTATTACCCTCGAATTTTATAAACTCTTTTTGTAAACTATTTTAATTATTATAATTAATTTTGTATTTAATTTTGTATTTAAGAATTTTATAAATTTATAAACTAAAAACAAATTATTAATCAAAGAGTATATATATATATAATAGTAAAAGAATGTCCATAAAACATTAAAGTTAAATGAACATTCTTATTATAGTATTATTTGATCGTATGAATATGTTGTAAAACTTTTGTTTTCCAACAAAATATTTAAATATAAAACTTTATGTATATGCATTATATTTCTTTAAAATTTCAATTACCTACTATGTACCTATTCGAATTGATTTGGAGTGTACTTACAAAATGCGTTTGCATTGACAAAATAATACTTTTGCTTTTGTTTTCTACTTTCGATGCTGTATCATACACGTACATAAGTATTTGCATACATGCATTAATATGCTCTTGAGTTATAATTCAGATATACTTACATACCTAATACTTATTTATCAACAGACAACAACGCAATAAAAAAAAGTATTTATTAATCTCTGCACTCAATGTAATTATAGGTATAGGTGCTTGTAATAATTAACGGTTTATTTATTTATTTATTTAAACTTGTTTCTTTAACTTACTTTTCACTCAAATATTACAAAATTCAATTCGAATTTAGGTACATACTAGAATTAAATTTTTATTTCTGCCCTTTTAACTTTAACTTCGAACCTGAAAAGTTGTAAGCGCTAATTGTTTTGAGCTAAAGCTAAACTTAAAGTAAAATAAAGTTGATTTATAATTAAGATAAAACAAAAATTAATTTTATTTGAATAAATCTTGACTAGAGGAAATTTACTGAACATATTAATTGGTGCCGAAACCCGGGAACTCTTGCATTAGGGATTGTCTAAATTTATGGTTTGAAATTTATATATTTACTTGAGGAATTTGGTAATTATTCTGTTTTATAATTATAATGAGCAGTCTTGATATTTTAATAAAAGAGCAACGTGACTTGTTGGAATTATTGATAAAATTGGAACTTCGTTTTGAACAAAAAAATGGAAGTGAGAAGACTTGCGGTTATTTAAATTCTTTAACACAAAAAGTAGATGATATATTCAAAAAATTTGAAATCCAGCACGATAAGATCGTACGGAAAATCCATGAGGATTCCATAAACGTGCAAGATGTTCCGTATATAAGAGAAGACGTTTACATTGAGTGTTCGGAAAAATTTTTAATATTTAAGGGAAAGTTGATTGACTCGCTCTCAGAACATTCGTCGACAAATGGCCCGATGGCCAGTACATTTGTCGCACCTGCTAGTCGATCGGATACCTTAATTAATTCCGACACTAGGCTTCCGAAAATATCATTGCCTAAATTTTCTGGAGAATATATTGAATGGATTCCATTCCGCGATATATATTTTTCCTTAGTTCACCACAATGATTCACTAAACAAAGTTCAAAAATTTTATTACTTAAAAGGCACGCTTTCAGGTGAAGCTGCCAACTTGATCAAAAGTATTTCTGCTACAGAGGCAAATTATGATTCCGCTTGGAAAATTCTGGAATCAAGATATCACAACAAGCGTATGCTTGTTGGAAATCTAATATTTAAACTTTTCAATATACCAAAATCCGATGGTGGATTTCAGTCAATTAAAACTTTACTAGATTCTGCCCAAGAATGTTTATCTTCTCTCAAAAACCTGAATATAAGTACCCATAGCTGGGACCCGCTTCTTGTGCATTTGCTAGTACAAAAGCTGGATATTCAGACTCGGAAAGATTGGGAGCATTCTCTAACATCATCAACAGAACTACCCTTACGTGATGAATTATTTTTATTTTTGGAACGAACATTTAGATCGCTGGAATCGATCAATGAGGAACTACCTTCAACTTCAAAACAAAAGTCTTTTAGGGGTAACAAAACATCTACACAATCGAAAAAGGCTTCTTGTAACTCGGGAAATGTTTCAAAACAAAATAACAGTTCTTGTTTATACTGTGACAAGAATCATCCATTATCTAAATGTTTTAAATTTTTGGCTCTTCCCTTACATTCAAAGGACAAATTCTTGTCTGATAAAAAAGTTTGTCGCAATTGTCTTGTGGTCGGACATGATCACAACAATTGTAGCTCACCCTTTCGTTGTATAAGTTGCAAAAAACTTCATCACACAGTCCTTCATTCCGAGGAAACTAACTCCTTGGATGCTTCAGCAAAAAATTCTAGTCCCAATACATCCCCTAAGCTAACGACACATACTGCAAATTCTTTTCATACGGTTCTATTGTATACAATTCGTTTAAATGTTCATACAAACCGTGGTAACTTTCCTCTACGCGCTCTTTTAGACCCCGGATCACAGGGAAGTTTAATTTCCGAATCAGTAGTTCAGTTTATAGGCTTGAGGAAATACAAATCCCACTGTAAGGTGATTGGTATTGGTAATGGAAATGAAAACTTGTCAAAGTACTCCGTAAATCTCGAACTGTACTCACGTAAACAGGAACCTGTAGTTTCCTGTACAGCCTTGGTCTTACCCACCTTATCCTCATACACTCCAGACCCTTCATGTAAAAATATCTCCATGCCAAAAATGGATATGGAAACCTTAGCTGATCCACTTTATTTTAAATCTGACACTATAGACATAATTTTGGGATCGGACATATGTTCTAAAATAAAAATACCTTCGGAATCGTTTGTGCATAATGAGCTTTTCTTTCAAAATACTTACTTTGGTTGGGTGTTTTCTGGAATTGGTCGGGAAGTGTCGGTTAACAGAATACACATACATAACGTGAATTTGGAAAGTATTTTGAGATCTTTCTGGGAACAGGAAGAGGTTGCTACTCATAGGCAATTAACTGGCGAAGAGTTGGCTTGTGAGAACTTCTTTGAGGCTACAACTAGTCGCTCAGAATCGGGCCGTTATATTGTACATTTACCATTTAAATCAATTTTGCGTAATAAATCTGAACCCAATATTAACAATAATGCTATAAGCGCTTTTAAGCGTTTACGGCAATTAGAGATTTCATTTTCAAGAAATCTTGATTTTTCTGAAAGCTATAAAAACTTTATGCGCGAATACGACCCTTTAGGATGGCTGACACCATCCACTGTAGTTTCCAAGTCTATTTTTAAGCAACTTTGGGAGCATGGGTTAGATTGGGATGCAAAAGTACCTGCCTCAATTGAAACACACTGGTATAGACAGAGGTCATCCTTGTTGCATCTTTCTAAATTAAAAATTCCTAGATGGATTCGATGGTCCCATGATTCTAAAACGGAGCTACATTGCTTTTGTGATGCCTCAACTATTGCATATGCGGCTGTTGTTTATTCTAGGGTAATAACGCCTAATGGTATATTTGTCAACATTCTTCAGTCGAAATCTAAGGTAACTCCAATAAAAACTGTTTCTATACCAAGGCTCGAGCTATGTGCCGCCAAACTTTTGGTTCAACTCACTCAGAGTGTTAGGGATTCATTATCTGATATTACTGTTGAGAACATTTATTACTGGAGTGATAGTTCAACGGTTTTATCTTGGATACGAAAACCACCATCCTCCTGGACTGTATATGTTGCTAATAGAGTTGCAGATATACAAAGGTTAAGTAATCCCATTCAATGGAAATATGTGCCATCGGCATTAAATCCGGCGGATTGCGCCTCTAGGGGCATTTTGGGGCAGGAGCTAGTGGAAAATAAAACATGGTGGTATGGGCCGTCGTTTTTATATAAATCAACACTCTATTGGCCAAAGGCTCTTTCAAATTTACAAACTTTAGAGGAAAAGAGATCAACTAAAGTTTCAGCAAATTTATGTGAGAATAAGAATTACCCAGAAATTCTTTTAAGATTTTCTAACTTAAACTCATTACTTCGCATAAGTACTCTGTGCTTTCGGTTTGCTTATAACTGCAAAAACCCCAGATTAAAACGAACAGACATTCTGTCAACTTCGGAAATAAATGAAAGTTTCTTCCGTCTTATCAAAATTACACAGCTGATTGATTTTCCAATTGAAATTAGGTCGCTTTGCGACAATCGTGAGCTAAAACATAGCCCCTTGCTTAAACTCTTGCCATTTCTTGATGAAACTGGGATAATACGTGTAGGTGGTCGCTTACAAAACTCAAACTTATCTTATAACATTAAACACCCTATAATTTTAGCTAAATCTAACCCACTCTCGAAACTGATCATTGTTGATTCTCATGAGAGGACTTTACATGGCGGTATTACTTTAACCATGTCTATTGTGAATCGCAAGTTTTGGATAATGTCTGGAAACCAATTAGCTAAATTAATTATTCACAAATGTATGCAATGTTTCAGATATTCTGCTAAAGCTTCTTATCAAGTTATGGGGAATTTACCAAACGTTCGTCTAAACGTTACTAGACCATTTAAGCATAGTGGAGTTGACTATGCAGGTCCAATATCCATGAAAACCTCAACATTAAGAAATGCAGTCACCACTAAAGGTTATATTTGCTTATTTGTGTGCATGGTGACCAAGGCTATACACTTGGAGGCCGTCTCAGACCTTACTACAAAGTCATTTTTGGCGGCATTTAAGCGCTTTGTGTCTCGTAGAGGCGCTTGTACTGATATCTATTCAGATTGTGGTACGAACTTTGTTGGTGCCTCGAAGGAACTTCAAATACTTTATCACAGAAATGAAAAATCATTGCCTCAGGACTTGCGTCAGGCATTGAGTTTAATGTTTACGAACTGGCATTTTATACCGCCAGCATCGCCAAATTTTGGTGGTCTATGGGAGGCTGGTGTGAAATCTGTCAAATACCACTTAAAACGTATAACAAAAGACAGACTTTTAAGCTTTGAAGAGCTCGCAACACTCCTTTGCCAGATTGAAAGTTGCTTAAATTCACGACCATTGTGTCCTTTATCGTCAGATCCTTCTAATTTTGATGCACTTACTCCAGCACATTTTTTGATAGGGGAACCAACACAATGTCTTCAGGAGGAGACAATATTAAATCAAAACATAAATCACCTTGCAAGATGGAAATCTGTGGAATTGCTTAAGCAACACTTTTGGAAAAGGTGGCATAGAGAATATCTAAATCGTCTGCAAGCACGCCCGAAATGGTTAAAGGGAAACGCCAACCCTAAAATTGGAGACTTAGTACTTATCGTAGATGACAGATGTGGTCCAGGGCAGTGGTTGTTTGGTCGAATAACTGATGTTCATCCAGGACTCGACGGACGAATAAGGGTGGTATCTGTTCTTACAAAAAATAAAATCATCAAAAGGCCTATTTCTAAAATTTCTTTTCTTCCAGACATCTCACCAGAATTTAAAGAAGACAATAACATAACCGAACAAATTACACACCATAGGATGGAGCCTACCGTATAACGCTGTGAGTCGGAGCATAGCGGAGTTTTATAACTCGACTAAACTTACTCCCAACTATAGGCCATCCACAATACAAACATTTGTTCTTAGGGGGGAGAATGTTGTAAAACTTTTGTTTTCCAACAAAATATTTAAATATAAAACTTTATGTATATGCATTATATTTCTTTAAAATTTCAATTACCTACTATGTACCTATTCGAATTGATTTGGAGTGTACTCACAAAATGCGTTTGCATTGACAAAATAATACTTTTGCTTTTGTTTTCTACTTTCGATGCTGTATCATACACGTACATAAGTATTTGCATACATGCATTAATATGCTCTTGAGTTATAATTCAGATATACTTACATACCTAATACTTATTTATCAACAGACAACAACGCAATAAAAAAAAGTATTTATTAATCTCTGCACTCAATGTAATTATAGGTATAGGTGCTTGTAATAATTAACGGTTTATTTATTTATTTATTTAAACTTGTTTCTTTAACTTACTTTTCACTCAAATATTACAAAATTCAATTCGAATTTAGGTACATACTAGAATTAAATTTTTATTTCTGCCCTTTTAACTTTAACTTCGAACCTGAAAAGTTGTAAGCGCTAATTGTTTTGAGCTAAAGCTAAACTTAAAGTAAAATAAAGTTGATTTATAATTAAGATAAAACAAAAATTAATTTTATTTGAATAAATCTTGACTAGAGGAAATTTACTGAACAAATACATTCCTTTAAATATTATTTATTTGCATGAATTCATATCTTTAAAGAGCAGACATAAACGGGTATCTTATTACACCAAAATATTAAACCCTAAATAGCCGCTTTAAAGGTACTACACCCAAACGCATGGGAAATATTTATAAACTTAAAATTTAAATCATATTACATTAATTTTCCCATGCTTTAGTTTAAGTTATTTTATTTACACGTAAGAATAGGCTAAGAATTATTTTCATAGTTAGTATATAAGTTAAAATAAATTGTAAATAAAATCAATGATAATAAAAAAGCTGACGAGTGCACTAGTTGCACCGTCTAAAAATAAAATACAAATAAAAAAGGGATTTCAATTATTACAATACCGTTTTTAACCCTAGGAGCGATTCCTTGGCAGTTATGGGGTTTTTTCTTCAATATATTTCTAGTCTGTATTGGCGATTTTGTATGTGAGCTAGAAACAAATGATATGCGTTGGACTATGTTTTTTGTAAGCTAAAGCACACAAACACAAATTTTTAAGCTGAATTGACGTATGTAAGAAAAAATAGTTCTTAAGAAAAAAATCGCATTAATGCTGCTGTTTGCTTTCTATTTTAGTTAGGTTTTGTTAAATATGAGATTTAGAGAAAACTTGTTAAGATAAAAGTTGTTAGAAACATCACTAATACCAACTTCTTAGTAAAAGATTTTTCTGTCAAATTAATATTTTTCAAGTTATGAGGCATAAAAGTCGGACCTTACGATTTTTCTCACTGAAATGCGTTCGCGTACACATAAATTTGTAAAAGTTATATATTACTCACCTACTGGATTTTACTGGGATTTTACTGGAAATACACATTCTTAAAAAAAACTGAAAAAACGGTGCACTTAGTTTTTTTTATTTGAAAGTAAATATTGAAGATTTTCATATTTTTTTTTGCAAAAACAACCTGCATTTTTTTACGGCAATATAATAATGTCTAATAACGGTAAAGATTTGCTTGAAGTTAATTTCTTTAGAACGTTAATTTTTAAACACAGTACAACGAAAATAGGATAATTTTATCGTACAGAAAAATATTTATAGCTTTTAGTCTAAAGTACTACGTACTTTTTGGTACGTTTTGGGCCTCTAAAAAAGATCATATATCTCTAAGTTAGAACTAAAATGTGGTTAGTTTCTCTTTTGATTCTTAATGGCAAACACTTGATTTATTATACGGCAGAGAAAATTGAAAAAAGTATTCACAGTTTTTTTATTTGTCCATCAACAATTTTTTTATTATTATACCCTCCACCACAATTAGTTGTGAAGAGGGTATACTAAGTTTGTCATTCCGTGTGAAACTTTTTTATTATTCATCTCAGACCCCATAAAGTATATATATTCTGGCTGCTTGAGTAATTCTAAGTCGATTTAGCCATGTCCGTCTGTCTGTCCGTCTGTTGAAAACACGCTCACTTTCGAAAAACTCAAAAGAAATAAACAAACTAGGTGTCAAATTGCTTGTAGTTATCCTAAGCAGTTTGGGATTGAAATCCAGCAAAATCGGTTCAGTAGGACCAGAGCTATGAATCGAAATGTGGAACCACCACCTTCAAAAACTTGATAATTTTGTTACAAAAACTAACATAAATGATGCAAAAATGCACGGAATGACATAAAATTTTGCACAAGTCCGTTTTATTCGACTAGAAATGACACTGTAAAATTTCGCGAAGGTCGGTCGATAATTTACCCTAAGCCCCATATAAACACTACTCCCGGAAAACAGTTTAGTACGCCTAAAACCGTAAAAAATAATGCAATCATAACAAATTTTGGCTCGTCACAATTTTATAGGACTATAAATGATACTGTGAAATTTCGTGAAGATCGGTACATAATTTACCCTAGGCCCCATATATGCCCTACTCCCGGAAAACAGTTAAGTCTCCTAAAACCATAATTAATAACAAATCGTCACAGTTTAAGATAATAATAATAAAAAGACATCATACAGATATTACTCCTTAAACATTGGAACTGTCGGTGGAGGGTACCAAAGATTCGGCACAGCCGAATATAGCACTCCAATTTGTTTTTTTTTTTTTTTGCTTTAGTTACGGCAACAATTTTTTAAGATTAATCCGGAGCATTACTAATACATAATTTAAATAAAGTGTCAAAGAAGAATGTCTTTTTTACCAAATACTAACTTAAGAATTGTGGTACTTCTTGAAAATAAATTTTTAATGATTTTTTTCCTAATATATAAATTAAGCTTAATTTTTTTTGTTAAATTTTATTAAAAATAAGGACAAGTGTAGCGACCTCTAGCAGCGGCGAAACGCATTTAACTTAAAAAAAGGTTTTTCCTACATGTAATTTATTTATATACGAATACAGCACAGTAATTTTTTTAAACATTGGAACAAAATTGTTTCACCTTTTTCTTGCATATGGAACAAAGTACTGTGCGCCCCCCTTAAAACACAACTTATCGCTATAAAATTTTGTTGTATATTTTTTTTGTATAAAGCTGAACAGATTTGGGGAGGAGAATATAAGAAATCCCAAAAAAAAAAAAAAAAAAAAAAAAAACGGCCACGCTAATATACACACATTCTTAAGTATTTCAAAAGTTTATTTTTAACAAATTAACAATGATCTTTTTAATTATTTCATTGACAAATTCCTAAAAAAAACAATTGAATAAATAAACAGTTAATTAAATTATTTTTAAATTTGAAAATAAATATTTGGTTCATTAAAAATTGAAAAATATTTCCGCAATATTATTTGAAAGCATATTTTTAATTAATTAACTAAAAAAATTGTTTTAATATGAAACATTAGTTATTAGTAAATAACAAGTTAAAGTGCTACAGAAATCGTATTAATGATAAATTTTGTATTCCCGTAAATAACTTTGATAGTGCTACAGTTTGCTGAGCCGAATCTTTGATACCCTCCACCGACATTAAGAATATTACAGGAGTAACCTCTATAAGAGATCTATCCATACTGACGACTTTATTACAATTCATTGCGGTTTAGAACTATGTTAAATTATGGGCCCCATCATAACTTTTAGACTAAAGAAACCTTTACGGTTGTAATAATTATGTTGGTCTTGTTTACTAGGAGCGATTATCTTGATGCGTGTTCCATCTACACAACCGATAACCCCGGGAAACTCTGTTTTTTGGAAAAAAGCTAATTTTGCATCATTTTTTCCAGTAGCTGTCAGATCAAACGTAATCCATTTGGGACAAAGTCTCATTTCTAGTGCGTCCAGGGTTTCCCAAATTAAAATCATTTCCAACGCTGAGTTGATAAGATCCTAGGGAAAAAAATCTTAATGAAGTGGCCAATTTTATTGTTTTGAAAATTAATGTAGATCGAACTCCATTCTTTAAATCACATTCTATTTCCTCCAGGATATACTTTAAACCTGATTTATTTAGTCGAAAATAACTATGAAACCTGTTTATCAAGTAGCAAATTATTATTTTATAAAACTTTGGTTTCGATACTTACTTTTTATCTGGTAAGTTGTTTATGTCGGAATTCTTTCTGAGAAGTTTTTTTTTATTTTCTTCATCACTTGAGTCGGAATTTAAATCACAAGCAAAGAAAATTTTATCACAAAAACTCAAAACAAAATAAAGCAGCTGGTGGACTGACATACATACTAGAGATGTGATTTTTGGTTTGTTAAAAAACGATAAACCGTCGTCGTCGTAATACGGCTGTTATGTAATGCCAAATAAATTACGAAGCGACGGCCTCTGCGATAAACAGTGACATTGAAATACGATCGATGACGAAATTAACAACGAAAACTGGAACAAGTAAGAAAGTATAGTCGGTCAAGCCCGACCATATGATACCCTACACCACAGTATTTAAAAACACATCATGCTTATGTGCCCATATAAATATGGATTTATCTTTGTTTATAAACTTCATTAAAATCGGTTTGAAAGTTTGTGAGGCAGAGAGAGGCAGAAATTGCCCCCTACCTCCCCTTGTGGTTCTATTTTTGAAAAACTGTATAGCTTATATGTCCATACAGATATGGATCTATCTATGTTTTAAATTTCATTAAAATCGGGTTGAGAGGTAAAAATTGCCCTATCTCCCCTTGTGGTCCTATTTTTTAAAAAATGCATACCTTTTGTGTTCATATAGATGTGGTTCTATCTATGTTTTATATTTCATTAAACCGGTTTGATAGTTTCTGAGGGGAAGAAATTTCCCCCTATCTCCCCACGTGGTCCTACGATTCGGCCCATTTTCAATAGGCTTGGTCCTTGTGCCAATAAGAATCTATGTCCCAAATTTTATCAAATTATCTTCAAAATTGCGACCTGTAAAATGAGAAAGTGATTTGGAGTCGATCGGTATACTTTAAGGTGGGTCTAGGTCCAATATTTTAAGGCGTTACACACATCAGCTTAAATGCATAATACCCTCTTCACTATTGTGGTGTGGGTATAATAAGGGTGATTATTTTTTCCTGTAAGAAATTTATCAAAAATTTAATTCGTGTTTGCCAAGTGCTTAAAATAATTTTTATTTAACAAAATTAAAAAAACTTTTTTGAAATAGTACCTATTCGAATTAGAGGATCACTGCTTAGGGTTTTTAGGGGTCGGTCAACGTGGTGCTGTGTAGGTCCAATTAATTGAATTCCCTTTTACTTGGAACTTTTACTGAAAACCTTTTTTTTTTGTATCTTAGCAAAATGGCGTTACAAGCGTTATTAACGAAATAGCGAAACAAATCTGTTTTCAGATTAACTAAGCCCAGTTTAACTGGGATCTCAAAAACCCAGCCTAAGTGTCTCTGTTTAAATAAAAAATATGTTCTTTCTCATATAAAAGATCATTTTTTTTATAATCAAATAAAAATAATTCTTTTTCAACTACAGTAGACGCTCACAAATTAGAGCTTTCAGTAATTCGAACGTCCAGAAATTAGAATCAGTGTTTGCAATACATTAAACGCTTTAAAATTCGAATTTATAGTTCTAATTTCAGAGCGTTTTTTTTTTGTTATTTGAACAGAAGAAATCCGCAATTTGTTTTTATTCTATTTGAACATGTAAAACTAAAAAGGCTAGTTTATTTGTGAAATTCGAAACATGTGTACATATTTTGGAAGTCTCTATTAAAAAGCGAAATTGTATCATTCGAAATGTCAAATAAACGTAAAAAAAACACTTTATCATTGGAAACGAAGGTCAAAATACTAGAAAAGCTTGACAAAGGGTCTGAAGGGAATATTAATGTTACGACATCTTCAATCAGCTATATCAAATCACATAGAACAGCAATATTAAATGCTGTTTTCATCACATATCAGGAAGCAAGCAATAAATCTTTGCACAGCGCTGAATACCCAAATATGGTAAGTCGTCTGTATGAGTGGTTTTTAAATCAACGAGAAAAAAGTGTACAGTGACTAGGCCCAAACTTAAAGAGAAAGCTAAAAAAATATTTAGAGACGAATATCCCTATAAAGATGAAAATGCATGCCGTGGAAGCAATGGATAGTATTTTTAATTTTAAAAAATACATTTAATGTATTGGAGTGAATTACGTTTTGTTTTCTTGTTTTTACCAAATAAAATTGAATTAAAAAAAATTTAAGTAATTTATATTTTTTATTCGAAATAAAAACGTCCAGAAATTAGAATTGCCTCAAAAACAAAGCGGTTCTAATTTGCGAGCGTCTACTGTATTTGCATTTTAATGAAGCATATTAATAATTTCTACTCGTTTATTGCTTACTTTATTTTTTTTTATTTACTAAAAGTTACAAATACATAAACAAATTATATTTAACAAAATTAACCGAGCAATAGTAACTTAGAACTTTAGCCCGTTCTTGTTGAACAGAACGCAATCGAACCCGCAACCCCCCGCACTGATAGACCAGCTCACGGCGGGTAACTCTCTTAATTTTTAATTGCTGAAATAATAAGACAATTCCAAGGTATATTTAAATATACAAAATATACAATTTGACAAACTATTTACATTTTAATACAGAAAAAAAAAATTGAAAAAGTATAAATTCGAAGATTTCTTATACATCTACACATTTAACTTTCAAACGTTAAGTCTTGAAGAATCTGTTCATCTCGCTTAAAGAATTATTTATAATTTGCTTTGTACTGCTACAGGCAATATCAAGCTTACCACGAAAGATAAAAGGATCGACACAGATCTTTATATACAAATACAAACAAAAAATAAACGTTTAACCATAATGAACTTAAGCTCAATTGCAAAAGTCTTTATAATTTGCTTCGGACTACTAGAGACAGTATCAAGCATCCCTACGCCACATAATGGATCAGATGGACGGGTATATCTTATTGAAACGGAGCAGAAGGTAATTTCCTATAAATATTGTAAGAAAAAATTTAATAAATAACATTTTTAGTACAACTGGTATCAGGCCTGGCATGAGTGTGCCCGCACAAATTATCGACCTGTTACAATCGAATCAGATAATAAAAATACCATTGTTATTAATCTTTTGAAAAAGATTAAAGTGCACTCTGAAGACTTATGGATCGGCGGTCATGATCAATTTAATATATATCCAGAAGAGAATCGTCCCTTTGTCTGGATGCCCACGGGAAGAACCATGGCTTACAGTTTTTGGTCGACTGTAAATCCAGATAATCATGGCCATAAGGAAAACTGTGTACATATATGGGTGTCTGCTGACTACCAATGGAACGATGCTGATTGCACTAAAAAATTGGGTTTTATTTGTGAAATTAATCCCAAAAACTAACATAAAAAACGATCTTAAACATAAATGTAATGTGGTCAATAATATGACCTCGTCGATACAAAAAAAACCTGGTTGAGTAATAGAATAAATGTGGAAATAATAAATTCTACAGAAGATAACATAAATGTACATATGTTTTCGAAAAATTTATCTTTTCCCATGAATATAGCAATTTTTATCATTTTTTAGCCGAAAAGCTAGAGACGCCTCTGTTCGCAATCTCTGATATTTTGAATGACTTTTTGTGAGTGTCACGTACATAAATTTTTGGTCAAAGAATTAGTTTTAGTTATTTACTTAATAAACTTAATATCAAGAATTTGTACATGGCTCAATTTTTTTTTGTTTTCTTATTTTTAAAGTTTTTTCAATTCGCCTGTAAGAGTGGCCAATTTATGTAGAAATTGATAAAGAATCCGGTGGTACTTTTAGGCTCTCAAAAAATCAATATTTTTTGATTTTTTTTTTTAAGGTTTTCTATGATTTCTATCTTAAGCGTCACACACCCAATATGTATGAAAAATCGCTAAAAATTCAAAAATATTTGAAATTCAAGCTTACTACGATGTTCTTTTGTTTCTCAAGATTGACTTTTGCGAAAATCATCTTTTCGATTATAAACACAAAATCACGATTCACCTTGATTTTTAATTTTTTTTTTTAAGTGGCTAGTTATAATTAAAATTGTGGTTATTTTATTGAACTATTTATGGTTTTTGATCCAAATTTTTTAATAGTTTTAATTAGGCTTAACAGAAGTAAGGCAAAACATGTAAAATCAATTAAAATGGATAATTATTCAAAAAAGCAAACTTCGATCTACCAAAGGTTAAAATACAATTTGGTTTAAGGATTGATGTTTGACTATTGACGTCAGCAGTCGTCGATGGCTGCGATTGTAAAACGGCAAATCCATCTGTGGAGATCGAGTGGTTGCGATCGAAACATGTCATGGTAACCTGCCGGCCCGGGTCCGATCCCCGGCCACGGTCAATAATGAAAGATTATCAATAACAATTTTAATTAATTTTCATGTTGTAAAATTCCTCTCTTCATAGAAATAATTTAATGAAAATTAAATTTAATGAACTTAAGCCTAATTAAAAATATTAAAAACTGTGGCTAGTTATTTTAAAATTTTAAGATGAAAATATGTAAATTTTTGTTAAAAAAAGACTTGAACTTAGAGGTTACTTGCAAAGTAATAGGCTTGTAACAATGTTTAAAAAAAACTGCAATTATAAGCGGTTTAAGGGAGAAAAACTAAGTGTGACGCTCAAGATATTTTGTGACGATCAAGAGATTTTGTTGCACGTAAACAAGAAATAATGCCAAATTTAAAGTTTAACGAAAAAAAGTAAAAAAAAAAAACAAAAAATCCTCAAAAAACAAAAATTTTCATACAAAACTAAACATGTACATATTCTTTGATGTCTTTAACAAAAATGGAAAAAAGGAAGTAATACTTGAAAAAACTTATACACATATGTAAATAAAGGGTCCGCTATCTAACGTTTCTTTTTTTCAACTATTGCTTATTTCGTGAATGGTAACACTTAGCTCATGTCTGATTTGACAGATAAATAGTTTTATTCTTCCGCTAAACGAATATGGTTTTGTATACGCTTGAACTACGCTGGGAAATATTGCGACATTACTTTGAAAATCATCTTTTCAGATGAAGCTCATTTTGATCTTGACGGGTATGTAAACAAGCAAAATTGTCGCATTTGGGGCACAGAAAACCCGCACGCATACATTGAAAAGCCGATGCACCCAAAACGAGTCACTGTTTGGTGCGGATTTTGGTCCAGAGGCATAATTGGGCAATTTTTCTTCGAAAATGAGTAAGGAGTGGCCGTTACAGCCAATGGCGATCGTTATCGGGTCATGCACGCAGAGAAAAAACATGATAACTAAGTGTTCACTGCGAACATTTTTATTCATATTGGCCTAATATTTTTACCCTTATAAGTTTATTATAATCCTATTTTAACTCGAAAAAACATTTTTTGTCCTTAACATTTTTAAATTCACTATAATAATATAATATGGTGTCTTACACCTAAAAAGTTACTCTGAAATAGCTAAACATATTAAATTATGTGAAATGTTTGCTTCACAGAAAAAAATTTCTGTGAATAAAAAAATCTATTATATTCGTCATTACGCGCTTTATCGAGCTTTTTTTTCTCTCGATATCTTCGTGCTTTTTCAGCCGCCGTTAATTTGGTTGTTTTACACTTGAAAATTAAAAAATAAAATCAAAATTAAGCATTTTAAGCTATGAAGCAATATATATATCAAAAGTGATGCTCATGAAATGTTTGCCTATTTTGGTTTCTTTTCGTACACAGAAAAAATAATTTTCATATTTGAATACGAAAATCACATTTTTTATTACAAAAGTTTTTGAATTTTCTGCGATGACGATTTTTGCGGTATTGATAAAAAAGTTTGTATGTATAATTGCTAAATGTTTAGTCAACAACCAAGTTTATTGAGTCAAAAAAAAAAGTTGTTGCCCAAAATAATTTTTTTCAACAATATGTTTACTTGATTTGTTAAAATAAATTGTTGAAAATGTTGAATAAATCAAACAAAATGTTAATCGAATCTTTATTTTTTTATTTATTAATAATGATGTCATAAATTTTCAATTTTTATAAAAACACTAAAATTTATTATGCGGCGATAAGTAAGTTCCTTTGCGCATTTCACTGGTTGCTTAGGCCAGATCATCAGGAAACCTATTCCAAAAACTTTGGCAAAACTAAATATATTAAATATACTGTAAAACAAATGAGAATTATGAGCTATTTAAAAATGGATAAGAGTTGTTAAAATGCTGTCCTTACTTTGATTCAAATATTTTTTTTTTCTATTAAATATGAAGAAATATTTAATTATTTCAATATTAAACATGTTTTATTAAGTGCTATTTTGCAAAGTGTAAATTTTTTTTTTTTTTTTTTTTCATTATTTATTTATTGAATCTTCATATATTAAATATGAACTAACAATAATTAATCAAATCTTAAACTAATACGTTATTTTATGTCCTGCCAGTGCCAGACAAAAATTTTCTTCATCACGGGTTCTGTTCGCTTATCTAGGTGTTTGTCGCTCATCTAATTGGATAAGTGCTGCAGTGTCTCTTCTTCTTAAGCGAGAGTGGCCGCTGTCATTTAAAATATTTCGTGCTAGTGGGTTCGGATGCAATTCGAGCCTTTTTAAGTATTTTACTGCATATTTCGTAATCATAGTTTTGACTAATGGAACATTGAGATCCTTGTGAATATTTGAGTTTTTTACATACCAAGGGGCAGCTGTGATTATTCGAAGAATTTTATTTTGGCGCCTTTGAATTTTTTCTATATTAGAGGCCGAGGCAGTGCCCCATAACTGAATACCATAGCACCAGATTGGCTTTAAGATGGAGTTGTAAAGAAGAAGTTTGCAGTCGAGACTAAGGACAGAGTTTCTACCAATAAGCCAATGAATTTGAATGGCTTTTAGTTTCATTTGAGTTAATTTTGCCTCTATATGGCATTTCCACGTTAATCGCCGATCCAGATGTATACCGAGATATTTTACATGCGAATGTTGAGGAATTATTTGATTATTGATTGTAATATGGGGGCAAGATTCCCGGCGCAAGGTGAATGTTATATGCACGCATTTTTGCTCATTGACCATTATCCTCCATTGTCTTAACCATATTTCTAGTTGAAATATATGATGCTGTAAGTAACGAGATGCTTCATAACGGTTTTCGTGGACGCTTAGAAAAGCAGTATCGTCTGCAAATGTTGATGTTTGTGTATAGTTGCTTGTTGGCATGTCCGAAGTATAAATTAAGTATAATAGAGGGCCCAGAATGCTGCCTTGTGGGACTCCAGCGCCAATGGGCTGAGGTGAACTTAAGAAATTTCCTTCTTTAATAATAAATTGACGACCGACTAAGTAGCTTTCTAGCAGCTTGTGTGTGTTTGCTGGTAAATTTTGCTTCAATTTATGTAATAAGCCTTCATGCCAGACTTTATCAAAAGCTTGCGAAACATCGATGAAGAGTGCTGAGCAATATTTTTTTTCTTCAAATGCTTTTCTTATGACATTAACTATTCGATGAGTCTGTTCGATTGTGCTGTGTTTTCTTCTAAATCCGAACTGATGGTTTGGAATACATCTATTTTCACTTAAAACCGGTGTTAATTTTGAAACTAATAATTTCTCAAACAGCTTTGACATATTTGATAATAAGCTAATAGGCCTATATGACTCAACTTTTGTATGATCTTTACCTGGCTTTGGTATCATGGTAACTAAGGAAACCTTCCATTTTTGAGGATAGTATTCAAGGCGTAGAATAGCATTAAAAATAGAAAGAATAATTTTCTTTGCTGTGCGAGGTAGCTCTAAAAGCATTTTTTTTACTGATTTTATCAATACCAGGTGCCTTCTTAGTGTTTAAGTCACAAATAGCCTGTTCGATTTCTCTTATCTCAAATCTGAGGGGGATAGCTGCTCTAGCAGCAACAGGTGGTAACTCTACCGCAATATTGTGAGATATATTTGGTGTAAATACGTTTTTCAAGTGACTAACAAACAGATTTCCTTTTTCAATATCGTTTCTTGCCCATCTACCATTCAAGTTTCTTAATGGTGGCTTTGATATAACTGGCCTTTTTAGATTTCTAGCTGCACGCCATAATGTGTAGTCAGATTGTGGAGTTGCATCAAGTTGCTTAAGATATTTTTCTAGAGAAGCCGTTTTCTGAGTGTGCAGTAACTTTCTTAGCCTTTTTGTGTACTCTTTTAATAAATTCTTAAGTTGCGGGGATCTGTACAGTTGCCACTCTCTTCGAACTCTCCTTTTTTCAGTCAAGAGCCGCTCGACATCTGAAGAATATATGTTAATAGTTTTTGTTTTTTTTGGGGCAAAATTGGAATGTTGAACAGCTAGTTTCAGAAAACTGTCAAAATTGTCAATAGGGCGATCTACGTACTCCGGTGTACTGAGGGAATATTTTCTGTGCAATGGGCACTGAGAAATTTTTTATATTTTAACCAATTTATTTGTGTGACTGACGTCGCTAAGAAACATGACGGAGATACAATTCTACTTGGGTTCGATATAGTAACAATTGTAGGTGTGTGGTCGGATGATAATTCTAAGGAAGCTTCAACATGAATCGTTTCTGTGGGGATGTTTTTAACCACTGCAACGTCGATAACATCTGGAATTTTTTGCTGATCAGTAAGCCAATATGTTGGTTGTCCGCTCGCGACCACGTTTAAACCCATTTTAGAGATTGTGTTAAACAAAACACGACCTTTTGGTGTTATAAGTCGTGACCCCCAGAAGGTATGTTTAGCGTTATAGTCGCCAGCGGCGAGGAAACAGGGTCCTAATGATTTAAAATATTTATAATATTGGCTTTCTGATATGGCAAATCTAGGTGGAGAGTATAAAGAAGAAATAACTAAGTTTCGATTTAGCTCTTCAACACAAATAGTCGTTGCTTGCAGATAATCTTCACAATGATCAAACATTATGTAGTGTTTGATTCGGGCTTTTATCAAAATGGCAGAGCCTCCACAAGCTCTATCTCGAGGGTCCTTAGTATCATATAGTATATAACCATTGATTTTAAACGTATTTCTTGAGGTCAAGTGAGTTTCAGAAACCAACATGACATCAATTTGTTTATTTTTTAGAAAGTATTCTAATTCATTTTTATGTTGGCGGATGCCGTTTGCGTTCCAAAAACAGATTTTTAAACAGTTCATGGCTTGTTAAGTACAGCTTGCAATAACATCGATTGCATTCTTAGAATTTCCTGCATCATATTACCCATTGTGTTCGTAAAATTATTAACTGTTTGCACTAATGTTTCCATGGTTTTTTCAAGACGACTTAAATTAGAAACTGGAGTTTCTTCATTAATTGGCGAAGCACCTTGCATTGGCACATGGTTTGATTTTAGAATGTTAGCGTAGGAGGTTCTGTTATTACTAGGCTGTGGAGCCTGAATGTCATTAGTGTTTAGCTGATTTGTTACCTGCATTTGAGGGGAATTAGTTTTCGGTCCAACCGACTGCTTGACGATAGTGTATACAGGGCATCCTCTATAATTGGCTGTGTGATTACCGCCACAATTGCTACATTTTTTAACGTTGGGGTCATTTTTAGATTTATCGCAAAGAACTGTACCATGTAATTCAACACATACTACGCAAACAGGGGGTAAGTAGCAGTATGCCTTAGTATGACCATACTCTTGGCAGTTCAAACACTGAACGGGTCCATTTCTTTTGTGCGGCTCCTCTATTGTGATTTTTCTGTACAGTATATATTTTAAACTGTAAATAGGGTGCGTTTCGTTTTTTCTTAGCTTAACGTCGCCGGGCTCCAACTCCACTCGAAATAGTGGTTGGGGATTTTTTCCCTATTTTTAATATTTACTACATGTTTTATTTTGAAGCCTTTTTCTTCCAAGAAAGTTTTTATTTCTGCTGGGTCCACACATGAGTCAATTCCCTTAATCACTACCTGAAGGCCTTTGCTGCTCTTCAGTTGGTATGTATAAAAACTTTTTTTTAGTTCTTCAAATTTGTTTATTATTTTGCGGAAATCATTCTCATGATTTACTTGTATTTTTGTCTCGTTTATACTACCACGCTTGATAGCCGCTACGTAAAACGAATTTTCACCTATCACTGATATCAAACTCTTTATGAGCTCATTTGAATTTTGCTCCCTAAGATATATCGGGGGAGGCTTGGACGATTTTATGATGTTTGGTGCTTCAGAGGATTCGTCCTCCAGAATTGCAAAACGATTTTGCGAATTTATTTTATTAAAAGATGGTACTTTTGAGGCCGAAGCAACTGCTGCAGAGGTAGGGCTGCGTCCCCGTTTAAGCACTGTTATGTACCTGTCCATACCAACTTGTACTGTAGGCTTTTGAGAAGTTTTTACTTGAGTTACTGAGTTGTCCATAGCGGCTGTTTTGGGGTTAACCGTATCATCACTTATTAAAGTTTTTTTTGGCTCTGCGGCAGCGCCTGCAGTTAACAAACTTGTTATTGTAATACGATCGACCGTATTTGTAAACAAAGAAGGTGAGAGGGAACGCGTTCGAGTAATAGGTTTAGCCGTTAGGTAATTGCTATCATCGATTTTTTTTTTGTTTCCACGTTTGTTTCGTCAACACTCACTGTAACATAAGCATTTCTTTCATTTGGTTTAATGTTTTTGCATTATTCGCATTCATAAGAGTTTTTTTTATATATTACTGTTTGTTTAATTGTGCTCTTCTTTTTAAAAACCCCGAGAATAAAAAAACAATAAAGCAAAACAAGAAATGTTTTTGCTTTAAAATGTATGTATGTATATTAGTGTGACCGCAAGTTATATGGACAATTTTTTTTTTCGTTTTTTCACTTGGGAAACCCCTTAGATTGATTCCAAATTAGAAAAAAACAATATATATAAAATTTTAGATCGTTTGCATAGTTATTAGGCGTGCCTTGAGCCCACAAAGTTTGCTAAAAATGCTATTTTTCTCACTATGGGTGGCTTTAAGTGTTCATAACTTCAGTAATATTTATTTTAGAGAAAAACCTTATTCACAAATATTCTAGGGCTATATCTTATGAACAATGTTGCTCTGTATTAGTTTTCTTTAACATTAATATTTAATCCAGAAAAAACCAAATTAAAAAATAACACCGAAATTTTCACATATCTTCGCATTCTTTGCCTGGTGATTACACTACGCGACAAATTTTCAACAAAGTCGTGACCAAATGAATCTGGCAACTAATCTTTATGTAAAACTTTCCCCTGAATCCGAATATGAAGACAGAATTGTCAAAAGTGGAACAGTTTTTGAGATATTCCAAAATAACCGTTATTTGTGTTTTTAAAAAAGATGATGTGACTGAAATGCAATATCTTCAAAAATTTTAAACGGACTATGTATTTCTTTCTTTTTATTGAGAGGTTATAAAATTTCTTAAATAACCATGAGTCGTTTGTGAAGATGAGTCATTAAATGGCAGAGTTATAGTGGACAAAAATACATAGAGCCGCAATCCTATTTGGAAATCACAAATATGACAGAATTAGGTTATATATTTAAAGCTAGATGTGATTAATTGAGTTGAATAGTACCCGTATATGCTCCTTATGTAATCTAAACGAAACCGAAAACATTCTGCATTTTATAGCCAAATGCCCTATATTAGGACAAATAAGATTCCAAAACTTAAAAAAAAACTATCGTAACAGAAAATGAGTTGATTCTTAATGGTAAGGACAATTTTAAATATTTATCCCGCTATATTATAAATGCGATAGGCTACAGGAAGATATTAATAACTGAATTTAATTATTAATTTTTATGTAATATAAAACAATCTTTGTAATATATATAACAACCTTTTCCGACAGACGACGTCATGTCATAGTCGTATGTTCAATTTTGATTACTTAAAATGAATTCAAAAAAAAGAACAATTAACTAACTAACTACTAACTAGTGGACAAAACTTCAAACTTCATTAAAATTTTATGATTTTGTTCAATTTTGCTCTTTTCAAGTTATTGTTTTTTAAACCAAAAAATAAAATTTTTTTAAGTTTTATCACTTACGACATTAGCCTATTCAATTCGAACATTTGTGTCCAATAGGATCCAGATCGGTAAAAAATTACAAGGTTACAGAAGATTAATTGAATTAACCCACTTTACGATTTGTATCAAACCAAAGAAAAACACAACAAATGCATATACAAAACTAAATTTTTAGTAAAATAAATATTAAAAATAGCTTAAAGCTATTGAATTTCTATGTGGGTAAATTTACTAAATCTTCTGTAGCTTTGTCATTTTTGTACCAATCTACATATGTCTAAAATAATCTAATGTCGCATGCAATTAAACTTTAGGATTTTTAAATCATTAGATTAAAAAGAAAAACTTGAAATGAGCAAAATTGAACAGAATCATAAAATTTTCAATGAAGCTTGAATTTTGTCCCCTATAACTCTGTCATTTCTTGACCAAACTTCTCTAGCAACCCATTCTTATTTTAGTAATTGTATAACCTCTATATAAAAAGAAAGAAATACATAGTCCGTTCAAAATTTTTAAAGATATTTGCATTTCAGTCACATCATCTTTTTAAAAACACAAATAACGGTTATTTTGGAATATCTCAAAAACTGTTCCACTTTTGACAATTCTGACTTCATATTTAGATTCGGGGGAAAGTTTTACATAAAGATTAGTTGCCAGATTCATTTGGTCACGACTTTGTTGAAAATTTGTCGCGTAGTGTAATCACCAGGCAAAGAATGCGAAGATATGTGAAAATTTCGGTGTTATTTTTTAATTTGGTTTTTTCTGGATTAAATATTAATGTTAAAGAAAACTAATACAGAGCAACATTGTTCATAAGATATAGCCCTAGAATATTTGTGAATAAGGTTTTTCTCCAAAATAACTATTACTGAAGTTATGAACACTTAAAGCCACCCATAGTGAGAAAAATAGCATTTTTAGCAAACTTTGTGGACTCAAGGCACGCCTAATAACTATGCAAACGATCTAAAATTTTATATATATTGTTTTTTTCTAATTTGGAATCAATCTAAGGGGTTTCCCAAGTGAAAATACGAAAAAAAAAATAACGGTCACCCTAATGTATATGTATGTGTGTGCATACATATATTTTTGTTATTTGTAATTTTTAATATTTGTATTATAAATTTTATGTTCACTAATTTAAAAATTATTGTAAAGCGTCCATTCATTCGCTGATCTTATATTATTTTTTAAAAAAAATAATATGATATTATAAATATACAATTATTTATGTTAAAAAAAACCGTATGCCGAGTTAAAAGAATAAAACACGTCTGCAATTAACGAGCACGCAAGCAGAACTGCAAAGTGTAAATTTGATAAATTTTTTCTTTGAATCAAACAAAAATTTTGTTGACCTAAAATTTTATTTTTAACAAACTGTGTTGTTAAAAATTTTCTTAAGATATTTTTTTCTGTGTAGGAAATTTATTTCTTAAATTCACATATAATAAAAAAAATGAGTTGAAAACATGTAAACAATGAATGTCAACTTCGATTTTTTTACATTTCATACATTCACTTTTAAAAAAATTAGCGTGACGCTCATGAAATTTTATCGCGCCCTTACCATGGTGTTCACAAAAACTACGCAAATGCACACTTTTTTAATAGATTTTTTTTTTCGCTTTTTCAGTTTTGTAATAATTTAAGTTTGCACTTTCCCTACGTTATTCTCTTTATTAAAATGCAAATTGAAAACAAGTAATATTACATGAATTATAAAAAAGTGATGCTCAATGCAAATTGCGGAGACAGCCTTTCTTTGCAACGCCAAATTCGCACTAATTCAGTTTTGACGACTATAACAAATCAAAACACAAGAAAGAAACTCAATAATTTGAAAACTTTTTTTAAATGTCGCATATTTACTTTTTCCTTATTATACCCACACCACAATAGTGGAGAGGGTATTATGCATTTGTGCTGATGTATGTAACGCCTTAAAATAGTGGTCCTAGACCCACCTTAAAGTATACCGATCTACTCAGAATCATTTTCTGAGTCGAACTAACGATGTCCGTCCGGCTGGCTGGCTGGCTGTCCATATAACCTTGTGCGCAAAGTACAGGTAATTTGAGATAATTTGATAAAATTTGGGACATAGGTTCTAATTGGCACAAGGACCAAGCCTATTGAAAATGGGCCGAATCGTAGGACCACGAGGGAAGATAGGGGGAAATTTCTTCCTCTCAGAAACTTTCAAACCGATTTTTATGAAATTTAAAACATGGATAGATCCATATCCATATGGACACATAAGCTATACAGTTTTAAGAAAATAGGACTAAAAGGGGTGATAAGGGCAATTTTTGTCTCTCAAACCGATTTTAATGAAATTTAAAAGATAGATAGATCCATATCTATATGGACACATAAGCTATACACTTTTAAAAAATATAGGACCACAAGGGGAGATAGGGCAATTTTTACCTCTCAACCCGATTTTAATGAAATTTAAAACATAGATAGATCCATATCTATATGGACACATAAGCTATACAGTTTTTCAAAAATAGGACCACAAGGGGATGTAGGGGGCAATTTCTGCCTCTCACAAACTTTCAAACCGATTTTAATGAAGTTTTTAAGCATAGAGAAATCCATATTTATATGGACACATAAGCATGATCTGTTTTTAAGAACTGTGGTGCTGGGTATCATATGGTCGGGCTTGACCGACTATACTTTCTTACTTGTTTTATTTTGTTTACTAAAAATTCTAACGGGGACACATGCTTTTGTATGGAAGGAGTCAGAGGGAGAAACAAAACATCATTCTGAATAAACAAAAAAACAAACATACAAATTTGAGAATTACATTTTTTGTTACTATTCCTCGCTGATAACTCTCACATTTTTGTTTTTTTGTATACCCTTTACCACAGGTGGAAAAGTGTATATATAAGTTTGTCATTCCATTGGTAATTTCTATAATATTGATCTTAGACCCTATAAAGTATATATATTCTGGGCCCTTATGAGGAAAGAAGTTGATTAAACGATGTCCGTCTGTCCGTCTTACGTTTGATACGTTTTTTCCGGATACTCCAGACATGATAGCGGCTAGGTTGTTTTACATTTATGTCACATATAGTCCACTATTTCTTGGTATTGAAATCCAGCCAGATCAAAAATGGCTGAGATATGAGCAAAAACCACGAAAAAACTACAATCCCTTGTTGTTGTTGTATTTTTAATACTTTTTTTCTGTATATCTGGAGAACGGCAAGAGCAGAAGTTTCCAAATTAGGTACACACATTAAGGTTATCAGTACACAGCATCCGACAATTGGATTGGAGAAGTGGGCGTAGTACCTCCCGTACAAAAAATATCAAAAATTGTATAAAAACCTGATTTTTTCGACTGTCATATGACCTTTGGTTATCCCTTATACTATATCACAAGATCGGAAATCTTTAGTAAAAAATATTTTCTGAAAATTTCGGGAAAATCGGCTCAGATACAAAAAGTTATGACCAAAATTAATCCTCACTTTCGGGAACCATAGGTCTCCCCGAGTCCAAGCTTTATAACCCAACTAACTGGTAAATTTATTCTTAAACACGTCGGTATATAAATCTGTCAAATCGGTTAAAAAATAGCTGAGTTATAATCGAAATACTGAAATCCCAAAAACTATTTTCTTTTTTATGTTCATATATAAGTTATATGAACATTCTTATTAAGAAAGGAGGTGTAGTATTATTTGATCGTATGAATACATTCCTTTAAATATTATTTATTTGCATAAATTCATACCTTTAAAGAGCAGACATAAACGTCTAAAATAAAATACAAATAAAAAACGGATTTAAATTATTACAATACCTTTTTTAACCCTAGGAGCGATTCCTTGGCAGTTATGGGGTTTTTTCTTCAATATATTTCTAGTCTGTATTGGCGATTTTGTATGTGAGCTATGTTTTTTGTAAGCTAACGCACACAAATAGAAAAAATAGTTCTTAAGAAAAAAATCGCATTAATGCTGCTGTTTGCTTTCTATTTTAGTTTTTTTCTCACTGAAATGCGTTCGCGTACACATAAATTTGTAAAAGTTTCATATTACTCACCTACTGGATTTTACAGGGATTTTACTGGAAATACACATTCTTAAAAAAAACTGAAAAAACGGTGCACTTAGTTTTTTTTATTTGAAAGTAAATATTGAAGATTTTCATATTTTTTTTGCAAAAACAACCTGCATTTTTTACGGCAATATAATAATGTCTAATAACGGTAAAGATTTGCTTGAAGTTAATTTCTTTAGAACGTTAATTTTTAAACACAGTACAACGAAAATAGGATAATTTTATCGTACAGAAAAATATTTATAGCTTTTAGTCTAAAGTACTACGTACTTTTTGGTACGTTTTGCGCCTCTAAAAAAGATCATATATCTCTAAGTTAGAACTTAAATGTGGTTAGTTTCTCTTTTGATTCTTAATGGCAAACACTTGATGTATTATACGGCAGAGAAAATTGAAAAAAGTATTCAATCAGTTTTTTTATTTGTCCATCAACAATTTTTTTATTATTATACCCTCCACCACAATTAGTTGTGAAGAGGGTATACTAAGTTTGTCATTCCGTGTGAAACTTTTTTATTATTCATCTCAGACCCCATAAAGTATATATATTCTGGCTGCTTGAGTAATTCTAAGTCGATTTAGCCATGTCCGTCTGTCTGTCCGTCTGTTGAAAACACGCTCACTTTCGAAAAACTCAAAAGAAATAAACAAACTAGGTGTCAAATTGCTTGTAGTTATCCTAAGCAGTTTGGGATTGAAATCCAGCAAAATCGGTTCAGTAGGACCAGAGCTATGAATCGAAATGTGGAACCACCACCTTCAAAAACTTGATAATTTTGTTACAAAAACTAACATAAATGATGCAAAAATGCACGGAATGACATAAAATTTTGCACAAGTCCGTTTTATTCGACTAGAAATGACACTGTAAAATTTCGCGAAGGTCGGTCGATAATTTACCCTAAGCCCCATATAAATACTATTCCCGGAAAACAGTTTAGTACGCCTAAAACCGTAAAAAATAATGCAATCATAACAAATTTTGGCTCGTCACAATTTTATAGGACTATAAATGATACTGTGAAATTTCGTGAAGATCGGTACATAATTTACCCTAGGCCCCATATATGCCCTACTCCCGGAAAACAGTTAAGTCTCCTAAAACCATAATTAATAACAAATCGTCACAGTTTAAGATAATAATAATAAAAAGACATCATACAGATATTACTCCTTAAACATTGGAACTGTCGGTGGAAGGTATCAAAGATTCGGCACAGCCGAATATAGCACTCCAATTTGTTTTTTTTTTTTTTTTGCTTTAGTTACGGCAACAATTTTTTAAGATTAATCCGGAGCATTACTAATACATAATTTAAATAAAGTGTCAAAGAAGAATGTCTTTTTTACCAAATACTAACTTAAGAATTGTGGTACTTCTTGAAAATAAATTTTTAATGATTTTTTTCCTAATATATAAATTAAGCTTAATTTTTTTTGTTAAATTTTATTAAAAATAAGGACAAGTGTAGCGACCTCTAGCAGCGGCGAAACGCATTTAACTTAAAAAAAGGTTTTTCCTACATGTAATTTATTTATATACGAATACAGCACAGTAATTTTTTTAAACATTGGAACAAAATTGTTTCACCTTTTTCTTGCATATGGAACAAAGTACTGTGCGCCCCCCTTAAAACACAACTTATCGCTATAAAATTTTGTTGTATATTTTTTTTTGTATAAAGCTGAACAGATTTGGGGAGGAGAATATAAGAAATCCAAAAAAAAAAAAAAATAACGGCACGCTAATATACATTCATTCTTAAGTATTTCGAAAGCCTTTTTTTTAACAAATTAACAATGAACTTTTTAATTATTTCATTGACAAATTCCTAAAAAAAAACAATTGAATAAATAAACAGTTAATTAAACTATTTTTAAATTTGAAAATAAATATTTGGTTCATTAAAAATAGAAAAATATTTCCGCAATATTATTTGAAAGCATATTTTTAATTAATTAACTAAAAAAATTGTTTTAATATGAAACATTAGTTTTTAGTAAATAACAAGTTAAAGTGTTACAGTTTGCTGAGCCGAATCTTTAATACCCTCCACCTACATTAAGAATATTACAGGAATGAGCTCTATAAGAGATCTATCCATACTGACGACATTATTACAATTCATTGCGGTTTAGAACTATGTTAAATTATGGGCCCCATCATAACTGTTAGACTAAAGAAACCTTTACGGTTGTAATAATTATGTTGGTCTTGTTTACTAGGAGCGATTATCTTGATGCGTGTTCCATCTACACAACCGATAACCCCGGGAAACTCTGTTTTTTGGAAAAAGCCAATTTTGCATAATTTTTTCCATTAGCTATCAGATCCAACGTAATCCATTTGGGACAAAGTCTCATTTCTAGTGCGTCCAGGGTTTCCCAAATTAAAATCATTTCCAACGCTGAGTTGATAAGATCCTTGGGAAAAAAATCTTAATGAAGTGGCCAATTTTATTGTTTTGAAAATGAATGTAAATCGAACTCCATTCTTTAAATCACATTCTATTTCCTCCAGGATATACTTTAAACCTGATTTATTTAGTCGAAAATAACTATGAAACCTGTTTATCAAGTAGCAAATTATTATTTTATAAAACTTTGGTTTCGATACTGGTAAGTTGTATATGTCGGAATTCTTTCTGAGAAGTTTTTTTTCCAAGTTAAGTTTTTTTTTTATTTTCTTCATCACTTGAGTCGGAATTTAAATCACAAGCAAAGAAAATTTTATCACAAAAACTCAAAACAAAATAAAGCAGCTAGTGGACTGACACACATACTGGAGATGTGATTTTTGGTTTGTTAAAAAACGATAAGCCGTCGTCGTCGTAATACGGCTGGAGCAAGTAAGAAAGTATAGTCGGTCAAGCCCGACCATATGATACCCTACACCACAGTATTTAAAAACACATCATTCTTATGTGCCCATATAAATATGGATTTATCTTTGTTTATAAACTTCATTAAAATCGGTTTGAAAGTTTGTGAGAGGCAGAACTTGCCCCCTACCTCCCCTTGTGGTTCTATTTTTGAAAAACTGTATAGCTTATGTGTCCATATAGATATGGATCTATCTATGTTTTAAATTTCATTAAAATCGGGTTGAGAGGTAAAAATTGCCCTATCTCCCCTTGCGGTCCTATTTTTTTAAAAAATGCATACCTTTTGTGTTCATATAGATGTGGTTCTATCTATGTTTTATATTTCATTAAACCGGTTTGATAGTTTCTGAGGGGAAGAAATTTTCCCCTATCTCCCACGTGGTCCAACGATTCGGCCCATTTTTAATAGGCTTGGTCCTTGTGCCAATAAGAATCTATGTCCCAAATTTTATCAAATTATCTTCAAAATTGCGACCTGTTAAATGAGAAAGTGATTCTGAGTCGATCGGTATACTTTAAGGTGGGTCTAGGTCCAATATTTTAAGGCGTTACACACATCAGCATAAATGCATAATACCCTCTTCACTATTGTGGTGTGGGTATAATAAGGGTGATTATTTTTTCCTGTAAGAAATTTATCAAAAATTTAATTCGTGTTTGCCAAGTGCTTAAAATAATTTTTATTTAACAAAATTAATAAAACTTTTTTGAAATAGTACCTATTCGAATTAGAGGATCACTGCTTAGGGTTTTTAGGGGTCGGTCAACGTGGTGCTGTGTAGGTCCAATTAATTGAATTCCCTTTTACTCGGAACTTTTACTGAAAACCTTTTTTTTTTTTGTATCTTAGCAAAATGGCGTTACAAGCGTTATTAAAGAAATAGCGGAACAAATCTGTTTTCAGATTAACTAAGCCCAGTTTAACTGGGATCTCAAAAACCCAGCCTAAGTGTCTCTGTTTAAATAAAAAATATGTTCTTTCTCATATAAAAGATCATTTTTTTATAATCAATTAATAATAAAAATAATTATTTTTCAACTATTTGCATTTTAATGAAACATATTAATAATTTCTACTCGTTTATTGCTGTAGCACTTTATTTTTTTTTATTTACTAAAAGTTACAAATACATAAACAAATTATATTTAACTAAATTAACCGAGCAATAGTAACTTAGAACTTTATCCCGTTCTTGTTGAACAGAACGCAATCGAACCCGCAACCCCCCGCACTGATAGACCAGCTCACGGCGGGTAACTCTCTTAATTTTTAATTGCTGAAATAATAAGACAATTCCAAGGTATATTTAAATATACAAAATATACAATTTGACAAACTATTTACATTTTAATACAGAAAAAAAAAATTGAAAAAGTATAAATTCGAAGATTTCTTATACATCTACACATTTAACTTTCAAACGTTAAGTCTTGAAGAATCTGTTCATCTCGCTTAAAGAATTATTTATAATTTGCTTTGTACTGCTACAGGCAATATCAAGCTTACCACGAAAGAAAAAAGGATCGACACAGATCTAAATATACAAATACAAAAAAAAAAATAAACGTACAAACATAATGAACGTAAACTTAATTGTAAAAGTCCTTTTCATTTGCCTCGGACTACTAGAGGCAGTATCAAGCATCCCTGCGGAACACATGGCATCAGATGGACGGGTATATCTTATTGAAATGGATCAGACGGTAATTTCCTATTAATATCTTTAGAACAAATTTAATACACAAAATTTTTAGTTCAATTGGCACATGGCCTGGGCTGTTTGTGCCGTATGGAGCTATCAACTTGCTATAATCGATTCAGCTTCCAAAAATGCTGCTCTTATTAAACTATTGGAAGATATTGATGGGCGCTCAAAAGACTTTTGGCTCGGCGGTAATGATGAATATAGTTATAGTAAAGACCGTGCTCGGCCCTTTTTTTGGTTTTCCACGGGCAGTATATTTAATTTCACCTTTTGGTCGGACAATAATCCAGACAATTTTGCATTTAGGGAACACTGTGTGCATATAGATTCCAAAAACGGTTTATTCCAATGGAACGATATTCAGTGCGATTATAAAATGGGTTACATTTGTGAACAATAATAAAACCTAAAAAAAACAAACATAAATGTGAGGTGGTCAATAATATGACTTAATCGATACAAAAAAACTGGGTGAGCAACAGAATACGGTTAAGCATAAGCAAAAGCATTAGCATAATAAAAAATTCTACAATAAATATCAGTGCATTATTTGGCTAAAAACTTAATGTAAAACAAAATTTATATTAATGAAATGTGGAAACGTATCCTTAATTATTAATAAATATGGTTTCCATAGGATCTATTATCTTTGCCCAAGACTATAACAATTATCATCATTTTTAAGCAGGAAAGCCAGAGACGACTCTGCTTCCAATCTATGATATTCTGAGTGACTTCTTGTAAGTGCCACGTACATACATTTTTGCTCAAAGTATTAGTTTTAATTACCCTGTCGGATATTCAGTTAACTTTAAATTAACTGAAAGCTAACTATTTCTCAACTAGTGGTGGTTGACACTTGCATTTATTTTATATGGAATTAACTAACTATTTTAACATTACGATGTCCTAGGAAGTAGTCGATTGTCCGACTCTGCATTACTTTCAATTAACTTTAAGTTAACTTTTTGTAGCTATAGCTATAGCTATAAACTCAATAGTTTAAGTTAGCTTTAAGTTAAGTTAGTTTAAGTTAAGGCCGATCTATGAATGTTAATCATTGGATGAATACTTTCAAAAAAATAAAAAAATTTTATTTTTTTTTTTTAATCAAAGTTGTTCTTATTCAACTTTTTTTTTTAACCAGAGTCGCTGGCGGGAGTCGATCTCGCAACCTCGGCGCTGATAGACTAGCTCACTACCAGCTAGCCTACTGGGGCAGTGTAGTTTTTGAATAAAAAAACTATGTTTTTTGCCATTACCAGTGTTACCGTCGGATATTTTCAAAAAGTACCAAAAAAAGGGGATATCTACAAAAAAAGTGGCACCAAAAATTGGATTTTTTTAAAAAAAGGGGTACATCTTTTAAAATTAAAATAAGTACACCACATTATGTATTTCTTACGTTTTTTTTTCTATTTGTTATAATTTTAAATGGTATAAAAACTAAAATAAATATTTTGTAAGTATTTCTCTCGAGAAGTAATTTTTATAAAATATTTACTTTAATGTTTTGGTAATTCAAAAACGTTAAACTTGTTTTCTGCCAAACATGTTTTTTGGATTATGACATTGTTGCAGCAAATAGAAGATATTAATGTAATATGCTGTATACAGTAGTTTTGACTTAACTGCCTTTTATTTACGTGCACTTTTGACTTAACTGCATAAAATTAATAATTTTTGGCATTATTCTTTATAATCCCATACAAATTCCTTTTTTAAGTGCACTTTCTTTACCTGCACATTTAAGATAAGTGCCCAAAATTTTTGGCATTTTAAAATTTTTTTCATACAAAAAATTTAGGTTAGCTGCACTTTGACTTATCTGCCCAAAAAAAATATTTTCTGTAATTATTCTTCAAAATCCTTCTTTACGTGCATTTTGTATACCTGCACATTTTTCATATTTTTGGGCAGCGTTAAAATATTTTCATATAAAACATCAAAGTTAGCTGCCCACATGAAAACATATGGGGGCCACTTTTTCACATAAATATTCAATTTGAGCTGTTTCTAAAAACAAAAATCGCAAACAAGTCAGACTGGCATCATTATAATTCATTTATTTTGTTTGCATGTACCTACATTTATGCATATGGTTTGTAGTTACAGCAACTTTACCACGATTATATGAAATGAATAGCAAATCCTAGACCTGGAAAAAAATAAAGTAGTTATAGTAGTATTTGAAGCTGGCGAATGCTCTGTAACGCAACAGAGTTCAAAATTTCGAATTTTGCGCTTCAACTTCAAAGACTACTTCAACTACGTATTCTGTTTACACTACTTTGAAACTGCCGTTTTTAACTTTTGACAGCTTGCAGCGCTAATATTAACGTTGTACTACAACGACTATTCTGTTCCCCACTTTATTTTTACCAATTTGGCTATCCGTTCATTATAAAAATGCATAACAAATGACTACAGGTTGTTTGAACGTCACTGTTACTATCAATTTATTAATAAAAACGTTGTTACTCCTCTTTCAAACACTTTACTTTAGCTGCATTTTTATGCAGGTAACCACAATTGCGTACCTGCACATTAAGGCAGCTAAATACATTTAAGATAGCTGCATTTTTGATTTACCTGCACAAAAAATCGTGCAAAGGAGATTGTGCAGCTAAGTAAAAATTACTGTATATACATTTAGTAATATATTTCTTGTACTATTCCTTCTGAATACATATTCTTTGATTTATTTAAAACACTATATTGCACAGGTAGACATTTAAAAACTTTTTAGAAATTTATTTGCCCATTCCATCCGATTCTTATGTTTTTTTGGAATGCTATGGCCGAATATGAGCACAGTTTTCTCCCATCACGTCTCATTTATCAGATACAGCAATTATTGTAATTTCGGATGATGTGTTGTACCACAATTAATAACAAAATCCAAAGTTTTATAATTTTATTCTACAGTCAACCTAATTACAAAAGTTGTAGTCCCAGGCCCACGATGTCGTATATTTGTTTTAAAAACAAAAACAAATTTTAGTTTTTATTATTGTTTTCAATATAAATATGCGAAAGAAATTCTCTTGTCGACACCGTGGGCCTGGCAGCTAAGCTATAATCGGATGAAAACAAGAAACCCTATAACAAAAAACGATTATCACTTTTTAAAAAACTTTATATATAATCAGTTTCTGACTTTAATACAAATAAATGCACGGCATGCATACATGCTACTAAATTAAGGTGCTATTGTTTTAATTTCTCTACTATAGCATATAAAGTTTTTATCCAATTTCGTCTATTATTGCTTAAAATTTTTGTAATCAGGTTTATAGAACAAAACTATAAAACTGGATTTTGTTATTATTTGTGGTACAAAACATCTTCCGAAATTGCAATAATTGATGTATCTGATAAATGTGACGTGATGGGAGAAAATTGTGTTTATATTCGTCTTTAGCATTCCAAAAACATAAGAATCAGTAGGGAACAAACTTTTTCAATGTCGTCCTGTGCTACATATTTATTAATGGTCAGTTTTATAAAAATTTTACAAATAATTGTTCTTAAAACGACTTTAATACTTTTGTAAAATGTCTTTAGCCTATTTGATACTTTATTTTTGATTAAAGCTAACTTAGTAAAAACACGCCCAGCAGAAGCACTACTATGTGACAATGTAAATATATGAGAGATCAATTTGTACAAGTTTGAATATATATATAGGTATATTCATCAAATCTATTTTCCAATGTTCCTATTTCACGCCCAAAATCTTCAGTATTCGAAATTTTAAATATGTGCTTACAATTCGTGCCATTTACTTTACTCTCTAGAAGTTTAAATTCATGTATAAATGCATCTGGGTCAGTTATAATATCTTTAAACTCTGAGACTAATTCGAAATAGTTTATATCTTCATCAGACACTATAAATATTGGGTCTAAATACTTCAATATATTGAGGTTTTTGTTTTTTATATCGATTCTTATTATCAATTCATAACACAATTTTTGGTAAAAACTCAGATTTTACTTTTAAAAAATTCATATAAACTTGCATTACATATACATATATTAAAACAGTCTTACATATATAAAAGCTGGGGGTTATAATAAAACAGAAAGAAAGAAAAGTATATTTTCCTAGCGTAAAAAGTACCAAAAAAGTGGCAAGAATCGCAAAAAGTACCACATTTGGGTGCATTTTGTAAAAGTGGCCAAATAGTATCCAAAAGTCGAAAAAGTGGCAAATTGCCACTTTAGTGGCACCAACGGTAACGCTGGCCATTACTCAATTAAGAGCGTAAATATGAGAGTGATGCTATAAACACATTCGAGACAGCAGGCTACCGACTTCAAGCTGTCAAAAATGGAATACATGTGTGTATATGGAAATAAATATTTTAACGACAACACGACTACATGGCTACACGACAACCGTTGTAGCTGTGGCCAACTTAGGCTAAATTCTATTTTTTGTTGGCGACAATGAACAAGTTAGTGCTGTCAATACGATAAGTTTTACGAAATATAACTTTTAAAACGCGAAAATTCATAAAATACAACTTTTTAAAATGCAAAAAAGATTAAAGTGGCACCACTGAAAGAGAAAAAGCAGCTGTTCATTTTGTTTAAATTTTTAATTTATTTTCTATTGTGTTTTTTATTGAAGTTGGTAAGCATTTTATCGTTTATTAATTGTAATTATTTATTTATTGTATTGTTTTATTTTAATACAGGTAAAAATATAATATGGACGCCGACGAACTGCTTATTGAGGAAGTGCGCAACCGTACAATATTGTATGATCTTGGTCAACCGGAGTACAAAAACTTAAAGAAAAAAGAGTTAGCGTGGAGAGAAGTAGCTGCTGCTGTAAAATTAAATGGTAAATAAGACTGTAAAATTGTTTTTTCTTAATTTAATTAAAAAGTGCTTTTACAGAAATAGAATGCAAGAAGCGATGGAAGGGGCTTCGTGACTCTTATAAGCGATGTAAGAGGCTTGAGCAAGTTGCTTCTGGCAGTGGTGCGGAAGGTCCCAAAAAAAGGTGGAGATATTTTGAGGCCATGACATTTTTGGACAATGTTCTAAGTTCTAGGCAGTAAGTAATGTTTTGCCGGTGCGATAGAAGTGTTTAATTAACGTTGTGTTGTACTTTTTAGAACTACTGGAAATATCAGTTGTGACCTGCCACCAGAAGGCATTATCGAGATGGTTGAGGATTCAAGCGACGGCTTTGTATCTCCGGCATCTCATTACTCAACTAGTTTACGCGAAAAAAAGGTAAAAAGTATATGTATATCAGTTTCGTTTTTTAAAAATTATTATAATTGTTTATGTTTTCAGAAAACTGATAGTGCGGATTTTAAAAAATTTCTTGATTTTGCAGCGTCCAGCATATCGGAAACTTGTGGGGCAGTTGCAAAGCAAAAAAAAGAAGAAGACTCTACCTCTCTTTACTTTGCAGGATTGGCAGCCAAAATTAAAGCAGCGAACATGCCACCAAGTGTGGTTAATCAAATTGAAGCAAAGCTGTCTGCTTTAGTTTTTGAAGAAATTCAATTATTTTTTTCCAAGCAGCAGTAATGCTTGTGTTTTTTATAATGAAATTCACAGCCTATTTGTGATATGTATTATTATTATTATTATTAATACCACTAAATGTGTTTCAAAAAATTCAAATTTGTACATTAGGATTTTTATTTAGTTTTTTATTATTGTAGGACAATATTTTTGATTTTATGTTATTTGTTAAGTGTTTAATTTTTTTTTTTGTATTTTAAAGTCTGCAGGACAAGATTTTTTTTTTTTTTATTATGATTAGGATTTTTATTTAGTTTTTTATTATTGTAGGACAATATTTTTGATTTTATGTTATTTGTTAAGAGTTTAATTTTTTTTTTTGTATTTTAAAGTCTGCAAGACAAGATTTTTTTTTTTTATTATGAAAGAATATTTTATGATTTTTTTTAATATTAAAAAAAGAAACAATAAAACTTCATATGTAAATTTGAAAAACAAAACTTCAAGCGACTATATATTTTTTCAATAGTAATTGTTAATAAATGTATATAAGTATCTTAAGCGGCTCATATACTTGCAATAAATAATATGGCCCGCTTTACGTAGCATTATTTTCAAGAAAATCTTTTAGTATATCCCGATGTTGAAAAGCACTTGTGGTTGAGCGGTTCGCAGCACTAGATTGATGTGATGGCAGAGAATATCCTTGTTCCCTCCACTGACCTTGTATTTCACGATTGTCAACTGAGTGGTCAACAAGTTCAAGAGTAAAGTAGTTCCTGTCGTTTTTTAACATTAAAAAGTTATGTAGAACTACACTGGCTAAGACAAATTTGTCTGCATTTTTTGGCGACATATGCATTGTTGTATGTAAAACACGCCACCTATTAGCTAAAATGCCAAAAGCATTTTCTATGTGCACTCGAGCTTTGGATAACAGAGTATTAAATTTGTCTTTATCGGGCGGCAAATGATGTCCGGGGAACGGTCGCATTAAATTTTTTTTCAATGGAAATGCGCTATCACCGACAAAATAATATGAGAAATTCGTAGTAGTTCCCGGTAAATTAGCACAGCGAGGAACTTCCAAAGTTTCATTTAATAGCTGTTTTCCAAATGTACTTCGAGCAAGCACGCCACCATCACTCTGACTGCCTAAAGCCCCAACATCTACGTATGTGAAGACGTAGTTAGCATCACAAGCTGCCATTAATACGATGCTAAACGTCTTTTTGTAATTGTAATATAAAGAACCGCTTTTTCTTGGGCAAACTATGCGAATGTGCTTGCCATCAATGGCTCCTAAGCAATTTGGCATTCCAGTCTTCACATAAAACTTGTCAGCTATAGTTAAAAACTCGTTCATGTTTGGAGGTGATAAATAAACAGCATGCAGCTCGTCCCAAATAGCTTCGCATGTTTCGTAAACGATGGTCCTAACGGTTGATATTCCCAGCTTATAAGCCCAAGCAAGAACTTGAATATTGCATCCTTGAGCCAAGAAACTAAAATTAAGATTTTATTTATTTTAAAATACTGATAATTGAAAAGTTTACTTACGTTATTGTTACTGACAAGCGCGTCTCCGCATCTATGGGTTTTCTGTGGGAAAATCGTTCCAATTTGTTTTTTAAAAGTGCCAGTAATACATTAAAGTTTGCTACGGTCATCCGAGACGCTTTAAAAAAGTGTTCCTCATCCTTTTCTTTCAGCTGCCGTATACATGTTTGGTAAAAGCCTTCTTCATCTCGAGTTAAATTTACAGGCCGGACCCACCATCTTCGCTTACTTCTTTTATAAAAGTTATTTTGCACTTCATACACTGAAGCCGTTGTTCTCACTATTTTAGCAATAGTTGTTACAAAATTAATTAATTCTTCAGGCATTATCTTTTCACATATATATATTAAAATTATAGAACAGCTGTTTTTAATGCTGCTGCCGTCTTGAATAAAATTAAGTAGCCAACTACACGGCGACTGTTGTGGCTAGCGCAATTTGTTCTACGTGTAGTCGGTAGCCTGCTGTCTCGAATGTGTTTATAGCATAAATTGTCATAACATAACAACAATAACAACGTTGATTTTTTTTGCTAACGACTTGGCTCTCTCTACTTAAAATATACTACACAGTAGAGGTCTGCATGTGTGCGATTAAACGACACATGAATTCATATATCAAACTAGCAAGAAGTGTGTTGTGTGTGATTTTAGATCATTGCTGTGCATTTCATAGAACAATTGTAAAAGCTCAATTCACATGTTTTCTTACGCTCTTGCTTTTAGTCGTCACTGAAACAGCGACGAATGAACATGTGTAGCGGATGTATGCCGTTTATTTTTTTATGCACCGAGAGAAATTGGTAGCAATGTATGACAAATATTTTATAATTACAAATGCGTTTGGTAATCTACAATGTCTTATTTGTTATAAAACATTTAAGGGAAATAATTTAATGGTTTGTAAACGACATTTTCATTCTTTTCATTACAACATAATTACTTTAAATGCAAATGAAAAAGAAAAGCTATTTAATTCAAACAAACAAATTTTTGTTAATAAGTTAAGAGAATGGTTGACTAATTTGGAGACCAATAAACCAAAATTTATTAATAAAAAATTAAAAAAGGACATATCAAGCATAATAAGTTTGGATATAGTTAAACAAGGCAGACCGTTTACTGATGGAAAATTTATAAAACAAATTTTCGAAAAAGTTTTTGAAAAGCTTAATTGCAATTTAAGTTTAATAAAGTCCATTCCCTTGTCCCGTTGGACTTTAGTTAGACGTACTATGCAAATGGGGGCTTATGTCGATTCTGTCATTAGACAAACTCTTGAAAACTGTGTTTTTTTTTCTTTTTGCTTGGACGAAAGTACTGACATCAACGATCTGTGCCAACTAGTCATTTGCATTCGTTGCGTTGATGCAAACTCAAAGGTTTTCGAAACAATATTTACTCTTGAAACGTTTTACGCAAACGTGACAGGAAAATTGTTGTTCGATGTTGTCTGCGAAAAGTTATTATCTATTGCAGATCCTTCAAAACTAACTGGTGTCTGCACGGACGGGGCAAACGTCATGATAGGGAAAAACTCAGGATTGGTTGGACAATTAAAACGACATGGCTTTGCAGTTAAAAATTTTCACTGTATAATCCATCAAGCCGCCCTCGCGTCCAAATTTATTGCTGACTGCTCTGCCATGAAAATTGCGGAGCAAATAATCAATAAGATACGTGGTGGACATCACTCACTTACCCACAGGAAGTTAAAACTATTTTTAATAAAAAAGAATGCTTCCCACTGCGATTTAAAAATGTTTACCGAAGTCCGGTGGTTAAGCCGTGGCTATTGCCTTAATAGGCTCTTTGAATTAAAAGAGGAAATTTCAGAGTTTTTAGAAATTGAAGACATGGAAGAATATCATTTCTTTAAAGACCAAACCTTTATTTTAGATCTTGCATTTTTAGCAGACACAACTTTATTTTTAAATAAATTAAACTTACAACTGCAAGGAAAGGGGAAAAATATATATGAATTATATAAAACTGTTTTCAATTTTAAAACAAAGTTATATTTGCTATTACTCGAAATTCAGTCCAATGATTTTTCAAATTTTCCTAAAACTCGTCAAATATGTGGCAAAAAAACTAACTTTAGAAAAATTGAACATTTAGTTATATTTGAAACCCTGCTTAATAATTTTGAGGATAGGTTTAAAGATCTTCAAGATATAAAACCATTACTTGATCTCTTCGAGAATCCGTTTTCATGTGAAGTTACCAGCTACGAGTTTCAAGTACAAGTAGAACTGGTAATACTTCGAAGTGAAGTGCAAGAACCAAGCAGAATGGATATGAATGATTTTTGGAAAAACTTAGATCCCGTTATATATCCTGAATTGAAAACAATTTCACTAAAAGTGTTATCGTTTTTCGCAACAGCCTACTTTTGTGAACAAATATTTTCAGATTTAAAATTTATTTGTTCTAAACAACGCAACGCATTAAGTTCTCAAAATTTAAAAAATATTTTACTAATCCGCAATTGTCACGAAAGTATAAATATTGAAAATTTTTTAATACAAAGTATAATTGAATGAAAAAGCCCCGCTAATGTACAGTGGCTCACAGCTTATTTCCTGTATTAGATATTCATGAATTATTTTTTTTTTGCTTTAAAAATTGATTTTTTTTAATAGTAAGAAATAATTAATAAATTCTATTAAAAATATATTATTAGTATGTATTCATTTCAATGAAAGCATTACCATTGATTGAAAAAACTGAAAACTTTTTATTTATTATAGAGAGATTTGTCTGTAAATTTGTTGGTAAAAAGAAAAAACTTTAAAAATGAATTTATGTTTAATTTTCCTTTCTTTAAAACACTGTAATATTTTAAATGGAGTAGATTAAATATAATTTATAAATACGTAAAACCAAATCATTAATATTGATTCAAAAAAATTTACAACCTTTTGTTTCATATTGAATAAATTTATTTTTTTATTTTTCTTTAATTTTTCTTTCCTTAAAACAGAACACAAAACATTAATATTTTTAATAAAAAGTAATTTCATGTAGATACTAAAACTGGTATTAACCCATTCAATATTTCTTACAGTGCAATTCTCATTCTCTCACCAACAAAACTACATTTTTTCTTTTGCACAGCAATGTTTTAGATCATTGATGCCCACGGTAGTAGTATTGGTGAGAGTGACGAAATAACACTGGAAGAAAACAATTTGCTATTCATTTTATTTAGTCGTCAGCGAGATTGCGACGAAAGCACATGTGTGACGGGTGTTGTCATTTTTTTTCTGTTTCTTTGTTTAACAAAAGGGAAATTTAAAATTAATGAATGTACATATTTAAGTAATACACTTGGTGAATGTATTTATTTTAGTAATTCTCTTGATGAATGTATTGATTGGTATATATATATCTATAATACATACATATATAATTTATATATGCGGACATCTGGATAGTATGATATATTTCGGAATAAAAAGATTCTTCGAAGTGTTTATAAATTTTTCCTCAATTAATCATTGTTCAATTTGCAATTAAAAAGTAATAAAATCTTCTAAGTTGATACTCTTATTGCAGTTACGTAATAAAAGTATATTTCTCAAACTAGAAGAATTCAGCTTATTCCGTTTTTTTGAGCAAATATAATTCAAATCTGAAAATTCTGAGTTTGCCTGCAAAAATGTATAGTCATTATAACAGGTCAAAGTTACCGCCGAAAAATTGTATCCCACAAACTCGAAATTTTACAGGGGAAGGTTTTTTTTAAATAAAATCAGTTTGAATAAATAATATTTACATTATAAATTTTAAAATAATGGCTTTTTTCAAACTGATTTTATTTAAAAAAAACCTTCCCTGTAAAATTTCGAGTTTGTGGCATAAAAAAGTAAGCAATAAAAATAGTGCGAAACCAACAAGTTTCATTAATACATCAATAAAACACATCTTCTTACCCAAAAATTTTACCTGTTGTCACATTTGCTTTTATGTGTATAGGTTTACACATAAATTGTAGGAAAACAAGACTTTTTTTAACTTGTTTTTTAAATATTTTTACTTACTTAAGAAAAGTGTTTTCAAAGAAAAAAACCCACCGACGCGATTGGTACAGAAACAAAAATATTTTTACAAGCACAAAATACCAACAAATTATTGTGGCTATTTTTTCTTAATAATTTCTGCATTTAGGTACGTCTTTTTAACGAAAGTAAAAGTGACCCTTTTCAGGTACAAAGAATTTTTTTCACAAACAAAACACATATCGTTAGCTTAAATGCAAAACAATGTAGATATTATTTGAAAATTACAAATTAATAGAATACAATATTTTTTCCTTAATTTAGTAATACTCTTTGTGAATGTATTTATTTATTTATTTATTTATTTGCAAATAATTCATGTCTTTGTGAACATCTTCAAAATGTTTTTTTAAATTATATTTCTTAGTTTTTTTAAATGTCTTATGACAAATAAGACATTGCATGTCATCAAAAACATTTTGTAACAGAAAATAATTTTCGACTAACATCATTAATAAATCGCAATAATTTCAATTTATGTGTTAACTCACAGCAGTCTCGATGACGATTAAAATAAGACACAGAAGTTCTGCCAGTGTAGTTTGTCTCTCGCACTCAACATGCTGATTTCCTATTGGTTGATTGACGATCAAACAAAAGAGCGTAAGTATACGTGTGAGTTTCATTTGCTGATATCAGCCACTACTGGGCATCTTTGTTTTAGATCAAAGATGCCCAGTAGTGGCTGATATCAGCAAATGAAACTCACACGTATACTTACGCTCTTTTGTTTGATCGTCAATCAACCAATAGGAAATCAGCATGTTGAGTGCGAGAGACAAACTACACTGGCAGAACTTCTGTGTCTTATTTTACTCGTCATCGAGACTGCTGTGAGTTAACACATAAATTGAAATTATTGCGATTTATTAATGATGTCAGTCGAAAATTATTTTATGTTACAAAATGCTTTTGATGACATGCAATGTCTTATTTGTCATAAGACATTTAAAAAAACTAAGAAATATAATTTAAAAAAACATTTTGAAGATGTTCACAAAGACATGAATTATTTGCAAATAAATAAATAAATAAATACATTCACAAAGAGTATTACTAGATTAAGGAAAAAATATTGTATTCTATTAATTTGTAATTTTCAAATAATATCTACATTGTTTTGCATTTAAGCTAACGATATGTGTTTTGTTTGTGAAAAAAATTCTTTGTACCTGAAAAGGGTCACTTTTACTTTCGTTAAAAAGATGTATTAATGAAACTTGTTGGTTTCGCACTATTTTTATTGCTTACTTTTTTATGCCACAAACTCGAAATTTTACAGGGAAGGTTTTTTTAAATAAAATCAGTTTGAAAAAAGCCATTATTTTAAAATTTATAATGTAAATATTATTTATTCAAACTGATTTTATTTAAAAAAAACCTTCCCCTGTAAAATTTATAAACACTTCGAAGAATCTTTTTATTCCGAAATATATCATACTATCCAGATGTCCGCATATATAAATTATATATGTATGTATTATAGATATATATATACCAATCAATACATTCATCAAGAGTATTACTAAAATAAATACATTCACCAAGAGTATTACTTAAATATGTACATTCATTAATTTTAAATTTCCCTTTTGTTAAACAAAGAAACAGAAAAAAAATGACAACACCCGTCACACATGTGCTTTCGTCGCAATCTCGCTGACGACTAAATAAAATGAATAGCAAATTGTTTTCTTCCAGTGTTATTTCGTCACTCTCACCAATACTACTACCGTGGGCATCAATGTTTTAGATCAGAAGTGGGCACAACTAAAACTGTGCTTGTATTGATGCTTATTAGTGTTAGTGAGATTGCAAAAGTACCCACCAAACACAAAGCCAAGCGTTTGAAATAAAATTGTGCATTATATTTCCTTATTTAATATTTTACGCATTTGAAGTAATATAAAACATTTTTTTAATAGTTCAAATTGCAGAGATTTACTGTTTGCAGAAAAAAGTAAAGGCATTATTTACTGTAAAGTATTTTTCGCATAACATCTTTTATTGGAAATGAAACAGGTTGGTTTGCTGGGTAAGTTCTCTTGGAAAAAAATATAAGATATGTAAGCATCCGCTTCATGTGCATTCGATGTTGTCTCATCGAAAACTAAATTAAAGAGGCTAAGAATACGTGTGAAATCTCTCAGCACAATTGTGCTATGGAGCGCCCACTATTGTTTTAGATTCTAAAATTTAGAATCTAAATCAGTGTAATCCAAATCTTCATTTTCTGTGCACAATTGTGCTACAAAAACAATAATAAAAACTCACACCGACGCTTGTTCTCTTTTATTTCAGTTTGATTTCAGTCGTTAATTGAGTGTTAACGAGTGTACATGTGCGGATGCTTACTTTTTTTCAGCTTTGACTTAATTTCAAAATAAACCAGCAAACAAAATATGTGGTATGATGGAAGACAGAAATTTTTGTTTTGTCATTAAAAAACATATTTTGCTAATAAGAAATTGTTACAAAATCTTAAATTTGGAAAATTTAATTTATAATCCCTAAATACACTTAATTTGTTAAGTTTTAATTGTAAATTAAACTCGACCAATTAAATATGTGTGAAACAAATTGCCTGATTCTGTAAAAACTGAGGCATATTTTGTATATAATTTTATTAACTTTTTTAAAACTTCATTTCCATTTTGCTTTTAAAACTAAAATTTATTACATTTGCAATGCTTAGTTTTGTGTTTGCTGGGCAATATTATATTATCCAATACAGACGCATTTCATTTATTGAGAGTTTTGGTTAACTATGATCTAAATGAAAGACCATTAAGCTGAAGGTCCACACCATGCGTTCATGCGTAGATGCGTATGATACTTTTTGTGCATTTGATGCGTTTCTAAATGCAAGTTACATGCAATGCGTTTTATGCACCATATTGTTTTTTTTTTCATCAGCTGTTGTGAGAACATTTTTATTAAATAAAAACAATTTTGGCAAAAATGAAGAGTGTTATTGATATTTTAATAGAATTTCTTTAAAAGAATTCAAAGAGGAGAAAGTTTTATTATACAAATATTCGTGATTTTCCACGGTAAAAAAAAAATTAACACAACAAAGATGACACTCAGAACATAAAAGTAATCGATAACTAGAATGGCAAATTTTGTTCGTGGTAAAATTGTGCTAAAAATTAATTTTAATGTTTTTTCTTCTTTAAAGTTTATGCAATCTTTGTTACGAAAACATTTTCTTTTATTAAAAACCTTTTATAATGCAAAAAAATAGTAAAAAGTAATCCACCACACAAACATATTTATCGATAACATTGAAAATAAAATATGATTTGTCATCCATGGCCATCAATAACAGCTGACTTTTATTCACCACACATGCGACGGATACAAAAGTAGAAAGTAAACCTACTTTGATGCGTTCATACGTCTATGCATTCTATGCATTTTGGTGTGTAACTTGTCGCATGCAATTACACTGATTCAACTTTTTTGTCAAATGCATAAAAAGGACAGACGCATAAACGCATGGTGTGGACCTTCAGCTTTAGCATGGCGTTGAACGACCATGATTTTTGAGTGTGAATCTGAGTGTGAAATGAAAGAGCATAAGAATATATGTGAGTTCTCTCTGCACTATTGTGCTATGAAGTGAGCATCCCTGTTTTAGAATTATACACAATTAATTGTGTGTAAATAATAGCCTATGTGTGCAAAGCGTTCAATTATTTTTGAACAATTTTACTTATTTTTTTGACATTAACTGTTTCTTTCTATAAATTCTATATCATCAATGAATAAAAATATAGTGTAATAAGTGCTTAAGAATTATTGCGTTTGTATACTGGTTTGTCATATTTTAAAATATTTTTTTTGTAATGTTATTATTATTATTGTTTTTGCATATAAAAAATACATTTATTAATACCACTTCATTTTATTACTTTTTTTGTTAAAATTTTAACTTTCCTCTTCACTTAACAAAATAAGAAAGTCAAGAAACACACAAATGATTAGTGTGATTTTTAACTTCGCTGAGGTTTTTATACCCTCCACCACAATTAGTTGTGAAGAGGGTATACTAAGTTTGTCATTCCGTGTGAAACTTTTTTATTATTCATCTCAGACCCCATAAAGTATATATATTCTGGCTGCTTGAGTAATTCTAAGTCGATTTAGCCATGTCCGTCTGTCTGTCCGTCTGTCCGTCTGTCCGTCTGTTGAAAACACGCTCACTTTCGAAAAACTCAAAAGAAATAAACAAACTAGGTGTCAAATTGCTTGTAGTTATCCTAAGCAGTTTGGGATTGAATTTCAGCAAAATCGGTTCAGTAGGACCAGAGCTATGAATCAAAATGTGGAACCACCACCTTCAAAAACTTGATAATTTTGTTACAAAAACTAACATAAATGATGCAAAAATGCACGGAATGACATAAGATTTTGCACAAGTCCGTTTTATTCGATTAGAAATTACACTGTAAAATTTCGCGAAGGTCAGTCCATAATTTACCCTAGGCCCCATATAAACACTACTCCCGGAAAACAGTTTAGTACGCCTAAAACCGTAAAAAATAATGCAATCATAACAAATTTTGGCTCGTCACAATTTTATAGGACTATAAATGATACTGTGAAATTTCGTGAAGATCGGTACATAATTTACCCTAGGCCCCATATATGCCTTACTCCCGGAAAACAGTTTAGTCTCCTAAAACCATAATTAATAACAAATCGTCACAGTTTAAGATAATAATAATAAAAAGACATCATACAGATATTACTCCTTAAACATTCGAACTGTCGGTGGAGGGTATCAAAGATTCGGCACAGCAGAATATAGCACTCTAACTTGTTTTATTGTAATATGTATGAATTTGAGTTCATCAAACAATAAACAATAATAGAGAAACACACACAATTAGTGTAAGTGTATGTGGCAGCGTGGCCATTTTGGCATTTTTGCAGCTAGATTTAGCATTTTTTTGTCTGATTTTGCTGCAAATTTTTCATTTAGCAGTTAGCATTTTTTTTAGCATTTTTCAACTAAATATTTAGCATTTTTTAGCCTTATTTCATTTAAGAATATTCAAGTAATATTTTTTTGAAAATCTACCACACTTTTTTGTTGAATGCACATACGAAACCCTACTCTATTGCTATAGAAACTGTACAATCTTTTAAAATATCTTTCATATCAAATTGTTTTAAAATTTGATCAGTTTGATCCATTAAATTCATGTTAAGCTGATTTTTTCCAATAACGATTTTGAAAAAATTTTGGAAACGAAAAGTGATACCATAACTTTTGAAATAGAAAAACAAATACGAATTACATGCCGAGATTTTATAGCTCAATTAATATGTCAACTTAGACAACGATTGCCAAAAAGTTTTAATAATTTAACAAATGCTAACTTTTATTGTGTAGAAAACAGTTTAAAAGCAAATAAATGCAACTTAAGCGAACATTTTAAAGAAGAAATAGTAGATTTCACTGTAGAAGAAATTACAACTTTGGAACATCAGTGGCAGAAACTAAATTCATATGAATTGTTAAATAAGAACTCAACAGTTGATTTCTGGATAAATGTATATGGATATAAAAATGCATTAAATGAAAATCCATTCAGTGAATTAGCTTCTTTTGCAATAAAGTTCTGGGTTTTGCCATTTAGCATCGCGGAAGTTAAAATAGGTTTTTAGTTGTATAAATCTCTTGAAAATGAAAATTCGAAATAATCTGACGTTTAAGACTTTGAATGCGCTACTTTATATTAAGTGTGGTTTAAAATTTTGCCATAGTTTTAAAAAAATGTACGATCTCACATAAAAATGCGATAAGGACATATATTATAATGATATCTCAATCGATTCTTCAGAAGTTGAAGCATAATATTAATTTTGATGACGTATTTAATTAATAAAATGAAATTTTTTATTAAAAATGTTATAAATTTTATTGAAATACTAAATAAAAGCCATTTATAGGTCAAGTTCCTTTGATTTTTTCTTTTATATTTTTAAGACTTTTTATGTTTACTAAATATTTTATTTATTTTAATCAGTTTGTTCTATTGATATGATGTAAGTTTATAAGGAAGAATTATGTAAAATAAATCATATATGGGTATTTCCTCAGAAAGGAAAACCAGAATGAACATTTTAAATGTTGATAATCATCGTCTTTTATTGCTTATTATTATAAAAAAAGTCTATGTTGTAAAGGTTTCATAGCATATCTCAGCTGTTTTACTTGAGGAAATTGCGCCGGAAACTCAAAAATTTTATATTTTCTTTTTAAGCTACCATTTTTATATAACTATTTTGCATGAAAAAAAAATTGTTATGTTTGCACTCTTTCTTCATAAGTTTTTGTTACGGAAATTTTAAGATATTTATGGGAAAATGCATGGTGATAATAACAAAAAAAAAAAACTTATGGAAAAATCATACGTTTGCGACCGGTACATAAGCCAATTAAACAAAGCCAATAGAGATATTTTATTGTGTAAATACTGGATAGAGACCTACATTAATACACTTTTAAAATAAACTAATCACCTTTGAATATTCCGTTCCATTACGCAGATTTTTACATTTCACTACTGTCAGCCAAAGTAGACTTCTATTTGGCCTACGTTCGTGACCACATGTTTATGTTTATAACTAGGAAAAGTTTTGTTTTCTATATTATTTGTACAGCAAAAACGTACGAACGTACGTTCGTGACTCTAGGAAATGCCCATATAAAGGTTTTTTTAAACTAAAATAACAAAAAATAATACAATTTAAATTGTAGCATTATTTTTTGGCAGTTTTAGATTTTTGTTAGCATTTTTTAGCATTATTTTAAAGCCGATTTAGCTGTAAAATATTTTTGGATATGGCCACACTGGTATGTGGCTAACTTTTTAATGAACGGTGCAGAGATGTTAACTTTTATTTTTTAATTACCTTACGGCCCTCCAAAAATTACCGTTTTTGAGACGAAATGACCGTACGCAAATGTTTTTAATAAAAGCATTAATGTGCTATTTCCAAAAGACAGGCGATTGAATGTGTAGTAAAATTTATATAAAAAGCACTCAGTCCATCGCCTTCATTTGGAAACAACAGATAAGAGCAGTATTCATAAACAATTTATTTAAAATTTAAATGTGTTTTAAGAAAAATTTAAATGGAAGTTTTTGTCTTAAAATACAATTTTAACCAAAATTATTGTATATTTTATGAATACGGCAGTAAAATAGTTCTGAATTAAATAGGTACATACATTCATTCAATTCAAAATATTTTTATTTAATAGGCTTAGCGTACATATGTATGTGAAGAACATTAAAAAAAATGCATTTAAATTTATACTTTAACTGCCTGTTTAACGATTTCGAACGTAGACGTTCGCATACAATTTTATATTGAAATTATTTTTAAAACTGAGTGTCTTTCATTTAAATTTTCTATGCGAACGATAACGTTCGAAACCGTTCAACTGGCAGTAAAAAAATAATTTTTGAATTGTTATAGTCACAAGAAAAATCAATCCATCCGTACTTTAACCAAGGCAAATTTTTAAATTGAAAATCACCTCTTGAAAGCGAAAATTATAAAACCTACATATTTATGTAAGTATATGTATTTCAAAAATCCAAATTTCTTTAAATTACCGTATTTTGAATAGAATTACCTTGCTACCTTTTGCGGCCCAAAATTACCGTAAAAAAGGGTAATTACCGTACGGTTAACATCACTGGAACGGTGTTGTGTTGATCTCTCGATAAAAATGATTGAGCGTGAATGACCCGCTCTCATTTTTTTTACACATTTGATAAGCATATCAAATACACACACAGCATTCATTTGGCTACCAAATCATTTGTGCAGACCTCTACTACACAGTGTTTGTATACACTTTGGTTAATGTAAATTTTGCATTGCGTAGTAGTTGCCTTTAAGTTAGTCTATCCAAGCTAACTTAAAATTGGTTATTTTTGTAGTTAGCTACTCATTTGACGGCAGGGTACTTACTTACGCTCGAATTTACAGTCATTAGTTAATTATTAGTAAACTAGAATGATAAGTATTGTTTAACTAAAGTATCATATTAACAATAATTGGTTAATTAAAAATTTTAATCAGACTAAAAAATGTAATCTCTATTAAAATAATAAAAAAATAAATGCACTTAATCTATAACATTTCAAAGTTTAACTAATTGTTAAGAAAAAGCTGGAAATAATATTTTATTTGTTAAACTGTTGTTACAAGCTAACTATAGACTGTAAATTTGGGCCTTAATAAACTATAAACTATATGTGATTTGGATTTTAATTTAATAACAGATCAATTTTAAACAAGAAAAATACATTTCAAAACAAGTGTGGTCAGGCTTGACTACAGTATATACAGTAAAATGTTTGAGAGTGTATTATTTTAAGGACCAATGGGCAATCATGGACCCCGCTGAACAAATTAATTTTATGAGGTTTATATAAGACATTTCTGTGCCGAATACCAAAAAAATATCTTGTCAGATTTTTTTTATGAGATTTTTTTCGGCTTAAAACGTTTATAGAGAAGGGGGTTAATGGGACCTATGTTCGATTCTGGAGCTGCAAGCAAAAAAAAATTTGTTTGTATTAATCACAATTTTTTTTTAACCCTAATGTGCGCACCAAGGTACCCGGGTACCTTTGGCGTTTTTAACTAAGTTTTTATTATTGAAATTGATAGTCCTTATGTCTGAAATAAATAAATCAAAAATGCAGTCATCTTAAATGTATTTATCTGCTTTAATGGGCAGGGACGTAATTGTGGTTACCTGCATAAAATTTCAGCTAAAGTAAAGTGTTTTGAAAAAGAATAAAAACATTTTTATTAATTTAATGATAATAACAATGACGTTCCAAACAACCTGCAGTCATTTGTTATGCATTTTTATAATGAACGAGATAGCCCAATAAAGTGGGGAACAGAATGGTCGCTATAGTACATGGCTAAGAATAGCTCAGCAAGCTGTCAAAAGTTAAGAACGCCAGTTGCAAATTAGTATCAACAGAATACTCATTTGTAGTAGTCGTTGCTATAAAAGCGCAAATTCAAAATGTTTAACTTGTTGCGCTACAGAGCATTCTTCAGCTTCAGGTACTATTACAACTACATTATTCTATTCCAGGCCTAATCCTTTCATATCGAGCCCTGACCGCGAAGATAACGTAGCGACATGATGTTCAATTTTCGTTTTTTGTAATAAATAACTTTATTGGCAACACTTGCATCATCTCCTAAAATCTGTGGTTTTCATGCACTAAGAGAAAAATCATTCATTCAATTAATGAAACGGGTTCATTGATAGTTCTTCATTGTATGAATGAACTGTTACGTTGATGCTATGAATAATTTCATATCAGGAATGAATTTTCTTATTTCATAATTTTGTTCATTTTTTAGCTATCATTGTATTCATGAAAAGCTTAACATTGATATTATGAAATTTTATTTTTCGAAAATATTGTGATATGTGAAACTTAATTATATTTTATTTTAGTATATAACGCATTAACATATTTCGGCAAAGAAAATATAATTGGTTTTAATATAAAAAATTAAAAAATAATAGATTTTCTTTATTATGTAAAATCCAACGACACCAAATCATAAATAACAAGAACATTTTTCATTATGGGTGTTTTTTTTTTGTAATTTTGTTTCTATGCATACGGTAATAAATAAACTAAAATTGCAATTCTCTCTTGTTTTTCGTTTGTGCATACTTATGTATGTAAGCTGGTCTAACATTTTAAAATTAAAGAGAACAAAAATGAAAGTATTTCATTTATGTAATGAAATATTCTTCATAGAAAAGATTTTGAAGCAGTGTGCGCAACAAACTCATTGTTATACCTATTCATAAGTACACATGTAAAGCTTATGTGTACTCCCTCCTCACTCTGCTAAAATTCTATAAACTAATCTAACTGTTCTTTTAAAGATTCATGTGAGATTTTGATGAGTGGGCTATTTTTTAAAGTAAAAAATGTGTTTGAATAGGTTACCAGTTGTTTTTTGCTTTTTATACATACATATTTTATTCATTAAATTTTGCAAATGCTCTAATCTTAATGTTTATTCTTACAAAAACTTCCTAATAAAAGTAAAAACGCTGGTCACTTTAAGTAATAATATTAATATACATATGTAATTTATACCTATGCATTGAGCAAACTCAAAGTAATTTAAAGATTTATTTCAGTTTTAGCTGTCGAAAAGGTTGCGTGCGCCGAAAAGTTTTTTATTTAAAATAAATAATTTACATATCTAACTGTACAAAGTTTTGGTTAAACTATTTTAAAAACGTTAAGTTGTACAAAGTTTTTTAAGAAAGTTTTAAAAAAGTGCTGCGGAAATTTTGTTCAGGTAAGAAAATGAATTGTTTTAAGTTGTGGTTTTATTAAAATAAATGATTCTTTTTTATGACACCAGTCCCAGATGAAAATGTTCAACTCTGCCTGCAAAGTTTGAACTTTGACAACCTTTCGACTAAAGATTTCAATTCAACATGGTCTGCTTGCGCCAATTTTCGTCTTAACCAAAATGATTTGGAAGCCAAAAGCATTAAAGAAGCTGTATTAATTTGGCCGCAAAACACAGGACCTAGTGGTTCACAATTGGTATGTACATATATCTAATAAGCTTTTAATTAAATTATTTTCTTAATAGTAATGTATATTTTTTATATAGGATTGATTTGGAATTTTTACTTTCTCTGAATGGGAGGAAAAAGTAGAGAAATTATTTTGTTTTTAAAAAAGGTTATTCATGACGTTCAAGTTAAGCATGCTGTACAGAATTTGAAGAAAGAACAAATGGTTAATGGTAGGTACATAATTAATTTTTTTAAACATTTTTTTTTACTTAAAATGTTTTTTTCTATCATTGCAGATGAAAATACCTTTTTTTAAAAGTATTATGGAGCACCCACTACTTTTTATACCCGACGAAAAAATTTCTGCGTAATTTGATTTTTTTTTAAATAGTTTTTTTTGTTTATTCTGAGTGCTAATGCCACATGTATCTTGACTTAAACATTTTAATGGGCTGTAGTATAACATTTGTAGGATATATATTTTTTTAAATTGCATTAAAACTTTTTTATCTTAAATTGTATGGATTTTATTAAGTGTTAAAAAAAAAAAAAATATCGAGTTAGGCCTTTTTTTATATTAATCCATCGATATGTAATGTTAGTTATATTGTGAATTATATGTTTCATAAACTTTCTTCAATTTATGTGCATAAATATATTATTATTAATAAAATTTTAGTAATTTTTATTTAGAATTTCATTGCATTTTTATTTTTTTCATAGATAGGATGATAGAATTTCATTATCTGAATGAAATATATTCATAGGTACGATGAATGATTTATCGAAAGATTGTCATTCAATACATGAACAAAAAGTATTATATCAATGATTTAATTTCCTAAAATACGTGACAAAAATCATTACATCAACGATTGATTTTCATGTAGGTAGGAAGCAGTGTCATACATTTAATGAAAGTTTTTCATTATTGCAATGAAAGTATTTCATTTTATTTATACAAAATATTCATGACATTTTCGTGATATGAATGAAATAGTTTCATACTACAGCCGCAAGAAAATTTCATACTATACATGAAACTTTATGAAACGTTCTTCATTAATGTAATGAAGTGCTACGTTAGCTCGTTATTAATGAAAAAAATCATTGATACAATGATGATTTTCATATCTGGCATGAAGCTTTTTCTCTTAGTGTGGGCAACCGCGTATGTCTTTAAATCAAATTTTTCAGTAGAGCCGAAAAACCATTCTAGATCAAACTATGGGCTAGGTATTGCACTTATTGAACTTTGTTATTTCGTTAAAAAATCGGTATTGATCCATATTTTTTCAAAAATTTTTAGAAACATGTAAAGAGCGTTTTAAATTAGGCAATTTGGCATCAACATCTCAAAATCGGAAAAAATAGACATACGCGGTTGCCCATGAAAACCACAGAAATGTCATGGTCACATAAGGTACCGTTTCGATTTTATAGCAAAAACAATTTTATTGTAAGCGACAAATTTCATACAAAATTTATATGATATAAAATAAAAAAGGTCTCTCCTGTAAAATTTGATTTTTGGCGCTTACGTTATTTTCGCGGTTAGGGGTCGATATAATCGTGGTAAAGTTGCTGTACCCACAAACTATGTGCAAAGTTGGAAGCTATTTAACTGCAATATCTTTATATGCTACGATTTATTGCTAATTTAATTAATTTAACAGAGCTGCCTTTATGTAGAGCCTATGGTAAAATATTGACCTATCATCACGAAATTTATTAGTGTGAATTCTAGTTTTATAAAACTGTGAAGTATTGTACTAAACTGTTTTCCGAAAGTAGCGTTAATATGGGGCCAGGGTAAATTACGGACCGATCTTCAAAAAAACTATATCATTCCGTGCATTATTCCACCATTTTTGTAAGATTTTGTAACCACATTATGAATCTTTTAGGGTGGTGGCTCTACATTTTGATTCATAGCTCTGATCCTACAAACATTGAAGTGGGTTGATCACAATAGTGAGTTGTAAATTAACAGCCATATTCATAAAAACTTATTGATGATTAATTGACCGTTTTTAAGCAAAAATTGCTAAAGTTGTATAAACGAAAAATAGTCTATTGAACCTTTAATAAACCATTCATAAAGTAAGAAAATTTGTTGTTGGATTTGCCCTTCTTTAAACCAAGAATAACATGACATTTTAAAAGGTGTTTGCATTTTATGATATTATTTTTGTGAAATATGTTGAAAAATAATGACAAAAATGTTTTATTTATTACAACGGACATGTTAAATACATTTTACTATTTTTTTTTTTATTTTAGACAGCCAATTTAAAGTTATATTGATAATTATTTAAAAAAATATTATATGATTTAAAAGAATATGTTCAGGGACAAATGCAGATATTCTCTTTAATTATTTATTAAATTATTGCAACTAGTTGTTTTTTTTGTTTGTTTAAAACAACAAATTATTGTTCAAAAATATAAAATAAATAAAATAAACAAATCATAATAATAGTGATGTTAATAAAAAGTAAACAAACTTTTTTTTCGATTACTTTCTTATCGTATAATTAAAAAAGGTTCAAACAAAAGTTTTAATGATACCTTTCGGAAACATTTTGCTCAGAAACTAAAATATATGTAGTTTTATTTGATAAGAATAATTTTGAAGGTCTGCAATTAAGAAAAAATTAAAAAAAATTTAAATATAGAATATCATGTAAGCCGAATAGAAGTTTCGTGCATCGCTAACAATAAAATGGCAGCCAAATATAAAGAAAGTTGCCATACTTCAACAGAAAATCGCTGCAAACAGTTAATAGTAAAAAAGCTGTTATTGTACGTTTATGAATACAAATTTTTATAAGATGTTTATAAGACAAGAAGCGTTTAATAAATATTACATACTTTAAGCTTAAAATAAGAACTTTTTATGAATATGGCTGCAAAGCTGTAAATTACGGTTGTTAAAGTGACTAAGTTCTTAATAAATAAGTGTTATACATTTAAGTGTTGTGTTTATTTAGTTTTGTTTGAATTGCAATTAGGGTTTTTTCCGGGCATTTCCCGTCCCGGGAATTCCCGGGAATTTCAATAATTTTATTTCCCGTTTTCCCGGGATTTTTCTTGCGGGATCCCGGGGAGTAAAAAATTCCTCATAATTTCAGAAAATCGCTTTTTATACTTTGAAATTTAGTTTTCTATTCTCTAAAAATTAGCATCTGTGGATGGGTTGTGGATTAGATCAATTGCAAGAGGTGAGAGTTAAATCAATGTCTCCTGATGCAATAAATCTACTCAAAGCAGAATGGGCAGTGCAACAGTTAATAATTATTACATTTAGTAAAGTGAAGAGTTAATTAAGTACATTTATTCAAAATAAGATGCAGGCAGTAGATTTTCATTGTCCATGAACAAGTCTTAAAAATAGGAGATACCTAAACATATCGCTTCTTTATTGCAACATAGTCATATCTACAAAAACAAACAATGTTGGCAAAATGCGATTAAAGTTTTCAAAATTTACCGATTTAAAGATATATTTTGCTATAACTTCGGTTCAGTTTAAGATATAATACGAGAAGGTATGAAGGAAAACTTTGCTAAAATTACTTTAAATTTTGAGAAATGACTATGATGCAATGAAGGAGCGATATGTTTATTAGGTGATACAGACAAATTTTCAATTTCAATTTGTGTTGGTTTATATACCCGTGAAGTGCGGGGAAACCGAAATAAAATAACATTTTGGAAACTCGTGTAAGATACTACAACATACAACTTGAAAAACACATTGTCCTAAAGATTGCAAATGGACCTATTGAAATGAAAAGGTTTGTAAGAAGCAGTCCGGTTGATGCCATTTTTGCATCAACCTTGAGATACATTTGACTGATATAAACGTTGTTTATAAAAAAGAAAAAATTGCTTCTGATTGTGAATCCGAAGCATGCTACAACGGTGCACTTTTAACTATTTGTCCAACCTCGGTAAAAAATTAACGAAATTTTTCGGAAACATGATAATTAGTAATTAAAATCAGCCATATACTTTTTGACGACTTACTAAGCGCTTTGAGTGTGCCAGAAAGTTATTTCCTAAGCCGTTAAAAAATGTTATATGTTTCTTTAAAATATTTTATCCATTTTATTAATTAACTTTTTGATCTCATATCATGAGTACCTTAATTTTATTTTGTTTTTATAATTGTTTTATGAATTAAATTGTTATGTTTATGTTATCTTTTTATCTTGTATCCAGAGCATAATACTACTGAATAAAAGCATAATAATAGGGAATAAAGGCGTCAGGTGATAATAATTCAAGTTCCTACTTCAATCTTCAATTAACTTTTTAGTATTGAACCATTTCTTTTGCTTTCTTTGTAAACAAGTTCCCTTACGTTTTTTTACAAAAGTTTTTTTCATTAATTAATAACAAAGTTTACTTTGTATTATTTATATGGAGCGGGATCCCGGGAAATTTTTTTAAATCGAAAAAGTCCGGGAAAAAAACTCTAATTGCAATCAACGAAATCGAGACAGTTTAATATAAAGGAAATAAACTAAAACGATATTGAGAGGCAGTAACGTAACAATATTTATCATTTGAAAGGAAATACATAAGAAAAAATATATTTTAATAAAAACATAACAAAAATTTATTTGTTTCATTTATCCATATTCACAAAAACATTAAATAAAAAATAAAATCTCATATGTTATTAACTCGAGCTATCTTTAAATGATTAATTTTAAGCGCTTTCACTATTGCAAATTGTTTTTACTGTTGAAGGTGCTAAACCAAGGGTTCTGTCTATTTCAACAGTCTTCTTACTCGACTTGAAACGTTTTATTACGTCCAATTTTAGTTTCAAACAAACGCATTTTCTTCTCTTTGCACTCATTTTTCTACACAACTTCTTATTAAGAACCAATTTCTTACTTCCCATTTACTCACAAATAGAAAAATTCTTCAAATTTTTTTTTTTTTTTCATTATTTATTTATTGAATCTTCATATATTAAATATGAACTAACAATAATTAATCAAATCTTATCCTAATAATTTATTTTATGTCCTGCCAGTGCCAGACAAAAATTTTCTTCATACGGGTTCTGTTCACATATGTAGGTGTCTATCGCTCATCTTAATGGGTAAGTGCTGCAGTGTCTCTTCTTCTTAAGCGAGTGTGGCCACTATCATTTAAAATATTTCGAGCTAGTGGATCAGGGTGCAACTCTAGCCTTTTTAAATATTTTACCGCATACTTCGTAATAATAGTCCTTACCAGTGGCACATTGAGATCCTTGTGGATATTTGAGTTTTTAACATACCAAGGGGCAGCTGTGATTATTCGAAGAAGTTTATTTTGGCGCCTTTGAATTTTTTCGATATTTGAAGCCGAGGCAGTGCCCCATAGTTGAATACCGTAGCACCATATTGGCTTTAAAATAGAGTTGTAAAGTAGTAGTTTGCAATCGAGACTAAGAACAGAATTTCTTCCAATAAGCCAGTTAATTTGAATTGCTGTTAGTTTCATTTGGGTTAATTTTGCTTCTATATGGCATTTCCATGTTAGACGACAATCTAGATGAATACCGAGATATTTGACATGCGATTGTTGAGGCACTAGTTGATTATTGATTTTAATAGGGGGGCAAGTTTCCCGACGCAAGGTGAATGTTATATGTACGCATTTTTGCTCATTGACCTTTATTCTCCATTGTTTTAACCACAGTTCTAGTTGAAATATATGATCCTGCAGGTATCGAGATGCTTCTCGACTGTTCTCGTGTACGCTTAGAAAAGCTGTATCATCAGCAAAAGTTGAGGTTAGGGTGTAATTATTTGTTGGCATGTCCGAGGTATATATAAGGTAAAAAAGTGGGCCCAGGATGCTTCCCTGAGGCACTCCAGCTTCAATTGGCTGAGGAGAACTTAAAAAATCACCTTCTTTAATAATAAATTTTCGACCGACCAAGTAGCTTTCTAGCAGCTTGTGTGTGTTAACCGGTAGGTTTAGCTTCAATTTATGTAACAAGCCTACATGCCAGACTTTATCAAAAGCTTGAGAAACATCGATGAAGAGAGTGGAGCAATATTTTCTTTCTTCAAAGGCTTTTCTTATGGCGTTTACTATTCGATGGGTTTGTTCAATTGTGTTATGTTCTCTTCTGAAGCCGAATTGATGGTTAGGTATACACCCATTATCATTTAGAGTTGGGGTTAATTTTGACGCTAAGAGCTTCTCAAATAGCTTTGATATATTAGACAATAAGCTAATAGGCCTATATGACTCAACTTTTGTGTGATCTTTTCCTGGCTTTAGTATCATCTTTACTAAGGAGACCTTCCATTCTTGAGGGTAGTATTCAAGGCGTAAAATAGCATTAAAAATATAAAGAATAATTTTCTTTGCTATGCGAGGTAGCTCCAAAAGCATTTTGTTGCTTATCTTATCAAAACCAGGGGCTTTCTTGGGGTTTAAGTTACAAATAGCCTTTTCGATTTCTCTCATCTCAAATCTTAGGGGAACAGCTGCTCTAGCAGCAACAGGTGGTAACTCATCCGCTATGTCGTCAGATATGTTTGGGGTAAATACGTTTTTCAAATGATTTACAAACAGGTTTCCTTTCTCATTATCATTTCTTGCCCAACTTCCATTCAGGTTTCTTAATGGTGGTTTCATGATAACTGGCCTTTTTAGATTTCTGGCTGCACGCCATAATGAGTATTCTGATTGTGGTGTTGCATCCAGGTCCTTAAGATATTTTTCCACGGAAGCCGTTTTCCGGGACTGCAGTAATTTTCTAATCTTTTCTGTGCACTCTTTTAATAAGTTCTTAAGTTGGGGGGATCCCTGCAATTGCCACTCCCTTCTCACTCTCCTTTTTTCATTCAAGAGGCGCTCGACATCTGTAGAATATATATTATTATTATAAGTTTTTTTTAGGGTATTGCAGGAATGTTGAACCGCTAGTTTAATATAACTGTCAAAATTGGCAATAGAAAGATCCACATTCTCCAGTGTGCTAAGCGGAATATTTTCTGTGCAATGAGTACTGAGATATTTTTTATATTTTAGCCAATTTATTTGTGTAGCTGACGTCGCTATGTAACTAGAGGGAGATACAATTCTATTGGTGTTTGTTATAGTAACAATTGTAGGTGTGTGATCAGAGGATAATTCTGATGAGGCTTCAACGTGAATCGTTTCTGTGGGGATGTTTTTAACCACGTCGAAATCGATGACATCTGGAATTTTTTGTGGATCAGCAGGTGAATATGTTGGTTGTCCGCTCGCGACAACATTTAAATTCATTTTAGAGATTGTATTAAACAAAACACGACCCTTTGGTGTTATAAGTCGTGACCCCCAGAAGGTATGTTTAGCGTTATAATCGCCAGCGGCCAGGAAACAGGGTCCTAGGGATTTATAACATTCACAATATTGGCTTTCTGATATTGAAAATCTAGGTGGAGAGTATAAAGATGAAATTTCTATGTTAAGTGATTAACAAATCACTTCAATGTATGGGTAATCATCTCGATTTTGAAGTGATTAGAGCTTACTCACGTTCGAACTGCTTAAACACGTTTAACAAGCCAAATGTGAACATACTATTACTTTCAGAGTGGCACTAGCAACGAAAAGTTCAATCTTCTTTAACTTGGTTAAGAATTTTGTACTTATTTTAAGAAATTCCGGAACTAATTTTCGAAAATAATCGCATTTTGGATTGTTTTAAGTACGATTTTGTGTTGTTCGTACTTGCATTTTTGAGTACGACTCGTACTTTAAGTAAGTATAAAAAACTTAAGCTATCCCGAGCGCTTTTCTTTCTGTGTATGCAGAAAATTTCAGGTCACTTGCCAAGCCCACGGTGTTTAAATTTACACTTTTTTCTCGTTTTCTTCAGTTTCTTTTAAAATATGACAGCTTTAACACCATAGATTTCTATACACAGCTACATTTCTTTTTATAGAAATTACGAGCCTTAGGGGATAATAAGATACGTGGAATAATTTATTTTGAAATGTAACATATGAGTATGAGTATTTCGCAAGGAATAGAAAAAAATGACAGCTTTTAAAGCTTAAAAGTTGCATTTACAAAGAATAAAAGTATCAAGCAAGGTATTGCAACAACTGCAGGGCCTTAAACCAGTTCCTTCACTTGATTATCATTCTTTTTACAATGACATTCCATTTGAGAATTTGTATTTTGTCTTTTATTTATATTGTTGTTAATGTTATGAAATTTGCATTAAAAAATATTAACGAAGTTCAATATTAGGCTGGCAAAAGAGCAAATACAAAATATCGTAGCACTTAAATGAAATATAAATGTTTTGTTGTTGGATTTAACAATAAAATTTCGAAATTTGTTTTTGTTTTGAATGTAAGTTGAACGGACGAGTTTTGCGCTCGTGTTCAATAAGCCACACATTAACTTTTCAACGTTTTACGAATACAAAACAAATTTTCTTTAAAACTTACAACATTTCCATTGTAGTATGAAAATCCCGCAGGTTTTTGAGTGTTTTTTATATAAATTTTATTACACAATCAATTTTAAAACAAGTTAGAGTGCTATATTCGGCTGTGCCGAATCTTTGATACCCTCCACCGACAGTTCGAATGTTTAAGGAGTAATATCTGTATGATGTCTTTTTATTATTATTATCTTAAACTGTGACGATTTGTTATTAATTATGGTTTTAGGAGATTAAACTGTTTTCCGGGAGTAGGGCATATATGGGGCCTAGGGTAAATTATGTACCGATCTTCACGAAATTTCACAGTGTCATTTATAGTCCTATAAAATTGTGACGAGCCAAAATTTGTTATGATTGCATTATTTTTTACGGTTTTAGGCGTACTTAACTGTTTTCCGGGAGTAGTGTTTATATGGGGCTTAGGGTAAATTATGGACCGACCTTCGCGAAATTTTACAGTGTCATTTCTAGTCGAAAAAAACGGACTTGTGCAAAATCTTATGTCATTCCGTGCATTTTTGCATCATTTATGTTAGTTTTTGTAACAAAATTATCAAGTTTTTGAAGGTGGTGGTTCCACATTTTGATTCATAGCTCTGGTCCTAATGAACCGATTTTGCTGAAATTCAATCCCAAACTGCTTAGGATAACTACAAGCAATTTGACACCTAGTTTGTTTATATCTTTTGAGTTTTTCGAAAGTGAGCGTGTTTTCAACAGACGGACAGACGGACAGACAGACGGACATGGCTAAATCGACTTAGAATTACTCAAGCAGCCAGAATATATATACTTTATGGGGTCTGAGATGAATAATAAAAAAGTTTCACACGGAATGATAAACTTAGTATACCCTCTTCACAACTAATTGTGGTGGAGGGTATAAAAGGACTTTTTAAAAATGTACTGTTTTTAGGAAGCGGCTTTCTGGAAAAATTAAGATTTTTAAGACATATTTACACTTTTTAAAAAATGTAGTTCTAAAAAAGATATCTTTAAACATACATACATATTTGAGAAGCAACACGCCAATTACAAAAAGGTTAAAATGTTTTTTATTATTAAAAGTGCATAATATTGGTTTGTTTTTAACTTTGGATTGTAAGATTTAAAAAAAATACAGTAGAATTTTGCCTTAGTTTGTTTTTTAAGCCTTTAATTAATTTAAAATATTTTTATGAGAGCTGCGTTTTTTCTTCCGCACAAAAGTTGACAACATTTCGAATAAAAAACACTTAAAAACAAAAAAAAATTAAAACAAAAATAACAAAAACTAATAAAATGCTTATCCATGCGTCGTCGTGCAAGTTTTTCCACCCTGTTTTCTTCCTTACACCTCTTGCTAACAAAGAAAATGTTGCATGCAAAAGTTGCGGCGTAAATTGCATAATGTACATAAATATGGTCTTATTAAAATACACGTTCGAATTAATATGAAAATTTACAAAAAAAAAAATTTTATAAGTACATTGTAGATAATAACAAAAAAATTAACTATTTACAAAATTCATAATTTTATTTAGCCCCTGTTATATATTCTTAAGGGCCATTATTACAACCTAATGATAAAGTTGCTGATAGTTAACGTGAACAATAGCTATCTTGAACGATAAAGTGACCAATAAGTTTTTTCCATTATTACAACTGTCCGATAAAATAAAAAACGTAATTTATATACTGTGGCAATATTGCAGTATATACCGACTACTTTTGGTTGTTTAAAATACGTAGTGGCAACGACTTAGTTTTGTTTTATTTATTAATTAAAAACAAAAGTAAATTTGTGTGCTTTATTTTTGGTTTTAATGATAAATTGTTTTGTTTTTTGTGTAAAATTGTGTTTTTTGAAAAAGTTGAGTAATATAAGACTATCATTGAAGTTACCATATCTTCAGCAGAAAATATGGCATCTTCAAGTTCTTAAAGTTCACTTGTAAAGTTACCATGATGACAAACCTGATGTTAGCTTATCAGTCACTTTTTAGGTTAATGTTAACTTGTAATAACCAAAAACTATTTATCTGTCAGATAGCATCCCAAAAATAACTATTTGTTAGTTGTAATAATGGCCCTAAGTGTAATAAAGGCTTTGCTATTATTTATTATATTATTACATGTGAAGGTGGGCTATAAATATTTATAATTGGAGGATTCACAAGGTGTCATAAAGTCATAAGTCTTAAAATAATAACATAAAAAAATTAGACTGTTGTGAACAACCCCTCATAAATTAGTGTGGTATTTTGAATTTAAATTTACTTCTACTCTATGAATTAATGGGGGGGTGCCTTACAGTCATGCGAAGTAAGGCCATGATGGCTTTATTGCTCAATTAAATGGGAGATAAAGACATAATGGCCTTATTGGACAATCATTGAGAGATAAGGTCATATTTAAAATTTTGCGAAATGAGAGATATAGTCATATTTTTTTTACGCAAATGTGAGATAAAGTCATATTTTTCCAGAATATTGTTACTTTACTTTAGTGTTTCTGGGAAAAGTTATTTTTTCTTGTGACGCACGCAGGAAAACTTTATTTAGCGAAGCCACCTGCCGTGTCCTACTGGAGGAGAAAATCCGTCAGCGCAGAAAAACTTTAGTATGCGAAGCCAGATAACTTTTGTGTCTCCGGGAAGACTCTTAATTATAAAAATAAGAAAACTATTAATCAATGTAAAATGCAAAAGTTCTTCAAAACTGAAATGAGAAATAAAGCCATTTTCTAATATCGCTAATGTGAACTAAGGCCATGATGGCTTTATCTCCCATTCAAATGGGGGAAAAAAACAAAAGGCTTTATCTCCCTATTGAATGAGAGATAAAGCCATCATGGCCTTACTTCGCATGCCTTTAAAGCAGGGTACGAAAAAAAACTGTACATTTTCGTTACGTATTTTTCTAACACACAAACTATAAAATTTTTTTTTGTGTATGTGAATGTGTGCACAAACATATACGGTACACAGCGAGAGTGAGCTGACGCACACAAACACTACGATAACGTACATAACATCTTTTAACGTACATGTACAGTATTTTTAGCGTACTTATCTGTACTTTTTATTGAACACGTATGTGTATTTAACGTGCGTGTGTGTGTGGTATGTATGTCTTTTTAAAATCAAAAAAGGCCAAAAATATGATTTGAAAGCGAGTTGTATAACAGGAGTGCAGAAATATAAGAAACATGCAAAAGTACTAATATTTTATGGAGCAGAGTAGTAGTAGTATTGGTGCCTATTTCAGTAAACAATTGTTTTTGTTTTTTACGCGAAGAATTAACGTGCGTGTGTGTGTATGTATTTTTTAAAGCAAAAAAAAATTTTTTATAACATCAAAAAAGGCCAAAAATATGATTTGAAAGCGAGTTGTATAACAGGAGTGCAGAAATATAAGAAACATGCAAAAGTTTTATGGAGCAGAGTATTGGTTCCTATTTCAGTAAACAATTGTTTTTGTTTTTTACGCGAAGAATGCACATGTGCGCGGCTGTGTTTAACTTTGTTCAATTACAGTGTGTAAGATAAATGGTTATATAAGGAATTAAAAACATATTTTATCATAAACAATGTCTTTGTTAATGTCCACAGTCTTTTATATTATTAAACATTTGAATGGCATAGGGAAAATGTTATTAAGAGGCATTATGATTATTTTTATAGCTAAATTACTGAGTACACTGATAAGAAAAAAAAGCTTTTTATTAGAATTGAAAAGAATTTTTGGCATGGTTAACAAGCGAAGAAAATGATGAAAATAAATCAGATTTTATTTAAAAAAAACCAGTTTTACAACCAAAACAATTTCTTGTGATTAAATATTAATAAACATTTTGGGCTGGGTTTTGCTTGTCACTGTACATTCTCTCGCAAAACATTTTTGTGCATCAGAGAAAAGAATGTTGTAAGTAATGTTCAGCGTTGTCAACTTGGTGCGTTTCGCACCATTTTGGGTGCTTTTTTAAAATTTTTGTTCGAAAAATTCTTGGCAACAAAGCAAAGACAAAAATTTTTCGTTAAGCAGTCAAAATTTTTAAATCAACTATAAATGTCTATCGGTAACCAATATCGGTAGCTAACAACGCAAAAAAGTTCTTGTTAAAAAAACCGATATTATATGTGAACAAAAAAAAAAAAAAACATGGTCAAATATGGTCCGCTTTGCTATGCTGATTTAGGTTGCACCACAATATGTTTGTACCTTATAAAACCTAAAAACGAAGACAGTTTATGGGCACAAAAACGCTATTCCGGAAAGAAGTTTGTAGAAAGTAAGAGCAGAATGTTGTGCTGGAGTGGCTCGGGTTTATGACAGTTGAATGTGATGCCATTTGGACTTTGCAATGCTCCAGCTACATTCGAGCGTTTAATGGAGCAGGTGCCAAAAGATCTTCACTAAAAGACATGCTTGGTGCACTTTGACGACATTATTGTCATGGGGAAAACACTTGACGAACACTTGAAAAATTTGGAAGAAATGTTGAAACGGCAGTACTTCCAAAAGGAAGTAAAGTACCTGGGACATCGCGTAACCTCCAAAGGCATTTTAACAGATAAAGATAAAATAATACCTGTAATGGATTGGATAGGCTTAGTGCATACTAGTGATGTTACGAATATTTGTATTCGTATTCGAAATGCCGAATATTCACCTGCTTTACGTTATTCGTACTCTCCAAATACAAGGGAATATTTCGCGAATATTTTGTTAATGCATTCCAAGGAAGAAAAAATACAAAAGTGTAAAAAATACATAAAATTAAACAAAAATTAATTTTTATTAGAAAAGATTTTTGTCATTTTAACACAAAAAAATCTTCTTTTAGAAAAGTGAAAAACAAACAAACATTAGAAGTTTGTGCCGGTACAAAACTATTTTATGAAAATTACTCAAGTTTTAACTTCAACTTTTCCAGATTTATTATCATTTTAAGTAATGTGCTAATTATCGTAAGAAAATTATCGACAACCGGATTTCAAATTAAGTCATCGGAGTGAGATAATAAATTTAAATATAATTGGTAGTGTGACAGTTTTTTTACAATTTATTTTTTAAAACGAAAATAAAAGATTTATTATATCGAGTGGCGTTTTAGTTCAGATTGGATATTCGCTGAATATTGGCGCAGATATTCGTATTCGCGAATATTAAAAATTGATTTTCGTGACATCACTAGTACAAATCAATACAAATAAATTTGTTAGGTTTTTTTATTTTTGTTAAGTTCTATATTTTTTTCCTAAGCCCCTGAACTGTAAAAGAATGCTTTATTATAATATTTTTAATACAAAAATATTTTACTTTTTATTTAAAATTACTCAAACAAACATTTTAAATTAAAAAGAAAGTCTAAACTTGGTGCGTTTCTATTTTTAAATGGCGCGTTTTCTTCACCTTTTTGGTGCGTTTTGAAATTTCAAAGTTGACAACGCTGGTAATGATCAGTTGTAGAGAGTATGCGTATATTTAAATATGTATAATTGTTTGTGCACATTTTTAAGTGGTAAACAGGGTTGCCGAACTTGGTATTTTCGTTTGGTAGGATGGTAGGCTAATCCTAATTTTGGTCGGTTTGAGAAAATTTACTTTTTCATTTTATAAATTGACTTTTTAAATGTGGTAGGACATAGTCTGTTAAAGCAACTGACTATATCGCAAAGCAGGCAACAGAAAATAGAATTTTTATTAAAAAAAAACAGAAGATCTTCTTGATTGTTGGTGAAACTTCGGATGTGACAATAAAGAAATGAAAATAAAAAATTTTTTACAACAAACAATATTTAAAAAATATTATTGAATTGGCAACAGACGGCGCTAACGCCATGGCGGGTAAAGTAACTGGACTAAAAAACTTACTTAGAAATGAATTTGTTTAATTTACATTTAGTGCGCTCTCTCCACCTATGTTCAAGTTACGCATGTAAAATGCTGAAGGAAAATATAGAGCTTCTTTGTTGTAATATTAACAGTTTTTTCCCATAGCCCTTAAAGAATTACTGAACTAAACGAATTTCAGGAATAATGTTCGGTACCACCTCATAAGATATAAGCTGCTTCTTATACAAAACGCCTATTTTTGGAAGTTGCTATAGCAAGAATTTTTGAACAGTGGAATGCTTTTGTACTATATTTTGTATCCTGTTTTTACGAAGTCAATGGTTTAAGAGCTGTAGAACTCGCCGAACATATCTATCTATATATATAAAAATGAAAAATGTTTGTATGTTTGTTTGTTTGTTTGTTTGTTTGTTTGTTGGCTTATAGACTCCTAAACAACTGAACCGATTTTCCTGAAATTTTTACAGATACATCACGTGAGCCCTAAAATAAAAATAGGCTACTTATTTTTTCGATAGGGGCAGGGGAATTGGTATCCCCCATATGATGCCAATATTAATTATCGCATATATTAAGATCCGCTGCACGCATTATGCAGAACTTTTGGTAGTAAGATCTTGTGAGCCCCAAAATTAAAATAAAATAGCAGCGGGGGAAGTGGAATTCCCCATAGGACGCCAATGTTTAACATCGCATATCTAAAGAACTGTAATAGTGAGAATGTTCAAACTTTCTAGAAGTCACTCTTATGGTACACAACACTTTTGAAAATAACAATAAAGCGGGTAGGCGCAGGGGGGGAAATACCTCCCATAGGATGCATATATTAAATATCGCTCAACTGAAGAATTATTAAAGGGAGAGTCTTCAAAAGTGGTTAAAGCTATTATTATAGTAAACTATAAATTTCAATATACAAATGGGCGGGGTAGACGGGGGAGGAGCAGTACCCCTCATATATAGAAATAATAATAAGAGCCACTGCACGCATTTTGTTGAACTTTTGGTAGTAGGATCTTCAGAGCCCCAAAATTGAAATAAAATAGCAGCGGGGGAAGTGGTACCCACCATAGGACGCCAATGGTTAATATCGCATATCTTAAGAACTTTTATAGTGTGAATGTTCAAACTTTGCAGAAGTCTCTCTTATGGTATACAACACTTTTGAAAATAAAAATAAAGCGGGAAGGCGCAGGGGGGAAAACCTTCCATAGGATGCATATATTAAATATCTCTCAACTGAAGAAGTGGTTTAAGCAGTGTAGCGAAGCGCACCGGGTTAAGCTAGTGTCTTATAAAGTCAAATGCCATTTTTTATTTGTGTCAGATACAAGTATATTGCGATTCTGACTTGAAATCGAATTATAGGTGCTCTCTAAATCGCAATCGCAAGAAGTTAGCCATCTTCAAAAACCATTAAAGATCGGAAGCAAAACGCATGAGTTTTCGAACAACATGAAATAAATCTAGCGTCTTGCGACTTCAAATCGTGCGATTGTTAGAAAATGGCAGACATACTAGTCATAATTAATAATCTTAATAAAGAATATCAAACAGAAGTATATCGTTTGTCATATTTATAAATTCGAAAAATAAAAAATGTTGAATATAATATAAAGTTACCTACGAAAGGAAATAATTCCCAGCTTCCATTTTTATTAATTTTATAAAAAAGTCGACACTAACATAAGTCGATTTCGATAAAAAAAAAAATAATCATGTTGATGTCTTAAATATTTTCATCGACACAGAAGCTAAAAAAGAAATATGTACTTAAATTTAAAATTGGGCTTCTATATAAAATAAAATCTACAGGGGTGTGCTCGAAATCGAAAACGTAAAACGTAAGAATTTTAAAAGTCGTTTTTTACTTAGATTTCTGTAATAAAAGAATTGTATGAAAAACACTATACAAATATTTGTCTATTAAACAGAATTTAATAACAAACATTATAAAAATTGGATTTAAAGTGTATTAAAAAGAACTCCCAAATTCTTGCGTTTTAAGAAATTAAAATATTACAAATAAGTACTCCTTTTAAGTTATTGTCTTATCAAGATTTGCCTATTTATATAGTCACACATTCTCAAATTTTCCAATCTTGTAGATTGTTAGCTTAACAGAAATTAGCCTTTCAGTAGACTTAGGCAATGATATCGAATTAAGTGAATTCCATTAAAAATGGATTCAAATAAAAATATTTTACGATCATGCCAACTTTGTCTCTAATTGCATATTGCAAAAAATTAATACCTTTATCAAATAAAAATTGTGCTTTACATCAAAAAAATACATTCATATACATATGTAAATTTTTAAAAATTTGAAAAAATGGTCGGTTTCAAATATTTTGGTAGGTTTTATAAACAAATTTGGTTGGATAAAAACTTTTAAGCGGCAACCCTGGTGGAAAATTGAACGTCGAAAATTGTTGCTGTGCTATACATTATTCGAGTTTATTTGAAGAAAAAAAAATATTTTAACACTCATAAAATTATTACAGTAATTGATTGTGGGTTATAAAATTCGTTTTTCGTACTATTAAAATTGAATAAATATATAGTTAGTTTTCAAATAACTTTGTTTTTAACATTTATGTTTGTTATTCAAAAAACAACTTAGCAAAAAAAAAAAAAAGTTTTTCTGTACATATAATGTTATGTTGTTTGATTTTTTGTCGTTTAAAATCTATTTTTTAAAAGCAACAACTATAAAATTTTACGGAATATGCTGTTTAAAAAATAAAAATTTTAAAATTAATGTAAAATTCATTTATTTTAAAGTAAAAATTTATTTTAAATTAAATGTAAAAATTAATTTTAAATTAAAAGTAAAAATTTATTTTAAATTAAATAAAATTTCAGTTCTTTAAAATGAACTTTTTTTTTGAATATAGCTACATAATTTTTTGATTGTATGAATATTATACTTTGGGATGAGTGCTCTTGTTTCTTTTTTATAATTTTTTTTTTTGCAGTAAAAGAGTTTGTGTTTTTTTTATATATATTTTAGGTAAATCCTTTTTTTTACCTAGTTATTTTTGTATGCACTTGCATAGACATTGGTTTATTTAGCAATACTTATGGCGCCAACTTTAACGCTGTAAAATAATTGTATACAACATTTCACACAATTGATGTGCATATGTACGCCTACCTAAGTACATATGTACAAATGTGAAGATCCTTTTTATGGGAATTTTTTACTTGTGCCTTGTATATTTGAAGAAAGAAAAAAAAACATTTTTATGACTGATCTTGTTTTTTATAACAAACAATTTTTTTCAGTTAAAGAATTGTACATACATTTAAGGTAATTTTTTTTCTTGACTATTTTTATGAGCAATATTTATGGCACCAAACTCTTTCAGATGAAATATCATTCATAAAAAACGTAAAAGCAACAAATTCGCAGAAAATTAAGGAATTTTCGCGCCCTCAAAACATTGTTTGTGCACATTTGTAAGTGGTAAATCAAAAGTCGTAAATTGTTATTGTGCTTTGCGTTATTCGAGTTTATTTGAAAAAAAATTTTAAGAGTTCTCTTGTTTTTTATAATTTAAAATTTTTTTCAGTTATTTTTAATATTCATACATACCTTTTAGGTAAATGTTTTTTTATTTAATTTTTTTGTATGCACTTGCGTGGACAATGGCATATTAAACAATAATTATGGCACCAACCTCTTTCGCGAAAAATTTAGGAATTTTCAGTTGACTTCAATCATTATGCATTTTAAGTGATCATTTAACATTTGATTGCAAAGAAAGTAAGATGCCGCGCCCTAAAAATAATTTTTTGCACGATTATTTTAGTTTAATCGATGAAAGTGACGTATTTTGTGATAATGGAAGTTGTGAAAAAAAAAATTAAATAATCATACCGGAAATCTAGAAAGACATTTAAAACGGTTCCACCCTACTTTATATTCAGATTATGTTGCAATAAAGTGTGCAAATATAAATAAAGTCAATGATTTAAAAACCAAAATAGTTCCAACCTATTTCAATCAAACTAACATTGAACTGGCGATTGTAGAATTATTTACAAAGAATGGACGCCCACTGCGTATGGCGAAAGATCGTGCTTTCAAAATATGAGTTCAACCGGCTTTTGATTCTTTGGGAATAAATGTTAATGAGCATAACGTAGCTGAAAAAATAAATATTTATCATACTTATAAAACGTTAATATTGTTTTATTTTGGCTTGACATTTCTAAGATTTTAAGTTTAAAGATATTCGCAGAATTGTTATTCGTAAAAAAACTATATTTTTATTAAAATAAAAAACGAATTAAATAATCCACAATCATCGTAATCGTATCGTAATAATTTTATGAGTGTATAAAAAATTTTTTTTCTGCAAATAAACTCGAATAACGTATAGCACAACAACAATTTTCGACGTTTCATTTAAAACTTACAAATGTGCACAAACAAAACCTAGCGGGAAAAGTCAGAACAGCTTCTTATTTAGGCCTTATTAAAGGCCTGATTTGACATTTTTTGATTCAATTACTATTCTGATCAAGGTGAATTGACTAGAAGGTGCGGTCAAGTCAACATATGGTTATTTTTTCTGTGGTGTAGTTGTCAAATATTGTATACAAACTACAGTTTTTTATGTAAACAAACCTTTTTTTACTAGCAATATTTTTGACAATCGGACCACAGAAGCAGTGTTGTTGTAGCGCTGACTTCACTTTCTAGTGAATTCGCGTTGATTCTGATCTTCCGTAGGTATAAAAGATAAGATCAATATTCCACATTCGAGTGAAAACATGTCAAACCATCATGCCGTTCGGAAACAACACCTCTGATTTCAATGAAATTTACCACAACTGTTGTATGTTATTGGACTTTAACAAAACATAAATTTTCAGACTCCAGATTCTTTCGGCCTCCGAAATATGACGTCATAAAAGATGTGAAAAATGTTAAAAAATCACAAAAGTCTCCTTACAAAAGGGGATAGAACTTTTGAACTATGCAAGATAATTTAGTTTTTTTGGTATCGTTTTAAAGGTGAAAGTGCACCCTTTAAAATTATATGCATATTGTGTTTTTTTAAGAAAAGGTCAAAGGTCATTTTTTGGGGTCTTGAGTTCAAAGGTCCATATCTGAAAAAGTATATTTTTTAAAATTCTTAAAAAAACATATGTCAAGTATTGAACCCTCTTCTTCATTTCGAGAAAATTTAAAGGTGGAGACTCGATTGGTGTCAAAATTACAGACCAGAACGTGGTCCTAAGTATGTTTTGTGTTCATACAAGAAACATTTTATGTTGGATTTTAAATAAGACATTAAGGATTATTATTCTAAATGTATTTCCCATGCGAATTATTTATAAACCTTTAAAACGATACCAAAAAAACTAAATTATCTTGCATAGTTCAAAAGTTCTATCCGCTTTTGTAAGGAGACTTTTGTGATTTTTTAACATTTTTCACATATTTTATGACGTCATATTTCGGAACCCAAAAGGATCTGGGGTCAAATTTTTTTTGTTTAATTATACTCTTATAGTGTATGACATTTGTGTTGAATTTAATTGAAATCGGAGGTGATGATGCCAAAAATGCCTTTTTTTCGGGATGGTTTGACGTGTTTTGACTCATTCCCTTCTATGAGAAGGGAGAAAAGAAGGACTAAGATATTTAGTTTTTTTGCGCGTTATAAAATTAAAATTGCATAAAAAAAAGACAAAAACAGAATACAGAACAGTTAAATGAAAAAGAATAAATCATTTTAGTTGAGTTTAATACGTTAAAATTCCTTTTTGTTTTACCTAAAAATAACTGCTAAAAAGTATTAAAAAAAGTTTAAAAATTAAAAAATAAATGCACAATCAAAACTTAATTGTTTTCTGATTTTTAGTGTACAAACCATTTTTACCTTAAAACCATCTATTAATTATGTATAAAATATAATAAATATCCATTAAAAGTGCACAATTAAATTTCTATAACAAAGGAATTTGGCCCATTTTCCGTAAATTTGTCTAGTTTTATTGAAATTTTGACATAAAGAGAAAATTTTCATATACCATGAATGGTTTTTAGAGCCAATAACTTGAAGCTCTTTAAAAATACATTTCTAAAAGACTCTTTAAGATTACCTTTATTCTAATGCCTTTTGAAAACCATTCTCATCTCATGACAGCCTTCTAAAAGCCATTAATTTAAATGAATTTCAGAATCTCTGGCGAATGAAGCCAGAGTGGAAGGCCTACCCCTCAATGACAACGTGTGTAAAAAAGCTTTGAGTATGCAATGGAGCGAGCAGGCCTTGTACATCCAAAAGAAAGTACTGAGGCCTTCTAGAAGGCATCTGTATGCCCTCTTTTTCCCGCTGGGTATACATACATATTTACATATGCGCATACTCTTAACACTTTACAACTGATCATTACTTGTTCTTTTCTCTACTGCATAAAGAACTTTTGCATGTTTCTTATATTTCTGCACTCCTGTTATACAACTCGCTTTCAAATCATATTTTTGGCCTTTTTTGATTTTAAAAAGACATACATACATACATACCACACACACACGCACGTTAAATACACATACGTGTTCAATAAAAAGTACAGATAAGTACGCTAAAAATACTGTACATGTACGTTAAAAGATGTTATGTACGTTATCGTAGTGTTTGTGTGCGTCAGCTCACTCTCGCTGTGTACCGTATATGTTTGTGCACACATTCACAAACAGAAAAATGTTTTTTTTTTTATCTTGTACTCTTGTAACGAATGTGAATGTGTATTGTTCATGGTAAAATACGGTATGGTACTCTTAATTGTGTACTTTACAGTTTTTTTTCGTACTCTGCTTTAAAGCATCCCCCGAATTAATAAGGGAAATCACGATTGGTAGCGCAAAGTGTGCAAACGATACAAATGCGTGCAATAATACACAATTTTGCACAAAACAACAACAAAATGTATGTATTTGCAATTTGCTATTTTTACTTCATTTGCACTTAAAAAAACCATGAGCAAAATTAGAAGTGCATATTTGCTCAATTGCAAACATATGTAAACAAAAACGTTTGACATATAAATCGCCATATTGTTTTTTAAGGAAACTTATAAATTGAACATTGTCGTGGGTTTTAAATAAAATAGAGAATTTAATTTAAATAATTTAAAAAGATAAAATTTATTTTATTTTGCTTTTGTATAACTGTAAAAAAATGCAGATTTTTTACAGTGCTGCCAGAAGTTTTTTGTGTTGCCAGAATATAATTTTATAAAAATAGCACATTTGCACAAAAAATAAAATTGGTGTGCTCACGATCAATCATAATCATTTACAAATTGCACAATGACCACGATTACCCTTAATAAATTAAATTAGATCTTATCTGACTATTTTCCATTTTTTTTTTTGACGCAAATCACAAATAAATTTTATTTTGTTTGTTTACCAAACATCAGAGTCCTAAGCCGATATAATTTGACGCCACATGTGTTTTGTTGCAAAAATTGCTAGCCGCAGGTTAAATTCGGATATTAGCCGAATAAAACTGTACCATCAACGGCGACGGCTACAAAAATTAATGCAGCTCGGCTCAGCCGCTCAACGCAGGTCTCTTCTGATTAATTACGACAGCACAATAAATATAGCAAGCAAAGTTCTATTAATTTAAGACACTTTTTGTTAGCAAAGCGACAACAATAAAATCTTTTTTTTTTAACATTAATGTTTTAAATGGGCTTGTGAAATTCAAAGGTGACACAATATATTGGCAAGAATCGAAATCAAAAAAGAAGTGCAATATACTGTGAAATGTGTTCACATCAACAAACTATGTTGTGTTGCTTTAAAGGTTATGTTTTTTTTTATAAGAGTTGCGCCATATTTGAATTGAAACCATTGTTAATGGATGGGGCGCTTGACGCTTATGGATAACAGAAATATTATTTACATGTGTACCTCAAATATATGGGCCCGTTCTGAAAATCACGTGATTTCAAATCACGTGCTTTTAAAATCACAAGTGTGATTTTGTGGGATTCTAAAAGTCATACCGTTTTTGTGTTTCTTGGTGTGCTTTCGGCAATTGCAGATCACACCAAAACACACAAAAACGGAACACCAAAATATCACACTTGTGATTTAAAAGGCACATGTGATTTGATATCATGTGATTTGAGCTAAAGTGATTTTCAGAACAGGCCTGATAAATACTAAATTTGCTATTAAATACTTAGATAAATGAATTCCAATAAAATATTTTTTGTTCAAAAAAGTACCATTTGGTAGGAAAAATACTCTTTTAGTTGAAGTTCAGTACCATTTCAAAATTTCAATTTTGCAACAATGTGAGAGATCAACACAACCAGTGCTGCCACAACCAATAAAATTTTTGCAACCAAAATTTTTTAAAAAGTTACCAAATGTTACCAAATATAACCAAATTTAAAATGCCTTTAATTAATTTAGAAAATCATTAAAATTTATTTTAAGTTGCATTGTAATGCAAAGATATTTGCACTTAAAAGTAACATAATAATTATCAGCCTGTTCAACGATTTCGAACGTTAGCGTTTGCATAGAAAATTACATTTAAACAAAAAACAAACTTTAGAATTTTGTTTTAAATGTAATTTTCTATTCGAACGTCAACGTTCGAAATCGTTGAACAGGCTGTATAAGTCAAGAAAACAAAACAAGAAACAAAATTATTTTACATATTACAAAAATAACGAGAAACTTAATTAACCCTCTGCGACTGACGTGATATAGTTCTCACAATTCTAATGACGTGGTAGACTACCAGACACTATTTCCGTGGCTTATATTTTCCAGGTTCCGTTTTGTAAAACTAATAAAGCCATTTTTGTATCTTGTTTATGAGTATAAGTTTTTATTTATATAGTTATTTTTCTAATTCAAAGCGAAAATTCGTGTTGTATGTTATTTATCGGCATGGCATGAATTTTCAGTATACTCTTGTGTTTATTGGTGTCTGCTAGACTACCACATCAGTCGCAGAGGGTTAATTCCCAATTTCACCAAGATCAGTTAAAATTAACTATAGCTTTACTTCCAGTTAACAATGTGTTTTGACAGCTGATAGTTTATTATAACCGAACTTGGTGAAATTGAGGGTAAAAGTTTTATTTATTTGAGACTTTGTTCGTAAAAAATATTTTTATTTTATAAGAGTTAAATCCGTCAAATTTCCATACAAAATTCAGTATGTATATTGATAGTTAATAAATTGAATATTTTTTAATATGTCGTTTTAAATAAACGAAAATTGTACTTCACAGTTCAAAATAACAAAAAAAGGAAAATTGTTTTCCGCTTTTTAGCTGTCATTGACAGGACTGTCAAACGTGGCGATTTTTTAATCCTTTTGTCGATGGAAATTTACGTTTGGCGATTGTTTTTTCGAAATTGAAAACGATTGGCGATATGCGAAATGCATTTTATGTAAATATTTTCTAATTTACATACATATATGTATCTAAAATATTATAAAAACTTTTTTCTCGTGTTTGTCAAATTTATTTCAAAATTATAATTCTTATTATTAATAACTGTTTTAAAATTGTTCTATTTGATACATTTTGTGAATCATTGTAAGATATTATGGCAAATATAAACAAATTCGCCTTTCGGAGCATACATTAAATGGGGAAAGAGACAGTCAAAGGTTTTTTTATTAATTAAAAATATTGCCAAATAATTAATAATCTAAAAACATTAAATAAATAAACATACCGACAAGTTATAAACAAGTTATAAATGATATATTTTAAATCAATCTATTTTTGAAAAATCTTTAAAATTCCTATGTGTTTTTTTAAATATGTATTTAAATATACATATTTACTTCTGGAAATTATCTAAATTTAGAAGATTTAACTTGTATTCATATTCATTCATTCTAAAAGAAACACTAAAACGACTTTTGTGTAAATTTTCAGTCATTTTCTGAAATTTATTCCGCATGTTTTTAAATCTCCATCGATTAAAATTTCATATGTTTTTGAACATGGCCGTTTTTAATATAAAAATCACAAGTGGCAATATTTTTCTTAACAAAAATCTTAAAAATATTATTTGTTGGCAGTTTTAAAAGGATTCTTTGTTTTCGACAAAGTATAACAAACTTACGCTCATTGGTAACAAATACTGAAAAAATCATAGTACAGTATAAATTATTCGAGTTCGTGTATCAAAAAAACATATTCGTACGTATTATTATTTCCACATTGAAAAAAAATATAACCAATTTTGGTTAGAAATAACCAAAAACGGCAGCTCTGAACACAACACGTTCATTAAAAAGTTAGCCACATACACTTACACTAATTGAGTGTGTTTCTCTATTATTGTTTATTGTTTGATGAACTCAAATTCATACATATTACAATAAAAAAACCTCAGCGATGTTAAAAATCACACTAATCATTTGTGTGTTTCTTGACTTTCTTATTTTGTTAAAGGCGCCCGTACACGACATGTTTTTGTCATCTGACATGTCAAATTTCCCACTGCAAAATACATACATGTCGTGTGTTACCTTTTTAACTTTGCTTCTGTAAAAGTCAGATTGAATAGAATTTATGTGAATATATATATAAAAACCGTTTTATTATAAAATCCTTAATTGGTATCTTTGAATTAAAAGAAAAAAATGTTAAGATGGCTGAACTATTTTACGGCGCAAATAAAACTTTTCATGGCGGCAGCAAGCTATTTTGAAACCGAGCACTACTTTGGTTTCTGCAATAACAATGCGAAAAAAACAGAGACAATGTCAGAAGCAAATTACATGTACGTTTGTGACCGAATATTATAAAGCTCATGTAAAACAGCGATTTTGACAGACATGCACAATTACATGTGACTTGAAAATTTGACATGTCAGATGACAAAAGCATGTCGTCTATATGCTCCTTAAGTGAAGAGGAAAGTTAAAATTTTAACAAAAAAAGTAATAAAATTAAATGGTATTAATAAATGTATTTTTTATATGCAAAAACAATAACAATAATAACATTACAGAAAAAATATTTTAAAATATGACAAACCAGTATACAAACGCAATAATTCTTAAGCACTTATTACACTATATTTTTATTCATTGATGATATAGAATTTATAGAAAGAAACAGTTAATGTCAAAAAAATAAGTAAAATTGTTCAACTTAAAATTAAAATTAAAAGTGTTGCTGAATTTTTTGCTTGTTTTATTTTTGTGTTTCTCATAAACAAAATGTTGACAACATTTAATAAAATAAACAAAACAATAACAAAAAAAAAAAACTAAAAAACTTTGTTTACATTTTTTATAGTTTACTCTTTTTAACATTTACCGTTTCATTCCACCAATTCTATTTCAATTCAATGAATCATCTTTTTACTAATATTTTGTTTTTAATACGATAAAAAAAAATTTAAACCACAAAACACATGTTGTGTTGATAAAACACAATATGTACATTGTTATACTACATTTACACCTAGGCATAATCTAGTACTTACGAGATTTCGAGCCAAATCTAGTTGTTTTTGACTAGATTTCCCATACAAAACAAAATCTACTTCGTGACAAGATTTCGACGAAATCTACTCAAAATCTAGTAGTACTTAATGATGCAACTATGGTTTTTACAATATAGCACTAAAAAATATTTCCCTGCACAAGAAAAAATGACATTAAAAAAAAAACAAAACAAAAATTGTTAAAAAAAATATTAAAAATTTTTATAAAAATTGTAAAAAAATTAAAAACACGAATAATATTGATAAAATAAATATCGTTGATTATTAAAAAAAAGGTAATGCAAGTTTTTTAATGTATATTTCGTTTTGTGTTTGTCTGTGTAACGAAAAAACTTTAAGTCAGCTGTTGTGTTATAAAAACAAAATCTCGCTAATGTCAAAAAAGTACAATGTAAACGCACTAGATTTCGAAGAAGATTTTAAATCAAAACTACAAGATTTCGGCCTAATGTAAATGTAGTATTACACAAGTGTATTTACTCGAATTAAAGATCAAATTTGTTATTTATACCTGTATCAAATATTTCTCTCACAACACTCACATAAATAATTGAACGCTTTGCACACATAGGCTATTATTTACACACAATTAATTGTGTATGATTCTAAAATCACACAACACACTACTTGCTAGTTTGATATGTGAATTTATGTGTCGTTTAATCGCACATATGCACCTCTAGTACTAACTCTTAAAATACTCAAGAACAGATTCCATATTGAATTCCTTCAATAGTTTTTTTAAATCTTCCTCGTCCTGGTTTTTGGCAGCATCAAAAAGCACATCATCATTCGAACATGCTAATGGAACACCGCAGATATTCTTTTGGAAAGTTTGCAATGCTAAGCACGCTCCGCTTTAAATTGTTTCTTCTTTGGGAACATGTAAACTGTTTTCATTGGCCGGAAAAATTTCTTCAATTGTTACAGTCGTAAATGTTAATTATTTTAGAATCTTATATTACCCTCAATAAACGGCCCTAAATGCAATTATTTATGGTGTTTTCTTTTCTACAAAAAATGTCACATTTTATTTAAAAAAATGCAATTTGGTGTTCGTTTCTTAGAAATGCTTTGCTCTCAAAGAGGGCAGCGCATTTTATTCAAAAAAAAAATCACCCTTAAATGTCATAAGGCATTGCACTTTACGCCCCGTATAAATCGAGAGTGTTGATAATGCCCTGTAAAAAGATGGCTTCTGTTTAAATATAGGGTTACCAGACAAAGTTGGGGAAAAATCGCCTCTAATCAGGACAATAAAAATTTTAAGTGTTAATAGTAATTTTTTTATTATTTTATAGTAAAAATAAAAGAAAGAATTAAATTGTTAATGGAAGGTTGTCAGTGATATAAAATTTAAATGGATTCGGTGTTATAAAATTGTTTTTGAAAAAAAAACGTCAAATCAAGAAATCGTAAAATCTTGGTGTTAATAAATTCGCAATCTGGCAAAGGTATTTTCTTGTTTACATATTTTATGAAAAACAAACTAAAGAAATTGAAATTTGGTCATTCATTTTGTTCATTTATTTATTTACTTAATATTAATATATTATCAAATTTGGGTTTATGTGTATTATTTTTTTTATATTTTGAAGAGCATACTTTTTGATATATGTACATACATATTTTTTTATATATTGAAGAACAAACTTTTTGTCAGCTGTTAAAAACAGGGCGATCCAATTTTGTGTTTTGTTCTCGTTAAATAAAAAATTGCATTATTACATGTTAGGCAAGACATTTTATAAATGCACCTTTTAAAATGTGGTATTTTTTTTGTAGAAAGAAAACACCATTAGTAATATTGCCTTTTTTATATAAAACGACAAGCGCACTGCTGGCGCGCTGTTCACTGATAGTGCAACCGATGGCACAGGCGCTCGCTGGAAGATGGGTTGCTTGTTTTCCTGGCGGATGGGGTTGAGTAGAAAGCTGATAGTAGGCGAAGCAAGTTCCTTGGCAGCTTCAACGGGTGGCTGAAAGGGTTGTAGACCCCTGTTGCCCACTTATTAATTTTTTTTTTAATTTCCTAAGCTAATCCTCACACTTTTTTACCAACACACTCATACTTTAAAAAGTTGAAACGAACTTGCCTTTAAAATTCTCTTTCCATTGAGTGTTTCAATTTGCGTTCAAGAAAACAGCTGATTTCAAGGTTAGTGGATATATTTTAAAGAATAATTTTTATTAACAAAAAATTTTATTTTATTAAAAAATTTGGATTTAAAACCATAAATAGTTCAACAAAATAACCACAATACAAATTATTGTTTAAGCTAAGGCACGAGCTCTATGTTTTCATTTGTCCTTCAAGTTGTGCTGAAAAAGGTCATCAAGAAAATAGAAAGACAAAAATGAAAACACAAAAAATGTACTTTGGACTTCAAGAAAAATTCTTGACAAAAGTACGGAAAAACAGAAGTAAGGAAAAGCATGCAAAATCAATTAAAATGGATAATCATTCAAAAAAGAAAATTTCGATCTACCAAAGGTTAATAGCCAATTTACACTACAACGAAATCTAGTACTTACGAGATTTCGAGCCAAATCAAGTGGTTTTTGACTAGATTTCCCATACAAAACAAAATCTACTTTGTGACTAGATTTCGACGAAATCTACTCAAAATCTAGTAGTATTTAGTTTTGCAACTATGGTTTTTTCCTTATAGCACTAAAAAATACTTCCCTGCATAACAAAAATATGACATTTTAATTAAAAACAAAACAAAAACTGCTGAAAAAAATAAAAAAAAAATTGAGAATATGTAAAAAATAAAAAAAGGACAAATAATTGGTAAAAAAGTGATGTTGATTATAAATTAAAGATAATGCAAATTTTTTAATGTCTATTTCTTTTTGTGTTTGTATGTGTTACACAAAAATATTTTAGTCATTGATTTGTTATAAAAACCAAATCTCGCTAATGTCAAAACGGTATAATGTAAACGCACTAGATTTTGAGGAAGATTTTAAATGAAATCTACTAGATTTCGTTGTAATGTAAATGGCCTATAAATACAATTTGGTTTAAGGATTGATATTTGACTATTGACGTCAGCAGTCATCGATGGCTGCGAGTGTAAGACGGCAAATCCATCTGAGGAGATCGAGTGGTTGCGATCGAAACATGTCATAGTAACCTGCCAGCTGCGGCTCAAGTCCCGGCCACGGTCGAGAATGAAAGATTATCAATAACAATTTTGATTTATTTTCATGTTTTAAAATTTATTTCTTCATTAAAATAATTTAATGAAAATTAAATTTGATAAACTTAAGCCTAATTAAAAATATTAAAAATTTGGATTAAAAACCATAAATAGTTCAACAAAATATCCACAATGCTAATTATTAAAAACAAAAAACGTAATGAAACCTTTGAATTTGACCGAATCTGAGCTCATAAAGTTCTTATCTATAATGATATATATGTCCGTTATAAAATATCCAAATGCATAGTGTTGCAGATTTGCAACATACTATTTTTTAATAAATTTTACTATAAATATTAGAAAAAATTTTTTTTTCAATTTTTTTATGCATTAGGAAGCAAAATTCTATACCATATATTTTTTTCAGTACATTTGAAAAATTCATGCATTTAAGGGTTAAACAAACCTGTAAAATTAGAAAGAAAATAAAATATTGTTTTACTTTGCTAGTACTGAGTGGTGGAAATGTAGATTTGAAAGTAGAACAGAAAACCCTTTTACAAAATTTTTGAAGAGACCAAATTTAATATGAAGTGGTGGTAGCAGTTGATACAAGAGGTACATGGATAAGATTAGCTGTTCCAACACGAAAAACGTCTCTCTTTCCCTGCCACGTTTTTGATATTGATTTCCTTTCCTTTAATTTTTATTTATTTAATTGATTTATCATATCATTAGAAATATGTTTTACAATTAAGCCAACCAACATCAAAAATTGATTTGTTAGCCCGAAAAAAAGTAAAAAATATGGTTTTTTTTATAGCATTCTACGTTAAATAGCTAAATTTATATGACAACGCCATCTAGCGTGAGTTTTAGGTGAAAATAAATATCAAAAATTGATTTCTGGATCCCAAAAACAACTTTCCAGGATAATAAAAATAAATAAGCATTTATTAAATTATTAAATACCTCCTTTGGTTTTATTACATCCCTTAACATGATTTGCATTATTTTCGTCTTAGACCCTTAATAATACTATCAGAATTATGTCCATATTTATCTATAGCATGTTCAATATGAGTCTTGTAGAGAAACTTTACTGAATTATGTTTATTAATAACGATGAAAATATTTAATATGCCTTCCAAAGAGCCCCTTAAATTTTATGCTGAAAATGTATGTAATACATGCTTCGAAATAGACAAGTGTGTGTAGATCTCTCTATCAAATTCAACGATTTAATCCAACAAAGTAGGGCCATTCACCAAATGAAAAAAAAATAAAGTCCAACATGTCTGACTGCGGCCAACGCTGTGGTCGGTTTACAAATGAAGCTACTAATGCCATTTAAAAGCAACAATACGAAAAAACTACTAACAATATCATATGAAAAACTACTAAAGCAAATGAAAAATCATAATAGACTTTATGTTAAATGGGGCCGGGGGAATGAAGGAGGGAATATTATATTGTAAGAAACCATATAGACTTTCCTTCAGCCACATTTAGTAAAATAACCGGAAAATGCCGGCTATTTTCTTCGCTTGCAGCTGGCATTCATTGAGAAAGAGTAAAAAGTGAATTAAAAGTGTTTTTTAATTTTTTCATTAGAATCATCAAAGATCCCCTAATGTAAATGAAACTCATTGGCCTTTTGCTTTTTTGTTCTCTAAAGAATTTTAGTGCAACAAAACGATATGAAAATGTGAAGATGAAAAAAAATTTAAAAAAGGATTTCACTAGCAAAGTTCAACTTTAAATATGAATTTTTTGGGGTTTTTAGCTTATTATTTGATAATAATTTTATAAGCTTCATGTTAAAGTTTTTTCTTTATTTTTTTTTTATTTTATTTTTTTTTTCTATATTTTAAATGTTAAATATGTTTCTTTTAAATGTAATATCGCACAGTGGAATGATAACTTATCTGTTCCATATGTTAGTGAAACACAAAATAATTATTTTTGTGAGTGCTTTATTACAAATGAAGTCTTTTACATCCACGTGTCTTTACAACTTTTTTACATCTTAAGGCCCAATCAAAAATGTGCTTAAGTTGGCTTAAGCGAATACACGAATACATGTAAATCATATGAGGCAAACCATATTGAACTTAATGAAACTATTTGTTAAATTTAGGAAACTGTCATTTGCTTAATCAAGGTGTGAAACTGATCGCACATTCCGTACGGAATCATTTGTTGATTTTTTTATTTTGTTTTTTTTTAAATACATTTATTTGAGAGCCTTTTTGTTAATTTTTAACAGTAGGCTAAGCGAGGCTATGCATATTATGGTTGGACTGTTAAAGCATCTAAAGTACATTAAAAGATATGCTTTCAGCCTACAAAATTCAGTACAACTCTTAAAGAGTTGCCAGACTTATTACATTCTCGATTATCTTTTTCAGTGTGGCCATATCCAAAAATATTTTATAGCTAAAGCGGCTTTAAAATAATGCTAAAAAATGCTACAAAAAAATCCTAAACTGCTAAAAAAATAATGCTAAAATTTTAATTGTATTATTTTTTTGTTATTTTAGTTAATATACCTTTATATATGATTTATTTTACATAACTCTTCCCTATAAACTCACATCATATCAATAGAACAAACTGATTAAAAAACAAGTAAGTGTGCTATATTCGGCTATGCCGAATCTTATATACCCTTCGCCATTGTGCGAGCAGAATACAGAGCAACTAAACAATTTTTACATATACATATATATTTACAATACTTAAAACTTTATTATTTAAAAAGCGAAAACTGGTAAATATTTTTTTAAAATCGTTTTTAGAACATAAAAATATTAAAAAAAAAATGTCTCTTTAAAAAAACCAAGATTTGAACCAGGGAGCTCACAGTTTCTAACTTAACGCACCCCCTAGACAAACTGATCCATGAAGGAACGCTGTTTAAATATCATTAAAATGAAATATGGACCGTTTACTGTTCACAACTTACACACAGTTGAGTTGTAATTATTTTTGATGTTTTTGTTCACCGGAATATAGCAAAGTTGTAAGCCATAATACAAAAATTACAAATCAACTTATTTGAGTTGTAAACCATAATAGGGGCCTATATTCACCAAAATAGTTTGTGCCATGTATGTGTGTTTGTTCGTTTGTTTTCTTTTTGTAAAGGCACTGTTGTCATACCGCAGATTTCTTTCTTCCTAGTTTCTATTTGTTAAAATTATTTCGTTAAATAGATGAAATAATAAAGAAGGCTGATAACGAAAATCATATTGGGCATTATGCTAGTAAAGGGTGTTTTTTTAAGCTAGATAGAACTTTAAATTGTAAAAAGTAACACAAAAAATTAAATTTTGATGAAATATTTTTTTTTATCGTTTCAGTATACTCTGACAAATCATCATGAATAGACTCACGCTTGAACAACGCTACGAAATTATCCAAATTTACTTTGAAAATCAGTCGTCGATTCGCGCAACTTGTGTTCGCAAAATTGTGTTCAGCGATGAGGCGCATTTTTGGCTTAACGGGTTTGTTAATAAGCAAAATTGCCGCATATGGAGCGAGACCAATCCACAAGAGAACCTACAAACTCCATTACATCCAGAAAAATGCACCGTTTGGTGCGGTTTTCACGCTGGTGGCATCATCGGACCTTATTTCTTCAAAAATGAGGCCGGAGCTCGCGTTACGGTCAATGGAGATCGTTACCGCACCATGATCAACGATTTTTTGTTTGAAAATATGGATGACATTGATCCGGAGGAGATGTGGTTTCAACAGGATGGCGCTACGTGCCATACGGCGAACGCAACCATCGACTTATTGAAATCAAAATTTGGCGATAAGTTGATTTCGAGAAATGGACCTGTCAATTGGCCTCCAAGGACGTACGATTTGACACCTCTCGATTACTTCCTGTGGGGCTACGTGAAGTCACTGGTTTATGCTGATAAACCAGCAACAATTGACGCCTTGGAGGCCAGCATTGTTCGTGTTATTCGTGACATACGGCCAGCAGTGCTCGAAAAAGTGGCCCAAAATTGGACGTCCAGAATGCGCTTCGTCAAGAACAGCCGCGGTGCCCATATGCCCGAAATCATTTTCAAATATTAATGTCACGTATTGATCTTTCGAATAAAAAAAAAATTTTGATTACAATTTAATTTTTTGTGTTATTTTTTACAATTTCAAGTTCTATCGGGCTTAAAAAAACACCCGGGCAGATCTATGGTTCCCGAAAATGGGTATTTTTCAAAAAAAAATTAATATTTTGGTCATAACTTTTTCGTATCTGAACCGATTTTCCCGAGTTTTTCAGAAAATATTTTCTACTAAAAATTTCCAATCTATATATAAGACGTAACCATAGGTCATATAACAGTCAAAAAATTCAGGTTTTTATACAATTTTTAATATTTTTTGTGTGGGAGGTGCCCACTTCTCCAATCCCGCCTACATTTTGTGGGATGGTGTGTATTTATAACCTAAATGTTTGTACCGAATTTGAAAACTTTGCCTCTTGCCGTTCTCCAGATATACAGAAAAAAGTAATAAAAATACAACAACCACAAGGGATTTTTTTTGGAAACATTATAGGCAGTCGTGGGTTTTTGGTCATATCTCAGCCATTGTTGGACCGATCTGGTTCAATAGCAAGAAATCGTGCACTATATGTGACATAAATGTAAAAAAACCTAGCCGCTATCATGTCTGGAGTCTCCGGAAAACACATATCAACTTCTATCCTCATAAGGACCCAGAATATATATACTTTATAGGGTCTAAAATCAATATTGTAGAAATTACAAACGGAATGGCAAACTTATATATACCCTTTTACCATCGGTGAAGGGTATCATAACAATAAAATATTTAGTAAACATAAAAAGTCTTAAAACTATAAAAGAAATATATTTTAGTCTTTATATACGTACATAAAAAGTTTTTAAGCAAAAGGTACCATACCATAACAAAAAATCAAAGGAACTTGCTTGGCCTATAAATGGCTATTATTTAGTATTTCAATAAAATGTATAACATGTTTAATAAAAAATTTCATTTTATAAATTAAATACGTCATCAAATTAATATTCTTCTTCAACTTCTGAAGAATTATATCATTATAATATATGTTCTTATCGCATTTTTAAATGAGATCGTACATTTTTTAATACTATCGCAACATTTTTAACCTCACCTAATATAAAGTAGCGAATTCATAGTCTTTAACGTCATTCTATTTCGAGTGTACGATTTTAAGAGATTTATACCACTAAACCCCTATTTTCACTTCCGCGTTGCTAAATGGCAAAACTAAGAATTTTTTCATTTAATGCATTTTTATATCCGTAAACATTTATCAAAGACTCAACTGTTGAGTTCTTATTTAACAATTCATATGAATTTAGTTTCTGCCACTGATGTTCCAAAGTTGTAATTTCTTCTACAGTGAAATCAATGATTTCTTCTTTAAAATGTTCGTTTAATTTGCATATATTAGTTTTTAAACCAAGGCGAATTCATACAAGTGACATTTTCGAGTCATCTGTTTATTGTTTATTTTTTTTTGTGGTAACTGAATGTCAAGCTTTGTTTACATTTTGTGAAAAAGTTAATTCAAATTTAAAATTCAATAAAAATTTTAATAATTTTAATAATAAAACACGTCAAACCATCACGAAAAAGTGGCATTTTCGGCATCATCACAACCGATTTCAATGAAATTCAACACAAATGTTGTATTTTATTAGACTTTAAAAAAACATAAATTTTCAGACCCCAGATTCTTTCGGCTTCAGAAATGTGACGTCATAAATATTGTGACAAATTTAAAAAAATCACAAAAGTAAGATAATTTATGCATACTGTGCTTTTTTAAGAAAAGGTCAAAAGGTAATTTTTTGGGTTCTTGAGTTCAAAAGTCCATATCATAAAAAGTATATTTTTTAAAATTCTTAAAGAAATATATGTCAAGTATTAGACCCTTTTCTACATTTGCAGAAAATTTAAGGTGGAAACTCGATTGGTGTCGGAGTTACAGACCAGAGCGTGATCCAAAGCATGTTTTGTGTTCAAAACTCCCTTGTTGTTGTTGTTGTATTTTTATAAGTTTTTTCAGTATTTCTGGAGAACGGCAAGAGCCAAAGTTTCCAACTAAGGTACACACATTTAGCTTATTAATACACCCCATTCCACAAAATGTGGGCGGGATTGGAGAAGTGGGCGTGGTACCTCCTGCAAAAAAATATCAAAAATTTTATCAAAACCTGAATTTTGGATGACCTATGTTTATGCCTTGAAAAAATCTTATTTAAATTTTATAAAATAAAAAAAGTGAATATTAAATATAAACACAAGAAATTAAAAATGCGTAAGGAATAAGTGGAGCCATAATTAATTTGCAATTGAGGAACAAGATTCTAAAGCAATTGTATATATTTTATAAACATGATAATTTCCTGTTTTATATTTTCAACAAATATTTTTGACATTGACTCTAATCTTTTACAAAAACAAAATACATAGTATTTTTCAATAAAAAGGGATAGCTAGCTAGATGATGCGGTCACCTTTATGAATTCGCCTTGCTTTAAACTGTTTTCTACACAAAAAAAGTTATTTGTTATATTATAAAAATTTTTTGGCCAGCGTTGTCAAAGTTGATATATTAATTGAGCTATAAAATCTCGGCATGTAATTCATATTTGTTTTTCGTTTTTCAAACATTCCAAAAATTGTTCAAAATCGTAATTGAGGGAAAAAATCAGCTTAACATGGATTTAATCGATCAAACTGATCAATTTTTAAAACAATTTGATATGAAAGATCTATTAAAAGATTGTACAGTTTTTATAGCAAAAGAGTAGGGATTTGTATGTGCATTCAACAAAAAAGTGTGGTAGATTTTCAAAAAAAGATTGCTTGAATATTCTTAAATTAAAAAATGCTAAATATGTAATTGAAAAATGCTAAAAAAATGGTAACTGCTAAATGAAAAATGTGCAGCTAAATCAAACAAACAATCCTTAATCTAGCAGCAAAAATGCCACAATGGCCACGCTGATCTTTTTTAACATATAAAAGAGAGAGAGTTAGCCTTATTATGCATTAATGTGTAAAAATTGCATCTCAATATAAAAAGTTGTTGTTTAAAATCGGGTCTAAAAACAGATGGCGTACCTGGCTCACACAAAGAGTTTAGCATACACAAAGAGTTTAATGCTTTCAATTAGAAAGCTGTTTAAATTTTTCACAAATATTTTTTATACATACGTTTAATTCAGCATTTATTAAGGGATATTATAAAACAAAAGTTATGTATCGTCAGCCCATTATTGGTTTGACCTACTGATAATTTTTAAAGAATCATGTTTGGTTTGGGATATATATATTTTGAATGACCCCTTTTTGAATCCAAAACGAAGTTTCTTATGGCGTCTAAGATATTAAGGATTAATTTTGCTCCATATTAACTATTTTACAGTTTATTAAGTGTTATTTTGCTCTACAAGCCACTGTTTGGCGAATGTAACGAAATTCCTCAGACAAAAACGTACTACATAAATGTAAATCCAAATTTGCTTTGCCGTAAGAAAAAAAAAAAAAAACAACTCAATACACAGCATTCAGTATACGTATGCAGCACAAAAAGCTTATATTTAAAAATATATTTAGAAAAGTGGCGCTTTCGGCACAAAATAATAATTTTTACTTTCATTAAAATACTATTTACTACAAACAAGTGCTGAAAATACAAACAAATTCTATCGGGTATATTTTCAGAAAACTTCATGCAAAACTTCATAGTCGCTTTTCTCAACTACGACTTTTTGGCATATGCGCCAAACCAATAATGAGCTGAAGATATTTCAACAAGAATACAAAGAAACCAAATAATAGCAGCAGCACTTGCTCACACCTAAAGTCGGTCTCATCTCGATAAATGTTCGATTGAATTGAGATCAGTGGTTTTATCACCGCATACGATATCGAGCAAAATGGATCGAAATTTTTTATTTTGGTACCGTGATGCTCCATCAGCGCTACCGTTGGTGCTACTAAAGTAGCAATTTGCCACTTTTTCGACTGCTTGATACTATTTTGCTACTTTTACAAAATGCACCCAAATGTATTACTTTTTGCAATTCTTGCCACTTCCTTGATACTTTTACTAAGTGTAGAAAAAAGTTATTTTACTTTATGTTTTATTAAAATCCCAGCCTTCATGAAAGTTACATATATGTACTACATATATGTAAGCAAGCTTATATGAAACCTATTTTCTTGTAATGCGCGTTTAGCTTTGCGAATAAATTATGTAAACATGTACATATTTGCAGGCAATTGCACTTGGAAAGTGCCACTTGTTTTAATGCGTATACTATCTCTGTATTCGAATATGTATTCTAAGTAAAATTACAATGTTAAAAGTTATACACAGAAAAAGATTATTTTTCTAATTCAAACAAAAAATTTGTAGAATCAAAACATTTTTTGTATGAGATCGGTCCTACAAACAAATTCGCATATTCAAACAATTTTTTTGCATTTCGTTTATTGAAAAAAAAACTGATTTTTTCAAACAAATATTTTACTGAATCAAACAAAAAGTTTACTGAAATTCATATAAATTTCTAACAAATAATTTTGCTGAATCAAACAAAAAAGTTTATGCACAAGCAAGCACTGTTTTTCTTCTTTACTCACTGTTGCTGATCCTTTCTCCTTGGCAGCAGACCGACTCGACATGTTTTTCGTCATCATTTTATTTTTGTATTTGATGTAGGTATTTAACTAAACAGTTTTAAAAAATTGAATACGGGACTTTGTTTTTAATTATTTTTTACCAACTGTGAAACCAACCAAAAATTTATTTTGTTTCTTAAAATGTTGTTGTTGTTTCTGTTGTTTAAAAAGAGTGAAACGTTTTTTATCTGTTATTGTTTTTTTTTCTACTACAAACCTCGCCACGCTATTTTATCATCTTTCTTATTGTTGTACTTTTTTAAGGCGTCCGAAAATAGACTGTATGTGTTTTTTGTTGTTGTTCTTATATTTCACATAAAGAAGTGTTGCTTACGATCAAATAAAAAAATGCAAAAAAACGACAACATTTAAGAGCGTTAAATATTTCATAAAAAATTATGAAAACTTGAAACCAATTAAGCGTATATTTTTTTTTTTGAATAGTTGCCAACATTTTTATTGGTTAAAATAAAAATCAAACAAAAATTTTAATTGAATCAGTAAAAAAATTTGGAGATATTAAAAAAAAATTTCAAACAAGCGCTTGTTTGAAAATAATTCACCAATAATTTTTTCTGTGTACTTTTATAAACTTATTCCTCCAATATTGTAAAATTGTAATTTGGCTTAGAATACATATTCGAATTAATATGAAAATGTAGTATTATTATGTTTACAAATGTTCACATTACGTTACTAGTATTCACTCCATGAACATCTAATACATACATACATGCAATTTTTTTGTCATTAAATATTCTTTTCATTAATAACCTGAACTTTAAATATGTATTAATAGTTATAAATAACTAACACTGGTTTACAGCCAAAAATACCAACAACGCCACATGCCAAGATAAGTTAATTGGGACCTCCTGAACACGAAAAACGCTGTAATTTTTTTTTCTAAGTACCGTTTTTTAGATAACGGTACTTTTGTGTTATTCGGTGTATGGTCGCACTAAAATAGCATATCGTTGGAAAGGTAATTAAATGCCTTTTCAGTCGATATGCTACAAATTACTATCTGATAAGAAGTGGCTGAGTTATGGCACCTCAAATTACCCTTCTTATTCAGTCATTTGGATATTTTCCGCACGAACTTGGGCTCCGAAAGTGATGAATAAGGTGAAAGATTTCACCAGGAAATGGAAGAAATCGAGAGACGTTACAAAGGCTGGTGGGATGAACAAATGATGGCGGACTATTGTTGGTTCCTCATTCGCGAAGATCCATCCGAAAAAAACGCTAAAGTTCAATTTAAATTTTTGGAATTTACGCCGAATATAGTGTGTGAGCAATGAAGATGAAAATATTGTCGTTCCACAAAATCCTTAATAAAAACTTTGTTTTTCATACGATCAAATTACGCTAAAATGTTGGTAATTAAATGAACTAATTGGTAAAGAAATAAAACATTCCAGATCTTTACTATAACGTAGAAAAAAAACGAAACAAAATTGAAAATTTTTGAAAAAAACGTAAAAAATAGGCACATTTTTTAAGTTTGGGCTCCACAAGGGTTTAAGTGGGACCATACACCGAAAAACACAAAAGTACCGTTATCTAAAAAACGGTACTAAGAAAAAAAAATACAGCGTTTTTCGTGTTCAGGAGGTCCCAATTAACTTATCTAGGCATGTGACGTTCTTGGTATTTTTCCAAATTAAAAATTTGTAAAGCAGTATAATGAATTGGTTTTCTATGGAATTTTAAGTTTATATTCAATATTGTGAAAGAAGAAGTAACAGATATGGGATAGTTTTTATTATTTAAATTTTTTTATGTTGGGCTCACAGCCGAAATTCTAGAATCTGTCAGCCTGGTGGGTGGGCATGAAAATAGTTTAGCGATTACCACCATCAGCTACACTTCAATCATCAACCAATATCTTTTCTTTGATTCTTCTCCTATCAGTTCAATGTTGTTCAATATACAATTTTTTTTTTTGCTGCAATGCTACCTAAAGTAGAGTCTGTTGTAGCCGGTTTTAAAATCTTTCAAATATAATACATGTTACTTAGGAACTTAACACACCCGCCTAACGACGAGCACGACCGAATATTACAGGTAGCCTCTTTCCCAATAAAATTAAACCCTGATGAATCGTTACAGGATATACTTATCAGGGATCACATGGTGGCTGTGGCTTATACCCTAATAGGGTCACCCTATTACAGGGGACATTTACCAAACAAGCGAACATTGGCTGAATTTTTAAATAACTTATTATTACCCTGTTTTAGAAAAACATCATCCCATATTTAACCAATATCAACACATTCATCTGTATACTGTTTTCTCTTTAGGCTTTCGCTATTTTATATATTTTGCTTGGTCGTCGTACTGCGTATGTGTTTGTAAATAGTCAATCATATTGGTTTCGTAACATCTAAAAAAGGCCTACCACTGCCATAGAGGTTAAAATTGTCATTTTATTGCTGACGTTGCTTATTGTTGTGTAATTATATTTGCAACCAAATCCACATACAAACAGACGCACAAATCTCATTCTCATTATGTTCAATTAGCCATCACTAATTGACCACAATAGAATTTAGTTTTAATGCATTTCTGATGTTGGTTGGGTTTTACTTTTTTATTGTGTTTTTTTTCTTTTATCTTTGTTTGATTTTACATATATAGACATTTTATGCTTTTTATACCCTCCACCGCAATTAGTTGTAAAGAGGGTATACTAAGTTTGTCATTCCGTGTGAAACTTTTTTATTATTCATCTCAGACCTCATAGTATATATATTCTGGCTCCTTGAGTAATCCTAAGTCGATTTAGCCATGTCAGTCCGTCTGACCTTCTGACCGTCTGTTGAAAACACGCACACTTTCGAAAAACTCAAAAGAAATTTAGAAACTTGATGTCAAATTGCTTGTAGCTATCCTAAGCAGTTTGGGATTGAAATGCAGCAAAATCGGTTCAGTAGGATCAGAGCTATGAATCAAAATTTGGAACCACCAACTTAAAAAATTGATAATTTTGTTACAAAAACTAACATAAATGGTGGAACAATGCACGGAATGATATAAGATTTTGCAAAAGTTTGTTTCATTCGGCTGGAAATCACTCTGTAAAATTTTGTGAAGATCGGTCCATAATTTACCCTATGCCCCTTATAAACCCTACTCGCGGAAAACAGTTAAGTACGTCTAAAACCGTAACAAATAATGCTATCAGAATAAAATAGAATACTTCACAGTTTTATAGGACTAGAAATAACACTAATAAATTTCGTGATGATAATTTACTATAGGCCCCATATAAAGCCCACTCTGGTAAATAAATTAAATACGGCTAAAACCGTAGCAGATATACTACTAAAACTTATTTCGCCGCTATTTTGAAATTTATGTTTTTAATACCGGCTTAAACTGTTACGAACCAAAAAAGTTAAAATTGCTAAAAAAAAGCATACAACTTTCTGACTGTCGGTCAATAATTTAATATGTGTCTAAACCGCAACTAATTTTAATGCTGATATCGGTTTTTATAAAGATAAATTAATAATAAATATATATCATGTAGATATCACTCCTGAAATATTCAAATTGTCGGTGGACGGTATCAAAGATTCGGCACAGCCGAATATAGCACTCTTACTTGATTTAAATTTGTCAAATTAATATATGTGGGATACTTGAAAAAAAAATATAATAAAAAAAGTTGAACCCCAATAAAATAGCAAACGAAATATAATTAGAAAGTTTTTGAAATGAAATAGGATAAGGGCAAGATCAACGTGGGTACCTATTACAATGGTCTATCCATACGGTGCTTTTTATACGTTAAAATTCTAGCTAATGAGAACATGGATCATACATATTGTTAAGCTTTTACTTTACATAAAGCATTGTAGGCAATTCCATTGAGTTCCTTTAATTGCAAATCGAAATAAATACTCGCACTTATTTAAGCTATTAATATTTATTCTAATAAATTATTAAGTCAACAAATTTTATTCAATTATGTTAGTAATTAACTGGAATCAAATGCACAATCATTTATGTCTCAGGCTGTATTTATAGTAATTCTTATGTCTAGTAGTTTCTTGAACCTTTCTGTACTTATAATTACAACATTTTTTCAATACATTTAAATATAAAGTCTGCTTTTAGGTATAACAAATATTTTTCAATGAGTGCAAAATTGCATACAGTGAAGTTATTAAAATACAATTGTACATAACAATTTTAAACTAATTCAACATAAAATTTTAGTGTAAAAGATAAAATAATTGCTGCAACTAGGCCTAAATTAAAATCTTTTAGCATAATCCCCCTTCAGAATAATCCCCTCAAGTTTTATAATGTTTACAAAACAAAATTAACATTTCCTTAGTTGATTTCGGTTGTTTTTGTAATTGCATAAAAATATTACCATATGTACTGTTATGAACACCTCTGGTGTGATGAGAAAACAAGTTTCTAAAATGGTTTAGAAAATAAACATTTACCGACCGCTTGTCAAATACTATATCAGTATTCTCTCTTGCTCATTACATTTTGCTTTTACATGACATAAATTTCTCATTCTACATGATTTTAAGACATGTCGTAATATATTGTATGTATTACCGCGTAAACTAGCATTAATTATTTTAAATATGGGTAGTTAGACAACATTAAATTTCAACTACTCTGATGTAATCTGACGTAAAGCAATAAACACAACTGAGACGAACTTCGCATAGTACGACGACTTCGTCGGCAAGAATTCGTTGCGTAAATTCATCAAATGAGACACAATAAGTGCGTGAATTCCAGGTATTAATGTTGACCGACCATATTTTAACAAAAAAAAAAAAAAAAATATTAATTGGGTGTGTTATAGAATCCACTTATGTTATTATCCGAATCTACTCGAAAGTTTATTACTTAAGCATTTTTGGTGTTCTGCATTTCGATTGAGCAAACTCAAATTAGTTTTTGGGTTTGTTTCAAATTTTGCAATTTTTCGCGAATTTCAGCCATTTGTTCCTGTAGTTGTCTGATTCCTTACAGCTTTAACGATTTATTATAATTAGTAGACTTTGCTATCATGCCGCTGTTAGCAAATTTTTGCGAATATCCGCTAATTTAGCAATTTTTAACGAATTTTTGCCATTCCTAATAGTCTAAGGGACTTATAATCAATTTTATGGGTTCTTTGAAACATGAACATTTTTCGCGAATTTTCGCTACTTTTGCAAACTTTTTTTATGTTATTATCGAATATTTTGATTTGTTTAACTGGTTTAGCGATTTTAAATAAATTTTTGCGTTTGTTTCAATTTTGCAATTTTTGCGAATTTTAGCCATGTTCGCGATATAAACGATTATTATCTGTAAGGATTGTGATTCTTTACAGCTTTAACGATTTCTAAAAAACATTAGACATTGCTATTATGCCGCTGTTAGCAAATTTTTTCGAATTTCCGCTAATTAAGCAATTTTTACCAAATTTTTGCCATTCCTGATAGTTTTAGAGACTTAAAATAAATTTTATAGCTTGTTTCAAATATTAAAGATTTTCGCGGATTTTCGCGGATTTTCGCCATTTATGCAAATTTTAGCCAAGTTCGCAATAGAAGCGATTTTTCCCAGCTTTTACTATTTAACTATTCAACTAGATTAAACTATGAGTATAGCTTGTCTTTATTAGAACTTATCACAAAATCAGTAAAACTACTGGAATGTTAAAAAAAAATTTAACGGGAAATCTCTATTAATTTAAATTTCACTTGATTTCGATTTTCATAACATGGCTGTATATCGTCGGTCTCATATATAAAGGCCCTAACTCGATTTTTTTCGAAATGGAGTTATTTTTTTGTGATTTTAATACATTTCCCACAAATACACCTCGTCACAAGAATTTAATGCAATAGCATCAAAAATATCAGTTGTACAAGCAATTGAAGAAACCATTTTACATTATGATAGATACAATTTCCATTATGTTTTTGCCTTCTCCTGTTAAGTTGCAATTATGTGAGTTAGGGCCTTTCTACATGAGACCAGCGATATGTACTTTTTTTATGTGATTTAAATATATATAAGGCGAACAGTACTAGGTTGGCAGCAATTCTACAAAAATACAAAAACAACAGAAACATTGCATTGTAATTGTTTACGGCTCAAAATGTAAACCATTTCTAAACAAATGGTTGTAAAACCAAAATAAATTGGTTCGAACTGTCAAGTTTTTTTCTGCATTTCATTTGACATTTCTCAATTTCAGACAAACTCAATTTGAAGCATGGAAAGATACACAATAGAACAACGCGTTAAAGTTATTCAGGCTCATTATCAAAATTGGCGTTCAAATCAAAATGCATATCGTGCACTTCATGATTTTTTCGGTCAATTTAATCGTCCAAATGTGCGCACATACGGAAAAAGTCGTGCAAAAATTTGAGCAAACCGGGTCTGTAGGAGATGAGAAAACACCAGTGCATGCTCGTATAGCTCGTACTGCAGAAAATATTGCTGCTGTTCGCGATAGTGTGGCTGAAGAGCCGTCCTCAACTCGTCGTCGTGCCCAACAATTGCACCTCTCACGCTCGTCGTTGGTGAACATTATGCATAAAGACTTGCATTAACAGGAATACAAGGTGCAATTGACTTAATAACTAAAGCCTCTTGACCAGTCCAAACGTCGTCAATGGTCGTGGCAAGAAATGGCAACAGTGGATGATCAATTTTCGAAGAAAATCATCTTCAGTGATGAGACACATTTTCACCTCAGTGGATTTGTCAATAAGCAGAATTGCCGCATTTGGGCGAATGATAATCCAAGTGTGATTATCGAAAAACCAATGCACCCACAAAGAGTGACATCGGGCCGTTTATTATCCAAAATGAGGTCGGTCAGGCAGTTACTGTGAGTGGTTTCCGCTATCGTGAGATGATAACGAAGTTTTTAAGTCCCGAATTGGACGATATGGATGTGGACGATATGTGGTTTCAACAGGACGGTGCCACTTGCGACACAGCTAACGAAACAATGGCTCACGTGGTGGCGATGTCAATTGGGCGCCAAGATTATGTGATGTGACACCGCTGGACTTCTTTCTTTGGGGTTATATATATATATATTTGTTCCTTTTACTTCTGCAAGGAGCATAGGGCCGCCCTTACGGTTTCGGTAATCAGGTTTTTTTTAAGATGAATGACTGATTGGGCCAATGCATCCGATCCAGGCATGCTAGGGTTATACCGCCCACGGTCGGTTATGTTATTGGTTTTGTTGGTTGGCGCCAATTACTCGCCTCGACGTTACAAGAATCACAGGCAAACTCGGCATTTGGTGGGAGCTCGAAAGACCCTCCGATACTCTCCCCTTGTAACCGCTGACTGTCCGCGACTGCCAATGGCAGCTACTCCACATATCTGCGGAACGTACAACTATCCGCAACCTGTGACGCGTCCGCACTCAGCTATGCTTCCCATTAGCAGACAATATTTTATACATCATCAAAAAAAAAAAAAAAAAAAAAAAATTACAATGTATAATATGCTGTCCGCAAGGGCGGACTCTTTCTTTGGGGTTAATTGAAAGAAAAGGTGTACGTCGATAAGCCAGCAACAATTCAAGATCTAAAGGATGAGATAATTCGGCACATTGACAGCATAGAACCTTAATTATCGAAAATTTGGACCATCGGATGGAGGTGTGCCGCCGACGTCGCGGCGCCCCTTTGGCTGATATTTTGTTCTATACATAATTGAACCATACCAGTAAATACCAGTAAATAATTTGCGTTTTATTCAAAATCAACATCGGCCCTTAAAAACTAACCACCTTTCAAAATAGAACATTCAAAACATGTTTCAATATATTTAAAAAGTTAATTGCATTGACAAATATGGTATTCAATATGACAATTGATTTGTCGCAATTATTTTTTAGAGAGAAATATTTGCAGTTTTTTATGAATATTGTCATATGAAGTGATAATTATTAACAAGGATTAATACCTACTTATGAGAAAGTGTTTTCCTTTTAACTGCACTAAGCGCAATTACATATTTAATTACTCTGCTGTATAAAATTTTAAGTTTTTTGTATGTATTCTATTGTACTCGAAAACACAAACGCTTTCAAAGATGTACAAGAAATTTTTTAGAATGACACTTGATACATTTTATTAAAAGTCATGTTCTGTTATTTATGATTAATCTGAAACAAGGTGAGAATTTAAAAGTTTAAAACTATTATTGCTTGAGTTGCTTTCGCTTTTAAATAAAAAAAAAAAAAATGAAAGCTAAAAACACTTGTTAATACTATCAAAAATTTCCATTTTTTTAATTAGAAATTAATTCCTTATTTAATTTAATGAATATCTATTTTAAGCTACTTAATTTTTTTTTTTTTTTAATATAAGTATGTATATTCTGTTTGCTTAACTTTACATCTTTTAATCAAGCATTACAGCAATTGTTATTTGCTAAAAAAATACATTTCAATTGTATTTTGTCTAGGCAGGAAAATCAGTATTGCAACAAAAAATTAATTTAAATGTACGAATGGATGGCTAGCAATGGCAACAATTCAATTCATTTGTTAAACAGTCGAGAGAAAGAAGAAGAATACAAAAAATCGGTTGTCTATAACAATGCCATGAATGGCATTTGATCGGGCAGAAAAACCACAACGAATTGAACACAAACACATATTTTTGCTTACACAATGCTTTTTTAATGCATATAAAAGTGCATAAGTAAACATGTATAAAGGAGAGAGGTCGAGGAAGAGAGAGTTGGAAGGAATTTGCAAAAGGAAATTGAAAGGATATTCGGTGGAATTTATAACAAATGTTATTAAATGTTTTAAGAATGAAATAAAAAAAAATCAACCTATATGTATGCTGTGATATAAAAGCAATTTAAAGCCTAAACCTGTGCTATGAAAAAACCACAAATTTACTATTACAAGCCTAAAGATATGCTTCAAATAATTTTGAGACGCACAAAGTGAAAAGATAATTTTTAAAGACATTTTACAACATCAAACTATGTGAAGCCTAAAGATATGCAACGAAGTATTTAAAGTTTATCAAAGTAAGCTTTAAAAAATAGGGTCCATAATTTTTTAAGTTATAAATTTTAACGCAATGGAAATGAGAAGTATAATCATCAAAACTATGCTTTAATAGTTATTAAGAGCCCCATCATAGAAAAATTTTGTATGATTCGTTTTATTTTAATCGTCCAACCAAATATCAATTGTCCTACCAAATCCATTTTTAAACCCTTATTCCTTTAGTCACCATTTCTAGTTGTCCATAACCTACTCCAACTTGATTTTGGCATTGGGGTTATTATCCTGCCAACAGGATTTGTCAGAATATAATGAAATCCAATTTGCAATAACAAAGAACAAATTGTATAAACTTTTGTACGTTTTATTGTTTTTCTCTTTTTTGGTCCACAAAGTATAATTTTTCTCATTTTATGTGTGTTTTTCATTGCGACATCGTATCAATGGTGCAGTTAAATTCGTAGCACAATTATTTGTGTCAGTGTGAATGTGTGCGGGTGGTAGTGTCTGCCTTTCAGTGCAAGTGTGTGAATTAAACAATGCGTGTTTAAAAGTATTGGAACAAATTTTCATATTAAATGATACTTTAGAAAAAAAAAAAAACAGCAGCAAAACAGGCAGTGAAATAACAACTTTAGTATTATTATAACAACAACTTAATCAACAGTGTCAACATAGTAAGGGACAAAATAAAGTTAAAAATAAAATGATTTTGTTAAAAAGAAAACCAATTTAATTTTATTTTTAACATTCCTAACCATCATGGCAAATACGCTGTTATGTAATTTTTCAAACAACATTAATGTCGTTTGTGTTTTAAAACTCTTTTAAAAATAAAGTGAGAAATAAATATGTTCTTGGATCTGCATTTTAATGTCCTTATACCTGATAGGGACCAGTGGGCGGACCAATCATGGTGGTGATACTGGGGCGGGCATCATGGGCCCGAGTTTCCAAAGGGGCTTGCCAATGGACAAACAGCCTACCATCTTTCAGACGGAGATCTACGCCATCCTCATATGCGCTGGGGAATGTCTGTGGAGGAGGGCGAGGGGAATAAGATTATTTATAATGACGGATAGCCAAGCCGCTCTCAGAGCACGACTTTCTTTGGAGGTGAGGTCCTGGTTGGTTATGGACTATTTTGTGACTCTGAAAATTTGGGGAAGCACAACAACTTGAAGTTGTGCTGGGTACTCGGCCACGAGGGCCATGCAAGCAACGAAAGGGCTGATTGTTTGGCAAACAGGGGAGCTCGTCGTCCTTTTATTGCCCCTGAGCCTTTCTTCTGCGTTCCTGCTGTTCACATTAGGACATGGTCCGAACATGAATTCCTTCGTACATGGACGTCGGTTTCTGCACTGAGACAGTCCAGGAGTTTTGTGACCCTATCCCGTGGTAGGGCAAGACGACTTATTTTGCTTCGGAAAGGAGAACTTAGCCTGCTTGTTGGGCTATTAACGGAGCACTGTGGTCTTAGATACCATCAGTTCATAGTGGGTAATGTTAATACCAAAATATGCAGATTTTATGGGGATGATAGCGAGACGTCGGAACATCTGCTCTGCCGCTGTCTCGCCTTGGGGACTTCTAGGCGGACATTTTTCGAAGTGCATATTATGGGCCCAACTAAGATCTTTGCTCTTTCACCAGGTAAAGTAATTGGCTTTGAACGTAGCCTAAAACTGACGTAATGAGATGCACGGGCTGCAGAAAAGATCCGCTGGGTCGTGGTACTTATGGCTCTCTGTACATATCTATCTATATAAAATATGTCAAACTTTAATTTAAGAAACAATCTGCTGGGGCCAGATTTTGCTGGTTTAATTGCACTCGAAATATTTGTTTCAGATAAAAATTGAGGAGTTTCTGGTTTCCGTTGAAAATGTCTCACTATTTTAAAAGAAGATGGGGAGAGAATGGAATATTATTTAAGTAGCATCTGCTCTATCTAGTAGTCTGTCGAAAGTGGTTTAAATACTCTGGCTTTATTAGGCAGATTTTAGCAGTAATTGCTATCTGGTTTCCTTGGGAAAACACCAGAAGCTACTCCACTGTAGATACGTCCCTGTACATTAATTATTTTTTCGTTTGCTTGCTAGCTTTAATTCCTGTCTAGAAGGGATAATAACAATAAAAATTTATTTAAAATCGAGTTATTCTGTCAAATTTTCTTAACCTGAACAAAGGCCACCGTTCTCTAGCATCTGAACACTGCACTATTAAGCTATAAATCCGAAACCGGTGCCTACATTACCATGAATGATGAACGCTACAGCAAATGATACGTGATTGTTTTTCCTCATGTCATTGCAAATCATTTTGAGAAGAAATGGTAACAATACAACGGCACAATATGCCATGCATCACTTTGTTGTGTCAAATATTTGGTGACCGAATTATCGCAATTAATGGACTTGTGAAGCGGCTCCACGTTCTTGTAATTTTACCCCTTTGGACTTCTTTTCGTAGCGGTACATCAACTCTCTGATCTATGCTAATAAGTAGGGATGCGATTTCCATGCAAATGTATGTGTTTTGTCGATAGTCTAAGAACGTTGTCGACCAATTATCTTTCCGAATCATTGAATTTGCGTTAAGATGGCATCGATTTGTTTTTGCATATTTTGGTGAAAATACATATGTATATAAGGTTTGCAATGCATATTTTTGCATATTTTGACCTTTTTGTGTGATTTTTTTTTAATTCCATATTATAAAAAAAGTTCTTAAACAAATTTTTAAATACACAAGAAAACCTTCCAAAAAAAATTTTAAAATCAATAAATAAATTCTTTTGGAGCTTTGCTTTAAGTACAAGTTATTTGCTTGCCACATGGGTTATACCGCGTTACAGAGGAAAGTTAAAGCCAATTCGATAATATTGCAATTTTTAATGAAATGTATTCATTGGTTTCCCTTCCACCGGGGCCTGGCTAGATGCTACAGAATTATATTCAAAAACTTTGAGTAATTTAAAAATGTTAGAAGAGCTTGTTGATACCGATGATAATGTAATAAAAAACTAAAAGAAATATTAAATTTATATAACATCAGATGTCAATTAGCATTTGTATTTCGGATAACGGATATATTGGTGAAAAAATAACTAACTAGGAGGGATTTAGTTCACTTAATACTCAAGTCAAATTAAAAAAAATCCAAAACGTTTTGCAAAAAAAAAAAAAAAATTAAGGATTTAAGAAAACAGAGTAAATTTAAAATATTTTTGATCTGATCTGAAAATAAATTTTTTCAAAATGCATTGGCATTCTTCATGAACTTTCAATTAAACATTACTTATGCCCAATTTTCAGGATAATATTTAATTCTATATTAAGTTAATTTTCATATAAACTTTTTGAGTTTTGTTTAAAATATCTTATTTAATAAGGATAAAAGTATGGTAGCACTACTAAATACAAAAAAATATCATAACAAAGTGTATTTGTTTACAAGGTGGCCATAAAAAACAGTTGTCTGCTATTGCTTTGCCTGTTGTTGTTGTATTGGTTTAATATTGAGACCACCTTGCTAATTTTTTTCAATGGAAACTTAAAATGAATTTAAATGTACCACTTCGGTGAATTAAGTAACATTTAAATGTTTAGTTAAAAAAAGGATTTTGTATTTAAAACGATTTTAAATATAAATGTGTTTTAATTTCAATCCTAAAAATTGGGCATTATACTTATAGTACAAACAAAAGTTTTAATTAGTTATTAAAGTTTTTTTAAGACATTTAAATAATAATAGACTGAAATTGTTTACAATTTGTTTTTAGTAAAATTAAAAAACGATTTTTTATGGATATTTTTAAAGGTTTTAGTTCATATTTTTGATTTTTTTTAATGCATGTTTTAGATATTTTAGGGCATATTATAAGCGCATATTTTCGATTTTTCAGTGCATGAAAACCTCATCCCTACTAATAAGCCATTAAATATCCAACATTCAACGCAATATTGACGAAATAAGACCGGATATGCTTGAAAAAGTGGTGAAAAATTGAAGCGACAGGATGGCGTTCATAAGGCGCAGTCGTGGAGGCCATATACCAGAAATTATTTTTAAACATTAAATGCCATGAAATTTGCCAACATTTTGGTCATGGCATTGAATTTGTTGTTATTTAAAAAAAAGTTCCATAACTATAAACAGAAACTCATACGTTATTGTGAATCTTCAAGGCGTCCAAACAGATCGATTTACTATAAATTTTAATATTGCCCCACTACGGACTGGCTTTTATACTAGACGTTCATTCGTTTGGGAATACATATTAACACTTTGGGCGTTGAAAACAGGGTAGAAATAGCTTTTGTCTCTACTCTCCCCGTAGTCAGCTAATGTTAAGGGTATCAAAAGCCTTGTAGAACTGCGACGCTAAAACGTTTTTTGGACTTCTTTTTATGTTTTTTCTCAATGTGAAGGGCTTTTACTCTAATTGCCTAAGATCTCGACTAAAGCAGTTAAACCTCAAAAAGAAACTTTTTTATTTATTTTTTAATTTTTGATTATTTTTCGGTTTTAATATTTACGGACATGTTCTGACAATCGCAAAACGCTTAACATAGCGATTCTGACTTAAAATCGCAATAAGTTTGGCGACTATATATCGCAAAAGTATCTAGAAGAAACGCACGAGTTTCAGAACACCATAAAATAAATCTGGCGTTTTGCGATTTTAAATCGTGCGTTTGTCAAAACATGGCCGTTAGTTCCTTGAGTAGAAAGTGTAGATAAGGAACACGTCCGGTGCCCTTGTGTTCCAGCATTTTTAATTTTTAAACAAAAGCTGTTAAAGGTAAGTCCTTTAAATCTCTAAATTATCTTCTCATTACTTCTACCTTTTGGAAGTGGAAGTGGAAAGAGAGAAAAGGTACAGTGCGATAGAAGTAAATCGATTTCCTGAACATAAAATAAACAAAAAATATGTACAAAAAACTTAAATATTATTAATAAAAAAGCGTTTTTTATATAAAAAAAAATTCAAACTTTTCTTCGTATTTTGTAAAATATTAAGGGCCGATTTCACCAATTTATTTATGTATAATTTTTGCTAAACATTCCTTTTTCATGTCAATTAAAAATAAAACGATATAAAAAACTTTATTTAAATATGAATTGATATTTATATAGAACTAGCTTAACCCGGTGCGCTTCGCTACACTGCTTAAACCACTTCTTCAGTTGAGAGATATTTAATATATGCATCTTATGGAAGGTTTTCCCCCCTGCGCCTTCCCGCTTTATTTTTATTTTCAAAAGTGTAGTATACCATAAGTGTGACTTCTACAAAGTTTGAACATTCTAACTTTAATAGTTCTATTCCTTAAATTTTTAGGAATGACTTTTATACACTACCAGACTATTATATTGTATTTTCTTGTTACATTTTACCTTAGCTATCCTTTGGATAGCAATGAAGTATATTGTATGTACAGAAAAATTTACAATTATTAGACACCAGCAGAATGTAATGCATTTTCTGGCCCGCTACGGCCTTCGTCAGCATTCTTTGCGTCACACTGGATAGTGATATTTTATAAATTGAATGTATTTAACTCAACTATTTTAACAAATAGAAACTGGGAATTATTTCCTTTCGCAGGTTACTTTATATTATATTCAACATTTTTTATTTTTCGAATTTATTATCCAGTGTGACGCAAAGAATGCTGACGAAGGCCGTAGCGGGCCAGAAAATGCATTACATTCTGCTGGTGTCTAATAATTGTAAATTTTTCTGTACATACAATATACTTCATTGCTATCCAAAGGATAGCTAAGGTAAAATGTAACAAGAAAATACAATATAATAGTCTGGTAGTGTATAAAAGTCATTCCTAAAAATTTAAGGAATAGAACTATTACAAAAAAGCTTTATAAAATACATAACTGAAATTTAACTCATAGAATAAATTCGAAAAATAAAAAATGTTGAATTTAATAGTTTTTAAGATATCCGATATTAAACATTGGCGTCCTATGGGGGGTAACACTTCCCCCGCTGCTATTGTGTTTAAATTTTGGGGCTCAGAACATCCTACTACCAAAAGTTCAACAAATTGCTTGCAGCGGCTCTTATTAATATTGCTATCTATGAGGGGTACTGCTCCTCCTCTGTCTACCCCGCCCATTTTTATATTGAAATTTATAGTTTACCATAGTAGTAGCTGTAACCATGTTTGAAGACTCTCCCTTTAATAGTTCTTCTGTTGAGCGATATTTAATTTATGCATCCTATGGAAGGTATTTCCCCCCTGCGCCTTCCCGCTTTATTTTTATTTTCAAAAGTGTTGTATACCATAAGAGTGACTTCTAGAAAGTTTGAACATTCTCACTATTACAGTTCTTTAGATATGCGATGTTAAACATTGGCGTCCTATGGGGGATTCCACTTCCCCCGCTGCTATTTTATTTTAATTTTGGGGCTCAGAAGATCTTACTACCAAAAGTTCTGCATAATGCGTGCAGCGGATCTTAATATATGCGATAATTAATATTGGCATCCTATGGGGGATACCAATTCCCCTGCCCCTATCGAAAAAATAAGTAGCCTATTTTATTTTTAGGGCTCACGTGATGTATCTGTAAAAATTTCAGGAAAATCGGTTCAGTAGTTTAGGAGTCTATAAGCCAACAAACAAACAAACAAACAAACAAACAAACACACAAACAAACATACAAACATTTTTCATTTTTATATATATAGATTGGTGAAATTGGCCATAAGAAACGAAAAATTGATTTAAGTAACTATAGAGTTAAAATATTTTTTTTTAGCTGTATTTAAGTAAATTTTAGTTCGCTTTGAGTCATAACTTTTTGCTTAAACCAAGCCACACATTTATTAAGAATAAGAAATTTTTGGCTTGGAGGAGAATCGTACAAAATTTTCTTGGTTCAAGCCATTTTCTCTGGTGATTTAGTAAATTATTCTTTCCGTCAGGTGCTGCATCGGTTAAAAACAGAGGATCTTTTGTCGAAATCTTAAAAATCTTGTGTTTTAAGCAGAAAAAATATGTAATGCTAGGAACACAATTGAGTCGTACGTCGTATGAACGTAGGACGTAACGCCGTAAATTTTTAAAAACACGCTTCACTTACCCACAATTCCATCGCAAACGTTTTTTGTTTCATTTTGATAATAATTTTAAAATATTCCGAATTTATGTAAATTATTGTTTTTTTTTCTATCCTTTTATTTTGTTATCAAATATTTAATTTGAAAACACAAAAATAATTTCATTTCTATGACAATACGGTCGTAACCGACGTATGAAAAAGTATTATATCTATGTCGACGTATGACGTAGATACGCTTTAACTTTTACGAGAGCAATTGTGTGCCTTTGTATAAAATGTTAACTTATCCCCTTGACAATAAATTTCAGTTTATCAATAGTATGAAATGGGAATTTAGCACATTTAAACGAAACATTGTTAATTAATTTTTTGAATCCCAAGAAAAACTTTGATAACTAATATGCATGTGGCAGTGTAAATACTGAACTGGCAAAATAAAATAAAGTAATTTGTTTTTATTTTTGTTTTTTCTTTACCCACATTTAGAGTTGATAAAAAATCAGTTTTTCTTAAATCTTTGGATGAAGTTTCCTGATCTGGCCTAAGCAACCAGTGAAATACGCATAGGAATAGCTTATCCCTTCGACAATAAATTTCAGTTTATCAATGGTATGAAATGGGAGTTCAGCACATTTACACGAAACATTATTAATTAATATTTTGAATCCCAAGAAAAACTTTGTTTACCGTTTTAATTTGACAACATACCTACAAAATAATTTTTTTAATCAAATTGCTAGAATATGCAAAAATATGCATTTAAAACTAAAATATGCAACAATATGCAAAAACAAATCGATGCCATTTCAATGCAAATTTAATAATTCGAAAAGATAATTTGTCGACATCGATCTTAGAATATTGACAAAAAACATATCCTTGCATCGAAATCGCAACCCCTAATATCTACTCTAATAATGAACCAATTCGTTGCCTAAATATATGCTATAAAAAATTAATCATGTACATCTTAGATAAATATTAAAATTTTAAAATGCATCCTCAATTTTATAACTAACCTTTTATTTACAAAACTTATCTGTCACTGTTCATTTCCCCTTTTAAAGTTTGTGTGCTTATGTTTGATGTACGCATACCTACATCCGGTTTTTAAATCAATATCCGTTTAGCGCCTAAATGCAATTGTAATAGTTCGAGTTGTAGTCAAGATAAAAGAGGGTGGGTGGGTAAAAACGAAAAATTTAAAAATCAACTGTGTATGATTTTATATATATTACCGACTTTATATTCTTTTTGCCAACAAAGCCAGCATTGTACAAATGACACTGCATAAACGGCGAAAAATTAACACATATACAGACTGACATTTGTACAGACACACAATGTGAATGGACATTTACATAAATATTGAATGTGAACTTGCATATATTCAACCATACACATTCTGCCTCTCTCTCTCTCTAACACACACACACAGTTGCAAACACTTACATGCAAAATCAAATATTTACATACATTTAACGTTTATATTGTGGATGCCACATTTTGTGGTACAGCTTAATTATATCCAAACCTTATGGTTACCTTATGCTATTTTCATTTAATGGAAATTTAGAGCGGAATTTGTGTTACATACGAGTTGATGATGAAAAAATGTGTATTGCAATTATATATAGAGCCAATATTAAATTGATTTTGGGATTTGTCAAGGGTAATCTCAGAATTATCTTAAAAAAATTTTTGTTTTAAATTTCTTAAAATAAATTTTTTTTTTCAAGGTTCCATTCGTACTAAGACCATCTTTTGGATAAGTAGTCGAAATCGTTCTAAATTTTATTTTCCCTTTTTTATCTAATTTTTCAGAAAATCTTTACTAAAAATTTCAATGACTCATTTAACCTGGTTCATATCTGTTGTGCCTGTCAATGCATGTATAAGCATGCATTGTTATGTTATTTGCTTTTATATGTTTAATATTGTATGACCTAATTGACATTTGCTAATGATTTTAGTGGCATAGATAAAGATGTCATTAAAATTGCGTTGACATGGTGGGCGATCACAAAAACAAGCCATATACATTTTTTTTAAGTTTTAAAAATATTTTTTTTAGTTACAAATATTAAATTTATTTTAAAACTGGAGTTCATTTAATTTTTCTCTTAATTCTGTCAATAGCGAATTTATACTGTCCTTTAATTTAGAACTTCATTATTTACTTGGTTTTATGAAAATGTCTAACAATCTCTAACAATCATCAACTTTGCTTTTTCAGGGATTTCATAACTTTTTATATTTTTAGAAGTTTTTCTTTTCTATGCAAAAATTTTTTAAATTAAATTATTGCATAGAAAAATTTGGTTATCGTCAAATGACGACACTATGATACAAAGAGTACTATCTGATTCTAACTTTTTTGTATTTGGATTTTTATCAGTAAATTTCTTAGTGTCGCGGACATTCTAGATATTTTAGAGGAAGAAAATGAATCAAACGAGTTTTAGATCGAAACTCCAGATTTCGACGTCTTGACTGATGAAGACTCAGATGAGGAAATCGAAAGAAATATAAATTCTTCGTCTCGTAACCAACTTCTAGCAACGGCTGAAAAACGAAGAATCAATGAAGATCTTCATACAACCAACGAACAATAAGACAACAAAAGAAAAAAAGTGCATGAGGAAAAGCAAAACTAAATAATTTGGAAGCTAGGAGGAAAAAAATCTCAAATCGACAACTGCACCTGATATGCCAGTTTTCTTTTCAAATATATACTTAAGGTATCCTAGGTATGCAGTGAATCGGATATTATAACTGATGCTTTTTTTTACAATTATACTAATGTAAAATGTTGTTATAGGTACTTCAATCGTCCGATTTTATCCCATTGTCCAATGTTAAGACTGTAATACAAGCTGTTGCTCAACTCCACATTTGGTATATAACTTGTCTAAAAATTCGTTTCAGACCCATTGTAGCTCCCAAAATATACATGAATTTCAAGTAAGAATTCTAATGATGTCAATAATGATGAGGATGAAGACAGTGATTGCTTTGAAAAATTATTGCTTAGGCACATAATGCAATAATATGCTTCGCTTAACATTTTGCATTATGAGTGGTATTTGTGGAAGGATATAAAAGTTTATGCTTATGTATGTGTACGTGTGTTAGTATGAATAACCTAGCGGCAAGAATGAGTGTAACGGCCTTTTATTAGGCCTCTTATTGCAGTCATATTTATTCGAGTCCCATTATAAACTCTTTTCAGTGTATACGGAGTTAACTTTAGGGCTTTACTTAAGCGCTTATAGAATCGCTCACAACTTTTTGTGAAGATTGTACGAAGACTTAAAAATTAAGATAAGTAGCAAAAAACTTAGAAAGCAAATATTTTTTTCTTCACTAACCCCTTTGGGAGCATATGGTTTTCACAAAGCACCTGTATCTTACTCGATTTACATATTCCCATGTAAGATTTCACTGTTCTTGTTCTTGGAGTATCGATCTATTCAGTGTATTGGTATTTCGCCTTCTATCCGTCTTATTAAACGGTTGTTGTTCCAGCTAAATAGATGATTGGTCTACTGTAGCTGATAATGGGGCTGACATTTGCCGTTGCCTAGAAACAACATCAGCCGTCCGTGTATTTACTGTAATGGTGGGGAACCTTGTTAATCTTTGATTCCTACTTTTTTCCCCCAGGGGTTGGCAGATGCCTGACCTTTTCCATGATGTTATCCTATTTTCTAGGGGGTGGGGAGATCAGGAGAATTCGGAGATGGATTGTTTAGATGGGGTTGAAGATATTTAAATTTTAAAAAGAAAGCAAATAAACAGCACTAAAAGATTTTCCTAAAAAAGTTATAAGATTCAAAAAGGCGAAGCGCAATACTTTTTTAAAATTAAGGCCAACCATTAACCCCCCCCCCCCTAGAATTTGTAGCTGTTTGTGTGAGAGTGTTTCTTTGTTTGAAAATGTTTGAGTAACTTAAAAGCTGGATTTGGCTTTTTTTAAGATTCACAAATGCAAGTAGTGAATTTAAGTCTATTAGGATCGTCTTTCCGTGTGCAACACCAAAATTATCTATATATATTTTTGGTTCCTAGAGTTATTCCAAGTCGATTAAACCATGTCTGTCTGTCTTTCTGGCAGCATCGCACCCAAGGAATTAGGCAAAAAAAAAAATTATTTTGGCGCTTAAATGTTTGTAGGAGTTCAGCATTAAAATCCAGCAACATCGGTTGTTTGGTAAAAACTTACAGACCCCAATGCGATCCTCGCTAAATGTGATGTCGTTCCATTTGCACTGTTTTTACCGTTTAAAATCACACATTAAAAAAATTTAAGCTTGGCCTCATAAAAACATTCAAGCGACGAAATTCCAAATATGTATAGGGTTTTTCAACAAGAACTTTGTTTTCAAAAACAAAAAACTTATATGAAGATGATTTAAATTTTAATTGAATTACGAAGGAAAAGTTCGGCAATTATGAATGAAAAATGACATCTGACAAATGTCCACCACGATTCTTTCATCGAAGTTTTTGATTTCGATTTTGAAGCGAAATTTAATTCATTGTAAGAATTGCCAATGCATCTACAACGAATACGTCAAAAAACTAAATGGCAAAACTATCATGTTGTTGGTCTTGCCACGATTAAAAACAAAGTTCTTGTTGAAAACCCTTTTATAAGCATTAAATTGGTGGCGGTGTGCAGTTATGGTCATGAAGTTCGGCACAAATTCGACTTATGTGCCCAGAAATGGTACTATCAGTTGCCATTTAGCAGGTTAATAATTCATAATACGTCCCAAAAAAATCCCATTTTCATTAAAAAAAATGGTAATGCAGTGTTGAAGTTTGGTCCCATTTAATTTTACAGTATAACAAGAGATTTTGTTGTCAGAAGATTATAACGGATCCCATTGAAACTTCAAAAAGTTCTTATTCCTTTTGGAGAGTAATAAAATTTCGGCACAACCGAATAAAGCATTCCTTCTTCTTTGTCCCCTCATTCTCTTTTTCAGTTTCTCATCTACTTCTGGGGTTATCATGGTTCGTTGAGTTTTTGTTTTTACTCTCATTTAACTTTTTTTTTATGAAAATATAACATTGCAGTTCAAAAAACAAATTGATGTAGTTCTTGTTGTTTTTGTCGTTGCTTGTTAAATTACAAGAAATTGAAAAGTTTTCAAATAAAATTTATAATAGAATTGGGAAATTAATCTTGAATTATGTGAACAACAATAGACTGAGGATTTTTCTTTGGAAAATAATTTAAATAAATTGTGTTGTTCCTTAAAAGAAATCAAGATAAAGACAAGCTAAAATTTTATGGAGAGAAAAAAGCTGTTGTATATTTTAAATTAATAAAAGTTTAAAACAAAAAAAGACAGATTTTTATTTAATCTTTTAAAATATATCTACAACTATAAATAAGAGTTAATAAAGTAATGGGAACAATGGAGTGTGTAGTCCGAAAGTTTCTGTCAAAACATAAAATTATGATTATTTTTAGTTTATAAAAGTTTGTTTAAGTAATGTTTGGAAGAAAAAAGTTTAGAAATTGGTAATTGATTATTGATTATAAGATTTTTTAAAAGTGCTAAATTTAATAATTTTTATTTTTAATAAATAAAATGAAATTATTTGATATAAATTAAATGAACAGATGAGTAGTATATTCTAAAACGGCTATTAAAATTTATTTCATTGTTCTCTTCACTCTAATAACATTTTGTGTTCAGTCATTAAAACGCAAAAATGCTTTTTGTTAAGTGGAGAACAATCAAACAAGAGAAAAAAAGCGTCTACTAAGGACCCTCTATCCCAAGTAAAGACACTAACACAAAGGTGGTAATTTAAGCATTTGTTTGCCTGCACCATGCAAGGACCAGGGCTGTGTGATATTATCAGAAAATACACTTCTCTTAAATAAAAATAACACACGAGGACATCTTCCAGCGGAAATCCGCCGCCAACTCCAATTTTTGGTCTTTGCTGTACCTATTTTCTACTAGAGTGTAACAGGGTAGATATTCCATTTAACGTTACGAATGAGCATTCTGAACTTAAGCAAACCCGTTGCCAAGGCCTATTTTTTCTTGTGCGAATTTGATGAAATTTGGTTTGTGCATTTGAATTATCATAAGGACTTAGCATAATAAAAATGAAGAGAAAAAGTTCATAACTTCACATAGGCCTCATTCAAACTTCTTTCCGGAAATGATTCATTGTGCTCATAATAAGATGTTATTATGTTGGTATATATATTTTGAACTTGACCTTAGCATGTTGCATTGTAACCTTAATTATTCTACAAAATTTTATACTCTATAGTCTATACCCAGCGGGAAAACTCAGAAGACCTTCTTACTTCAGGCCTTTTTAAAGGCCTGCTTAAAAGATTTTTTGATTCAATTACTGTTCTTATCTAACTGCTAAAGAAGGCCTCATAGAAGGCCTCGGCTCTTTCGTATAAAAGATAAGATACACCTTCCACACTCGCTTCTATGAGAAGGGAGTAGAAAAGGAGTAACATTTTTTGTATTGTTTTTTTGCACAAGCAAAAGCAAAATCAATTTTTTTGGTCCCGTTACCCTTCTTATGTACCTGCTGAAGAAGCGAGAGCGGAAGGCCTTCTCCGCAATGACAACGTGTGTAAAAAAGATATGAGTATGGAATGGAGCAAGAAGGCCTTGTACATCCAAAAGAAGGGGTACAGAGGCCTTCTAGAAGGCTTTCCTATTCCTTCTTTTTCCCGCTGGGTAGTTGACCATGACTCCCATACCAATACTTCTAAAGAAAATAGCCGTACACGCAAAGAAAAAACATGGTTGTGTTAAACAAATTCTAAGAGCAACTTATTATGATAAGACTCATGATAACAGTCACCATATTACGATTATTATTAGAATCATATTTTTACTAAATATATTCGTAATATTACATCATAATATTTTTTTACATTCTATTATAATTAAATTATATCATACTCTTATCATGTAGTTATGATTAACATGATAACAGTATTAGAAATAATCATAGCTTTAAAGTAACCATAACATATTTAAAAGAATCATAATTTGATTTTAAAATTTTTTGCACCAATAGTTATGCACTTTCACAGAAAAACAAAAAAAAAAAAAAAAATTTTAATTTGTTTAGTAATGCTATCTTATTTAACAATTTTTTCAAATAAAATTTAACAAAATAAAAATTTTTTTTTTAGGAAAAAATTGTAAACTTTTTTTAATTTCTTTAAAGCCAACCAATTGTAGGGGAATGTAAGGAAAGATACACTCACTCTTTGTTGTTGGTGTTTAGTTAAAGCTTTTATATTGTTAAAAGTAGAATTATGAGTACTTATAATTCTTATTCGCTTTGCAGTTTTATTTGTATAATATTTTCAGCTTTTCTAAAATCGTTGGAAAAACGTTTTCTGATGATCTGCCCTAAGTAACCAGTAACTAGATTTCAATTAAAAAATTTGTGATATTGATTAAAAAATTAATTAAATTTGCACCAGTAAACAAATTAATAGTATCAATTAAACGTTTAATTTACTTGATTAAACGTTTAATACACTTGATTAAACGTTTAATTCACTTGATTAAATTTTTAATTAGAACTGATTTTATTAAGAAGGTTTCGTTTAAATGTGCTAAATTCTCATTTCATACTATTGATAAACTGAAATTTATTGTTGAAGGTACAAGCTATTCCTATGCGCATTTCACTGGTTGCTTAGGCCAGATTGTCAGGAAACTTCATCCAAAGATTTTAGAAAAACTAAAGATATTATACAAATAAAACTGTTAAGCGAATAAGAATTATAAACCCCAGTTTTACTTGTAACAATATCAAAGATTAAACAAAAACAACAACAATAAAAAGTGGGTTTATCTTTTCTTACAGTCCCGACTACAATTGGTTGATTTTTTGTCAACTCTAAATGTAGTTGTAAGAGGGTAAAGAAAAAACAAAAATAAAAACAAATTACTTTATTTTATTTAGCCAGTTCAGTTTTATTTACACTGCCACATGCATATTAGTTATCAAAGTTTTTCTTGGAATTCAAAAAATTAATTAACAAGGTTTCGTTTAAATGTGCTAAATTCCCATTTCATACTATTGATAAACTGAAATTTATTGTTGAAGGTACAAGCAATTCCTATGCGCATTTCACTGGTTGCTTAGGCCAGATTGTCAGGAAACTTCATCCAAAGATTTTAGAAAAACTAAAGATATTATACAAATAAAACTGTTAAGCGAATTTGAAAACTGATTTTATTTTTGATTAATGCCTTAATTAGTGAACAATTTTGGAGAATTTTTTTTGTGTAGAAACTACCTTTACCTCAACAATAAATTAAATTGTATTTATCAAAAATAATATATTTTGTATTCACGAAAATTACTTTGATAAAATTGAAAATACTTAACAAACTGTTGTTTTATTCAGTACTAGTAAACACATTTCGTATCATATGGCAAACACAAAGATGTTGTTAATTAAAACGGCTTTTGTATTACAGTTATCTCCAGTGTTGCCACTTTGTGCGTTATTACTCGAATTTGGTGTAATTTTTACCCCCTTGTGTAGATCAGAGGTAATTTGAAATTCGTTCATTTTAAAACAAATAATATAATGATTTGATTCTATTGGTATTTACAGTACATATTACAGTCACAAAAACAAGTCCTGGAGATATGTTTCCAATATTACAAACAGTAATTAATTTTGTGCTTGGTCAAACATTAAAAATGTTGGTTAAATTATTTTGAACTGTTATATGAATCTTATTAGTATGCCCTATATTTTTCTTATTTAAGTAAATAGGGTAAAATGAGCTTGTGCTGATGTATGAAACACATACAAATATATTTTGTTGTATACCGATCGACTTAGAATCAGTATCTGAGACGTCCGTGCTGCTGGTTGGTTGTCTCTCCATGTCGACCTTGTGGTCAAAGTAAGACAATTTAATGAAATTTTTTTTTAATATTTTTAATTAGGCTTAAGCTCATCAAATTTAATTTTCATTAAATTATTTTTGTTCATATGTTTTTTGAAAATTTTGAAACCACCTCCCTTAAAGCACTTTAAGGCGAAAAAAATCTCAAAAAGATATAAATAGTTACCTAGATAATCAGCCTTATTACGGTTGTCGTAAAATACAAGGTCCTTTTTTTGTAGTAGATTAAAAAACACATGTTTATTTAATCTATTACAAAAAACGATGCAGTCGTTTACGAGAACGACAACCGTAACAAGGCTGAATATTCGGCGTTAAGAATTCTCATATTATTAATCTTAACACAATAACATAATTTTGTTTTAAAAGGTCCAGAATTTCATATGGGACCTAACAAAGGAATACTCTAAAACATTTGTCTGTAAATACTGTGGTATAGGGGATCAAATGTTCGGAATTGACCGACTATACTTTCCAATTTGTTCTTTTTTGTAAAAGTTTTTTTTTTATCATTAAAAAGATTTTGTTTGTTGTGCTTAATTTCCAATTTTCATTCTTGATAAGTACACTGAAATTTAATGCTCAAGAACAAACAAGTTCCTATGCGCATTTCACTTGTTGCAAAGGCCAGATAATCAGGAAAACTTTTCCCAAAAACTTAAGAAAAGCTAAAGATATTATGCAAATTAAACTGTATAGTGAATGAGAATTACAAACACACAAGTTCTATTTTACATATTATAACTAAACGTTAATTTGATATCAGGTGTAATTTAATTTAATATGTGTAATTTTGTGTCATCTCAAGCGTAGTTTTGAACTTTGCTCTCTCTCTATTTTTATAAATAAGCAATAACAATGTTTCCACTTTAGTAAATTTATGTATTTTTTTAGTTACGCTTACAATAGTGTTTGTAATATGTAAAGCAATTACAATTTTTTTACTTATCACTTTTTCTATATAGTTACTTCCAAAACATATAGCTGAAAAATGTTTTTGAAGGTACTGAACGTTTTTGAAAGTAAAATAATTTTTTTTTTATATTTTTTTAAAAAAATAAACATCGAAAACAAATAATTTACATTAAAAACAAGTCAAATTTCTTTTGTTTTAGTTATTTTAATATTAATGTACTTCCTTATCTTGTTGCTTTTATTCTCATAGCTATTTTTACCTTTCCCAATGTATTTATTTTCCTTCAACTGGCAATAATGACTTTTAAATCAATGTGTTTTTCCGTGAACTTATTCGACATTTATTTAGTGGCTGTTTTGTTTTATAGTTGTTAGTGTTCATATTCTCTTGTATAACACAGTACAACCTTTTTCAGTTCATTGATTTGGGACTTAATTCTGACAATTGCACGTGAAAGAAGTCCCAAAAAATAAGAACATCTGCATCATCTGTTTTGTCAAGTTAATGGCCATACGAATTTTTTTGCTCATGGTGGATTTTTGTCACTTTTTCTATAATTTAACACGGTTATATCGTTATATCGTACGGAATATCTCTTTTGTGTCTGAAGCAGAGTTGTAGAGTGCCCCGGTAGGCTAGCTAGTCTATCAGCGCCGGGGTTGCGGGTTCGATTCCCACCAGAGACTCTGGTTTCTTTTCTGCTGACAAGTGCAGAGTTTCGCGGGGCTTAGCTTAGGAATTAAAAAAAAAAAATACACTTTGAATTTCAAAAAAAAAAAAGAAAAAAAGGTATTGAATAGAAGAAAAAAAAGCGGGACCTACCAACCCGAAAAGAGTGCACCCAGTGCCTTTAATATTGCAAAAATGCCCATTTTTTACAATTTTTTCCCCATAAAAAAACGTACTTTTCTATTTTTATTTTTAACAAAACGTACTTTTTCAGCCTTAAAAGTGGTTTTATATCAAAAATTCTTAACATTTAATTCCCTTTTTAATTTCCTAAGCCAATCCCTGCGAATCTATACGCTTGTCTGCAGGAAAGAAACCAGAGTCTCTGGAGGAAACGAACCCGCAACCAGGCGCTGATAAAATAGCTCACTACCACCTAGCCTACCGGAGCACTCATGTGGTGACCTTGGCCAGTTTGATGCATCCATTATTAAGTTAAAATCTTGTTACCATTTCCAGGTTCAAGCATTCTTTTAAGGTGGCGAAATAAATAAACCTCAATTTTCCAAAAATTAGCAATAAGAAAAAAGGACGTTTTGTTCTGCGGCTCCTCAAACATCGTTACCTTAAGTATTTATTATTTAAGTGTTTTTAGGTTTGTAAATGCAGTTAAGTTTTATTGTCGACTCCTTTTAAATATGCAAGCCATAGACAACTGGAAATAATGGATCTCGATTTTATAAAGGTTTTTGTAACTTAGCACCTCTTCTGTTAAACATTTTGTACTTTTAGTGTGGGCTTAACACTTCAATTGGTTTGATATTTTTCGAGAGGTTGTAAATCTCCCTATGTGCCCCTCTTGGTCCTAGTTCTAAAAATAAAAAAAAGCTAATTTAATCAAAATCCGTTCAGCTTTTTAGTCGATTAAGCGTAACAAACCCAAAGTCACTTTCGCATTCAGTCAGGGGACGGTCGAGCGAATAAATAGACTGGAGGCGGAATGAAGGGTGAACAGCATACTCACGTTAAAATTGCTTTGTTTTTCTTTTGAGTACGGAAACTATTGCTTTAATAGATCTTTTCTAAAACGACAATTAATATAAAAGGTTAGCCCTATCCTAAGTAAGTACCAAATAAAGAACGACAAAGTACCAAATAAATCCCTCTACATAAGGTGACCAACGTATTCTTTTTTAGAGGACTTTCATCTATTTTAACCAGCTGTCCTCTTTTTTCATAACCTGTCGTCTTTGTCATCTGTATTTTTAAAAGCATGATCAATATTTGTTTTTATTTTATAATTTAACTAAATTTTCTTTCACGGCGGTTTACGGCTTTTTCATGTCAAATTGTATGGAAAATGTCGTGACGTGCTTTTTTTTTATACCGCTACTGAACTCTCATACAATAGCAGTACGAAATTTTGCATAAATTAGTGCAATGAAGTTTTAAGTTTCGTTTTTGTTTTTTAAATAATTTTACTGATTTATAAGCAAATGCTAATTTTTATATATGTTTTTTTTTTTTTTTTTTAATTTACTTTACATATACAAATATGAAATGTAAATTTGACTGTAAAAAATCTTGAAGTCAAAAAAAATTTTTTACTCCTCTATTTTTATTTTTAACATCTGGTCGCCTTATCTTACAGATTCTTATGTTTAATTTGATGTTTTTGGGTCCAATTAATGGAAATTCAAAAAGTCCCAGTTTAAGAACGAAATAGTACCAAAAATATTCCTGTTACAGATTCAAATTCACTCAGGACCTTGCGCGCTTAATTTTATGTTTCTAGGTCCAATACTAACGGAAATACAAAAAATACCAGCTTAAGAAGAAAAAAGTAGCAAAAAGTTCCCTCTTATAGATTCTCATCCGCTTTGGATATTGCATAATTAATTTTATGTTTCCAGGTACAATATTAACATAAACTAAAAAAAGAACGAAAAAGTACCACAGAGCTCCCCTTATAGATTCTCATTCAGGGGGCCTTGTATGTTTAATTCAATGCTTCTAGGTGCAATACTAACGAAAAATCAAAAAGTACCAGTTGAAGAGCAAAAAATTACCAACAAGTTCCTTATAGATTCTCATCCGCTTAGGACTTTGCATGTTTGATTGGATGCTTCTAGGTCCAATGTTAACAAAAATTGAAAAAATACCAGTGGAAGAACTAAAAAGTACCAAAAAGCTCTCCATTATATATGCTCATTTATTCAGGATTTTGCACGTTTAATTTAATGCTTCTAGGTCATATACTAAAGAAAATTCAAAAAGTCCCAGTTTAAGAACGAAAAAGTACCAAAAATATTCCTATTACAGATTCAAATTCACTCAGGACCTTGCGCGCTTAATTTTATGTTTCTAGGTCCAATATTAACGGAAATACAAAAACTACCAGCTAAAGAAGAAAAAAGTAGCAAAAAGTTCCCTCTTATAGATTCTCATCCGCTAAGGATATTGCATCATTAATTTTATGTTTCCAGGTACAATATTAACATAAATTAAAAAAAGAACGAAAAAGTACCAAAGAGCTACCCTTGTGGACTCTCATTCATTCAGGGCCTTTTATGTTTAATTCAATGCTTCTTGGTGCAATACTAACCAAAAATCAAAAAGTACCAGTTAAAGAACAAAAAAGTACCAACAAGTTCCCTATAGATTCTCATATGCTTAGGACTTTGCATGTTTGATTGGATGCTTCTAGGTCCAATGTTAACAAAAATTGAAAAAATACCAGTGGAAGAACAAAAAAGTACCAAAAAGCTTTCCATTATATATTCTCATTTATTCAGGACCTTGCACGTTTAATTTAATGCTTCTAGGTCCTATACTAAAGAAAATTCAAAATTAGCCAGTTAAAGAACAAAAAAATTCCCTCATAGAGTCTTATCACTCAGGGCATTGCATGTTGCTTCTTATGTTTCTAGTTTAATTATTAACGATAATTAAAAAATACCAGCTGTAGAATCAAAAAAAAAAAAAAATTATTTAATTTCCCGTATTTCCCCATTTTTGGTACTTTTTCCTCCCCATTAAAGTATCACAAAGTGTTTAATTGACATCAATTTTTATTTTTTGCTGTGTAGCTTAATAAATCTGATGTTAGAAAGCTGGATTGGAAAGAGGAATATACAACGATTAAAGATTTTATTTAATCTAAGAAATCTATTTCTTTAATTTTTTTAAATCTCTTTAAAGAAATTACTAATGAATTATTAAAAATCTTTCTAAGAACGAAAAATTACCCAGTCATTTATTATTCATAAACTATTTTGCACCTAAAATTTGTATTCATAATATAAATTTTTTTTATGAAAAGTAATTTTTTTTTTCGGCTCTCTGTTAAGAAATAAAGAAAGAAAAAAGTACCAAAGTAATTATTTCTTTTATTTGTCGGAGATAAATTTCTCTTTTGTTGAAATGCAAATATTTAATTTCAATTACCCCTACTACCACCGCAGCCAGTATGAATTACACATCTTCTACAGATTATTATTTAAAGCACTCTGTAAAAGAAAGTAGAACTAATAAGCAATTTTATTTTTAATTTCTTTTTTATTTTTTCCACAAAAAAGTAAAATTTTAAAGAAAGTGAAAAATAAACGAGAACTTAAGTCAACAAGTGATTAAGGGTTTTATCTCTTTGCCACATTGTGATTTAAATGTGGGGTGTTTGCTCGTTTGTTTGCCATCTTTCTGAGATTTATATTTTTTGAACTTAAGTGTCTTTTAACATGATGTGAAATGCGAAAAATTGTTTACATACTATAAGAAAGAATTTTTGCGAACTCCAAGCAGGTACTCAAAAAACAAGAAAATGAGTTGTAAACAAAAACAAGTAAATATTGTTTCTTTAAAAGGTGTTTTGCACAGCGAAATATTGGGGCAAAAGATTGTGTAAAGTTGCTATGATAGAGGGTGTTTTTTTTTAACCCCGATAGAACTAACAAAAAGCTCAGCTGTCAAACAAGCTGTCATAGTGCGCACTCCTTTAGACATTTGTGTATACGCTGGTGGCATCAGCGGACATTATTTTTTTTAAAATTAAGCTCTTACGGCCATTGGAGTTAGTTAACGCACCACGATTAATGATGTTTTTGTTGGAAAATATAATGACGTTTCAACAGGATGGCGCTTTGTACCGTACGGCGACCGCAAACATCGACTTCTTGCAATCAAAATTTGGCAATGAGTTAATTTCGAGAAATGGACTTTTCTATTGGTCTCCAAGTACTTGATTATATTCTGTGGGACTGCGTAAAGTCACTGGCTTATGTCGATAAAGCACAAACAAGTGACGGCCTGGAGGTCATAAACACTTCCAGAAATGCTCAAAAAAGTAGTCTGAAATTAGACTTTCACAATGCGCGCCGCACAGAGGGTTGACATTGACTACAAGCGAGGATCATTTCAAAAGCTGAACTTTTTCCTTCCCAGTCATGTTTGGTATTGTGTTACAGTAAAATCTACATGACTATCTTCTTAAATTAATGCAGTAAGTTACTCGAACTTTATTGGCAATGAGCGGTCAAAGGCAAATAATTTGTATAGTCGGGATTGTAAGAAAAAATAAACTCACTGTTTGTTGTTGGTGTTTTGTTTAAGCTTTGATATTATTACGAGTAAAACTTTTGAGTGTCTATAATTCCCATTTGCTTAACAGTTTTAGTTTTATAATATCTTTAGTTTTTCTAAAAGATTTGGAAGGAAAATCTTTATTTGGAGAAAAAAATCTTTTTTTGAAGAGAAAAATCTTAAAATTTCTAATAACAAGGGCAAAGAAGTAAGAATTACTAATTTTTTAATTAAATTTTAGCATTATATTTTTGATTTCGTTGTTTTATCGAAGGCATTTGGAGAAAATGGCATTTAAAAAAAGCTCATTTAAAATATATGGATTTTCCTAAATATATTCCCAATGGAGTTGTTATTAAAATAATGTTGGTACACCTTTTAAAAGACATTGTAAGGCACTAATGTATACATACTTTGTTTAAAAATTATTATAAACATGGAATGTTGAATTTTCAAACCAAAACCTTCTTAACCCTAGGTAACTTTTTACCTCTTGGTCAGGCCAGACCTAGAACAGCTAAAAATCCCAATTAAATAAAAAGTAAATAAATATATTTTTTATTGAACGTATGCTTATTATTTAAGATTATTCGAATTTATTATATAATTTTATTATTTTATTTTACATGCAAGTCATCGAATATGTTGTCACTTATTTTGCACATTGCTTTTTCGCATCTGAGTGAAACGAGTTTTCCGCTTTGTTTTTGTAGTTAAATTGAACTTAGCTCATAACGGGCCGTAGTTTTCAGATTTGATTCAAACTTCATTAATTCAACTCAGAGCATATCATTTATAGAATTAACGTTTCTGTTTTTTTGATATTTTGTCCTATTTGAAAACCATTGCAAGAAGAAAAATTTGGTCTGCCCAAGAGGGTAATTTCATAAACTTCTACATAAAAATAGAATTTTATCCCACTTATTTGCTCCAATCGAATCAAAATTAGTTTCAATCGATTCAGCACACATCATTAATAGAATTCACGTTTTTTCTTATATTCCAAAAATATGGCAAGCAAAACACAAATTTGGTCTGGCCAGACCAAGACGGTAATCCTAGGGTTAAGTTTTATATGTTTTACATTTTGGTACTAAATAAATGAACTTTTTTGTTCTTTAATATATTAAACTTTTAAAAATACGGTTTTTCTTTTTACAAATAATTTTTTTTCATCAATATCCCCATAACGAGCAACCGCTTTGAGTGCCTCGGTAGGCTAGCTGGTAGCGAGCTATTTTATCAGCGCCTGGTTGCGGGTTCGTTTCCTCCAGAGACTCTGGTTTCTTTCCTGCAGACAAGCATAGAGCTTCGCGGGATTAGCTTAGGAAATTAAAAAAAAAGATGCTTTTTTAATATTTTGTATGCCCAGCAGTGATGCTATTAGGATACGAAAGCTACATTTTACGTATCTTTTGATGGCTTCAGGTACCATATATAATCCTGACATTTTTCGTATCTTTTGAATCTGTACGCAAAATGTACTAAAATTTATTAAGACAGATCATCCTAATTGATTCAATACTAATACAATACTAATAATGGTGAAAGAAAACAATAAGAAAGATTCAACATACGATCCACCTAAATCGAGGATTACTAGTAGTGCGAAATTTTTCTAAGGAAATATTCATTTAATATGATAAAAATATTAGTAAATGTTAAACGTTAAAAATAAATTTTGAAATTTTTTTCAAAATGTATCTTTTTGGGAAAATGTGTATCTTTTTGGTAACTAAAATGTATCTTTCTCGAAATTTCACTGACAACGCTGATGCCCAGAAATAATGATGCATTTTTGTGTATGCTAGACAATGGGTACAAAAGTGTGCAAAACCAATAGACAACAAGCTGATAGAAAACCTCATTGTTTTAAAAATTGACTGTTTAAACAACTGTAAAAAGTATGTATGTTGTACAAACTTAAAGTTAAGAATTATTATTTCTAAAAATAAAAAATCTTAATTGGAGAAAAAAGATCTTCAAATCTTATTTTGGACAAAAAATCTTCAAAAATAAGATAAAATCTTCATTCTGGCAACGCTGCTTTGGAGGCAGTTTCCTGATGATCTGGCCTAAGCAATCAGTGAAATTCGCATAGGAATAGCTTATCCCACCAACAATAAATTTCAGTTTATAAATATTAAGAATTGGGAATTTAGCACATTAAAACTAAAACTTATTAATGAAATTTGCTGACTCCTAAGAAAACCTTTAATATTATTACATACTTTTTTTTTAAGTACCCCCATAAAAAAGCGTATTTTCGATATTTACTTTGAGTTTCAAAAAATTAATTTTTTTGATTGCTCTTCTAATATGAGATTTCAACTTTAATACACAAAAAAAACCTGCGAATTTTCTGCGATTTTCTACTTTTTTCCCTTGTTGTGAAAGAACTCCAGTTCCTAAAACTTAAGCTACGGTCAGACTTATCAAATATTTGACGAAAAAAACGGGACCAACAACCAAACTAAAAAATCATTTCGCTTAATATCAATATTTATTTTGATTACAATACCACATCTTACAAAAAACTGTTTTTTGCCATGTCTAGTAGTATAATTAGTTTATTATGTAATATTAAGGCCATTTTAAATCTCACTAACTATTAACAGAGGTAGGGGTTACGCTTATTTGATCAAATATTTAATAAGTGTGACCGTAGCTTTACATTTTAAGTAAAAAATATTTTCTATAAATTTTTTTTCAATAACATTTTTTTTCTAAAAAATGTAAAGTGAATTAAAAAAAATATCGAAATAAAAACGAAATAAAACTAGACTACTGGTAAAGCAAATCTGCCAAAGGTTTTGAAACGTTAGCGCGGGTTTTCGAAATTTCGGGCCTTGAAGTTTTTGAATTTTTTAAAAGGCTTTTGAAATAAATAAAAAAAAATGTACTAAATGTACTTCTGAGCAAAAAAATTTTTCACATTTCTACAATAGAATTGTATGGCGATTCTTTTTTTAGATTATATTAACCCTCTAACTCTCATTTTAAGGGGTAATTTTGGTCATTTTTCCCAACTTGTACACAAAAGTATACTAAAACGGCATTTTAGGGGGTTAAATTGTTCTACGAATATTTTCTGCATAAAATTTCCCTAGGGATCTTCGAAGACCAAAATTTCTGAACTAATTGGTATATTAGGTAATAATGTTATGAAATTTCTTTTAGAAAAATTAACGCTATATTTTAATTTTATAGGGTCTTTTTTGTCCTGTCTTAAAACTTTTCAAAACGCTTTGGCAGATTTGCTCTACCAGTAGTCTAGTTTCATTTCGCGTTGCAAATATTGAGGCTGTTTTTTTTCTTTTGCACAGTGTAATGACTTCCCTGCATTAATTCTTAGTTAACCTTAGTTAACGCCCACTGTGCGCCATCAAGAATACCCGAAATCATTTTCAAATGTTAATGCCATGTATTGATCTTTCGAAAAAAACATTTATTTGATATAATTTAATGTTTCGTGCTATTTTTTACAATTCCGTTTACTATAGAAAAGGAGTGGCATTATGTCAAAAATCAGAGACTTATATTTATACATATATATATGTATATATATATATATATATATATATGTATATATATTTATATATATCTATATTAATTCCTATCGTTCCAAGTTGTAAGGGATGGTTACGAAATTCTTCAATCCGGAGTTGTGCTGTGCCATAACTTTTACTTCAGGCCAGGCTTTTCCTGGTTTGCTTATTACGGATTCTAGCAGCCTTCTCCAGGTGTCTCTCCTGCTGCCTTCAGTGTCTAGTAAAAAATTGACAATATTTTCTGCAAGCAATGGTTTCAGGACTTACATTCTGAGAAAAACAGGCGCGGTTTAAGCTTAATTTGTGGTGACTTCCATATTTTTTGTAATGCACCAAATGGCTGTTTTGCCTTCTTTTCAGAGACTTTCTTAATTTTTCGTGTAAGTTATAATGACAGATTTTTTTATATACTCAAAGTTTACACGTTTTGTTGGGTTTTACTTTTATAATAATTTCTCGTTTATACAAACTAATATGGGAATTTCATTTTTGTTTTAAATAAAAAAATACTTCAAAATGGAGAAAATGAAAACAACAACCGAAATACTATAAACAACATTAAAATTAAAGATAAGGATGTAAGGATTCTTTTAAATAAGTGTGTGAAAGTATGTATGGTGAATGCTGGTTGGCAAGGTAAAGCTGATGCTATAGTCGTGAATAGAAGTGTCTATGTAGGTGTGTGCGTTTTAGTATTTCTAGGGTTAATTAATATTTCACATCCTTATGCTTTACAAAAGCACATACTAAAGTTAAACAAAATGTCAGGCAATATACAATACATACAAGTATAACACACATATACCCAACATAAAAGAATGAAAGAAAGAAAGAACGAGTTTTTTGCTTGTTAAGAATATGGGGACTTTAAACAAAACACGATTTACAGTGGGTTGTCACAGTAACGAACTACAACAAAACCATTCATATTTGTATTTTAGTTGAAAAGTGTGTGTGTGTATGTGTGCAAAGTAGTAATTTAAAACTGCGTCAAATATTTCTAGAAACTACATTCTCTCTACAGCAACCATTTTTCCAGCTTTAGATAACAAAGATGTTTAGCAAAATGAATGAAAATAAGAATAAATGTGAAGCAAAAATTGTTTAGTTTTATTTTTCCAACAAAACAAGGAAAAGAAAAATTTCAAAAAGGAAACAACAACTAAATGCCACAACAAAAACGAAACGTAGAAAAAAAAAACGGCAACATCAACAGCAATTTAACAAAAGACTTGACAAACAATTTGACTTTGGGGCACAAAAATATTATGAATTTTTAACAGCAGCAACAAGAAATGAACACCAGCCAGCCAACACAGGCTTTAGAAACCGTGCAACAAAAACAAATGACACCAGTCAAAGAGAATGATTGTGCAGCTTTGTCAGCTCTTTTAAATTTTTTTTTGTCAGCTTTTCAATTTTTATACCTTCCACCACAATAAGTTGTGAAGAGGGTATACTAAGTTTGTCATTCCGTGTGAAACTTTTTTATTATTCATCTAAGACCCCATAAAGTATATACGTATATTCTGGCTCCTTGAGTAATTCTAAGTCGATTTAGCTATGTCCGTCTGTCTGTGCGTCTGTTGAAAACACGCTGACTTTGAAAAACTCAAAATAAATACACAAACATGGTGTCAAATTGCTTGTAGCTATCTTGGATTGAAATCCAGCAAAATCGGTGCAGTAGGATCAGATCTACGAATCAAAATGTATAACTACCACTATAAAGAATGGATAATTTTGTTACAAAAACTAGCATAAATGGTGAAACAATGCACAGAATGATATGAGATTTCGCAAAAGTTTGTTTTATGCGACTGGAAATCACACTGTAAAATTTCGTGAAGATCGGTCCATAATTTACCCTAGGCCTCATAAAAACCCTACTTTCGGAAAACAGTTTAGGACGCCTAAAACCGTTATTAATAATGCTGCCATAACCAAGTTGGCACGTAACAGTTTTATGGGACTGGTAATGACACTGTGAAATTTCGTGAAGATTGTTCCATAATTTACCCTAGGCCCGATATAAACCCTTCTCCCGGAAAACAGTTTAGTACACCTAAAACCGTAATTTATAATGGTATCAGAATAAAATTGAATACTTCACTGTCTTATAGGTCGAAAAATCTGGTAAATTAATAAAATACGCCTAAAATCGTAGCAGATATATTTATTGTGGTAAAATTCTCTTCCAACTTAGTTTCATGTGACCAGAAAAAATGTCATGCAATTTTGTGATATACGGTCCATAATTTACCTTAGATCCCATATTTAACAGCCTTCTGAAATTCACTGTAAACGCTAAGAGTAATTTCACCACTGTATTGAAATTTATGTTTTTTAATACCAGAAATCAATCTACGGAATTTTAGGATGATTGGTTCATAGCTTAAGTACCATGGCTCCAATATAAATACCCCTCCTGAAAATCATTTAAGTTCGGCTTAAACTGTACGAATCAAGATATTTTCACAAGATTGTCGGTCAATAATTTAATAAAGGTCTTAACCGCAACCAATTTTTGATGCTGACGTCTGCTTTTATAAAGATAAATTAATGATAAATAATTTTCATGTATATACCACTCCTGAAATGTTCGAGCTGTCGGTGGAAGGTATCAAAGATTCGGCACAGCCGAATATAGCACTCTAACTTGATTTTTTTTTGCAATTGTGTGAATGTTTGTACAGAAAATATGCAACAACTTTAAGCCTCAAAACGTCAACATGATCTATAAATTTTCTATGATGGTTTCTTGTATCAAGGAACAATAACAACAAAAGCAAAATAATAACAATGACAAACACAATGAAATATCATCGTCACCACCACCCAGTATTACAAGAAAAAGATACCTGGAAATAAAACCAACGAACCTTTAATAAGGCCAACTATTTTTTTATTTTTTAATTTAAATTCTTAAGCTTTTGCTTATTTAAATTTTCGAAAAATTTTATCGATATCGAGAAATATTATAATTATCGATATTAAATAATGTACAGTACAAAAATAAGTCAAACTATTACAAAATTTTTAAAGGACACATCTGAAAATCCCGGTACGGGAATCCAGGAAAAAACCCTAAAAAATTTAAGTAGACTACAAAAAATCTTTGTAAACACCACTACAAAATATTGGTAGCATAAATAAGTTCTCTTTGCTATTTATTAATCGCCTTATTTCAGTGTTCGAAAATAAACATATTTCATGTTTTATAGTGTTCGGCTCGGTAGATTTTTGGAAAACACAAACGCTAAGAGTGTTTGTGCAGTAAATCATTAAAAAAATAACGTTTCTCTGTTTTTGATCTTCGAACACAAAAATAATACTGTACTTTTCTAACTTAACAAAAAGATAAGAGCAATTAATTGCGTTGTGTTTATTTTTAAAAACCACAAACTTCATTGTGTTTAGTTCGGCTCATTAATATTCGTTCTTTTCTGTTGTGCGTAGCGCCCTTTTGGCTGGTAAAAAAACCAAATTTTTTTTACAAAAAAAAATTCACATACGAAATAAAACAAAAAGCCTGCGAAAAAATTTTACACAAACAAAATATGTGCACAATACACATACAATCTATTATTGTGTTTTGGTCGTTGCTAAAAATTTTTGTTTTCTCATTTCTTTATCAGTGGAAAAAATAAACACTACAGAGCATTAAAATATAATGTTCTGTTTTATAATAAAGAACAGAACACTAAATAATGTTCGTTACTTTCTTGAAAATAGTTACGAACGCATTAAGGGTTGTGTTCGTATACACAAACATTAAAAAAATAGATATAGATATAGCTAAATGAAACCGGTTTATTTTCGAACACTGCTTTATTTTTAATTACTGAAACTACTAAAACTGTTAAGCTCAATTCACCCAATGCGTTCCGAACAATATTTTTATCCGGACAACAGTTTTTTTTATATAGTTTGACGTCTTTAGCTTCGTACAGACGATGGCCAGATCTTACAATGTTGTCATTTTTCTGACAATGGTGCCATTGTCCGATGCATTAATTTAACATATCTGCCACATGAAAATAGTGTACAATGTTCATACAGTTGCAATGCATTTTTAGTCAATTTTAATGACAACATTGTAAGATCTGACCACCGTCTGTACCAAGGCGAATTCAACTACAGGTGGTGTCGGAACTACAACAATCCAAAAACAACAGAAACAACATAGGGTTTTTTACATTGCATTGTTAGTGCCATTAGATCGAAATGTCATCCATTATAAGCAAAACACTAACAAATAAAATCAAATAAGCTCGAACTGTCAAAATCAGATGCCGTTTCGACACCACCTGTAGTTAATTCGCCTTGGTCTGTACGAAGCTTTACTTTTGAGAGATCGAGAGAGAGAAATTATTTTGTTCGGCAAGTTTTTTTTTTTGAATTGGTTTAATTTTTGTACAGAACAAAATGAACTGAGTTGCCACTTTTTTCAATTTGTACATAAAAGTTGAAATGATTATTTTTTTACTGAATAATTATATAAAAAAGAAATATAATTAAAAATAATACAATCACTTTTCTTTTTTCGTCCATTTTCTTTAACACACTTTTAGAAAACAATTCAATACAAGTAGTTTGCTAATTGTGCTGCCATTTTGTATAATTTTTTACATCTGTAAACTTAATGGTAGCTTTGTTTTTCCGGACAAATTTTCCGAAATGGGTGAATCGCTCTGCAGAACACTATCAGTAAAAATATTATTTTCCGGACAAAAATATTGTTCGGGACACAGTGATGAATCTACATTTAGCCATCGTCACTAAATGGCGCATTTCCACCTCTCTAGCAAAAGGAAAAATCCGCTCCGAAATAACTTCTTTTTTTTGGGGCCATAAATATATCTGATTTTGTACTTACGACTTCAATGGTACAGGGCAAAGCCCTTGTTTTTATGAGTCCTTTTTACTGGAGTTATTAAGGCCCTAATTATGTAAAACCAACGCACTGCCTAATAAGTACAAAGAAATTTTTTGAAAGCATAATATACATAATTAGGGTCTAAGAACGAGCATTGTCATAGTGATATATTACAACTTCGTACCTTATGTCATATTTGAGGTTTTTCTTTTTTAATACTCTCTTTCAACGGATCAACTAGATCTCTGGAAATAATCAAAAAGCTCTTCTGATCCCACCAAATAAAAGATGGTTTTTTTTAGAGGCGAATAACTTTAAATTAAAAAAAAAGAGAAAAATGTTTTTAATATCCATCCAACTAGATAACTAGATGGCTTTTATGTTAAAAGTACTCGAGTTTCGGGTTATCTGTATAGATCTTGGACTTCATTCTTTCCAAATGTTTCGTTTAACTGTAACGTTCTGACCATCATTATTTGTGAAGACTTATGAACTAATGATTACATCGGTACATTAACCCTTTAATGCCTAAGAGTGCCTCAAGGCATGCTTTACAAAATTTATACTGACGCCCAATATATAACTAATTTTTATTAATTTCCATTTTTTTACAATTGCTTAAATATCTAGAAAAATATTTGTAGAAGCTTAGAAAGCTCCAAAAAGCTCTTAAAGCATTGTAAACAATCTCGAACACAATGATTTTGTTCAAAACGCAAACTTCATTCATGATGCTTAAATAATAAAATTTTTTTTTTTTTAATTATCATAAACAAAATCAAATATTTTTAATTTGTTTCATTACTTTTTATTTTCAATACAAACTAACAAACAGAATTCTCAAAATTTAAATGTGTTTTTATTACTAGATACCCAAGGGTGCCTCAAGGTACTCCTAGATGTTTTCTCACCTGCAACGTAAACGACTCATCGTACGGGCTTAAAAATATTTTTTTTTAATTCAGAGGCCCAAAAATACCCTAAAAAAATAGTTTTCATAATATATTCCCATTTATTCTAAAACTTGGCATTAGAGGGTTAAGCTCACGAAACATGGAGTTTTCTTGGTTGACAATCGTTTGAGAATTAAGTTAGGCAATTGGCAATTTTAATAAACATTTAACAAAAAGTGTGTTTCATCACTAAACAAAGTTTTTTAATCAATTTATCGTTTACTAGCAATGTTTCCTTCGGGACCTTTACCAAATGTACGACACAAAAAATGATCATTGAGGCTTCAGTGCCTTAACGAGTTGAATCCTGTTAGTATGCAACGCAAGATCCACACCATAAAATTATCCGTAAATTAGCTGGAATAAACTTGTTAACTGTTGAACACGATGACGAATTAAAACATTTGGATCATTATCAATGCACACCATAATTGGCTACTGTAAACATTATCAGGTAATCTATAATAGCAGCAGCTAATTCTGTCTTACATTACAAGCTCAATAAAAGTAAGAAAGGTATCTTTTTCAGGACTTGTGTGTAGTACATTATAATATATATATATATATAAAATTAAGTTGTCCTATGTTCGATTTTATACCTCGAGAACCACTCAACCGATTATCAAACGAGTACAGCGTTGGAGAGGTCTACTTTCACTGATGGTTTATAAAAAAAAACTCCCGATAGGTGGCGCTGTTGTCGTGATATTTAAATTTTTTTATTGATGGTAGATAGCGCTCGGGTCAAGTTATTAACAAAATTCTCCAGTATGTATTTCATTTTTTATTTTTATTTATCCCGAGCAGCGCCGGGACCAAACAGCTTGTATTTTTATAAACTTTACATCTAAAGGGATTTTAAATAAAATTCCTTTGAAATAAACACGATGTTTTTGTGAGTATACAAAGAAAGAAAAACACTCGGGATAAATAATTTTTTTTTTTTTACTTACTATAAGTACGAGTCGTGCGCAAAAATTTAAGTACGAATAACATTAAAACATACTTAAAACAATCCTAAATGGGATCACTTTCGAAAATCAATCCTGGAATTTCTTCAAATGAGTACAAAATTCTTAAAACTTTAATTTCAAAAGATTTTGTTATTCGTGCTTAATTCCCAGTTTTTATTATTGATAAAAACACTTGAAATTTATTGTTGATGGGATAAGCTATTCCTATGCGCATTTCACTGGTTGCTTAGGCCAGATCATCAGGAAACTTCATCCATAAAAATTTTAGAAAAACTAAAGATATTAAACCAAATAAAACTGTTAAGCGTATAAGACTTATAGCAACAGTTCTACTTGTAATAATATCAAAGTTTAAACAAAACACATTAACAATAAACAGTGGGTTTATCTCATCTTACATTCCCCACTACAATTAGTTGAAATTCTCTCAACATTAACTGTAGTTGTAAGTAGGTTAAGAAAAACAAAATAAAAACAACAACAACTTTACAAAAGATGTTGTCAATTAAGTGTTTTTTAGGCCGTGCACTTGCCTGTTTATTATCAAAAAGTAATTTCAATTTTTGGGAATACAAAATTTTAATTTCAAAAGATTTTGTTATTCGTGCTTAATTCCCAGTTTTTATTATTGATAAAAACACTTGAAATTTATTGTTGATGGGATAAGCTATTCCTATGCGCATTTCACTGGTTGCTTAGGCCAGATCATCAGGAAACTTCATCCATAAAAATTTTAGAAAAACTAAAGATATTAAACCAAATAAAACTGTTAAGCGTATAAGACTTATAGCAACAGTTCTACTTGTAATAATATCAAAGTTTAAACAAAACACATTAACAATAAACAGTGGGTTTATCTCATCTTACATTCCCCACTACAATTAGTTGAAATTCTCTCAACATTAACTGTAGTTGTAAGTAGGTTAAGAAAAACAAAATAAAAACAACAACAACTTTACAAAAGATGTTGTCAATTAAGTGTTTTTTAGGCCGTGCACTTGCCTGTTTATTATCAAAAAGTAATTTCAATTTTTGGGAATACAAAATTTTAATTTCAAAAGATTTTGTTATTCGTGCTTAATTCCCAGTTTTTATTATTGATAAAAACACTTGAAATTTATTGTTGATGGGATAAGCTATTCCTATGCGCATTTCACTGGTTGCTTAGGCCAGATCATCAGGAAACTTCATCCATAAAAATTTTAGAAAAACTAAAGATATTAAACCAAATAAAACTGTTAAGCGTATAAGACTTATAGCAACAGTTCTACTTGTAATAATATCAAAGTTTAAACAAAACACATTAACAATAAACAGTGGGTTTATCTCATCTTACATTCCCCACTACAATTAGTTGAAATTCTCTCAACATTAACTGTAGTTGTAAGTAGGTTAAGAAAAACAAAATAAAAACAACAACAACTTTACAAAAGATGTTGTCAATTAAGTGTTTTTTAGGCCGTGCACTTGCCTGTTTATTATCAAAAAATAATTTCAATTTTAACCTACTTACAACTACAGTTAATGTTGAGAGAATTTCAACTAATTGTAGTGGGGAATGTAAGATGAGATAAACCCACTGTTTATTGTTAATGTGTTTTGTTTAAACTTTGATATTATTACAAGTAGAACTGTTGCTATAAGTCTTATACGCTTAACAGTTTTATTTGGTTTAATATCTTTAGTTTTTCTAAAATTTTTATGGATGAAGTTTCCTGATGATCTGGCCTAAGCAACCAGTGAAATGCGCATAGGAATAGCTTATCCCATCAACAATAAATTTCAAGTGTTTTTATCAATAATAAAAACTGGGAATTAAGCACGAATAACAAAATCTTTTGAAATTAAAATTTTGTATTCCCAAAAATTGAAATTACTTTTTGATAATAAACAGGCAAGTGCACGGCCTAAAAAACACTTAATTGACAACATCTTTTGTAAAGTTGTTGTTGTTTTTATTTTGTTTTTCTTAACCTACTTACAACTACAGTTAATGTTGAGAGAATTTCAACTAATTGTAGTGGGGAATGTAAGATGAGATAAACCCACTGTTTATTGTTAATGTGTTTTGTTTAAACTTTGATATTATTACAAGTAGAACTGTTGCTATAAGTCTTATACGCTTAACAGTTTTATTTGGTTTAATATCTTTAGTTTTTCTAAAATTTTTATGGATGAAGTTTCCTGATGATCTGGCCTAAGCAACCAGTGAAATGCGCATAGGAATAGCTTATCCCATCAACAATAAATTTCAAGTGTTTTTATCAATAATAAAAACTGGGAATTAAGCACGAATAACAAAATCTTTTGAAATTAAAATTTTGTATTCCCAAAAATTGAAATTACTTTTTTATAATAAACAGGCAAGTGCACGGCCTAAAAAACACTTAATTGACAACATCTTTTGTAAAGTTGTTGTTGTTTTTATTTTGTTTTTCTTAACCTACTTACAACTACAGTTAATGTTGAGAGAATTTCAACTAATTGTAGTGGGGAATGTAAGATGAGATAAACCCACTGTTTATTGTTAATGTGTTTTGTTTAAACTTTGATATTATTACAAGTAGAACTGTTGCTATAAGTCTTATACGCTTAACAGTTTTATTTGGTTTAATATCTTTAGTTTTTCTAAAATTTTTATGGATGAAGTTTCCTGATGATCTGGCCTAAGCAACCAGTGAAATGCGCATAGGAATAGCTTATCCCATCAACAATAAATTTCAAGTGTTTTTATCAATAATAAAAACTGGGAATTAAGCACGAATAACAAAATCTTTTGAAATTAAAATTTTGTATTCCCAAAAATTGAAATTACTTTTTGATAATTCTTAAAACAATTAAAAAAAAGATTAAACTTTTCGTGCCACTCTGAGAGTAAAATTACAAAGTGAGCGTGTTAATCACATTTAATTTATTAAAGTTTGTTGCAGACACTACAACAACACCACCAGCGTTGCCAGAATTAAGATTTTATCTTATTTTGAAGATTTTTTTGAACAAAATAAGATTTGAAGATTTTTTTTTCTCAAATTAAGATTTTTTATTTTTAGAAGTAAAGATTTTTAACTTTAATTTTGTACAACATACATAATTTTTTTTACAGTTTTTTAAACAGTAAATTTTTAAAACAATGAGGATTTATATCAGCTTGTTGTCTAGTGGTTTTGCACACTTTTGTACCCATTGTCGTCTACCCTTCAAGAAGAGAATCAGCGAGTTGTCACTTTTTCACGTTGGTGTTAAGAAAATGATAGAATGAAATGACCGAAATCAATTTTTCTGTCATTGAAACTTATTTGGATTCGATTGGATCAAATTATTGGATTGAAATTTTATTTTTATGTAAAAGTCAATTTCATAGACCCTCTTGGCCAGACCAAAATCTTGTTTTCTTGCAATATCTTTCAAATTAAACAAAATGTCAAAAAAAAACAGAAACATGAGTTCAATAAATGAAAGTTTTCGATGAAATGAATACATTTAACATTAGACGCCACAAAAAGTTTGTCAAATATCCAACATGTCTGCCATATATTAAAAAGTTTTAATATTTCTACAAACATTGCTTCAAATGTTTGTACAAACAGCAAACACTCCAATTAAGAACACAAAATATTTGTACAAACGTAAAATTTTGACATGTTTGCCAAGCCATTTGTGTGGTTTATTATGCCCTTTAGCATTACACATCCCATCAAATGTGGGTGGGATTAGAGAATTGGGCGTGGCACAAAATAAATTTTTAATATCTAATGAATGGTTAGAGAAAATTTGTTTAAATTTGGTACACATAGCTTTGTTATCAATACACAACCTCTGTACAAAAATGGATTGTAGAGATTGGAGAAGTGTGCGTGGCATAAATCAGATTAGTTATAATCTAAAGAACGATGAGAGAAAGTTATAAAATTGCCCAAACGGTAACAGCTTAAGTTTGGGAACAAATAGCTTTGCTACCAATATGCAACATCAGTCAAAAAGTGGGCGGGATTAGATAAGTGGGCATGGCGACAAATGCAATTATGTATATCTAAATAATGATAAGTGTAAAATTTTGTAAATTTGATACAAATAGAATGGTTAATAATACCCATCATCTGTCAAAAAGAACAAGAAAACGGACGAGTGGCAAAAATAATTCCATAAAAATATTACGTTCATTTTGATGTGAGGTAAATTTTTTTCAACTAAAAACTAACGCTTACGCCGACGTGGTGGTAAAATATTTTCAAAGAAAAAATTACGTAAATGATGACGCGTGGTAATTGTTACACCAGCATGTGCGTAGCTCCGCTCGTGCTAAGTCGAGCTCAGCCAAAACACAAGTGAATAACAAGGATCATGACATAAGAAGATACTAAGGGAATCAAATTGATTGAGCGCAACGGAAGAGAGTATGTTAGAAAAATATAAAGAGAGGATAAAATTTACAGTTAAAGGTTAAATAGTAAAATTAAGAAACTCTTGCTTGTCATTTAGTTTAAATTTTAGTTATATATGTAAATTAAGTTTTTAAAGTTAAAACCATATCGGGATGATGCTGGTGTTTTATAATTGAAATTCTGTAAAGTGTAAAACGGGTAAGTAAATCAATCATAATAAAATTCTCCTTCTAATTTCACTTGTGGTTTATTTCAAGCACCAGTTCGAGATTGAATCAACTTTATAATTTCAGATTGGTTCAATTATAGTTGTACTTAAATTAATCTCATTTTCGGATTATTTCAAGTACGAATTCGTGGTTGAATATGGATAAGTTAAGTATTTCACGATTTAAAACCCTTCTTGAATCAAACTTTTTATGTTTAAGGTTTTCAGTCAAAATTAACCCTTTTATAAACCATAAATTGAAAAAAATTACAAAGAGATAATCTTATCTAAGAGAGCAACTAAAAACAAGAGGAAAGGTAGTTACAGTGAAATATCGTTTTGAATCGATTATACTTTTTAGGTTAATATATAAATGGTTTTTTAGTTTATATATTTTTATACTTCAAAAAGTATGAATTTAATTACACTGTGCGGCAAATGGTCAGTGATCGGAAAGGGTTCAAACTACCGGGGAAAGTTATATCGGTAAAAAAGAAGTTATATGTGTCCCGGCGTTTCGCTGGGTCACGTCTAGGAATCGAGATATATCGATTTGAGGTTAGTAACTATCATATAGGGGAAATTGTTTGTTTTGATGAAACAGTTAAAAAAAAATTAGGAATTACAATTCCTTTAATCTGTTCATGCAACGTTTCGCTACATAAGAAACAGTTTCGCAGTTATAAATAAATGTATGAAGAAAAAAACTTTTTTTTGCCTAAAAAATTTAATTTTTTATTTTTAATTCATAAAAAGTCCAAAACGGTAAAAAAAAGTGTCAAGTCCTATTACTTTCACGTAAAGTCACATAACCTTTAAACAAAATGAGACATAGATCATGAAAATCGATGGACGCGTTCCGCTTTTATTCACAATTAAGTGAAGGTATGAATTTCAAAAATTTGCTCGAGATATGCTCAAAATTCCTGGGAAAAAACATTGATGACTTTTTTTATGATTGTCAGAATCAGTGTTGCCGTTAGGATACGAAAGATAAATTTTTCGTATCTTTTGACTACTTCAGGTATCATGTATAATCCTGACATTTTTCGTATCTTTTGAATCTGTACGCAAAATGTACAGAAACAAAACATTCGAGAATTTTTAGCCAACTAAAACTTATTAAGACTGGTCATTGTAACCGACTCAATACTTAATACCAAGCTTTATACAATAGCAGCCAAGGCGCATTGACTAGAAGGTGAGGTAAACTCTACAACAACACTGCTTCTGTGGTCGGATTGTCAAAAATATTGCTAGTAAAAAAAGGTTAGTTTACATAAAAAATTAGTTTGCATACACACTTTGGCAAGTCGACCACCAAAAAAAAAAACACCATATGTTGACATGACCCCACCTTCTAGTGAATTTGTCTTAATAGCAGCTTTAATAATGGTGAAAGAAAACATTAAGGGGTTGCAACATACGATCCACCTAAATCGATGATTACTAGTAGTCCGAAGTTGTTCTGAGGGAATATGAACATCTTTTTTATTTTCAGGAAATTTATATGAAGTTGATTACCTTAGTATAAACGCCTTAACTCGTATATTAATTTTTACAAAAATAAATTTTTTTTTGATAACATCCAAAGATTATAGCATATAATTAATTTTAAAGTTTGCTTACTGTATTTTTAAAAATTACATATGTACCTAATATTTATGAATTAAATAAATATAAAAATTAATTTATACGAAATTATTTTCTTTACAATATTCATTTAAATATGAAATAAAAATGTTATGTTAATAAATGTTAAACGTTAAAAATGGATTTTCAAATTTTTTCAAAACGTATCTTTTTGGGAAAAAGTGTATCTTTTTGGAAACTAAAATGTATCTTTCTCGAAATTTCACTGGCAACGCTGGTCAGAATTAAAAAAAAAGTAATAAACAAAAGGTTATTTGATTTTTATGGTAGCGGTAAAAAACTAAAAAACGGTCATAAATGTGTGTGGACAATTAAAAGGAAAAAAGGAAAGTGCACTTTTTTAATTATTTGGGTTTTTTCCGTTGGCTACCTGCATGATTTCTTTACACAAATTGCCCCCATATTTATGAGTGGTCATTTTTTAGAACGTTTCGAAAAATTTAAAACGCACACGAATCAGGTATATAGCCACCCTTAAAAGATGCGCAGATTCATAAGTACCTCTCAGTAAAATATTGAAACTTACGTAGTATTTATAGGTGTTCACTGATCGATTTTTGTCATTCAACAAGTGTCTCCGAACGCGTAAAGTACGGGTTTTTTTTTAAAGTGAGGAAAAAGTAGTAAAAGTATAAAACCGAAATGACTGCAAATTGTCCAAAAAATATCAATTTATTTTGTTAAGCTTGTGGCAAAAGAGCTTTTTCAACAAGTGCTGCATTACTCACTGAGCAAGTGGAGCGCGCTTTTAAGCTTTATTTTGATTGCGAAATAATTCGCGGCGTTTCGTGGGTCCCAGACAAAATTTGTAAAACGTGCTACAATGGTCTTGACATGTGGATCCAAGGGAAACGCAGTTCACTTCGTTTTGGTGTACCAATGATTTGTACTGATCCAGGAGAGCACAATTCCGACAACTGTTACGCTTGCGCAAACAAAATATGGGTAAATCCAAAGTGTTGAACGTGACCTTCGTACGCATCAAAAATGCAATAACATTTTTAACAACAAATATTTTTTTGTTCTTTTTACCCTTAATTTATAGCACTAAGAAGGCACTGTTATCTATGCTAAAGTTTATGGAGGGCGCGATTCTAAGTCAAAGATAATGGCAAAAGATGTAGCGGTTCGAACGTGAAAAAAATGGAAGTAGTTTTTGTGGCCATGTATAAAAAGGCGTAATCCAGCGAAACCTGGCACAATTTTTTAGTCAAACTACTTTCATAATTTTACGTAGCAATGTAACTTTAAAATTTGTTTGGTTTGATTCCAAAATCTTTTGCATTTTTTTTTAAGCCATAATCTGTGTCGATACGTGACATTGCGAACGTGACATTTTTTCCATAATAATTTAACTGAATAATGATTAGTGACTTTTAAACAAATTTATTCATAATAGTATAAAATAGATAATAGAACATAAATTAAATTAATTTTTTGAGCGAATATTCAGTCCGAGCTGCTTTTATTCGGTCACCGTCACATGAAAATGAGTGCAGTTTTTGAATACTATAATAAATATCTATTCCATGAAGATTATGCCTTGCACATTCGAAAAATGAATAAACATCAGGTAAAACTATATTTTTTGATTTGGTAATTTGCCAAATTCTTCGTTTTAAAACAGCTCCCACTCCATCAACAGCGCCTTTTCCATGCGAGGTAGCGAAGAAGTTCCACTCCATGTACCTGCAACCAAATTGACTTACAAAATCAGGTAGACTCGATAAAATAAATTTGTTTTTGAATTGCGAGCTGCTTTCATCTGAGAACACAAAAATTTTTGAGAAGCCACCATATTGGTTTTGCATCTGTTTTATAAGTTTCGTTAAGAAACAGAAAACATCATCTTTGCAGTGGCTTAATTTGTCACTGACTACAGCGAAAGACTTCGTTTCTCCTAAAAACCAAGCCACACAAGTAAAAAAAGTTACCTGCCTGTAACTAAAATGAGCACTCTGTACTTCATTTTGTGCAATGAGCCGGTAATTTTCAGCACAATCAATTTGCAGAGCTACTTCACCCGCCCTTATATTTTTTTTATTATTTCATCGAAGTATTTCTGCTGGGCGCGTTTAATAAAAAAAATGCAATTTAAATGCGGTTAGTTGTGCTTCTAATTCGTGAACAAGCTCAGATAATGCAGCCATGGTATAAGTTAGCGAAACGCGATCATCGATTTTCCGCCAATGTTGCCATTTTACTGGTTCATCCATTTTATTTAAATAAGTTAAAGGAACTAATTCATATTTTAAATCCCTTGCACAATTTTTGCAATTGCTTGTCATACAATTCTCATTATAAATATTAAAGCAAACTGATTGTAAAAAGCATTGGAAATTGTTTGGAAAAGACGGTATTAGTTTCGCGCAACCTTCTAATAAAAAAGCAAAATTGGCATGATACATGCAAACACACATGTTATGCGGCATCTTATTTGTCAAATGTACATAATTTGGTCTTAATTTGAAAAATGTCGACCTGCTTACGCTTTCGTTCGGGAAATCATTTTTATATAATTGATAAGCCTCTGATACCGTCATCAGCATAAATCGTTTGGCAACTATTTCACCACCATACACTATAGTATCTTTCTTTCCAGCAGCTTGCACGGTAACATCATTTTACAATGGCTTGTTCATAATTTTCCATGTTGCTGGGTTGGCTCTCCTCATTGTTGCCAATAACATTTTTATATTTTTTAGTCAAAACGTCGAGAATTTTCAATTTTTTATTTATGTCCTTGGGCAATGCATTTTCGACTTTTTTCACTGCTTTTGACAATGTTTGTATACATGTATATGGCACAGGCGGACTCTTTACTACTTCTTTCATTATGTTTCGACTATTTCTCTTTGTTAAGTTACGGTCACACTTGTCAAATATTTGACGAGAAAAACGTGACCAACAGTCAACCTAAAATATAATTCTCTTTAATTTCGATATTTATTTTGATAATAATACCACATCTTCCATAAAACAGTCTTTTGCTATGTCTAGAAGTACCCAGGAAAAACTTTTTGATTTTTAGTAATAGGTGGTAGTTATTTCATACGTTACCTGGTAAGTAGTTGTCATTGCAATTGCCATTATTTTGAAAACTTTAATAAGTACTTACTAGTAATGACCACAGCAACTACTTATTACTTCAATTATTTTCACTACTGAATATTTGCTTACTAATAATCAGCTCAATAACTACTTATTACTTGTGTTGTTTTCAGTACTGAATATTTAGTTACTGGTAACGTACTTAATAACTACTTATTATGTCTATTAACTAGTGATTTTTTGGCTTCTGGTAAGTATATTGAAAGTACTTACAATTCAACTTACTAGTAGTTAAATAATAACTAGATATTTTTTGACTTCTAGTAAATGTTTTGTAAGTACTGAATTCTGTGGACACCTCGAACAAAAATAAGTAGTTTTTCAGCCGAAAAATAAGTAGTGCTTATTTTCTCCAACATTATTTGCTAACTTACCTGGTAAGTAAAGTTTTTGCTGGGTATATTTGGTTTTTATTTGTGATGTTAAGACAATGTTAAATCTCACTAAATATTAACAAAAGTAGTGGTTATGCTTATTTGGTCAAATGTTTAATAATTGTGACCGTAGCTTTACACGATCTTTTTCTCTCTTTTCTGAAAACATTTCTTTATTTTTTTAGCCAATGCTTTCCATTTCATTCTTTTCCTTTGCATTCTTTCTTTGTTTTAAAAAAGGTAGGTCTTTAACTTTAATGGATCTTTCTTCAAATGTTCTCTTCATTGCTTGCATTTTTCTTTATTCTTTTCGGCAGACTTTGCACTCATCTACATTTATGAAAATAATAAAATGTGTATCCATACATATTAGTAAGAATATATTTTCAACAAGCAAATTTAATACTTACGGTGTCGAACGTGACCAACTTCGGAAAGTCAAAAACAATTTAAATTTTATTTCTCAGCAATTTACTTATTGTTGTATGTAAAAAACTTTGTTTAAATTAATATTTTCACACATCTCCTACTTGCAGTAATGACGCAGTGGTAATAAACGATCTTCTTCAGGGTTGAACCTGATATTACTAAATGATTAAAATAAAATAAAAATTTACCGTTAATCGGAATTACATATTTCTCTTCGAACTCTTTCTTAGATTACACACCTTGTAAGATAAATTTTTTGCAATATATCTTAAAGAAGATAATATAAAAGAAAACATACAATAAAACATTATAACAAATAAGAAATTACGATTGCACAACTTTGCAGTCTGATTGTTCATCTAAGTGAACAAATTTATGGGTAAATTTATAAAATTAGTAAAATCTAAATATTGCTCTATAACAATATCGTAAAATAATCAGCATTTAATAACTTTTAAATTTTCGGTCACGGTGGACCTTTTGACGGAAATGCCCATATGTGGAGTAAATCGTAAAGGCCTTAAACGAAGAGTTTACATATCTGTTAAAAGTGCTCAAATACCTCTACCGCATTCGGATGAAATACCAATTCCACCGCTTCCAAGTCCTGACAGAGAAACTTCTTTTTCTATTGAAACAATGGATCAATCGGATTTCACCTATAAACCAACACCAGAAGCCGGCCCCTCGAACAAAATAGGCTGACTTCCTAAACGTATATTAACAATGTATCAATACAGTATTTAAACCGAGTTGATACATTGTGTAGTAACTTTTTTAATACGTTGCATATTAATACTTTGCAACACTGAAATCGTTTAGGAACATTTATATGCATTGTATCATTCATAATAAAGCGAACAATGGGGGAAGAACATATTTTATTGGAAAATGTCTTAGATTTGTGCGAAGAGGGAAACTCCAGCCTCAAAAATGCTGTAAACATTATAAAAAGAAAACATAAACGATTTGCTGTTTTGCTGAAAGAATCACGGGTATCAAAAAGAATACCAAAAACAAAAGGCTTTGTGGAAACCATTGTTGAAATGCCAGACGATGTTTTTTACATTTTTAAAATTATGCGTCCATTTTTTACTGTAATAAAAAAAAAAATAAAACTGAATAGAGAAATATAATAAATTAAAACAAAAAAATGCTTACTTATCTTCCTGCGTCGCCATCGTATTTTGCCATGCATTCGCTTTGCATCTACTTTTATTTGGATGCCTTTGTTGCTTTTCCTTGCGTATTAACTACAACAGTGTTGCAAAAGGGAACAAAATACATTGTAAAAATTTTCAGGTTTGCATTTACGAACACGCTGCAATGTATTACTACAAAGCAACATGCGTTTAGGAAGTCAGCCATAATTCCAAAATCACAAGCAAGAATGGACAAGAATGTTGCAGAAGTAAACCTTTCTCACCGTGAAGCAGAAAAACTTGCCCAGCTTTTGAAAGAAAGCAACAATTTGGAGTCTAATGTCAAAGTCGCCGGATATCGAAGACGACAATTGCTATTCCAACGGTACTACACACTCAACGAAGGGAACACATTTGTTTACTGCCACGATATAAACGGACTGACGGAGGCGATGGCCATTAATTATGTCGCAGCTGATTGGCGAAGTTTCATCGATTCTTCAAAATCAAGCCTGGAAGTCGTTTTGCTACATAAATATAATAAAAAACCAAGCATTCCCATTGACTACAGCACAGACACGATTCCATGCAAATAATTTTAAATAAAGTTTGCTACACTGATCACATGTGGCGGATCAGTTGTGATCTGAAAGTCTTGGCGATGCTAAGAGGTCTCCAAGGAGGCTATACGAAAAACATGTGTTTCTTGTGTCTTTGGGTTACCCGAGTTAAGGAAACCAATACGAAACGCATGACTGGCTTGCTCGAGATCCAACGAAGAAAGGACACAACTGCGTAAATGATCCACTGGTGCCAATGGAGAACGTCCTCATGCCCCCTCTCCTTATCAAACTGGGAATCGTAAAAAATTTCATCTGTGAAGCAACCGAAAGTTCTTAATTGTTTGGAAAATATTTTCCCACGAATCAGCGAAGCAAAATTGAAGGAAGATGTTCTGAATGGGCCGGATATACGAAAGCTCATGAAATCAAAGGAATTTAAAGGTGCTTTAGTCGGTAATGATTACTTTGCGTGGAGGGCAGTGAAGAAAGTCATACGATTTTTTTTTGGGAAGTACGCGAGCACACAATAACCCCGCTCTTGTGACCAAGATGTTGCACTACTTCCAGAAAATTGGAGTGAATATGTCCCTCAAAATTCACTTCTTGCATCACCATCTCGAATACTTCAGCAAGCAGCTAGCCTCAGAGTCGGATGAACATGGCGTGCGCTTCCATCAAGAGGCAATGCCAATGGAAACGCGACATAAAGACAAAAGGCTCGATTCGCTGGTGGCTGAAATTTGTTGGTGGTCGCAAAAGACGTACGATCCCGACAATGAAGATGAAGAAGGAGAATATACAATGGGAGTTTCCTCCGAGGGTAAGTCACAAAAATGAAGTTAACTGACTAATTAAAAACAATTGATTTTTTCCAGGTGAAGACAGATCCTTATCCGATACAGACTCTGAGCAAGTGGGCGAACCACCACGCAAGAAAGTAAAGGGCGCAAACAAACGAAAATAAGTTTTGCGTTCATCGATTTTTATAACCTATGTATCTATGTAATAACGTAATAATTTGTGTAATAATTTTTAATTTTAAGTGTTAATAATTATAATAAATATTCTTATAATAAAAATGAAATGTTGTCTGTTGCTGATCGCATAACTTGAGAACGGCTTGACCGATTTGGACGATTTTTTCTTTAAAACTTAGGTTTTTAAGGAAAGAAAATATTTCTCCGCCCACTTTTAAGCCCACTTTTTTCGATTTACCTAAAACCAGAAAACGGCTCCATCGATCATTAGTAATCAGCTACCGAGCGAGGCCGGGACGGCCAGCTAGTATATAATATATATTATCCAAATTCATTGAAACATAAAATCAATATTCTTGTCAAAATGAGATACCTTCACTTAATTGTGAATAAGAGCGAAACGCGTCCATCGATTTTCATGATCTGTGTCTCATTTTGTTTAAAGGTTATGTGACTTTACGTGAAAGTTATAGGACTTGACACTTTTTTTTACCGTTTTGGATTTTTTATGAATTAAAAAAAAAAAAAAAAAACGTTATACGAAACTTTATACGTATGAACATATTAAAGGAATTGTAATTCCTAATTTTTAAAATATGTTTCAGCAAAATCGGACTAGTGGTTCTCGAGTTATGTCAAAAAAAAGACCACCAAAGGTGACAATTTCCCCTATATGATAGTTACTAACTTCAAATCGATATATCTCGATTCCTAGACGTGACCCAGCGAAACGGCGGGACACGTATAACTTCTTTTTTTACCGATATAACATTTCCCGTTGGTTTCATCCCATCCCGATTTTGACTGTCGCATAGTGTTATTAAGGTTTAAACATATTTTTTTTTAGTTTTTTAATTTATTTTATTTTATTCGTTTTTTGTATACATATTTTTTTAATTTTTTATATAGTTTTATGCCTTTATATATTTTTATACTTTTAAAGTAAGTAAAGTATATAGGCTTAATGTGTTGGTTAACTAATGTTACCTTTAACTTTTTTTGTATAGGGGGGTTATACTTTAATACATTAATATTTTTATACTTTTGTAAATTTATACTTTTGTTCGTTTATACTGTTTAATATTTTTTTACTTATACTAATATATTTTTATATGCTTATAAATTTTATACTTTTATGCTTTTATGCTTTTATACTTTAATACCATTTTCTTTAATATTCTTATGCTGTTATACTTCTTTACTGTTGTACTACTATACTTTATTAATTCTTTACTTTTTCACTTATACTTTAATAATTATACATTTTAAGTTTTATACTCACATAGAATTATACTTTTATGCCTCTATAGTTTTATACTTATATGCTCTTATACTTTTTTACTTTCAAACTTTAATACTTATATACTTTAATAATATAAAATTTTTGTACACTTATACTTTAATATTATATACTTTCGTACTTTTATAATTTAATATAAGTAATATAAGTAGGCTTGCCATTTCTATTTTGAGAAAAAGAGGACGCCAGCATAAAAAATGTAGAACATTTGTTCGAAAAAAGAGGACACTTTCTAAACAAGTTAATATTAATAAAATTAACGACGGCACACAAAAACTTAATTTGGGTAATTCCATGTCAAGTCAACCAAGAGTGGGACTCGACCCCTTTCGATTTGAATGCAATTTGGCGAGAGGGTTTATTTGATCCCATAAAGAATACATACCAACGAAAAACAATTTTTTAATTTTTTTTTCAAAAGTTATGTCATATTCAAATTGTCATAATATCGCCGAATAAGCCGAATGTGTTGAGTTTATTCTTTTAATATCTCGAAAACTACTTTACATACGAAGATGATTTTTGTCAGTTTAAAGAGAATACTTGAGGCTACAATAAATATATTGAAAAAAATGTATATGCAATATATCAAATTTTAAAAATGGACTAAGTCAAAACCCTTTTTTCTGATTTTTTTTTTTTTTATATAATACTTCAAACTGTTTTTTAAAAATCCTTAAACTTTGAGGGATGTGCTTTTTTTAAGATATGATTTTTTTTTTCTTTCCAAAAAGAATCTTAAAATAAAATTTTAATATAATCATTTGAGCAATAAGTATTTATTTGAACAAAAGTAACGGCATTGATAAGGTTGCTTTTGCTTATTTGTTCCATTTTTTTTTGGGAGCTCGATTTTGGGCACATTCAAAGAAAAGTACTCTTTTTGTCACGTTACGTCCCCAAAAATTAAATCATACCTATCTTTAAAAAACCCGAGCACCTAAATCTTTTTTTTTAATGAATTTTGTGAACTGTGATTTAAATCCAGGAACAAATTTACAATGAAGGTGTAAAAAGCCGGACAACCCCGGACACTTGATGAAAAAGAAGTAGGACTGCCCCGGATACCCAAAAAAAGAGGACGATGTCCGGGGAAAAGAGGACGGATGGCAACCCTAAATATAAGTCATTTTTACTTTAAAACTTTTATACTATTATGGCCGTTTTCTCATTACATGATTATCTTTTTTCCCAACGCAAAACTGCACATTAAAGAAATTTGGTTTTCTCAATTTCTCATTTGCTTCTATTCTGTCGCAAAACTAACCAGCACTCATCTGCCAATTATTTATTTTCCTTATTAATGCCGCAAAGATAAATTCAATCAGCTAACGCCAAACTTTTACATGTATACATTTTTAACAGACAGTTTATCGGTCTAACGGCCATTTTCACCAAGTTCAGTTAAAACTAACTTTCAATTAAAGTTCCAGTTACCAATATGTTTTGACAGCTATAACCGATAGTTAATTATAACCGAAATTGGCGGTAAAAAATTTATGTTGACATTAAGTAACAGACAGTTTTTAGGTACATTGAGAAAATGGCCATTATACTTTTAAAATTTTTATTTTTTTATAGTTTTAAGCATTTATACTTTTATTTATACTTTTTTTTCCTATTCTTTTATACTTTTAGAATTTTATACTTTAACACTTTAATACATTTGAGCTTAAATATTTTTATACTTTTATGTCTTAATACTGTTATATCTTTATACATTTATACTCTTATACTTTTATAATTTTATAATTTTATGCTTTTATATTTTTATACTTTTATATTTTTATTTTATATTTTATACTTTTATGTATTTTTACTTTACTTTTATACGTTTATACATTTATATCACTTATACATCTATACTTTTATAATTTACTTTTACTTTTATACTCTTATACTTTTTTCTTTTTATACTTTACACCTTTAGTCTTTAGAAAATATATTTTCATTCTGGGGATTATATAAGCAAACATTTCATTTTTTAGTGTTCAAAAGGTTTTACGTTTCACATTCTCCAGCTTACCTAAAAAAGAGCTTAATTCAAGTACTTTAGTACCATGCCACAATTTCTTTTTTCGTCTCTCATGCGTTATACTATTTTCCCCTAATACTTTTTGTTATTTGACATTTTGGCCTGCAAGGCAGTACATAATCAGAAAAGATTTAAAAAACAAGGTGCCTTTAGAGCAGTTGCGACGAAACTTCGGCAGCAAAATCTTCACTATAATGATGGCCCAACTTGTAAAAAAATTTATAAAAAAAAACCAAAAAATAAATAGAAAAATAAATTTCATAACAATAATGTTGGTTGTAATGTCGCTTTTGTGTGCTTAAAAGCGCATACATAAATACAACACAAACAAACCCAATAAAAAGGTTGCTGAAAAATATTTTGTTGCTTTTTTCTATTTGTGCAGAAAAAATAACAACGCAAAAGTTAGAGGCTACTAAAAAAAGGAGGAAAAATTACATGTATAATGACATATTTCCCTCTTTTTTTTACTTTGTTTCAAAAAAAAAAGAAGAAGAATATTACATTTTAATTTTAATCATAAAATGAATTTTTTTTATACAATTTTTTCCGTACGTTCTTCTGACAAAAATACAAAATATCAGCAGTTTTGTGGCAATAGTTGTAAGTTGGTAAAGGATGACTTTAAAAAGGTCTACAATATTGTAGACTTTATATACATAAATGCATAAAAGTATAATATTATTAAAGAAGCATGAATAAGTTTTTAGTATTTGTCGACAGATGGCTTTACTTGCAATGTATTGCATGTTGCGAAGTGTGATTTATGCGATTTAATTTGAACGAATAATATGCAAATATTTTATACTGATATTAAACATTTTTTCTTTTAGAACATTTTATCTGAGTAACTACTTAATTAGATACTAAATCAAAGTTTCCTAATATTCAAGTCACTTTTTTAAAAACTAAAGCTTTTGCAAAATTCTTTTTCTAAGATACTGAAATATGTAGAAAGAAAATGTAAATGACAGAAAGAATTTTTCAGTAGGTTCAATGCATTCTCTTTTTGAAAGTTGGAGTTGCACTTTTTTTACAGTTTGAAAAGTCGGTCTGGTCTGTGTTATTGTATTATCGAGAGATACAATCTTCTAAATTAATACATTTTTAATTAAAGTTCACATTCTATCGCAAGGACGCGGTTGAGTAGTGATCGTCGACGAAACTATTATGTTTAAAAATTCCACCAGCGAAAAATGTCAAACCAGCAATCGTGAACGGAAATCGCTACAGGGCCAAGATATCGATGTATTTTAAGGACAATGTCGACGCTATGAAATTGTATGGTATGTAGTTTCAACCAGGGCTGTGGAGTCGTTAAGAAATAGTTATAACCAGAGTAGGTAAATTAATTTCTTTTTTCTTTCTTTCTCGCGAAGGTTTTTTTGTACAAAACTTTTCGATTATCATTATCGCGAGAAAGAAGAAAATATTGTTGTTGTTTCCTTCTTTTGTGTTTGCCGAAGCAAACACAAATGCTTCTCTTCGTTTAGCAGAACGAAGAGGAATGATATAGAAGGAAACAAACTGAAGGAGAATAAAATTAGAAAAGAAAAATGAAATCGAAATATCGAATGGAAGGAAGGAAAAAATAAAGAATTCTTTTTCTGTTTTTTATTGAAATTATATTGTTATGAAGTAAAATTAAAAGCAAAGACTTGGTTTAGTAAATACAGAAATAAGAAAAAATATTTAAATATTATTTATTTTATTACATAGACATTCATTAAAACAAATTTCAATGAACAAAGTTTTTTCCTTCTTTTATTTCCCTCTATTTTTTTCCTTCGATTTAGAAAGAAGAAACAATTTTGTTTGCTTCTTCTCTCCATTTCGTTTCCTTCTTTTTCAGCCAAACGAATGGTTTTTTATTTCAGCACAAATATCAACGAAAGAAAACACAGCAGTTTCTCGCCTTCGCTTATAGAAACGAAACAAAAACAACAAATCTCTTCTTTTCGCGAAACGAAGAGGGAAAGATAAAAAAAAAAGAATTCTTTGCGAGGAAATACCTACCCTGGTTATAACTCCGACTCCGGCTCCTTTTGCTAAAATTTTTTAAGTACGACTCCGACTCCAACTCCGACTCCTACTCTAACCTAGCATTATTTAAGAGACTAGTTTTTATTTGACTTCAAACTCTTTTTTAATTTAGTACCTGTTTAATGGTTAAATATAGCAAGAAAATGATTCTGTGAAAATTTCAAATCGATATTTTAATTCTAACGTGCCGCGCATTGAGCTTTAACCTACTAGTTACTAACATATGAGTAGGAAAGCTGCAAAATATTTTATTTGGATTTTGGAAAAAATGTAAAAAAACATATACCGCCCGATTCAATAGACCAAATGAGATGAACTTTTTTAATTCTAAAGTGTTATGACCAGGGACCGGACTTTTATGCAGTTAAAATCGCGTTTTATGCGCATAAAAAATGCACTAAAAATAGAAATATATGCGCTAAAAATTTAAAAAAATGTAGTTAAAACTATATTAAATTTTTTTTTTAGGGATAAATAAAAAACATAAAAATAACAAGAATAAACAAAATTACAAGAAGAACGTTAAAATTTAGTCTCATAAACGTAACTAAGGCTCAGAAACAGTAAGACAATCATGTAAATAAGGTCACTTGCAAAGGCCCAACTATAATATGCATAAGCTGGCTTGAGCCACTGTGCAACTGTGTTAATCATAATTGTCAAACCATATTAAACTTAAGAAAACTTTTTATTAAATTTTTTGAAACTGTCATTTGCTTAAGCAAAGTGCGAAACTGTTCGCAATTACATACGAATCAAATGTCTTTTGATTTTGACCCTACATTTTATCAAAATAAATTTATAATATTTATTTTCACTACGCTCTTTTCGCAAAAAAAATTTAAATTAAATATGGAAGCAGCTAAGGATTTAAAACAATACATTTTAATCCAAAATTTTTGTTTAAACTTTATCAAGCTTGCTACGAATTTGTTAACTTAAGCTACCGTCTATAAAATACATCTTGTTTATGCCAATATCAATTAACTAAAATTCACCATTGTTGAATCCTTTTACCACATCTTTGAATTGGCAAAAATTTTCAGCACAATACATAATTGGTTTCAACCACGTCCCCTATCTGGTTGTTATAGGCTCTAGAGGAAGACATTAATCCGGATAATTCTTTTAATATGCGGCAACACGCGAAGGTGCTTTACAAAATATTTTTCCATAAGAAGTCAATAAATAAATATCATCGAAGTTGTCTTTTATCTCTTCTGCGGAAGGGTGCATGGCAAAATAAAGCAATTAAAACAAGTTTTTTTCAAAATATGCAACAAAAATATGCAATATCAGTAATATATGCAAAAATATGCATTCAAAGCAAAATATGCAAAAATATGCACTAACAAATCGATGCCATTTTACTGCAAATTTCTTGGTTCGCACAGATATTTTGTATATGGTAATCTCCGACTGACGAGAACAAATATGCATTTGCATAAAAATCCGGGCCTTGGTTATGACATTCTTGACTTATAACTCAACAGTTGAGAAACTTAAACCAACTGAAATATAGAAAAATAATGGATTTAATTTTGGAACGAACGAGTTTTGTTACGAACTTTCGAAAGAAACGAGTTTTGCTTTAATCCGTATGGGATCATTGAACTTTAGTATATTTTAACGAGAACAAATATGCATTTGCATAAAAATCCGGGCCTTGGTTATGACATTCTTGACTTATAACTCAACAGTTGAGAAACTTAAACCAACTGAAATATAGAAAAATAATGGATTTAATTTTGGAACGAACGAGTTTTGTTACGAACTTTCGAAAGAAACGAGTTTTGCTTTAATCCGTATGGGATCATTGAACTTTAGTATATTTTAAAGGTTATATTAATTTATTAAAATTATGCAAACAGTGCTAAAAAATGTAAAAATAGTTCTGTAGGGGAGAGATAAACTACACCAATTCACATCTTTTTCAAAAAACGTTTTTTATACTGTTGGAATTTATAGATGTGTGAATTTCCATAAGTCCTATCTAATGTAGCTTTCGAGATAGAAAAGTTGGAAACAACACCAAGTCCAATTGGCTTAGACGTTAAAGGCATCAAGAACTCGCCATTGCATTTTTCCGTTCCTAATTCAATATTATTATTGTCCAAGACCGAAATTTGAAATTACAAGTCTTTATTATCTCTCCAATTTTCCCTAAAGTGAGTAGATAAAAGTATTCTCAAATCATTTTTCGGGTTTTCCCCCTACATTGATGGGAATTATATCTGGAACAATGTCATGTATTTTTCCGAGTTCCTTTTCCTTTTATTCTATTATAATTCACCTTGAAGGTTGGAACTTAAAATGTAGTTCACTTAATGCTTTCACCACAGGAGCTACAGCTGATTTCAAGTCATATTCATGAACATGGCTAAAAAAATATTTGCTAATATACGATAAATAAAAAACAACATCTTTACAAATTTAATTTTTAAATTCATAATTCGGCTCTATTTCAGTAACGATATCTTGACGAAATTCAAATAGTGAACTCGCTGGTTTTTGTTACAGAAGTTTGAGGTCACATTAAAACATAGAAAAGGACATGCTTCGATACAATCTATATAACTATTCTTATAAATTGTCAAATAAGATGTTATCTCAATTTTTTAATTTTTGATATGAAAAGTATACTGGTCCTTATTTTCTGACTTCACAATTTCAAAAAGCAGACCCTCTTATGGCCAATTCCACTGATTTATTTAAATATCAATTTATGTTTAAAATTTGTTTTTTATGTCAAATTAAAATAAAATTATAAGAAAAATTATATTTAAATATGAATTGATATTTAAAAAGAATTGGAGAAATTGGTCATTAAAATTTTTTTATTTTGAAAAATATTGGAACAATTTTAATGCAAAAAAGTCGGAGTCGGAGTCGCTAGTTTTTGTGGGTACTTCGACTCCGACTCCGGTACAAAAACCTCAACTCCGACTCCTACTCCACAGCCCTGGTTTCAACATTGCATCAAGAACAGTAGTGTTAACTTTATTGTTAAGTAATAAAATAAAAATGAAGATAAACCGCTAGAATGACCTAAAAAACGTTTGCAAATCGTAGAAAATAATTTTTAAAATTCGCGCTCTGTTCGTTAAACTTACAAAGCACTTCGTCAAGTTTACGGTCAGCGTTACCGTTGGTGCCACTAAAGTGGCAATTTGCCACTTTTTCGACTTTTGGATACTATTTGGCCACTTTTACAAAATGCACCCAAATGTGGTACTTTTTGCGATTTTTGCCACTTTTTTGATACTTTTTACACTAGGAAAATATACTTTTTTTCTTTCTGTTTTATTATAACCCCTGGCTTTAATATATGTAAAACTGTTTTAATATATGTATATTTAAGCAAGTTTATATGAAATTTGTTTCTTGTCATGCGTGGTAAGCTAAAAATCGGTTTAATAAACTTTCTATTAACCTGTTTTATTTATTATGAATAAAAGCATAAAGATAACTCACATATCGATGGTTTTCTTTAGCAACCTCGTAACTCAAAAACAACTACTTTTCAGAAGAGAAAAATTACTTTTTTTACCAAATATTTAAAACGTTTTGCTATGTATTCTTTTATAAATCAAGAATTAGGAAAAATTCCCATAAATATTTAAAGGGATATATAGCAAAAAGTTTAAAATATTTGGTAAAAAAAAAGTATTTTGTCTCTCCTTAGAAGTCATGAAGCAGAAACCGAACTGTTGTGTACCGAAAACTGGTCTAAAATTTGTGTAATTGACATTAAAAGTAAAATCTAAGTTTTTACCAAAAATTGTGTAATGAATTTATAATAAGAATTGATATAATAAACAAATACCTAATATATTGAAGTTTTTAGACCCAATATTTATAGTATATAAACTATTTCGAATTAGTTTCAGAGTTTAAAGATATTATAACTGACCCAGATGCATTTATACATGAATTTAAATTTCTACAAATTGATCTCTCATATTTTTACATTGCCACACAGTAGTGCTTCTGCTGAGCGTGTTTTTACTAAGTTAGCTTTAGTCCAAAAAAAAGTAACAAATAAGCTTAAGACATTTTACGAAAGTATGGAAGTCGTTTTAAGAACAATTAATTGTAAAATTTGTATGAAACTGATTATTAATAAATATGTAGCACAGGACGACATTGAAAAAGTTTTTGGAATGCTAAAGACGAATATGAACACAGTTTTCCCCCATCACGTCACATTTATCAGATACACCAATTATTGTAATTTCGGAAGATGTTTTGTACCACAATTAATAACAAAATCCAGTTTTATAGTTTTGTTCTATAAACCTGATTACAAAAATTTGAAGCAATAATAGACGAAATTGGATAAAAACTAAATATGCTATAGTAAAGAAATTAAAACGCTAGCACTTAAATTTGGTAGCATGCATGCATGCCGTGCATTTATTTGTATTAAAGTGTGGAACTGATTATATATAAAGTATTTGAAAAAGTGATATTTTCGTTTTTTTGTCATAGTATTTCTTGTTTTCATCCGATTATAGCTTAGCTGCCAGGCCTACGGTGTCGACAAGACATTTCTTTCGCATATTTAAATTAAAAACAATAATAAAAACTAAAATTTGTTTTTGTTTTCCTAACAAATATACGAAAAAAATTTTATTGTCGACATCGTGGGACTGGGCCTACAACTTTTGTAATTAGGTTGACTGTAGAATTAAATTATAAAACTATGGATTTTGTTATTAATTGTGGTACAAAACATCATCCGAAATTACAACAATTGGTGTATCTGATAAATGTGACGTGATGGGAGAAAACTGTGCTCATATTCGGCCATAGCATTCCAAAAAACATAAGAATCTGTTGGAATGGGCAAATACATTTCTAAAAAGTTTGAAATACCTGTGCAATATAGTGTCTTAAATAATTTAAAGAAAATGTATTCAAAAGGAATAGTACAAAAAATATATTAATAAATGTATATATAAAACACAATTCATTAATTTCTTCTATTTGCTGCAACAGTGTCATAATCCAAAAAACATGTTTGGCAGAAAACGAGTTTAAAGTTTTTGAATTACCAAAACATTAAAGTAAATATTTTATAAAAGATACTTCTCGAGAGAAATATTTACAAAATATTTATTTTAGTTTTTATACCATTTAAAGTTGTAATAAATAAAAAAAAACGTAAAAAATACATAATGTGGTGTACTTATTTTAATTTTAAAACATGTGCGCCCCTTTTTTTAAAAAAATCCACTTTTTGGTGCCACTTTTTTTGTAGATATCCCCTTTTTTTGGTACTTTTTGAAAATATCCGACGGTAACACTGTTTACGGTGCACATAATCGTTGACCTGAGCAGCTAATACGCAATACTATGGGTCGATGTATAACCATAATCATTATTTTCGATAGTTTTCATCCAAACAGTCTGTACAGAAGTAGCCATCGCCCCTGTAGACTTGATTGTGACAGAGGACTCCAATTTATCGATACCACTATTTAGAAAATTTTGAGGAAAGATCCATATAAGATCAAACTGGTGCAAGAATTAAAGCCAGCGTAGTGTGTTTGGTGAATGGGCTGAGAATCAACTAGAAGTTGAACCATATTTTTGTCGTCAAATAATCCTCGGCGATGTGGCTCATATCTGTCTTAACAGGTCTGTGAGCTAGCAGAATTCTCGTTTTCGGATAGAGCACATCGTCGTGAGACTCTTGAGAGTCCATTACGTCTTGAAAAAATCACTGCGATTTACATGTCAGTGGTGTCATCTTTGTCTTTAAAACCGAAAACGGTGCCGATATTAACCTGAATGGCGAACACTACAGGCAAATGATTCGTGATTTTTCTATTCCTCATGTTGTTTTAAATCGTTAAGAGGAAAATGGTAACACAAAGACGGCGCAACATGCTACACGTCATGTGAAACCATCACTTTGTTGAGCCGTACGTTTGGTGACCTGTTAATAAGCCACCTCGATCGTGTGATTTGACACCTTTGGACTACTTTTGTAGGGATACGCCAAACATCTGGTCTACGCTGCTAAACCAGCAATGATTGATCATTTATAAGCCAACGTTCGACGTACTATTGACGAATTAATACCGGGTATTCTTGACAAAGTGGTACAAAATTGGCGTTCATAAGGCTCAGCCGCTGATGCCATAAGCTTAAAGCCTTTAAAAACACCTCTTGCTTTATTTGGCAGTGAATCTATTGGTAATAATTTTTTAGAATATACTAATCATAAATATTAACAATAAATGGCCTCAGTACAACACAGATTACCCTTTCAAAAATTTTATCGGGCTTAAAAATCACCTTTATGTGTAAACTTGGTATTTAGCTAGTCTATTAAGTGAAAGGGTTGCGGGTACGATTCCCGGGCCGAATATTGGCTATTAGTTTTGGTCGTCAATTAAGATAGAATACAACTTGTATCTGGTTTTTTAACATAAAATATTTAATTATTGTACTCTTATTATTTTGGTACTAACCAAACTTTTCAAAATTGTACCAGAAATATGTTAAACATAAAATTATTTGACAAATTAACAGCTTGGCCCACGACGTCGATCGATAACTTTAGTAAGCGACAATAAGTCACTCATTAAGCGGCCCACTAGTTATCGACTTCTTGGTCGACAGGTTTTACGTTTCTAACATAATTGATTTATTTATTTTCAAATAACTATGTTGCCATATAACAAATTAAACCATAAGAATACAACTCTGTTCTTCAAACAGTAAACAAAAACAAACAAAGCAGTAAACAAAAAAAGGATAAAATGTTGTGAAAAATATTTTATAAAACTATATAATTTTATAAGTAGTGTTGTTTAAAAAAAATATAATTATAAACAAATATTTAGTGTTGGTGTGTAAAGAAAACTTTCGATTAATATTTGAGCAAAATGCCTCCTATTTCGACAACCACAGCACATGCAGTGTTGCCAAAACTTGCTGACCAAAAATAGTTAATGGAAAAAAATTGCCAAAAAATTGGCTAAAAACTTTTTTAAATAAAAACACATTTTAATTAAATAACAAAACAAAAATTAATAATTTATTAAAAACTTTTTTACAATGAAATTGTAAATTGAGATCAATTTGTTACATAAAGGTTGGTTCAGACTGGTTAAATATTTGGTAGCAAACATCAAATATTTCACTTACGTAGTCTGAACACAAAATATTTTTGAGTGTCAAATAAAATAACAGCTGATTTTGAGCAAATAAAAGTATTTGCCGTGAAAAATGTTTGAGCAAACATTTATTTGGTATTACAAAAAAATTGTAAGAGCAAACAACAGCAAATAATTTTAGCCATGTTTCCGATAGAAGCAATTTTTATTGTAAGTTTTCGGATTCTTTACAATTTTAAAGATTTTTAATAATTAAAAAGATTTTGTTATTCGTGCTTAATTCCCAGTTTTTATTCTTGATAAAAACACTTAAAATTTATTGTTGATGGGATAAGCTATTCCCATGCGCATTTCACTGGTTGATTAGGCCAGATCATCAGGAAACTTCATCCATAAATATTTTAGAAAAACTAAAGATAAACTTTTAAGCGTATAAGAATCATAAGCAACAGCTGCACTTTTAACAATATCAAAGTTTAAACAAAAACATCAATAATCTATCATGCGGCAATTAACAAATTTTTCCGAATTTCAGCTAATTTAGCAATTTTTATCGAATTTTTGCCATTCCTTATACTTTAAGGCACTTTTAATAAATTGTATTGCTGGCACTATTTGCCAATTGTTTAACAAACAAAAATTGTCGAACATTTGAGCTTAGTTTGAACATAAAACAAAATATTTTTTTGTTTCACACAGTTGGAAGTAAATATCAGAACAAATATTTTTGTCAAATATTTCATTAGTCTGAACGTACCTTAAGAATAAACGTAAGTGAAATATTTTAGCATTTAAAAAATGAAAACTTTTAACCATGTTTACTTGGCTAAATACACTCTCTACCACAGCATTAGACCATGAAAGTGAGGGCAACTTAATAGTAAATTCTAAAATTTTGAAAAAAATTATGCCGCCTGCTTCCAACTAGAAAGAAAAGTTTTGTTTGTGTTGATCCATTTTACAAACTGAGTATTGGAATAGTGTTCCTTTATTTTAAACTATTTTTCATCATCTTCGTTTATAGCGATTTTCAACATTTAAAAAAGTTGTAATTTAAATAAAATTCGTTTTAAGTTTTAAAATTGTTTATTTTACTTTTAGCAATTTTATATAAAAACATAAAAATCATAGTATAATAGGTACCAGGTAGATGCATTAGAGAGAGTTTTCATTATTTACCCTTGTAATGTCAAAATAATTTTTTTGATTTTGACGTTTTTTTTTAATTTTTTTTCCTTATTTTCTTTTGTTTGACGTTATATGAGGTTTAAAATGGAGAACAAAATTTTCTAATCGCTATATCTTGTACTTATTCTACCATGATCAAAGTTATTATTTTTCAAAAAAAAAACGGCAAAAAAAAAGTTTATGGCTAAACAAGTTTAAAAATGGCAGATGGCTAAACTTATTTTTTAATGGCTTAACAGGCTGAAAACTGCTAAATCTATCCATTTAATGGCTAAATTGGCAACACTGAACACAAGTGACTGATTTTGACATTTGTGGTCGCATAATAGTTCTTAGTGGGTCGCAATTTTGTGTGAAAACTCTTACGATGTCGTTCGGTTGCATTGTCGATCGACTTGTCCTTCTAAAAATTGTTGGTGAGCCGCAAATCTGTTGCTTGTCATTGAAAATGGTAACGAACCGATTACCGTTATCGGTTATTTTTCAAATCATTCTTACCATTCTGTAGACTTTTGACTTTTTGTCTCTTTCTTTTGACAACAAAAACTTCTGCCAAATTTTTTAAATTTTCTTTTCAGTGAAATAAATATGACTATAACTGTGTAGCGGGGAAAAAATGCCGACTGTACCGTTAGAAGCCTGCATTACAGCTTATCACAACCTTTCCGCTTCAATGCAGTGCTTAAAAAATAAACTTTTTTAATCCAAAAACAAAACTCAACCAACAAAAAAAAAAAAATCTATATTATTTCTACTAGGGAATTAAAATGAAATTATTTATATGTGCGGAAATTTTTATTTAGAAAATCTCTATAAAAAATAAAATTAAAATACATTTATTTGCTAACAAAGAGACTGCTAACTTAATTTTTAAAATAGTTGCGATAAAATACTGCAATTTTTGTGCTTAAATACGAATTTAGTTTAACATTAGTTTTCAATGAGTTTAATTTAAATTAAATAAATATTTTCGGGATATTGAAAAACAGAAGATATTAAATTTAAAATAAATTTGTTTAAAAGAATTTTTTACAGTAGTTTAGATTTCATGAAATTTACGTCATTTAAAAAAAATCTGGGCTAAATTGTGGAGAAGCGGAAGTAGAAAATTTGTTCACTAAGCTCCAATTCATTGTGTGTGTGTGTTTGTGTGTGTGGGAATGCAAAGGATCTATTTTTTACAAAGTTTTTTCTTCAGCAGGATTTTTAATTTTCATCGTTATTATTATTTTTTATAATCTTTGGTCTTCAGAGACACTTCTATACCCCATAATAATGCCGGAGCTTGTATATACTTTCATATACTGGTATAAATATTTAATATGTGTGTATGTACATCAGGATGACTCCTATTTTATGTTGTTGTTGCGGTTGCAACAAACAAACATCGGAAATAAGAAAGAAAAAAGAGCTATAGGGCTGTTAGGCTTTGTAAAATTTTAATAAATCATAATCTTTCATTTTGCTAGACGCTGATGATGTTGCTGTTTTTCTTTTTTCTTTTTAATACCACCCACTTTTGCATAAAAAAAAACTGCACAAACTTACACTTTACCAGTGTACAGTGGGGCGGAATCGTATTAATTTAGAAAACAAAACCGTTTAATATGAATTTTTCTAGGGTGTTTTACATTTAAAGTTGTGTCAGAAAGAAAACTGTTGTTTTCTTATGCCTCATATTATGAGAAAAAAATCGTTAAAATCACCAGGTTAGCTTAACTTAGTCGTCCCAGAAATAGTTATTGTAAAAATTAGTGTTCAAAAATAAACAGAACAGTATTTAGGTTCACACATCTAAGAACGATGTCTATTTTTTTAGTGTTTGTGTAGACAAACACAAACCTTATAGCGTTCGTAACTATTTTCAAAAAAGAGCCGAACATTATACAATGTTCTGTTCTTCTGTAAAAAACAGAACAATTGTAGTGGTTCTGTAGACATACATAATATTATACTTTTTTGAAGTGTTTCTTTCCGTGTTCGAAAATAAGCACTAAATATTGCTCCTTAGTGTTCGGTTCGGTTCGGTAGATTTGTGGAAAACACAAACACTATATAATAAAAAAAATGAAAAATAAAATAATGAAAAAAAACGATTCCCTGTTAGTCATCTTTTGAACACAAAAATAATTCTGTTTTAATCAAACTCAACAAAAGATGAGAACATTTAATTCCGTTCGTTTTTTTTTTAATCCACATACTTAATTGTGTTCGGTCAGCTCATTAATGTACGTCCCTTTTGGCTGGTAAAAAAACCAAAAACTTTTTATAAAAACAAAATACACATACGAAAAAAAAAACAAAAAGCCAACAAAATTATTTTACATAAACAAAACATATACACAATACACACACAAGCTGTTCGTGGTGCGGTCGTTGCTAAAATTTTTTGTTTGATCAATTCTTTATCAATGTAAAAAGAAACATTATAGAACATTAAAATATAATGTTTGGCTACAGTATCACTACAATTGTTATGTTTTTTAACGAAGAACAGAACACTATATAATGTTCGGCTCTTTCTTGAAAATAGTTTCGAACAGTATTAAGGGTTGTGTTCGTCTACACAATCACTAAAAAAAATAGATATCGTTCTTGGGTGTGTGAGCCGAACGCTAAATAATGTAATGTTTCTTTTCGAACACTGGTTTCTTTTTTACATTGATGAAGAAAGTAACAAACAAAAAATTTTAGCAAAAATTTTGTTTGTGTTAAATTATTTTGCTGGCTTTTTGTTTTGTTTTCGTATGTGCATTTCGTTTTTGCAAAAAATTTTTGTTTTTTTACCAGCCAAAAGGGCGCTACACACAACAGAAACGAACGAGCATTATTGAGCTGAACCAAAAAAAACCCAACGGAGTTGAGTTGGACAAGAACAGTATTATTTTTGTGTTCAAAAGATGGAAGACGTTATTTTTTTAAATGATTTTCTACACAAACACTACTAGCGTTGTGTTTTGCACGAATCTACCGAACCGAACACTAAGGAGGATATTTAGTGTTTATATTTGAGCACTGGTAAAAAAAGCTATCTTTTGTAAATTTTTTGAAATTTTGTGATAAAATAGACTAATGCGGTTCATTTTCGCTACTGTAAATGTATTATTATTTAAAAAAAAAATCTTCAAGTCACGTTTTGTCTTATAAGCTAACATGGTATATACGCTAATGAGCCAATTTTTTCAGACGCGAAAATTGCTGCAGCATCTGTCTTCATTCTTATTTCTCGTGTCATTGCACGCTTTTTCCAATTTTTAAGAACCTGTCTCTTATACCGGTTCTTATGTCTCTGGAAACTGATCGCTGAATGAGCATTGCTTATGCTTGCGATTTTGATAGCGAAATTATTTCTCCTTACAAAACGTGACATTTTACAACAAGGGCTTGTTGTTAGTCCTGTAAAGACGAAACAAACTTGAAAGATTACGTAAGCTTATTCCCTCTTCTGTAATCCTGAACAAAAACATCAAGATTTAGCTAGGCAGAGATAGCAAAAGATATTGATATAAATTTCGACTGCAAATTGAGCTTCAAGTAGAATATTATAGAGCATTTAAAAAAAAAACCGTCGCTGTATATTCTTTGAAAGGGCCATTGAGAAACAACCCCAAGGCGAATCCACTGGATCTATATGGCTGTAGATCGTCCAAATCTTACCAATGGCTTACCACGTTTCTACTATGGAAGACTACACAGAAAAAATTATTGCTGAATTATTTTCAAACAAACGCTTGTTTGAAATTTTTTTTAATTTCTACAAACTTTTTTACTGATTCAAATAATATTTTTGTTTGATTTTAACCAACAGAAATGTTGACAACTATTCAGAAATATAATATACGCCTCTTTTTAAACAACAACAACATTAGAAGAAACAAAATAAATTTTTGGTTGGTTTCAAAGTTGGTAAAAAAATTAAAACCAAAATCGCGTATACAATTTTTAAAAAATGTTTAGTTAAATACCAACATCAAATACAAAAATAAAATGATGACGCCGCTCTGCCATCATCATCTACTTCTACAGTGCTTGCTTGTATGCGCGGCATTACTTGTGCAAAAAATTTTTTGTTTGATTCAGCAAAATTATTTGTTTGAAATTTATGTGATTTTCAGTAAACTATTTGTTTGATTCAGTTAAATTATTTGTTTGAAAAAATCAATGTATTTTTTCACTAAACGAAATGCAAATAAATTGTTTGAATATGCAAATTTGTTTGTAGGACCGATTTCAGACAAAAAATGTTTTGATTCTACAAATTTTTTGTTTGAATTGGAAAAATAATTTTTTCTGTGTAGGCTTCTGAACGATAATAATGAGGACAGCTTTGAACACCTTGTATGTTGTCAGCGGGCAAATGGCTTCTATCTACGGGAAAATTTCTAATGTTGCTGGTATGGTTAAGTTTTTATTCAGACGGGATTTCCTAAAATCACAGAAGCAATTAGTGTTCCTAATAATTGAGTAGGTGAGTTGCAAAACTCGCTCGTTTCAAAAATTAAAAAAATTGAGATAACAATCGATTTAGACAGATCTGTTAGCACTTTATAAGAATATATATATAGATTATATCGAATCATGTTCTTTTCTATGTTTTTTTGTGACATAAAACTGCAGTTGGTAACAAAACTGGTTCGTTCCACTCAACAGACATTTTCAAAAACTATCTCTTTGCATTTTGTGTAACAAAACTCGCTGGTTCACTGTTTTAAACATTCTGTTAGAAGTGGGCCAAGATATCGTTGATTATATAGAGTCGAATTAGGGAATTTAAAAATGCAAATTTGTAAACAAGTTCGCTTTGACATATTTGTTTTTTATAAACCGTATATTGAAATAAATTTTTGTAGGGATGTTCTTATACTCGACTGGAAATCTGCTGTTACTCCTGTGGTGAAAGCAATAAGTTAACTACATTTTAAATTCCAAACTTCAAAGCGAATGCTAATAGATTAAACATGGAAAAGGAAAAAATGCATGCCATTGTTCCAGATATACTTCCTATTAATGTGGGGGTTTACCTGAAAAAACATTTGAGAATAATTTTATCTACCCACTTAGGGAAAGTTGGAGAGAAAATTTTATATACTTGGGGAATAATAATATTGATTAAGGAACGGAAAAAACAATGACAAGTACACTGAAGATAAATATTATGACTCTAATATGTTTTATTTATGTCGATAATATCCTTAATAAAATAACGTCATATAAGGTAACATACGTTTACTTATTAAATTGGACTTGGTGTTCTTTACCTCTCATGTTGGTATTGGTACTGTTCAATCCCTTGACGCAACAGCATCAAGTCCAACAACAAAAGGTCTGCTATTTCCGAAAAATAATACAAGGCTTACACAATTTTTTTACCTTACTTTTCTCTTCAAAATGTGTTATACAAAATTTTACAAGTAACAACTAAAGAAGCAAACGCATGTTTAAATAAAAATATATTTTATTTTCCTGTGAATGATTAACAAAGTTCGTCGAAATATTTAACTAAATAAAAAATAAAACCAAAATAGTGTTTTAATTTATCTCACTTTACAATTACAAAAAAAAGACTCTGCTTTGCCTCTAAGCAAATTCTCCTTATTGACTACAAATCCAGTGGTAATCAAAACTAAGTACACTTGATTCCCTTAACGTCTAAGTAAGTTGGACTTGTTGTTGTTTTTAACTATTCTATTTCGAAAATTACATTTGATAGGACTTAGCAAAACTAGTTTCTTTAGAAAATTCGTAGCAAACTCGTTCGTTTCAAAATTATATCTATTATTTTTCTCTATACAGTTGGTTTCAATTTTTCAACTGTTGACTTATTAATCAAGAATGACATAACACTTCAAAATCAAAAAAGTTCAACTAATTTGGTCCAGTTAATCCGGCGCTATATGTTTTTTTGCATTTTCCCAAAATTCGAAAAAGGTGTAACGAACGAGTTTTGCATCTCACCTACTCAATTCTTACTTCCTCCTTCACCTAACTTTATATTTGTTAAACAGGGTGGCCCAAAAGAAACGAAGTAGTTTGAGTAGTCTAAAAATTTCGTTAGTCAATTAAATTTGTTTAATTACACCTCATTAATTAATGTCACATTAAGCCAATTTATACCGAAAAAGCTTCCAATCGTAGCTTAGTCGCGCTATTTCTGACAATTTTTAATGATCTCTTTCAAGATAACCGAAGCAATCGCTCGGTTTTCTTCGCACTTTAGTTAAAGAATGTTCGTGGCTTATTACGGAAACACGTTCTTTCAAATTCCTTCAGCGGGGTAACAATTAATTCAGACGATCGCAGCGATCAACTTAAGTAGTGCCTCTTCAAAAATTAATAAAGTTCTGTTGTATGTCTTTTGCATACATCTTATTGAAGTCAAAGTTGTGGTTGGCTCTTTACAGTTGGCCTTAAGAGGTAACTGCATTTTACTGGCTGCATTTTCAAAGAAAAATGGATCAGAAAGCCTTTCGAATGATATTCCATAACAAGCTGTACACTTAAGAGGCTGTAATTTCTCTTTATATTTTTCCTTAAGATTTTTCGTTTCGCATATTCTCGATTTATTATGTGATAAATCCATTTAAACTCCAGTTTTTGCACTTAAAAACGGCGAAATCCTCGTTGCGTTAAGACAGCTGTGCTCATCTTCTTTAACTCTCGCGTCGAGAAACTTTTCAATTGAAACATGAGAAATGAAACAAAAATGCCACAAAGTGAAACAAACAACTATTTTTCTCACTAAACTGCATCTGCAACATTTTTTGGCGAGTATTAGTAGTTATTTCAGAAAAAGTAGCTGTGATCGTTTACTCCAAAATGTATACAAATTTGTACTGGATTTTACTGAAATGCGTTCGCGTACAAATAAATTTGTAAAATTTTCATATTACTCACCTACTATATTTAACTGGGATTTAACTGGAAAAGTAAACGAACGCACATAGTGTGTCTGTAAAATTTTTGTGAAAAAGTTCCCGCATTAAACTGTCAAATAAACTCACGAATGTAAACGGGGCAAGAACAAATTTTAACACTAAAAACATATTAAAAATGCAAAGAATAATAATAATAATATATTGTGTTTGGAACATTTTTTCTTTGCTTAATTATTTTGCTTTTAACATTTTTATAAAAAAAACGAATTTTTTCAAAGGTCGTTTGCAAACAACAGACTTTAAAGTCGCACTTAACTTGGTGGCCACACGATCAAGTTTTGCCTTTCAATTCCATTCAATTTACTCAACTCTCTCATTTTTTTACTAACACACTCACACTTTTTAAATTGACCACGAGATGGCTTTCAATTTCACCTTTCCATTTGTTTGACAATTTACTTTCAATTTAACAGCTGAGTACATGTTTGTCTTTATAAATTGTTTTTTTTTATGGCATCTTGAAAGTAAATTGAGTGCCACCTACGTCACACCTCTCAATTTTTGTAAATTTTGACAAGCAGTATATGTAAAAGACTATCAAGAACAACTTGATCGTGTGGCCGCAGGGTTACATTATTTGATGTAGCTCACGGTTGTATTTTCGCCGCCGTCGTTGAAAAATTGTTTAATTTTAGTATGTTTTGGTCGTCGTCAACGACATATGTGACTGGCGTTTTCAACTTCTGCAATGTCACATCGACTTTAAGTGCAATGTTATGACATTTATAACGTTACGACGTAATCTCGTTTGATCGTTTTCTACATGAGATACAGACACACTTTTTTCTCACTTTTCGAAAAACGATGGAATATTTGATTAAAAAGATGTGAATTTTTAATGCGAGAAGTTTTCACTAAAGTTAAAAAACATGGGTACTGATCATTGGCTCTTTAAATAAAATTCAAATTCATTCGTTGTTCAAAAGTGCAACTTTCCGTTTCCAATTTCCTGTAGCTGCTTTACAACAGTCTGGAAAAATAAATAAAAATTACATTTTAGCCCATTCGTTTCTTTTTAGCAACCCTGTATACTTAGACCGAAATAAAATATTAAACTTTATAATTTTCTTAATGGAAAATTATGTCCCCTAAACTAAAAGCTTTATTAAATTTGTTTGTTGGTGTTCGAAATTAAGGCAATTTTTTAGTATTGGAGATATAAATAAGTTCAAGCCGATTTTTAATAATAATGATATTTTTATTTAGGTATCTTTAGATATGACTGCTATTCTGATTGATCTTACAAGGACATTCAAAACAGTAACTATTAAAATTGTATTTAAGGAATACTAGTTTGAGATCTCTAAGTAGAGTTGTTAACAGTATATTTATTTCTAAGACTACCCACTGTGCAGTGTGCATAAAGTCCATAAACAACCGCGCAAAGATTCATTTTCTGTAGTAGTTGTAACCAACTGACAGTTAAACTGAACGTATACGTAATATGATGCTCAAGTGGAAAAATATTGTGCGGAGTAAAAACATTGAAAAAATTTAAAATACAAGCACTGCAAGAAATTTTGCAAGATTTTTTTACAAAAATAGAGCCAATGTTAATAAAAATTTTAAAAACTTTTCCTTCAATATAAATTAAAAGTTTTTAAAGTTTGTAAAAATTACCTTAAAATCTTTTTTTTCTCTGTGTAGATAGATCTCTTTTTTATTTTGCTGTAGGTACTTCTTTTTTTCATTCGCTGTGATTTTTTTCTCCTACTTTTTCATAATTATTATTATTTTTCTTTTTTTTTTTTTTGCAACTGCCTAGAATTTTTCATTTAGCTTGATATGTTATGACAGCAAAAATCCCATCATTTTAGTTGAGATTTTGCATTTAATACTGGTGCTTGTATTTGGCCATTGTAAAGTTTGATTGTTTTGTAATTTTACTGCTCTTTAGTTCGCTGGAAACGAAATAAAAAAAAATAAACTGAGAAACTGCTGATTTTAATGCACATTTTGGTTCATTCGTTGCAAAAGTATTTGGTGTTTGATTGCCTAAAAATAAGTATATTTGGACATGACTTTTGAAAGCAAACTAAAGTTCAACAAACCCTGGCCAGAGAAATGAAAAAATTGTTTTGTACAAAAAAAGCATAAGATATCAGCAAAATTAAAAAAAAGTCTATTTTAATTAGAAAAGAGCGAAATAAAAAAAAATAGAAAACTAAAATTGGAAAACATAATTTATTATTTTAGGTTTAGTCTAATCATAGGCGATTTAAAGTCTAGTAATATTATAGTCATAGTAATGTGTTAATACCAAAACCCAATAAATGCATCGGGGAGCCATCATCTTACAGACCAATCCGTTTGTTCGAGACGTCGGGAAAAGCTCTAGAGTGAATTATCTATAACAGACTGCTACACTAAGGGGAAAAACGTGCTAAAATCAAGATCTTACGTTCAAAGTCAAATCATTTTAATCTTAACAGTCTGTTGAGTGCCTCCGTAGGCTAGCTGGTAGCAAGCAGCGCCGAGGTTGCGGGTTCGATTCCCGCCAGAGACTCTGGTTTCCTTCCTGCAGACAAGCATAGAGCTTCGCGGGATTAGCTTAGGAAAACTTAAAAAAAAAAAATTCTTAATTCAACAACAAAATCTTAGTTTTTTTAATATCGGATTTAAGATTATAATGTTGAATAAATTCTCATTTCAAGATCGAATTCAAGATTTGGTTCTTATTACAAAACTTAAATTAAGAATTAATTCTTAATGAAAGTCTCATTTTAATGTCGGTTTTAAGAATGTATTCTTGAAAATAGTCTTATTGGTTTTAATCCGAATTCAAATGTTGAAATAAAACAAAGGTTTTTATTTATTTAAATATTATCATATTTATATGCCCAATAAAAAATGGAGCTTGCAGCGAAGCAGGTTTGTAAGTGAGAAACATTAAAGTTCCCCTACCATTGCGCTTACGGAAGACATGAATTTTATATGACGAGTTCCCACTTTAAAGCAATGCATTTTTGACACATAAAGCGCATATAAATATTGTTGGATGTAACAATCAGCTTTACACACTGAATGTTTTGATACGATTATTTTTTAGTATTCTCCCTTACAAACCTGCTTCGCAGTAAGGGAATGCCGTGGCACTTTAAATGTTATTTTTTTGAAACTCTTAAAGAAAGTTTTTTAACAATGCGTTGTCTCAAAACTCCAATGCAATTTCCTATGGCGTGCTGATTACATCATATTGTCCATTGGCCAGCGGTTATAAATCGTCACTCATTGGTATGGTTATAAACACCATTTCATCTGTGTTCTGATTTTCCATTTTTAATTGCCTTTTACAATAATTTAATATTTCTTTTTAACTTTATTACACAACATGCTTTCATTGATGTTTAATTTCGAAAAAAAAACAAGAATTAAATCTTAACTTTAAAAAGATATTCTTATTATCAAGAAAACGATCTTAAAATTAAGATTACGTTCTTGATTTTTAGAATTGTGGTCGAAAGACCACAAAACTTAAGCAGTGCTTTTAACTAGCCAAAGAAAGAAGAAAACTAATAATATTAAAGAAGGGTAAACGGATATTGAATCGACAGCAATGGTAAAATTTTAGGCGGGACAATCGACGAAAGATTTACTTCAGGACGCATTTGAAGAATTTAAAAAGGCTGCAGCAGTAAATTATACCTTGAGCAGGAGTATTCCAAATGTTTGGGGGCCCTATATAAAACCAACGGCTTATATTAGGAACTAGCTTATCCTCCAACAAATAAATTTCAGTGTTTTTATCAAGAATAAAATTCGGGAATTAAGCACGACATACAAAATCTTATTAATCAAAACAAGTAAGAGTGCTATATTCGGCTGTGCCGAATCTTATATACCCTTCACCATTGTGCGAGCAGAATACAGAGCAACTAAACATCTTTTACATATACATACATATTGACAATACTTAAAACTTCATTATAAATGAAATTTAAAAAGCGAAAACTGGTAAATATTTTTTTAAAATTGTTTTGGAACATAACAATATTAAAAAAATATTCTATTTAAAAAACCAAGATTCGAACCAGGGAACTCACAGTTTCTAACTTAACACACCCCCTACCATGAAGGAACGCTGTTTAAATATCATTAAAATGAAATATAGACCGTTTACTGTTTAAAACTCAACACAGTTTTTTGTTTGTTTTCTTTTTGTAAAGGCACTGTTGTCATTTTTTATCTCTTTTGGCGAGTTTTTAAGTAGCAAAAAAACACAAAAATTCCTAGTTTCTATTTCTTAAAATTATTTCGTTAAATAGATGAAATAATAAACGAAAATCATATTGGGCATTATGCTAGTATATGTAAACAAATGCGAAGGGGGGAAGAGATGAGACGACAACCGGATTTGAACTTCGCTTTTCATAAGGACCCAGAATATATATACTTTATAGGGTGCAGGACCTTCGGTGAAGGGTATAAAAAACAAACTTAATTACAAAAAAGAGTAAGTTTTGGGATTTCAGTATAGTGGTCATAACTCTGCTATTTCTGAACCGATTTGAAAGATTTATATACCGACGTGTTAAAGAAGAAATTTGCCATTTATTTTCGTTGTAAGACTTGGACTCGGGAAGATCTATGGTTCCCGAAAATGGGTATTTTCCAAAAAAAAATTAATATTTTGGTCATAACTTTTTCGTATCTGAACCGATTTTCCCGAGTTTTTCAGAAAATATTTTTTATTAATTAAATTTTCGATCTTTTGATATATAAGGCGTAACCATAGGTCATATAACAGTCAAAAAATTCAGGTTTTTATACAATTTTTAACACTTTTTGTATGGAAGGTACCACGCCCACTTCTCCAATCCCGCCCACATTTTGTGGAATGGTGTGTATTTATAACCTTAATGTTTGTACTTAATTTGAAAACTTTGGTTCTTGCCGTTCTCCAGATATACAGAAAAAAGTAATAATAATACAACAACCACAAGGGATTTTTTGGAAAAATTAGAGGCAGTCGTGGTTTTTTGGTCATATCTCAGCCATTGTTGGACCAATCTAGCTGAATTTCAATAGCAAGAAATGGTGGACTATATGTTACATAAATGTAAAACAACCTAGCCGCTATCATGTCTGGAGTCCCCGGAAAACACATATCAAACGTAAGACGGACAGACGGGCAGATATCGTTAAATCAACTTCTCTCCTCATAAGGACCCATAATATATATACTTTACAGGGCCTTAGATCAATATTGTAGAAATTACAAACGGAATGACAAACTTATATATACCCTTTTCCACCTGTGGTGAAGGGTATAAAAAGGTCATAAATAAAGGGTGGTTAAATTTTAAAGGGCCGATGTTGATCTTAAGAAAAACGCAAATTATTTGGGAAATAATTGTCATTTTGTTATTATGATGATATTGGTATGGTTCAATTATGTATGGAACAAACTATCGGCCAAATTCACCTTGATCTGATGGTCCAAATTTTCGATGACGCTGAGGCATATGCTGTTAATTATCTCATCCTTTAGCTCTTGAGTTGTTGCTGGCTTATCGACGTACACCTTTTTTTCAAATAACTCCAAAGAAAAAAGTCCAATGGTGCCAAATCACATGATCTTGGCGGCCAATTGACATTGCCACCACATGAGATAACACGGCCATTGAATTTGTCGCGCAAAAGAGACATTGTTTCCTTAGCTGTGTGCAGTGTTGCCACCAACGAAATGGTAAATTACACATGGATCATGCCAAAATTACACATGAAAATACGAATTACACATGCTATCTTTTTACGCATGTCACAGAAACAAATTTCGATCAAAAGTGGAATTAAAACAGTATTTGACTTTTTCAGAAAACGTAAACCAATTTCAATTTCTGTTTTCAAACAAATATCGTCACCTAAAATGCTAAAGGGCGTTACAACTCTTTTTTTTACAGGAGAAGCAAAAAACGTTACAAAATCAATAACAACAAGGTGTGATTGGCGTTTGAATGTCTTTAAAAAAATCGCCATTTTTGATCTTAAATTGTTTGTGAACATTAAGTTTAATAAAACGAAGAAAACTCAATCAAAAACCCTTATTTCGACTTTTTTGTTGTTGTTAAGCCCTTTGAATTTGAAGGTGAAGATATGCAACTTACATTTCATTTTGGTATGATAAAGGTTCGGATGCATCTCTCAAATGTCATCGACGCAATTTTTCAACAAAATGTTAATTCAGTTCCTCTATCGCTGCAACATTGGATATGCCGGACATTTTTATATTTTTTACTTATCCAACACAAAAATATTTTTCAAATGTCTCTTTATTTGCTTTTTGTTTACAACAATCGTATCGTTGCTATATTTAATGAAAAAAAAAAATAATTTTTTTATTTTACCTTTTAAAAGATTAAAACAAAAATAACTTTTTGCAAAGTAGGAAATAATCAGTCTCCAAAGGAATTTTTTATATCAAAAACTTTTTTCCAATAATATTCTGCATTCAAATTGCATGTTGTCGCGAAAATATTCTTGAAACTCCTTAAGTTTTATCCGCCGAGCATTACTTCTAATAAAACAAGATTTAATATTACAAATTAAATCTTCCAAATATGTTGGAAGGTTCAGACAGGCCTTCGACGTTACCAAATGTATTATGTGGCACGAGCATTTTATCAAAATAAAAACTGGCTTTTCGTCTTTTGGCAACTCAACTTCTGAATTGTACTGTCTAAACATAACATTAGATGTATCTGATGCAAATCCAACTAGATTTTCAAAAGGAATCCCTTTTTCTATAATCGTGTTTTTGAGAAGCTCAAACATTTCCTTTGCAGTCGATGATCCACTCTCTTTAAAAAAAAAAGAATTATGTACCCAGGATGTTTCGTCGTTATAATAAATTGTGGCAAAAGATATCTAAATGCCAAATGGTTAGTAGTAAATGATCCAACCATTTTTAGTTCAGGTCTCTTAACGTTTTCATTCTTTTAATTAAATTTTTAAGTTCTGCTAAGAATAATAAACCTTTTTACTTTTTGCGAAAAAATAGTAACAAAAATCAGTGCTACAAAACGTTAAAATATTAAATTACACGTGAATTACACATGCAGTCAATTACACATGGGCTACACATGGAAAAAAATATTACACATGATATGTGTAATTACACGTGAGGTGGCAACACTGGCTGTGTGGCAAGTGGCACCGTCCTGTTGAAACCACATATCGTCCACATCCTTATCTTCCAATTCGGGCTAATAAAAGTTCGTTATCATCTCACGATTGCGATCACCATTCACAGTAACTGCCTGACCGTCCTCAATTTGGAAAAATACGGCCCGATGATGCCGCCAGCCCATAAACCGCACCAAACAGTCACTCTTTGTGGGTGCATTGGTTTTTCGACAATAACTCTTGCATTATCTTTCGCCTTAATGCGGCAATTCTGCTTATTGACGAATCCACTGAGGTGGAAATGTGCCTCATCACTGAAGATGATTTTGTTCGAAAATCGACCATCCACTGTTGCCATTTTTTGCCACCTTGACGACGTTTGGAATGGTCAAGAGGCTTTTTTGAGTCAATTGCACCTTGTAAGCGTGTAAATGCCAGTCTTTGGTTGGGTACGACGACAAGTTGAGGTGGACGAGCCACACTATCGCGAACAGCAGCAATATTACAGACCCGGTTAGCTCAAATTTTTGCACCATTTTTCCGATTGTACGCACATTTGGGCGATTAAATTGACCGGAAAAATCACGAAGTGCACGATATGCTTTTTGATTTGAACGGTTATTTTCATAATAAGCCTGAATAACTTTAACGCGTTGCTCGATTGTGTATCAATCTAATGTTCAAACTGAGTTAGTCTGAAATTGGGAAATGTCAAATGAAATGCAGAAAAAAACTTTACGTTTAGGTGTGGTTCACATTCAACATCGGCCCTTAACCACCCGTTATATCAGCTTGTTGATCCCGTTGCCTAGGTAGTGGTCTCCTCGTGGTGCTCTCTGGGAACCATCTTCTTTAAGATGGAAATGGATTTGAGCAACGATCTGCAGCTTGTCCGAATGGCTCGCTTAGGCGTCTCGGGAAATATGCGTCTTCTTGTTGGCTTAACCCAGTACCAGTCTAGCATGCTTTAGACTATTCATCTGCTCATCCGAAATTCAATTGATTAGTGAGACCAGCGCTGGGAAATAATCAAGTATTTTGGGCTCATTCCTTTAAATAATTTTTTAAAGACCAATAGAACTTGAAGCTGTTGTGCCAGTGTTCGATTTATGATTTGCATGCTTTTGGTGGTATCTGAGCAAACGCTAGGTGCAATTTTTGTGGTCTTCCTTCTGTTGATGCTAGGAGTGGTAGGCTTAGGGAGTTTGCTTTGAAGGTTTTGAATAGGAGACGTTATAGAATAGGGTTCTCGGGCAGCGTGGATCGGGCTGGTTAGTTGGGTGCGTCTGACCAGTTGTTGGGGCTGTTCAATTGTGTTTTGTCATCCACAGGTGCATGTGCCGTTTGCGGGTCATCAGTACTGGCCTTTCTCGAGCCAAACTAGAAATGTAGTATGCCTTTAATTGGTACTCTTGCCGTCCTTGTTACGACTTTGATTACCTAGCCCTTTCTGTCACAGCTTTTTGATAGGATTGGAGAACGCTTTGTATATAGCAGAGCGTTTAGAGCACCACGGCATACACTAACGTTATTTCAATTTGACTTTTACCACATGTACAATACACCCTTTCCAAAATTTTTTTCGTTTTGTTAGGGAAATCACCATACATATGTATATGTTTTTATATTTTAGTAATTACTGTTTTAACCATTTTGAAATATATAAATGTTTAAATTGGCTAAAAGTTGAATGCGTTTATAACTGTTGGGAAAGTTTTTTCTCTTTGTTTAGTAGTCTTAAAACTTTATTAGTCAACTTTGAATATAGAAATACAAACGCGAATAACTACATCAACAGAACAGTGGTTTGACAATAAATAAATTAAAGCAAAAACTTAGGTCTAATCTAATTTTAAACAGACTCATTGTAATCGGTACACATACTCAAATCGTATATTATGATAAAATTTATATTTGTCTTAAGATTTTTTTTTAGTAATTTGTCCGAGAACAATACTTTGTTAAAAATTTAAAGCAGATATGAATAATTATTTTTTTTAATTCACAAAAAATAAATTTTTAAAGCATCTTTCCAATAAACTCTCTAATCACTGTCGCAATAGACAACAGTAACTGATGCGGCACGGTATCTAAAATGAACAAGTCTTAAAAGTAATAACCATAAAAGTGTGACTCAATTTACGTGCATGTTGCACAAAAGAACCAAAAAATAGTCAGCGTATGAAAAAAAAACTGTATCGAACATTTTACCCAACTATAAAATGTGAACAAAAGTGTTAAAAAATACACGAGGACGTGAAAATGTGCATTTGTAATAAAACATTTGTGTGTGTGTGTAAGTGTGTGAGTATGTTGCAACACAATCCCAGCGGGAAAACTCAGAAGACCTTCTTACTTCAGGCCTTTTTAAAGGTCTGCTTAAAAGATTTTTTGATTCAATTACTATTCTTATCTAACTGCTAAAGAAGGCCTCATAGAAGGCCTCGGCTCTTTCGTATAAAAGATAAGATACACCTTCCACACTCGCTTCTATGAGAAGGGAGTAGAAAAGGAGTAACATTTTTTGTATTGTTTTTTTTGCATAAGCAAAAGCAAAATCAATTTTTTTTGGTCCCGTTGCCCTTCTTATGTACCTGCTGAAGAAGCGAGAGCGGAAGGCCTTCTCCGCAATGACAACGTGTGTAAAAAAGATATGAGTATGGAATGGAGCAAGAAGGCCTTGTACATCCAAAAGAAGGGGTACAGAGGCCTTCTAGAAGGCCTTCCTACTCCTTCTTTTTCCCGCTGGGATAATGCAACTAAAACTCAACACTCCAATTGTGTGTTATAAAACTGTGAATAAAAGTTTTTTCTTATTTTCCCTTTTGTAAGATTTTTTTTGTGCAGCACTTCTGTTGGTAGAAATCAAAATAAATTTTTAATTAAACAAAAAAAAAAAACTGTTCACACAAATACACACCTGCAAAAACATTTAACAATTATACCAACACATAAAAACAATGGCGCAACACTGAAATGAAAAGGTGCAACAAACAATAAGGAAAATAAAAAAAGAAATAATAAAAAATAGAAATAAAAAAAAGTAGCAAACCTGTTCGCCACAACAAAAGGACGACGTGAAATCCAAGTGGTAAAATCCATTCATTTATTCATACATCCACACATTCATGCCAAAGAGAGACCAGAATTGAAGGCACAAAATAAAAAAGTGACCAAAATGTATTTTTTCGGCTGTTTCCAATTTTTTTGTTTACAAATATTTTATTTATTGGTGTTGTAACTTTTTTTTAATTCATCTTTTTAAAGAAAAGTTTAAGCTTAGATTATTATCTCTTTTATAAAGAGAACACTGACTATCAAAGAGTAAGCCAACACCCATACAGAAAGAAAAACACTCGGGGTAAATTAAGTTTTTATAACGGGTTATCCATTTTGCGGTTCCAAAAGTAAACGTAAATAAAACACATATAAAATATTTTTTTCATGATATTTCTTTTTTATTATAATGTTTGAACGTTGACATTATGCGCGAAACACTATATCATTTAAATGACCACCACGCGAAGTGCAAGCACTGATTATTTTGAGGTAATTTTGGACCACTTTTTGACACATATTGGGCAATATCTCAGCCATAACTTGACGAATGTTGGTTCTTAAGTGCTCAAGAGTTTAAGGTTTATCTGCATAAACACGGTCTTTCGCGTAGCCCCACAAAAAAGTAATGGTGTCAAATCGCATGACCTTGATGGCCAGTTGATGTCGCCACGACGAGAAATTACACGGCCAGGAAATGTCTCTTGCAATAAAGCCATATTCGCTCGAGTTGTGTGGCATGTGGCGCAGTCTTGTTGAAACCACTTATTTTCCAAGTAGTATTCTTCAATAGCAGGCAAAAACAAGTCGGTTATCATACGACCATACAGTCCTAATTCCTGAGAATGACGAGGAATTGACACATTCGAAACGATGATGCACTGGCCTTACAATATCTGTAACCGCTCCAGTCTCTTTAAATTTCATCACAATTTTGCCAATTGCTTGCGTAGTTGGACGATTCTGTAAACCATAATCTCCTCTTAAAGCACGATATGTGGCTGTGCCAGAATCACCATTTTTGTAGTATGCTTGCAACACTTCGCGTGGTGGTCATTTAAATGATATAGTGTTTTACACATAATGTCAACGTTCAAACTTTATAATAAAAAACAAATATCATAAAAAAACATATTTTATATGTGTTTTATTACGTTATGTTTACTTTTGAAACCGCAAAATGGATAACCCGTTACTTACTTTAAGTTGTACTCAAGCATTCAATTACGAATAACACTTAACGTACTTAAAACAATACTAAACGGGATAACTTTCGAAAATTTTTTCCGGAATTTCTTAAAATAAGTAAAAACCAAGTAAAAAAAACAGATACAACTTTACACAAGTAGTTAAAAAACGATTTGTATGTTAAAACAAAAGAACAAGACGTTTATATTTTTAGTTATATATGTTTAATTAAGTTTTTAAAGTAAGTAAATCAAGCATAATAAAATTCTCCTTCTAATTTAACTTTTGGCTTATTGTAAGTACGAATTCGGGATTGAATCAACTTTAAAATATTTGAATCAACCGCATTTTTAAATTGGCTCAATCTTAGTTTTACTTAAATTAATCTCATTTTAGGATTATTTCAAGTACGAATTCGGGATTGAATTTGGATAATTTAAGTATTTCGCGATTGAAAATCCTTACTTGAATCAATCTTTCTGTACTTGATTCAAGAAAATCCGTACTCACCGTACTATTAATACCGCTTGGGATTGATTTGAGTGCGGATGGATTAAATTTTCTTTTGAGTGCAAGACTTTTCTTATCATCTTACCCCCGTATTCATAAACGATTATTTTATTTAACAAACGTTTATTAAGGCAAATTTTCATACAAAATTTGTTTTGTAAACCTTTATTAAACTTCAAAAATGTTTATGAATACAGGCGTTAATCTTTAACACAAAAACGTGAAAGAGGATTAAAGGTAGATTAATTATAAAATAAGATTACCTTATCGAACTCTTAATCCTGGTTTAATCTTAAAGTCAAAAGCTAGCTCTTAGACGATTAACTTGATTATGACTTAGATACAAAATTTAGACTTTTAATAAGATTTCGCTATGACGTGATAAATTCCCAATTTTTATTTTTTATTAATACACTGAAATTTATTGTTAAGGGAAAGCTAGTCTCTATACGCATTTTACTGGTTACCGAAGAATTCGAAAAAGCTCAATATATTTTAGAAAACAAAAACTTTAAAACGAATGAGAATTACAAACGTTCAAGTCTTACCTGCAAACGATATCAAAGTTTAGACAAAACACCAACAATAAGCAGTGAGTTTTTCTTTTCTTACATTCCTCTACAATTGGTTGGCTTTTTTCGATCTTATTAACAATTAATATTGTATTCCCAAAAATAACATTGTAGACTGTTATTTAGACTTTAACTTTGGCCATAGCAGAGGTTATACCTGAGATTGGGAATCAGACTTAGTCGCAGTCTATGGCTTAGACTTTGAATAAGGTTTTCATCATGACTACTTCTTCAACTATGACTATGATCATTTTTACTATGATTTAGGCCCGTTTTTACAACTTACCGACAGCTAAAAGTAGACTTTAACCGGCCTTATAAAACGTGTTCCTTTAATAAAACTTTACTTTAACCTAAAGTGAGCGATAAAGTAAATTAAGCTTCATCCTACCTGGTAAATTAAAGTAAAGTTGTAATAATTGAACACTTTTTATACGGCCGATAAAATCCTACCTTTAGCTATCGGTAAGTTGTGAAAACGGGCCTTAGTCTGATAAGTACTGACTTTTTATATTTTGTAGACTTTGAAATAGACTATGATTGCTTTTATGACTAAATCAATTACTTTTATCGTGACTTACACTATGACTATGCATGTGGTGTATACCTTGACATATGAAGGACTTAGAGTATGACTAAAGGTTAGAGGTCTGCAAGAATAAATAAAAAGCAATTTCAACACACTCATTTGTTTTTTAATTGCAGGGCTGCCAGGTCCTTTTTTCCTTGTCCCCAAAAAATTAAAAAAATATCCCCAAATTCCCAAAATTAATTATATTAATTTTTTTCGTTTTTTTTTCTGACCAAATTTTAATTTTCTTTTAAAAATGTAAAAATGTTGCTTTATTATTTTGGCTTGAGGTCTTATATAAATAATAAATAAAATTCAAAAACTTTTAATTTTATTTTTATACCCTTCACCACAGGTGGATACTTCAGACATGATAGCGGCTAGGTTGTTTGACATTTATGTCACATATAGTCCACTATTTCTTGGTATTGAAATCCAGCCAGATCGGTCCAAAAATGGCTGAGATATGAGCAAAAAACCACGACTACCTCTAATTTTTTCCAAAAATCCCTTGTTGTTGTTGTATTTTTAATACTTTATTCTGTATATCTGGAGAACGGCAAGAGCCAAAGTTTCCAAATTAGGTACACACATTAAGGTTATCAGTACACAGCATCCCACAAAATGTGGGCGGGATTGGAGAAGTGGGCGTAGTACCTCCCGTACAAAAATTGTATAAACAAATTGTATAAAAACCTGATTTTCGACTGTCACATGACCTATGGTTATCCCTTATATATCAAAAGATCGGAAATCTTTAGTAAAAAATATTTTCTGAAAATTTCGGGAAAATCGGCTCAGATACAAAAAGTTATGACCAAAATTTTAAATCCCCACTTTCGGGAACCATAGGTCTTCCCCAGTCCAAGCATTATAACCCAACTAACTGGTAAATTTATTCTTAAACACGTCGGTATATAAATCTGTCAAATTTGCTGAGTAATAATCAAAATACTGAAATTTCAAAAATTATTCTTTTTTTTATAATTTAGTTTTTTTTATTTATTATTTTTATAATTAAGTTTGTTTAAATATATGTATGTACATATATGTACGTTTATATACATATACAGTTGTTTTCGGTTAATTGAGCCCCGCTTAATTGAGTTTCCCGTTTAATTGCGCTAAAAATCAGGGAACGAAATCATTCAGTATAACTGTCTATGTTAAAATACCCGTTTAGTTGAGTTCCGTTTAATTGCGTCACCCGCTTAATTATTTCGCAAAATAAGACCGCATTGCGAAAAACAATAGCAAATGTTTCGGTTAATTGTTTCTGTCTACTTAATGTGTTTTTGCTCCACAAACGTAAAAAAATTTTTTTGCGGCAAGAAAGATTGTACGATGAACGGTACCTGATTTTTATTTTGTTTTAAAAAACCTAAACCATTTTTTAACTTAATATTTATATAAGCAATGAGTTTTATTTTCTATCTACACATGGGTGTTTCGCTTTATCGCACATCTTGCTCAATTAAGCGATTTTCGTTTTAATTGCGTCGGCGATTCAATTAACCGAGTACTGCTTAATTGAGTTCCCGTTTAATTGCGTCAAAAGTCGTGCATTTTTAGAAACTCAATTAAGCGGAAATAACTGTATACCTATAACCCAATTTAATGGTAATATTATTCTTAAGCACGTTGGTGTATAAATCTGTCAAATAGGTTTAAAATGGTTAAGTTATTAGCAAAATACTCAAAAAAGAGGTCAAAAAAACATAAAATTTTTATAAAAACTAAAATTTTAGAGCTGTAATATGACCTATTCATACGTTTAAGATATCAAAATATCGGAAATCTTTAGAAAAAAATATTTGCGGAAAAACTCGGAAAATTGTTTAAATACCTATTTTCGGGAACCATAGAACTTCTCGACTCCAAGTTTTATCACCAAAGTAAATGGTAATTTTATTTTTAAGATGTCGGTGTAAAAATCGGTTACAAAATGGCCGAGTTATGACCAAATACTGAAATTAGATCAAAACTAAAATTGCTATATATTAATTAAGCTCTTAATATAAGTATTTAATACCACGCAAACATGTGCAAATAATTAAATAAAACTAAATGATATATATAATATAATTATATGCATATATTTAGATAAATCTTCTGTTCTTTCCAAACCATGGTGAAGGGTATATAAGATTCGGCATAGCCGAATATAGCACTCTTACTTGTTTTTGTATACGGTTTACTCTCTTCTTGTCGTTTTGAATGTTTTTTATTTGAATAAATATTGTGCACTTTGAATAACCCTGCGGCCACACGATCAAGTTGTTCTTGATAGTCATTTACATATACTGCTTGTCAAAATTTACATAAATTGAAAGCTGTGACGTAGGCTGCACTCAATTTGTAAGCAATTTACTTTCAAGATTTCATCAAGAAAACAATTTTTAAAGACAAACATGTAATCAGCTGTTAAGTTGAATGTAAAATTGCCAAACAAATGGTAAGGTAAAATTGAAAGCCATCTCGTGGTCAATTTAAAAAGTGTGAGTGTGTTAGTAAAAAAGTGAGAGTGTATTGCAAATTGAATGGACCCAGCGGGAAAACACAGAAGACCTTCTTACTTCAGGCCTTTTTAAAGGCCTGCTTAAAGGATTTTTTGATTCAATTACTATTCTTATCTAACTGCTAAAGAAGGCCTCGGCTCTTTCGTATAAAAGATAAGATACACCTTCCACACTCGCTTCTATGAGAAGGGAGTAGAAAAGGAGTAACATTTTTTGTATTGTTTTTTTGCACAAGCAAAATCAATTTTTTTGGTCCCGTTACCCTTCTTATGTACCTGCTGAAGAAGCGAGAGCGGAAGGCCTTCTCCGCAATGACAACGTGTGTAAAAAAGATATGAGTATGGAATGGAGCAAGAAGGCCTTGTACATCCAAAAAAAGGGGTACAGAGGCCTGCTAGAAGGCCTCCGTACTCCTTCTTTTTCCCGCTGGGGAATTGAAAGGCAAAACTTGATCGTGTGGCCACCAAGTAAAGGTAAACGAGTGAGTTATTCAAAGCAGACTGTAATAGCCGGTTCTGACGTTTAAATGCTGGATGAATTTACAAAGTGTTTGTAATGAAAATTATGCAAAATTTGTGTTCATGTTTCTTTTTACAGTTTTCCCGATCTGAATTTAGGTATCGAAAAGCTTAACTCAAGCGTTACATTCCTCGCTAAACGGGTAAATGTAAAAACACAAATTTCGGTACAATAAATACAATCTAGCACACAAACAAGGTGATCGCGCCAGGAACATTACGCACGTTCTTGCAGACTAGCTAGTTCGTAAGTGGAGGGCAGGGATCTTGTTCTTGCGTTTGACCATGTACCAGATTACAAAAAAAAAATAACGTGCGATTAAATTGCCCTAATTATTCTTGTCTAATATACCTTCACAATATTTATATACCCTTTATAACTTATAGCCTAGATGTACTCACTATGGCCTCATGACCCACCCATCCTTGGTTTTTTCAGTGGCAAAAAAAAAAAAATTATTTAGAAAGACCCCTTACACACTTTCAATCTACCCAAAGACCTTAAAAGTTTTACATAGAAAAAAATCTTTACTTCATGTTTAAGTAAGTACTAATTTATTCATATCTTAACAAAATTCTCGCATCTTGTCAGTCGAAATAAAGAAAACTAAATTCAATAAAGGGTTAATTCCATATTTATACTAATAATACGCGCAAAAAAAATATAATTATAAGTATGTATGTATGTTAAGAGAGTAATTTAAAATATCAATAATAATAAAAAAAATAATAAGTTCAAAATTATCAGCAGAGATTTATGTTTCATTTCTCTTTTGATTTAAAAAAAACAAGAACTGAGAGCATAATAGTATAAGAGTTTTAATTCTACAGCGCACTTAAATCTCTGATGATAATAAATTAGTTTAAGATAATATTTAAATAAAATTAAATTAATGAATGAAAGGAACAAAACAAACTTACAACATCTTTTATTTTTTTATGTCCAACGCTGCATGAAGGCCTTCTGCAAATTCATTGATGACAATCGCTGATTGATATGTTGGTTTTGTTGTTATTTGTTTTAGTAAAATTTATTTAGGGTTAGCAGTAGCAATTATATATTTAAAAATGGGAACAAAAATAAAATTTTGATAATGGGGTTAATTTATGTTTAAAAGTAGGATATCAGTAAGATTAGGTGCAATAAATTATTTAAATTTGTAAATTGTTATGACATTTCACGAATTATATGTATTTGATAAATTAGTTAAGCTATTTAACGGGATATTAAGTTTTCATAAATTTGGGAGTTAATTTAATAAATTTTGTTACTATTTGATTAGGATTTAATTCGTAGGTTATATAACATTAAGTTTGACTTCAAGTTAAGAATCAATGAAATTTAAGGCAGTTAAAATTATAGTTATATTTTTTTTTTCTGATGGGCTTAGAACTGGTTAATGATTTTGAGGGTTTTAGATATTTCTTAGTAGTGGAATTTAATTATGTTAGTAGGTATTAAGTTTCATATTAGAATTTTGGTTTTCAGCCTTGTCTATGGTTTAAAGAATTGGCATATATTTAAGGTGGCCAAGATTTAAGCTGTCAGCTCTTTCCAAACGTTGTAGAAAATTCCTTGCAATTATGGTCTTCCGAGTTATGTAATGCAACACGTGTGCCCTTAGCCTGAACAAAGGTCAAAAGGTTAACTCGGAAGACTTTATAGCACTATTGGGTAAATAAAACTTGAAGAAGAACACGGTTCCTATTAAATTTAAAAATAGTTACTTAAAAAGTTAAATAGAAAAATGCACATTTCATCGCTTATTACCTTATTTTAATGTCATGTGGCCTGAATAGAAAAAACGTGCTTTCACGAGAAGCAATCCCTTGATATATTCGGATCTTTTTTTTTTTATTTTAAGTTTCGCAAATGTTAAATTTTTCTATTGAGAATTATATTACGGTATAATATTAATTGTTTAACATATGACAAGAAAACTAATTTACCTTTTAAATTCTGGTTCTAATATTAAAACTATAATTTAAGAATATTATTTTTACAATTAAAATTAGACTGAACTATCGCTATTGCAACCACGTTTTACTTTTTTTTTTTTTTAATAATAATTACTGATTTCACTTGAATGTTAAAAGTTAACTCCGCTGCCAAAATGGAACAGTTTTTTTCTTCTTCTTAGACTCCGAACTTCTGATTCAAAAGCTTTAAATGTTTAATACAAATTTACAACTCTCTCTAAGTATAATCTTTTTCTTTTATCAATGTAATCACGAGAGATATGCTTGTACTGTTAATCCAGTATCGATAGATAAGTAGAACACTGACATGAGTAAGTAAGGTAGAGCTTTTAAGACATAGGAGAAGGTAAAGAACTCGTATTGAGTCGATCTACTATTTAAATTTTACCAGTGATGGTACTATTGATTTAAGGGAAGGTTATTTGAATAAAAAGGACATATCTATTAATTAATTATAAAATTATTAATGGTTAAATCAATTAATACAGTAAAATAGTATTATTCAGTAAAAGTAGATAATATAACAAAAAAATTGTTTTAACATTAACCCTGCCACTTCCTTTTCAACAATATAATTTTTTAGCTATTGAGAAAATAAAAAAGATCTTTTCTTCGTCATTACAAGACCTCTACTAAAGGTAACGAATATTAACAAATATTTGACAAAACAATCTAAAGAAAACATAACCACTAATTTGATCAATCACTAGCTTTCTTTTTAACAATTTTCTCTTGATTTACTCAAATAAATTTGTGAAAGGATCGTAGAATAATGTAATTTATACACTGTTCTTTGATGTTGGATCTAGAAAACGTCTTGCAAAATCCAACAATGGTTTAATGAAAGTAGTGATTACGTGTGGGACATCGTATATTTGTTAAGTGTGACCATAGTTTATTAATATGACTTTGACAAATACTATGTATGACTCAGGTTATGACAAAGGTTATTACTTAGACTAAAAAATTGTCTGTGATTAAAACTACGACTTAGACAACGAAGACCAGTGCCCATGTTCTGTAACTCTCGCGTCGAGAAACTTTTTGTGTCTGTAACTTTTTTTGGCGAGTATTAGCTGTCACGTAAGGAATTTTCATGCCAATTTACAAAAAAAGTGTGTCTGTAGCTTTTTTATGAGAAAAGTTCCCGCTTTGAACTGTCAAATAAACATACGAATAAAAATGGGGCGAGAAAAAATTTTAAAACTAAAAAATAATTAATAATGCAAAATGCAAAGAATAATTATAATAATATTTTGTTCTTGGAACAGATTTTCATTGTTTAATTATTTTGCTTTTAACATTTTTATAAAATATACGAATTTTTTCAAAGGTCGCTTGCAAACAAAAAACATTAAAGTCGCACTATACATTATTTGCTATAGCCGACGGTTGTATTTTTGCCGCCGTCGCACAGTGGGAAATTTTACGAGAAGGCGGTCAAAATTCCATAACTTTTGACTGGATCGGTATTTTTTTATGCGATTTTTTTGCTTGATAGGTGCGATGTTAGGCTTTCATTTGCGCTATAAAACGTAAAATTCGACTGATAGGAGCAAAAGTTATGGGGAGTTCAAAACGCATTTTCATTTTTTTGTTGAGTTTCGGTGTAAAAGTTGAATATTTCAAATATGATTTTTTTATAATTTATCATTATTTCTCTTGTATTTTACAACTGATACTTATTTTTTATTGTCGAACTTAGATCCTGTCAGAAAATGCCAATATTTGTTCCCTGTAAATTTTTTAGTCCCAATATTCACAGGTGCCAAAGGTTGGCTTTTTTGGGACGAGACGAGTTGTTATAAGGATAAAACTGAAAAGGAATATTTTGAAAAATGCCCAAATAGCATTCTTGGCTATCGATAACATTTTAGGTAATTCAACTTTTATTTTTGGTTTGAGATGTATATGTATTTTATTTTTATATAGGTACAGTAATTTTGACTTAGCTGCACAATCTCCTTTGCACGATTTTTTGTGCAGGTAAATCAAAAATGCAGCTATCTTAAATGTATTTAGCTGCCTTAATGTGCAGGTGCGCAATTGTGGTTACCTGCATAAAAGTGCAGCTAAAGTAAAGTGTTTGAAAGAGGAGTAACAACGTTTTTATTAATAAATTTATAATAGAAATGACGTTCAAACAACCTGTAGTCATTTGCTACGCATTTTTATAAAGAACGTGATAGCCAAATTGGTAACAATAAAGTGTGGAACAGAAAATCGCTGTAGTACAACGTTAAGAATAGCGCTACAAGCTGTCAAAAGTTAAAAACGGCAAAGTAGTAGTCGTTGCCGTTGAAGCGCAAAATTTGATATTTTTAACTTTGTTTCTCTATACTACTACAACTTTAAATACTACTACAACCACTTTATTCTGTTCCAGACCTAAGATTTGCTATTCTTTTCATATAATCGTGGTAAAGTTGCTATAACCAAAACCCATATGCATACATGTAGGTACATGCAAACAAAATAAATTAATTATAATGATGGCAATTTGACTTAAATTAGATATTTATGTGAAGAAGTGGCCACCATATTTTTTCATGTGTTCAGCTAACTTTGATGTTTTATATGAAAATATTTTAACGCTGCCCAAAAATATAAAAAATATGCAGGTATACAAAATGCACGCAAACAAGGATTTTGAAGAATAATTCCAGAAAATATGTAATTTGGGCAGTTAAGTCAAAGTGCAGCTAACTTGGATTTTTTGTATGAAAATAATTTAAAAATGCCAAAAATTTTGGGCACTTATCTTAAATGTGCAGGTAAAGAAAGTGCACTTAAAAAAGGAATTTGTATGGGATTATAAAGAATAATGCCAAAAATTATCAATTTTGTGCAGTTAAGTCCAAAGTGCACGTAAATAAAAGGCAGTTAAGTCAAAACTACTGTATATTAATACAAATATATACTTAAATCAAAAACCAATTATAATCTATAAACAATTTTAAATTAAACAATATTAGTAAAAATTTCTTCTAAATAGCTTTGGGTTTCATTTTCCAGAAGTTGTTTAGCTTCTTCTTCTAATTCGATTGAGGTTGATTTCCATTTTTGTCGAATACTGGACATATATGGATCTGATGTGCACAACAAAATAGTAATAAGCTCTTCATTAGCACAACATCTGGACATTTTTCTTGTGTTATGCTCGCGGAAGAATCTGTAGACTTTGTTCCTTTTTTCTTGCGCTTCTTCAGATAGATCTCCAATTGGTAGCATATTGTGTTGAACTATTTGTTCCCCATGGTGTTAAATTTTATGAACTGTGGTTGGCATATGTCTCCAAGAGTATTTTTTGTTATAAAGAATTGCTGTTTCATTTGCATACTGGCCAAATTTTTTTGCATTTGTCTTTCTGCTACATGATATAACTTGTAAAATGATCTGGAATCGTCTTATTAATTCAAAATGTACTCCTGTGATAGATGCTGCAGTTTCTGGATCGGAAAAGAGTCTCCTAGCAGTGTTTCCATCATTTGAATTTCCTTCTCCTTGTTTTGGCTGATCAATTATAATGCCTAGGTGAAGGCATTTTTCTTGAATTTGTTTTTTTGTTTGCTTCCTTTTTTCCACATTTTCTTTGTTTTTTCTCACTGTTTCGCCTAACGGGCCAAATTCCAAATCATAACCCAATTTAAGAATATACTCCATAAAACGAATTCTGGTATGAAGAGGGGACATTCCAAATTCGTATGCTTCATTGAAACTATTGTCTTGTGATGGGGGTTGGCTTAATTGAACTTGATGTCTTTTGACATATGGTACAGCTTGACGAAGACTTTGTTTTGGTTAATGGTTGTGCAACTTTTCCATCGATCATTGTAAGGAACATTTGAAAATTAATTTCAATGCATTGGTCATCAAATTTAAATATTGCCGGTTGAAGTTCTTTAATTTGATCTTTTATTTTTCGAACTTCTTCAGTTATGACATCTTTAGTTTCCTTTTTGTAAACAAACTTTATTGGTCTGCAATACTTTGTTGAAGAGGGAATTTAATTTTTCCATACATCCATTTCTGTAACTCTACTGGTTGACGGCTCTAAGCCAATATAAATTTTTCTTAAACGTAATGGAACTAAAAATATACCATGAATAAGCTAGCATCAGATGAATTTTCTGAATTACATTGCTTGTATTGTTTCTGACCAGAGCTTCCATCACATCCCCATTTAGAAAATAAAGTGATGCTGCAATTTTTAAGTTTTTTTAAACAGTCAGCATCAAGTGTATTTAATAATCGTTCTGCAGTGTGTTCGAGAAGAGCCTGCAATTTTACTTCTGCTGAACTTGAAGTTACACTAATAGCCGTTTGTGAAGGTAAGCACTCTTTTTTGACAGAAACTAAATCTCGATATGCTGGAAAGTTTCCACAATTTTTTTCATTGGTTCGCTTTCGCAGTTCTGTATACTGATTTTTTGTCAGTTTTAAATCCAACAAGTAAGAGTGCTATATTCGGCTGTGCCGAATTTTATATACCCTTCACCATTGTGCGAGCAGAATACAGAGCAACTAGACAAAACCTAAATGATTTCTACATAAACATACATATATACAATACATAAAACTTCATTATAAATTAAATTTAAAAAGTTAAAAATGGTAGATATTTTTTTAAATCGTTTCAGAACATAAAAAAATTAAAAAAAAATTTTCTTTTTGAAAAAACACGATTCGAGCCAGGGACTCACAGTTTCTAACCTAAGCAAACCCCCTAGACAACTGGACCATGAAGGAACGTTTTATGAATATCATTAAAAGTAAATATGGTCAGTTTACAGTTCACAACTCAACACAGTTGAGTTGTAATTATTTTTTATGTTTTAGTTCACCACAATAAAGCAAAGGTGGCCTATAATCACCAAAATAGTATGTACCATGTACGTGTGTTTGTTTGGTTTCTTATTGTATAGGCACTGTTGTCATACCGTAGATTTATCTTTTTTGGCGAGTTTTTAAGAAGCAAACCGACACAAAAATTCCTAGTTTCTATTTGTTGAAATAATTTCGTTAAATAGATGAAATAATAACGAAGGCTGAACCTAGTCCACATCATTTCTGGGGTTTTCGGAAAACCCATTTCAACATACACACGGACAGACGGACAGACGGACAGACGGTCAGACGGACAGACGGACAGACGGACATCGTTAAATCAACTTCGCTTTTCATAAGGACCCAGAATATATATACTTTATAGGGTGTAGGATCAATACTTTGGAACATACAAACGGAATGACAAAGTTATATATACCCTCTTACCTTCGGTGAAGGGTATAAAAATAAAATTTTTTGGATTTCAGTACTTTGGACATAACTCAGCCGTTTATTAACCGATTTGACAGATTTATATACCGATGTCTTAAGGAATAAATTTACCATTTACTTTGGTGATAAAACTTGGACTCAGAAAGACCTATGGGTTCCGAAAATGTGTATTTTAAAAAAAAAATTTAATTTTGGTCATAACTTTTTCGTATCTGAACCGATTTTCCCGAGTTTTTCAGAAAATATTTTCTATTAAAAATTTCCGATCTTTTGATATATAAGGCGTAACCATAGGTCATACGACAGTCCAAAAAATCCGGTTTTTATACAATTTTTGATATTTTTTGTACGGGAGGTACCACCCCCACTTGTTCAATCCCGCCCACATTTTGTAGGATGCTGTGTATTGATAACGTTAATGTGTGTTCTTAATTTGGAAACTTTGGCTCTTGCCGTTCTCAAGATATACAGAAATAAGAAACTACAACAACAACAAGGGATTTTTGTGCAAAATCAGAGGCAGTTGTGGTTTTTTGCTCATATCTCCGTCATTTTTGGACCGATCTGGCTGAATTTCAATAGCAAACTTAAACGGAGTATATGTGAGATAAATATGCATCAACCTAGTCCACATCATTTCTGGGGTTTTCGGAAAACCCATTTCAACATACACACGGACAGACGGACAGACGGTCAGACGGACAGACGGACATCGTTAAATCAACTTCGCTTTTCATAAGGACCCAGAATATATATACTTTATAGGGTGTAGGATCAATACTTTGGAACATACAAACGGAATGACAAAGTTATATATACCCTCTTACCTTCGGTGAAGGGTATAAAAATAGTGCAAAAGCTTCTTCTGGAGTAAATTTCATTTCTTCAGTTGGTGTAGGCATACTTTTTAAAATCCTCTTTGTGCGTTTAGGGCTCGCTTCTACTATTTTTTTCAATTATTGCAATGTTTGTTTTCTTATTTTGCGTTGGTTGAATTTGATGCAGAAATGAATCCTTTATCATAATTTTTACGTAAAATATAACTGCGTGCTAGTTTTTTTACCATTTACCGGCTCTTCCATTTTTTTAAATTAAGTTGCAATTTTCAGGTAATTAAACTATGTAGTTTATGTTGCGGCTATTTACTAATGTTTAACCTTTTAACTTACTCAGAAATCTAACGTGTTAGTCTATTTATGTCGCCTATTCGTTTTGCAGCATCCGTTCACCCACAATAAGTTCATAACAATGGCAATACCTTTACCTTCTCCAAATTAATTGATAACCTGACGTGCTAGATCATTTATGTGGCCTGAACTGCTTTATTTGTCGAAAATTCTTTAAGATTCACCTTCTTTAATTTCAGTAATGTTTCCTTGCAGGACTTATTTTTTGAACCGAATATCTTACCTTGGGTCACAGAAATTGCTGTAGTTCGCAAGGCCGTATCCAGATGTGTGTACAATGGGGTATAAAAATGTAGGTTAGATTCTGGCCTACAAGAGAGTATAGATTTTTTTTTGACGCTTTTTGACGCTCAGGACTTATGCTCTATAAAGTAGGAAAATTCCGGGAAATTTTGACAATAAAAAAAAAAAAAAATTAAATAGTTCTAGAGGTCGCCGAGTTTAATGCTTTAAACCACGTATAGCTAATAAAATAAACTAATACACAAAACTTATTCTGTCAAAAAATCTTAAAAAACAAAAAAGTTATGAGCATTTCAACTTCAAAAATTGACTCAGAAATTCAAAACTATAACCAAATATTGAGAAAGTCCATTTCGGACCACCCTGTTCTCAATGAAATAGTTGAAATAGGGTTGAAATTTTTTGGCTCCCGAGGTTCACTAGTATTTACTTTCACATGAATAAACAAATTTTAAAATCGGAGAACATAAAAAAAATAATTTTGGCCGCCTTCTCAAAATATCAACCAGTGTGCGTGGTTGAAAAATGTTTAATTTTAGTAAATTTTGGTCGCCGTCAACGATGTTACTGGCGTTCTCAACGTCTGCAATGTCATATCGAGTGGAATGTTATGACATTTATAACGTAACGACGTAATAACTTTTGATAGTTTTCGATATGAGTTACAGACACACTTTTTTCACTTTTCGAGAAACGATGGAATATTTTGTTTCACATCTTTTCGATGCGAGAAGTTCTCACTATAGTTAAAGAACATGGGTACAGTTTATTAAACAAACAAAGATAATAGGAGAAAACAAATCTTCAGGACCTAATGGTACTCGTAATAAGGCATTTCAGCTGAGCACTGTAAGTTCATTAGGAATATTCCTCGCAGTTAGTTTTTGCCTGAGAGACGGATCTTCTCCAAAACGTTGAAAGAAACAGAATTTTGTAACAATGCAAAAACCAAATAAAGAAATTTGTATCGTCTACTCGATACAAATGCAATTGGAAAACGTCTGCTGTCAATTGTGGGACATGTTAGGGATCTCAAATCGCCAATATGGATTCGGTAAGTCGAAGATGCAATAAATATGGTTTTGCACAAAGCAAAAATGCCATGGTGCAAACAGAGAGTAATTACCAGCGATGTAAAAAATTTTTTTGATATCGCAAACTGGCGAATAATCTATGTAGAGTTGTAGTAGTACATATTTTTCTCACTGGGAGTTTTTCTTAAACACGGACGAGGTTTAACAAACTTATGTGGTCACAGATGAAGTTCCACAGGCTCTGGTTTTAGGGCTACTCCTGCGGAATAAAGTGTATAATGAATGTTTTGACATTAAAAAACCTGATGAAGTTAATATCGTTATTTGTCGTAATAACCGCTACGTCAAGGTAAAAGGAAAAAGCTTTCGGCAATCGTTGTCATACAAACCATAGGGACATGGAAGGCAGCAAAAGGTTTGAAAATAGCGAACCATTAAATATAGAATATATTGAGTAACCACGTTTTCAAAATTTTATATTATTTATTTATTTATTATAATAACATGTTATATAAAGCCTCCATGGCCAATATAAAAATATAACATAAAAAATAAAAATTAATAATACAAAAATTTGTGGATTTTTTATTTATAATTTTAATATGACCTTAAGCCAAACAACATAGATAATCGACACAGGTCAACAATAAATATTGAACAATATGACACACCATTAAAAAATACAACTACATAACATTCTATATTTTTATTTTAGTTAACGTGTTTTACAATATTTATAAGAGCGCTACCGCAAGTGAAGCTTCTAGCAACTAACATTCTATATAATACAAAAATAAAAAAAATTTTTAAATAAATGGCAGTATACTGAAAATAAAAATATTCTAACCATTTAAAACATTAGCTCCCAAACCCATATACAAAATTATAAAAATTAATGTTTAATTAATATTTAATCAAGTCCGCAAAAGTTAAGCCAAAAAATCCTTAAAAAAACGATAAAAACGTTCTCGACGCCGAATACCATAAACAAAACGTACAACTACGTTTATCAAGCGATTAATTCCATTCAAGTGCATCGCACATGTGCCAGAATAAACCTCAAACCCATAAAATATTCGAGATATTAGCTGCGTTCGAGATCACAAAAGTTTTTACTATTTTTTACTGAACTTTACTCCATTTTACGAAATTGCGTTCGAGTACACAAAATGCAGTAAATGAGAACACAAATTGAGGGCGAAAAGTGACAGTTCTTGTCTGAGTATTTACAAGTTTTTACTGCAGAAATTTTTGCAGTAAAATTTAGTAAAACAAAAAAACATATGTTTCAAAAGGTAAACAGACAAAAGTAACAAACAAAATGCTTACAAATTTTGAAAAAATTGTTAAATAAACGAAAAGTTGAACTAAAAATTAAACAAAAACAAAACGTGAATAAATAATTATTAATTAAACTTGTTTGTGAATCATTGACTGGGCTATATACCAACATTTGAAACTTTTTTTGTTATGTTAATTTTTTAGAGTTGTAAAAGTGCTAAGTACTTGGGTACTTAAGTAATCAATAGCAAAAAACTATTCATGTTCTTTTGAATAAATTAACCCGCCACAAATTAGTAACATCAAATAAAATAAAAAACAAACAAATATGAAAGATTACATAAAATAATTTGTTTGTATTTTCCAAAAATTTTTGTGTTATAAAAAGTATTTAATCGAGTACCGATAAGAAAACGAGTTAAGTAGTCAAAAGTGTTAACATTTTTCAACACTTCAACTATTTGTCATCAGCTGTTGCCTTTATTTTACGAATTTTTACAAAATTTGCGTTCGCGTACTTTTTTGGACAACAGCTTATTGTGAGAGCAAATTTTACAATTTTCTCATTTACTGCATTTTACTGTAGAAGTACTCAAACGCACCTATTAACAACGCCCACGACAATCTATCTTTGATACGATAAGGTAAATACAAATTAATGGAACAAATTCTACGTAAAATCCCACAGAGTCTAGAACTCAACAAATCAATATGATAACTTAAAGAAAGTTTGGAGTCTAATATAATACCTAAATATTTTAATCGATCTACAAAATCAATACGCACATCAACCAAAACAAAACAATGTCTAGAATAAACCGATTTGTAGGGTCAAACATAATGGCCTTGCTTTTAGAAAGATTAATAGTTAAGGAGTTATTTGAAGTCCTCTCAAAAACACGTTTTAGACAAAAGTTGATTTTATTCTCAAAAACATCAAGAAAACCAAAAGATCTATTAATTATTTGCCGGCATTTATTTAAAAAAACTTGTATTTTTTGGTAGCTCCTATGGATACCAAAGAGGTTCGTAAAACCTGGAATATCCTCAGTTTGGTTTGTATCGAATTAGCAGTTATTGGAAATCGTCTAGCTTTTCTTGCATATCACTGATATAATGTGATAACAGATACAGGCCGTCTTCCCAAATCCAAGTCTTCGAAATGACTTCTATGTGTCTTCTTTCATTATCTAATCCAGCACTATGGTTAAAAGTAATGGTGAGAGAAGGCAACCTTTTTTACGCCAGCATTTGTTGTGAAAGGGTTGCTATAGATGCCATTGTGCAGGACTGATATCTCAGAGCCATCATATAACGCTTAAATAATGTTGTTGAGTTTTTGGGTACAGCTTTCTTTTTTTATTTACGGCCATATTGTGTATCATATCAAAAGCTTAACTGAAATCAACAAACACGACATATGAACGATTGTGCCACTCTATAGGTACTTTATTCGACGATTACGAATAGTGACTGGTCGATACAGCTTCTGTCAGGGCTAAAACCAGCTTATTCTTCTCTTAGTCTACTTTCCAGCTTTTCCTGTATACATTTTTGTCCTATGTGGGCAGTTAACTTATAAACCATATTTTATTTCTCTCTAGTCCCGTAGTCATGTTGATCCCCTTTCTATGGAATTTTAATCATATAATTATATATTAATATATAAGTTTGTCATTCCGTTTGTAACTTTTTTTTATTTTACCTCTCACCTTGTGCATTATTAATAAAAATGAGAATTTTTCTTTCATCTTAATACTTTTTGACACTTTCCACAGGAGTCAATTCAGAGCAAAAGGTAGGCATATTTAAGGATTGGATTACAATATAGCCCATTCATTTAATTCATAGTGTTTAACTTAATGAATGCGAAAACATGATATTTTCTCCTATGATTTCTTTTAAAAATATTTAATCAAACTTTTTTTCAGTGACTTACTTATACTTTTGATTTATTTGCTTTCCTGAAAACAATTTACAAAGCTTTGATTTGCAAAATTGATTATTGCAGCAATTTTTGTACAAATAAACTTTTGACCTGTTTCAAAATGTCACTAGTTTTCTTTTTTCAAGTCTTAAGTATCATTTACACACAAACACACGAACAAAAAAAAAATAAACTAAAAAAGAACATGAATTTGCCATTTGCCACAATTTGTAATTTTTTTTTGGGTTAAATGGTAAAATCTAAAGAGAAAACCTCTTGTTGTTGTTGCCTTCCATTGTAAAATGTCAAAAAAGGAAAAAGTTATAATTGAGTCAAATCAGTGTGACCTCAGAATACAATCCTAACAAAAAAGAGAACTATTATCTGACAAATGAATGCTGTTAAAGGCTAGTTTACACGGTAATACATTGTATAACGACATGATGTTTAATGAGAAAAATCATATCATGTAAAAGCAAAATGTATTGAGTAAGAGAGAATACGAATACAAAATCTGACAAGCGGTCGGTAAATGGTTTTTTTTTAAACCATTTTAGAAACTTATGTATTCTCATCACACCAGAGGTGTATTTTAACAGAGTATATTGAAGGTGGTAGCATTTTTATACAATTACAAAAAAACTAAAATAAATTGAGGAAATTTTCATGTTGTTTTTCTAAAAATTGTAAAACTGCAACCATCTGCTTTTTTGTTATTATTTTTGATTTTACTTAAACCAAGGCGAATTAACTACAGGTGGTGTGAAACGCCTGCTGATTTTGATAGTTCGAGCCTATTTGTTTTGAATTTGTTAGTGTTTTGCTAAAATGGTTGACATTTCGACCCGTAAACACTAACAATGCAATGCAAAACCCCCTATGTTGTATCTGTTGTTTTTGGATTGTTGTAGTTCCGACACCACCTGTAGTTGAATTCGCCTTGACTTTAACCATCCGTGTAAATATGAAATATACCCACAACAGACTCTTATTTTTTTCTTTTAAACACGGAGAGAATTACATATTATTTTGATTCTACAAAGTCGTTATACATTGTATATTACCGTGTAAACTAGCCTTAAGTAATTCAGAGTATAAAATATACAATTTGTTGTGGAAAGTGACATCACATGTCCTTCAACTTAATTCTTTATTTTAATTCTTTTTTGTTCTTTAACAAGTGAACGCATATTTGAACAAAAAAAAGGTACGCCAGAGGACGACATGTAAATTTGAGTAAGTAAACTGATATGAAATGCAATGACTTTAATATAAATGACCTTATTTTTGGTTGTAGCAAATGATACTGCAATACAGACAATAATAAAAATTAAAAACGTAAAAACTATAGCATTAACATCTACGGCGTGTACATTATGACTTAATTATGGCCTGAATTATGATTTAGATAGTGAATTAGTAAATTAAAATGGGATTTTTTTTTAAATAGAACTTACGAAAGTATAAGCTGTCAAACGAACTCTCGTACTGCGCTAACTTTTTGACATTTATAAGTATTCTTTGTCAGATCATCATGGATAGATTTAAGCTTTAAAAACGCTATCAAATTACACAAATATGTGACCATAGCTCCTATTCAAGTAGCATTCCTGAAATAAGTATTAAATGCCAAAACTTCCTTATAAATGTTAAAACTGATACGATAATTGTTATAAAATATATTTTGGGGATTCGCAAGGTGTCATAAAGTCATATGTCTTAAAATAAAAACATGAACAAATAAAACTGTTGTGAACAACCCCTCATAAAAAACATTTTGGTAAACATAGGCCCCTATTACGGTTCACAACTCAAATAAGTTCATTTATTTTTTTGTATGGTTTACAACTTTGCTATATTGTGGTGATCAAATACATCAAAAATAATTACAACTTAAATGAGTGGAGTTGTGAACAATAAAACGGGCCACATTTCATTTTAATGATATTCAAACAATGTCCCTTCATGGTTCAGTTGTCTAGGGGTTTGTTAAGGTTAGAAACTGTGAGTCCACTGGTTCGAATCTTGGATTTTCAAAAACAATTTTTTTTTTTTAATTTAAATTTAATTTATAATGAAGTTTTTAGTATTGTAAATATGTATGTATATGTAAAAACTATTTTGTGTTTGTCTAGTTGCTTTGTATTCTGCTCGATGTTGAAGGGTACATGAGATTCGGCACAGCCAAATATAGCACTCTTACATGTTTTTCATTTATTTTTAACGAAAAGTTCATTTAATTTTTACTGTCTAAAATTCAACCCCATGTTCCATAAAAACAAATGATCTTTCAGTTATGTTATTTAAATTAACTATCAAAGAATTAACTACATATTCCGTAAAAAACAAAGGAATATTTAGTTACTTTATTAAATTCAGTAATTTTTGTTTACTCCATAAAAGAGCCGAATTTCTAAAAAATACCAGACAAATACATACATGCCCGCTTTTTTAATGAGACTTACCCCGTTACATACGTTTGTTACCCCGTTACATACGTTTGTTTTAAGGCCTCGTTATACTTTTTTGTACTGACCCCGTTGTTTACAGAAGAACACTCAATTATAAGACACCAGCATCATAACCGATATGGTTTCGCAATTGTTTTTCTTTAAAAATTTGATGTATTTCATTAAATAATTTCAACAAATAGAAAATGGTAATTTTTTCACAAAACAAATCGTTTTGAATAGATAGCTAAAAATGTATTTTTTGGTAGTTTAATTATATAAAATAGCTGAATATTCATCGGTTATTACGAAATTCGCGGTTGAATTCGTAATATTAAATTACATTTTCATTTAACTTTACATAAAGAAGAATTTAACTGCAACTGAAAATCCGTATAAATGTGCACTTAGTTTTTTGAATGAATGTTAGAATCAGTTAAAAGTTCATTTGGTTGGAATTTTAAATGTTTATTTATTTAAAAATGACTGAACGGAGTTCTTCTTAAAGAAACTGTAGTCCGTTACTGTAACAATAATGTGAGTGTAGCTGTCCAGAATGGCATGCGCTTTCATTTTGTCATTTATGAAGTTGTTAAACTCTCATTCCAAATTTGATGTTAATCGATCAGTGTCCCTGTCAATAAAAAAATTAAATGGTTATGTCTTAATGTAATCAGCGCTTTTTTTTTAAACTGGGGTGAGGGCAAAAACGCTATATTTATTACAGGAACAGTTTAAAAAACTTGTCGAATATTTTTTCAAAAACTCCCCTATAAATGTGGTATTACAAAAAAAAAAAAAAAAAAATATGGCACAAATTGTTACACTGAGGCCGATATAATCTGGTTCTTACTGAAATTTAAGTAGGCAAAAGTTTTTCATAATAACAATTGTTGCCCTGAATGTAATCCAGAGCTGTAGCAATTGGTTTTACAACTACTATGATTTTCTGGTTCCAGTTCTATAGCTGAGAAAGTATTATTCTTACTCAATTTACCAAATAATTCATTTAATTTGCATTAACTCTTCATAAACTGTAGTATAAAATCAAAACGAGAGTTCCATCCTGTAGGACATGGACATAATCTGCACATAATCCATTTAAAGTACTTTTAGCTAATGCTAAATATAGTGAATCTTTTAAATAGAGAATTTGTTATGAAATAATTCAAATCCGTACACAGAAATGAAAAACTGTACTGAATGCTAGTTTTTTTTTTTTTTTTGCTTTTAGTAGGCGTCGTACTTAAAAGTTAAAGTAACAGTAAAAACTTCTTAAAACAATCCAAAATGGAATAACTTTTGAAAAAGAATATGCGTGCATACGCGTTTGCTTGTAAAAGTTTGCTGTAGGAACAACAACAACACTACAAAAAAGGTAAAAAACGAATTGCTTGTTTTGTGTAGAAACAACTACAAAAAGAAAAACGGAAATTTTTTTCATGTTCAAAAAAGTAAAATAAGAAGCAAATATTCCCGAGTTCTATTTATTTGTTAAAATTATTTAGTTAAATACATAAAATTTTCAAAGTAAGGGGTGTTACAATGTTAATCTATCTATCTTCTTCTATATATATAAAAATGAAAAATGTTTGTATGTTTGTTTGTTTGTTTGTTTGTTTGTTTGTTTGTTGGCTTATAGACTCCTAAACTACTGAACCGATTTTCCTGAAATTTTTACAGATACATCACGTGAGCCCTAAAAATAAAATAGGCTACTTATTTTTTCGATAGGGGCAGGGGAATTGGTATCCCCCATAGGATGCCAATATAAATTATCGCATATATTAAGATCCGCTGCACGCATTATGCAGAACTTTTGGTAGTAAGATCTTCTGAGCCCCAAAATTAAAATAAAATAGCAGCGGGGGAAGTGGAATCCCCCATAGGACGCCAATGTTTAACATCGCATATCTAAAGAACTGTAATAGTGAGAATGTTCAAACTTTCTAGAAGTCACTCTTATGGTATACAAAACTTTTGAAAATAACAATAAAGCGGGTAGGCGCAGGGGGGGAAATACCTCCCATAGGATGCATATATTAAATATCGCTCAACTGAAGAATTATTAAAGGGAGAGTCTTCAAAAGTGGTTAAAGCTATAATTATAGTAAACTATAAATTTCAATATACAAATGGGCGGGGTAGACGGGGGAGGAGCAGTACCCCTCATAGATAGAAATATAATTAAGAGCCGCTGCACGCATTTTGTTGAACTTTTGGTAGTAGGATCTTCAGAGCCCCAAAATTGAAATAAAATAGCAGCGGGGGAAGTGGTACCCACCATAGGACGCCAATGGTTAATATCGCATATCTTAAGAACTTTTATAGTGAGAATGTTCAAACTTTGCAGAAGTCTCTCTTATGGTATACAACACTTTTGAAAATAAAAATAAAGCGGGAAGGCGCAGGGGGGAAATACCTTCCATAGGATGCATAAATTAAATATCGCTCAACAGAAGAACTATTAAAGGGAGAGTCTTCAAACATGGTTACAGCTACTACTATGGTAAACTATAAATTTCAATATAGAAATGGGCGGGGTAGACAGAGGAGGAGCAGTACCCCTCATAGATAGCAATATTAATAAGAGCCGCTGCAAGCAATTTGTTGAACTTTTGGTAGTAGGATGTTCTGAGCCCCAAAATTTAAACACAATAGCAGCGGGGGAAGTGTTACCCCCCATAGGACGCCAATGTTTAATATCGGATATCTTAAAAACTATTAAAGTTAGAATGTTCAAACTTTGTAGAAGTCACACTTATGGTATACTACACTTTTGAAAATAAAAATAAAGCGGGAAGGCGCAGGGGGGAAATACCTTCCATAGGATGCATATATTAAATATCTCTCAACTCAAGAACTATTAAAGGGAGAGTCTTCAAACGTGGTTAAAGCTACTATTATGGCAAACTTTAAATTTCAATATAGAAATGGACAGAGGAGGAGCAGTACCCCTCATAGATAGAAATATAATTTAGAGCCGCTGCACTCTTTTTATTAAACTTTTTGTAGTATGATCTTCTGAACCCCAAAATTGAAATAAAATAGCAGCGGGGAAATGTTACCCCCCATAGGACGCCAATGTTTAATATCACATATCTTAAGAACTGTTATAGTAAGAATGTTCAAACTTAGTAGAAGTCACTCCTATGGTATACTACACTTTTGAAAATAAAAATAAAGCGGGAAGGCGCAGGGGGGAAATACCTTCCATAGGATGCATATATTAAATATCTCTCAACTCAAGAACTATTAAAGGGAGAGTCTTCAAACGTGGTTAAAGCTACTATTATGGCAAACTTTAAATTTTAATATAGAAATGGACAGAGGAGGAGCAGTACCCCTCATAGATAGAAATATAATTTAGAGCCGCTGCACTCTTTTTATTAAACTTTTTGTAGTATGATCTTCTGAACCCCAAACTTGAAATAAAATAGCAGCGGGGAAATGTTACCCCCCATAGGACGCCAATGTTTAATATCACATATCTTAAGAACTGTTATAGTAAGAATGTTCAAACTTAGTAGAAGTCACTCCTATGGTATACTACACTTTTGAAAATAAAAATAAAGCGGGAAGGCGCAGGGGGGAAAACCTTCCATAGGATGCATATATTAAATATCTCTCAACTGAAGAAGTGGTTTAAGCAGTGTAGCGAAGCGCACCGGGTTAAGCTAGTTGTAAATAAAACAAAAATTTTTCAGAGAATTATCCCAAATTTTTTTTTTATTGTACAGGGAAAAAGAAAAAAACAATTATAGAACATTAAAATATAATGTTTGTCTGCAGTATCACTACAATTGTTCTGTTTTTTTTTTAACGAAGAACAGAACATTATAAAATGTTCGGCTCCTTCTTGAAAATATTTATTAAGAGTTGTGTTCGTCTACACAATCACTAAACAAAAAAAATAACGTTCTTGCGTGTGTGAGCCGAACGCTTAATAATGTACTGTTTATTTTCGAACACTGTTTTCAATACGTCCAAATACAAGTATTTAAAATACTGTTCACCCCTGCACGTTGGACGTTTAGATGACTCCGTCTCTAATCTGTCGAATGCCCAATTATGCTTATGATTTCCTCTACGAACTTAATTTTCGCCATATTGTAATCCAACTATGACGACATTATTATTTTGTTTATTTTAGGAAGATTTTTTTTTTTTCTTTATTCCAAAATGTCATCTCCTTTAATTATTTTACAAAATTTTTCTTAAAACCCTGAGTCATTGAACTCTTTAAATCTTCATTGTCTATAACAGTCCGTGTGCTCAACACCAAATCACTGCCCTCAAATTAGTCGTGGACATTCAAACATTTACCTCCATGATTATAAATTTTAAAATGCTACTAAATCTGCTAAAATTAAGAAGAAAAAAAAATTAAGACTAAAAAGAGAGAAAATAAAAAACAATTACTCGTAACATGTCTGTGTCGAAGACATAAATTTTGTGTTAAATAAACAAGAAGAGGCCATAATGACCAACCACATTTAGACACATAAATCTCTTCAATCTTTCTCTAGTTTATATGCCTGCTCTACGGCCTGCCTGCCACATGCGAGGAGAAAAAGTTAACCCTCAAATACCTGAAATTTAAAAATGTAGTTTAAAATTTATTCGTCTTTTCGTATCAAAGTCCTGACTAGAATGATTCCTTCTTCCACACTATCTCAATCATTCAATTCAATTGGTACCGTTATACTGAGAATTGTATACTCATTTAAATTTTTTGCATCGTAACAGTGTGAAATAAATTGGTTTTCTTTAATACTTATTTATTGTCATGACCGTCTGTAGGCGGTCTTGGGTGTTTGAGGGTTAATTCAGCACTTTTAATTGCAACATTTTCCAAAGTTCACTTTGTTTTTTTTGTTTGTTTGCTAATAAATGGCAAAGTAACTCCCATGTTTATCCCGGCAAGGATGGCAAATTAAAATGGAATGATTTAAAGTTTTATGAAAGAGTTGAAAGAAAAATGAAAGATTATAACAGAAAGCTTAAGTAAGAAATATTTGTGTTAATTAGACGGTTTAATATTTAAAATATTTAGAATTTAAGTCAGAGAATTTGGAGGGTAAAAGGCAACTTACAGATTCAGACTTGTAAATGTTATACAGGAAATTACTGAACACAGAAAAAATCAATGTAAAATCGTCGAATACAAGGTTGATTCTACAGTTTTCGGTAGTGAGTTTGCTTCAAAGTTACTTCATGTTAATTTAACCTGATTTTAAAAAAACTTGCGAACAACATTTTTTTTTAAATTACTATAATTCATGTTAATTAAAAATACCCGTAAAGTTAGAGCAAAATGACACTTATATTGAAATAACGATCCGAATCACGTTGAATGAAAGTTATTTCAAGTTGAAACAACGTGAATTTCATGTAGAATCAAGTTGTCAGTTTGAGTGGGAAGTAACAACATATGCATTTATTTAAGAATAATTCAAAACTTAGTATTGTGGTTATTTTGTTGAACTATTTATGGTTTTTAATCCAAATGTTTAATAATTTTAATTAGGCTTAAGTTCATTAAATTTCATTTTGATTAAATTATTTTTATGAAGAAAGGAATTTTACAACATGAAAATTAATTATAATTGTTATTGATAATCTTTCATTATTGACCGTGGCCGGGGCTCGAACCCGGGCTGGCAGGTTACCATGACATGTTTCGATCGCAACCACTCGATCTCCTCAGATGGATTTGCCGTTTTACACTCGCAGCCATCGACGACTGCTGACGTCAATAGTCGAACATCAATCCTTAAACCAAATTGTATTTTTAACCTTTGGTAGATCGAAGTTTGCTTTTTTGAATGATTATCCATTTTAATTGATTTTACATGTTCTTCCTTACTTCTGTTTTTTCGTACTTTTGTCAAGAATTTTTCTTGAAGTCCAAAGTACATTTTATTTTTCTTTCTTTTTCTTGTTGACCTTTTTCAGTACAACTTGAAGGACAAGTGAATACATAGAGCTCGTGCCTTAGCTTTAACAATAATGAGTATTGTGGTTATTTTGTTGAACTATTTATGGTTTTTAATCCAAATGTTTAATAATTTTAATTAGGCTTAAGTTCATTAAATTTAATTTTCATTAAATTTTTTTTATGAAGAAAGGAATTTTACAACAAGAAAATTAATTATAATTGTTATTGATAATCTTTCATTATTGACCGTGGCCGGGGCTCGAACCCGGGCCGGCAGGTTACCATGACATGTTTCGATCTTACCCGCAGAACCAGAGAGAGCGAGAGAGAGAGAGAGAGAGAATATAATTATTTATTTTCCTGTAACACATGGTTCAAGGAGAATTCATTTTTCAGGTGACGTTGAAAACACAGCTGTGCTACTTTTTTTTCTTAATTAGAGAGAGAAATGTCAAAAGTTCCTTGTGATTTTGACATATGGATCAACGAAAGCAACAAAAAAAAAATACATTGTTGTGTTTTTGGTGTTGTTACTTGTTGTAGTATCGACACCACCGTTTACATAAATTCGCCTTGACATGGTTCACTTTTTTGTTGCCCCTTTGTTTACAGAAGCACTCACAATTGAAAGACACCAGCAGAATGGAGTGATATCGTTTTCGTCATCATTCTACTTTGAATATTTATTTAACTAAAAAATTTTAACAAAAAGAATATGGGAATTTTTTTCTCTTATTATAAATAATTTTAAACATGAAAATAAAAAAATTTATGTTTTTCTTTTTATAGTGTTGTTATTGTTTCTACAATAACAAATAAAACCGGATTTCATGGATTCAATATTAAACAATGTTATATTAACATTTTTCGTTTACAATTATTATGAAAGAATGACAATTTTAAATAATGTCCATACTTTTGTAGAAATTTACTATGATTTTTCAACTTTGTGCAATTTAGTATTGATATTTTTTCTGTGTATAGAAATAATTTGACCCCAAATTGCTCTTTTCTGTAAAGTCTTTCAAGGGAAGCGTGTGTTCAATAGACGTGTATAAATAGACATGGCTAAATCTACTTAGAATAAGTCAAATACCCAGAATAATATACCTACGGTATTAGATTCGGCTATGCCGCATCTTTAATACCCTTTATCTAACGTAATACAGCGTGGTCTAACCACGCACCCACAAACAAACATTACAAAGGTTTACAAATTTCATTGGCTAGAAATTAAAAGTGTATCTTTAGCTATTTGGAACCCTACACGCAAATCTGAATTCTGTTCTTTTCATCAGTTCTCAGGTTTTCGCGATACAGCGTTATCTAAAAAAAGCACTTTCATTACATATAGTTGGAAAGGGTTTCCCCTATTCAGTAAAAAATTCTTTAAAAAATTTATTTTTTTTTTCGGTCCAACGTTTATGATATATTTGAAACTACTGTGCAGATTTAGAAATAATGTCCGCTCGTCTAAATTACGATGTTGTTGTAGAATTTTTAATTATTTATTTTACTTAATATGGAATACCCTTCTCATGTTATGGTCCTATATGTGGTGAAAGTGCCTTAATTTTTTACACAATGATATATCGCGAAAATTAGAGCTGATAAAAAAATTCTAAATGAAAATGGAAAATCTCTTTATCATAAGAAGTCAGAGAAGGCAGTGTAATAAAAGGCAACCAAAAAAGTCTTCACATAAAAACAAATTAAAAATGAAAAAAACAGGGATTTTATGATTAGAGAAAATCGTGGTGCAGTGTATAAAAAATTGCATCTTCATCTTTGTGGCATAATTTTCATTTTATTACAGGCACACAAAATTTTAGTATTTTTATTTATCCAAAAAGTACTCTTTTGGTAGCGATTCAGTACCTTTTAAAAATCAGTATTTTCCATTCCATTGTTGAAAAATTCTTCAGTACTAATTAACGCTCTGTTTGTCCTATAATTATTTAATTTTCTTTGTCACCTACTTCTGTTGCATGTCTGATGTGTAATTTGGTAATAATTATGAATTGAAAATTTGTTAAATATTAATTAAACAGTTAATAACATTTCACCTTAATATGCGTTTTATTTTTTCTATATTGTTTAACATTACAAAAGTTTTTCATTCCAATGCTTACTCCGACTGGCGTTTTAAATAAAAAAAAAACATTTTCTTTAACCATTATATTTAACTCGTAATTAACTTAAACTTAAAAGCGAAATAATGTTTCACTTAATTTGCCTTTTAGTGTAATATTTAAATACATACATATGGGTATATAATATTCATTTAATAATTGTTAACGCATTTTCAGTGCGCGTTACCAATCTGAAACCACAACTGAATGCCAAGGTAGTATACAAATCTTTTAGTGCGCAAAAATGAACAAGAGAAATTCTGAAGTCCGTAATGGTTTTTTTTATTGTTCAATATTTGAAATACTGATACAGCCAGCTAAAAAAACACATGCCCCTTGTGAATGTCAAAATATGAAGTAGCAACTTGAATTTGACGTGACTATGAAATAACTATGACTTTGAGTGTGACTATGACATGAATCATGATCTGGACTACGATTCCAAATAAGACAAGAAGTATGGCAGGACTGGGATGATACATTGACTAAATTATGACTTGACTTTGATTTGGCTATCACTTGACTATAACCGAAACTAAGATTTCACTAAGACTGTACTAAAACCCGACTATAACATGGCTATATCTCAGCCCATATGACTTGAGTACCAATAGACTAAACTGTTATTTGACAATGCTTTGTAAATTTGACAATGCGTTGTCTATGATTTGATTTCGACGTTGTTTTATTACAGTTGTTCATTATAAAACAAATCGAACTTTATTTTTCTCCTTTCCTTATTAAAACATTGAGTTAAGGGCAACCGAAATACAATTATTATTTCTTTCCCACTCTTATTTCCTCCGTCTACTACACAACTTCTTAGCTGCAGCTAAAATCAATTGTTTGTGCATCTTCCTGTTGGCACAGCAGAGTAGAGGGAATGCTGCAGGGTCATAACTGTGGTTTACGTTAGAGTTGTTGTATTGTTTTTATTTATTTGTCTGCTACAATTATTTGGGGAGCACAATTTCCGTTCGTAATAAAACAGGCTTAAATGAGTTAAATTAAAATTATTTTTTCAGTTTACTCTTTATTTATTTCTTTTGTTGCCATCATCACCTACCGTTGGTAATAATGTTATTGGTTTGATTGTTTTTAACTTTTTGTATATTAAATTTTCATGACTTCTGTTTTTCTCGTTGTTTTCTGTAGAGAAAAGGTAAAATTTATAAGGACTTTATAATTGGGGGATTCACAAGGTAGTCATAACGCCATATGTCTTAAAATTATAACAAGAAAAAATATGAGCGCTGTTAGCAACCCCTCATAATTTAAATTTCTTCTGTATAGTTATGACAAAACAATAAATACAACCTAAAAAGTTTTACTATTTTAGGACATATTTTGTTTGAATTTTTTTAAACTATTGTAAAATTGTATGATATTACGACAATATGACCTTGTGAATCCCCCAAATAAAATATTAATGAGTAAAGATGTTAATGCCACTTTTTACTTACAGGTATGCACCAGGTAAGACTGTTTTTTATGCTATTCACAAGTGTTCTGTTGTATCATATTGGTTATGTGTGCTATATTTCACATTCATAAAATTAAAGCATATACAACCAATATGACACAATAGAACACTTTGTGCATTGCCTATATGCTATAGACTAAATAATTTTATTATAGATTATAATATGGACTAGACTATCGGCCAGATAAAAGTTTGGACTAGATGAAATACAGCATAGAATATTAAACGTAGGCAGATAAATTTAATAAAAATAGTATAGTCTAGACTATAGGCTAGAAAAAAATCTAGACTTGAGATCGGCAAAACTACTATACCGTGATTTTTTTCTCTTTTATCTGATATTTCTGTAAGAAAAAAAAAAAAATAAACACCAAAAATAAAAGAAACATTCCTGGTAGTTCCGAACCTCTTATTACAGGAAGATATTAAAATTAAACCAAGCAAAAGTAATCCAGCCGCCCTGATGAAAAGCTGACACAGTACCGTGGAGATGTGGTGATATCATAGGGCCCTAGATGATAACTATCTCTAACCCGAAAAAAAAAATCTACACTACAGAACAATAATGTTACGACTACCAGCAAGCCCCTGTAGACTAGCTGGTATTGAGCTACACTCAAAAGAAAAATCAATCTATCCGTACTTAAATCAATCCGAAGCGGTATTAATAGTACGGTGAGTACGGATTTTCTTGAATCAAGTACAGAAAGATTGATTCAAGTACGGATTTTCAATCGCAAAGTACTTAAATTATCCAAATTCAATCCCGAATTCGTACTCGAAATAATACGAAAATGAGATTGATTTAAGTAAAACTAATATTGAATCAATCTCAAAATGCGCTTGATTCAAGTATTATAAAGTTGCTTTTATTCCAAATTCGTGCTTGAAAAAATGAAATTAGAAAGAGGATAATTTTATGATTGATTTACTTACCCGTTTAACACCTTACAGATTAATAAAACATCAACATCATACCCGATATGGTTTTTACTTTTAAAATCTTATGTACATATTTAACCAAAAATGTAAACTAAATGAGAACTAAGTGTTTAAATTTACTTTTTAACCTTTCGTGGAGTACATGAGTCTGGCCAGACATTATTTCAATGTGTATAGAAAATCAAAACATGTGTTTAAAAAAAGTTTAATCTTTTTTTTACTTGATTTAAGAATTTTATACATATATTAAGAAATTTCGGGATTGATTTGCGAAAGTAATCCCATTTAGGATTGTTTTTAGTACGTTTTAGTGTTATTCGTACTTGAATTTTTGAGTACGACTCGTACCTTAAGTAATCATAAAAAATTCGATATATCCTGTGTTTTACTTTCTGTGAAGTCTATCAGCGCCGGGGATGCGGGTTCGATTCCCGCCAGAGACTCTGATTTCTTTCCTGCGGACAAGAGTAGAGCTTCGCTGGATTAGCTTAGGGAATTAAAAAAAACAAAAGTCAAGCCTAGTCTAGAGACTACAATATAATATGTGTACTGTAGACCAGAGTATAGTCAAGAATATATCCCAAATATAGACTAGACTAAAAACCAGAATAAAGGTATACTGGAATGGTAGAAGCAGATATTGATTTTTACAATCACAACCATGACAATCGTCAACCCCATTATAACTTCTCTTTTGATTGCGTAGACCAGTTTGACGTTATAAGAAGCTGTATGTCAATTAAATCAAATGCAGTTGGCGTGGACGAAATCCACCCAAGATTTTTTAAATTAATTCTCCCAAGAATATTGCCCTTTGTTACACATGTATTTAACACCATAATTACCACCAGTCATTTTCCCTCAAATTGGAAAAAATCTGAAATAATACCAATACCCAAAACTAAAACAGAATATAGGCCAATTGTCATTTTACCCTTTATGTCGAAAATATTTGAGAGGATAATTCACAATCAGATATCGCTTTACGTTAATGATCATAATCTGCTTAATGATAAACAATCTGGGTTTCGGAAAAAACACAGTTGTATAACTGCACTTGTAGATGTTGCGGAAGATATAAGAAGTGGTATATATGAACGAAAAACAAATATCTTAGTACTTTTGGACCATTCAAAAGCCTTCGATACAGTCGATCATAACGTCCTATGTTACAAACTACAACACATGTTTATGTTTTCTGCAGCTGCTACACGTCTGATATCAACATATCTTACCAACAGGCATCAGTATGTTCAAAGTGGTAACAATAAATCAAAACTTCTACCTGTAGCGATGGGTGTACCGCAGGGGTCAATTATTGGGCCCCTTCTATTTTCGCTTTATGCTGATGACCTTCCGAGTCAACTTACACACTGCAAAGTCAGAATGTATGCTGACGATGTTCAGATTTACATCAGCTGTGATACATCTGAAATTGAACAATGTGTCTTAACTCTGAATACTGGGTTAAAACATATTTATGAATGGGCTACTGCTAATGGTCTTAGTATAAACCCAAAAAAATCTAAATATCTTGTTATCCAAAAACGAACTACTATAACCGATCATATACCTGATATTTATCTTAGTAATGAACGTATTGAAAGGTATATACAGCAAAAAATCTTGGTATTATTTTTAATTAGAACCTGACATGGTGCAACCATATTAATTATGCATGTGGCCGTACGTATTCCATGCTTAGAACTCTCTGGCAAACGCAGTATTGTACACCTATCAAAATAAGAATACTTCTTGCAAAAACCTATTTATTGCCAATTCTGATGTATGGATGCGAATTATTTGCCAAATGTGATGCCGCAAGTGAAAGAAAATTAAACTCAGTCTTCAAATGTATTGTACGATACGTATATGGCGTAAAAAGGTTTAATTCTGTTTCTCCTTTTACGGTAAAACTTTATGGTATTCAGTTTGATGACCTTCTCAAAACAGTAGTACTGATATTAATGCACAAAATCGTGTGTACTCAACAACCACAACATCTGTATAGCCGCCTTACCATATCTACCTCTAATAGAGGTAAAAGAATTTTATTGTTTAGACATCAAAAGCATTCAAAATTTTTTTGCGTGTTAATTTTTTTGTGTTATGATTTTTAATATTATCATTTTGTTAATTTTCAAGTTAATTTATTACACTACGTGCCAAAATTTCAACAAAGTCGTGACCAAATGAATCTGACAGCTAATCTTTATGTAAAATTTTCCGCTGAATCCGAATGTGAACTCATAATTGTCAAAAGTAGAACAGTTTTTCAGATATTCCAAAATAACCGTTATTTGCGTTTTTAAAAAAGATGATGTGACTGAAATGCAAAGATCTTAAACAATTTTAAACGAATTATGTATTTCTTTCTTTTTAGTAAAAGGTTATAAAATTTCTAAAATAACCATGGATAGCTTGTGACCAATCAAGAAATGACAGAGTTACAGGGGACAAAAGTTCAGGCTTCATTGAAAATTTTATGATTTTGTTCAATTTTGCTCTTTTCAAGTTATTTTTTTTAAACCAATTTAAAAATCCTAATGTTTTATTGCATGCGACGTTAGATTATTTTAATATGAACATTTTGCGCCAAACAAGACATAGATTGGTAAAAAAATGACAAGGCTACAGAAGATTTAGTAAATTAACCCACATAGAAATTCAAAACCGTCAAGCAACTTTGAATATATATTGTTACTAAAAATTTAGCTTTGTATATTTATTTGTTGTGGGTTAATTCAATTAATCTATTGTAACTTTGTCATTTTTGCACCGATCTGGATCCTATTGAGCACAAAATGTTCGTATTGAAATAGGCTAAAATTTTATTTTTTGGATATTTGCATATCAGTCACATCATCTTTTTTAAAAACACAAATAACGGTTATTTTGGAATATCTCAAAAACTGTTCTACTTTTGACAATTCTGACTTCATATTCGGATTCAGCGGAAAATTTTACATAAGGATTACGTTTCAAATGCATTTGGTCAAAAAATTGTCACGTAGTGTTATTTAATAATTTTTTTTCTCTTTTAAATTTTTTCTTTTGTTTTAAAATGTTATCATTTACAAATAACAATTTTTATTTTTAATGTTTCTGCTAAAACAATGTTCTATACTGCAATAAGAGGCTTTAAGTCTTGTGTATAGAATTGGAATAAATAAATAAACTAAAAAAAAAAAAAATATAGTTTCGACTAAAGACCGCAATATATGCTAGACTATAGACTAGAATATAACCTAAAAAATACTCGCAGTTAAGAATAAAGTCCAGACTAAGAACTAAAATACAATCCATACTTTTGAGCCGAATAGATTAGTCTAGGCTCTAGATCAGAAAAAAGTTTAGACGGCTATAGACTCGACTTGAACAGATGTAGTTTGACTCCAATGTAGAATAAATTAAAGACTATAATAGGTAAGAAAGACCTTTGAAATTAGCACACAGGCGTCAAACAAGGCTGCTCTTTATCAGCTGTACTCTTGCTTCTAGTTCTGGATACAGTTCTTCAAAAGATCAACACACATGCGACAAGCGACTGCATTACATGTATATTTATTTACTGTCACATATGCTGTCAATCATACAACAATAGCTGTAAGAACTGTAACATAATGGCGTGCAAGTCGGTCCTAAGATAAACATATTTAAAACTAAGTCAAAAGTCGAAACTGAGTCCTCTTGAACGTCACATAAATAGAAAAAGCGGATAATTTTTTTTAATCTAGGCAGTATAATAAGCAAAGTAGGCGAAGAAGATGAAGATGTTGAGAACAGAATATCAAAGAGACATTAAAACTCAGCATGAAATTCGTCCTTCTTAACTCAATCTATATCGTATAAACTTCAACCGATTGTAAATAAATGTCTGCGACAAATCGAAAAAATATTTTGGCTCAACCATATCTCAAACATCTTCTTGTTGTCATGCAGCAACCAAACTCCCATTGCCTATAACTTTAATGGTCGTAAATGTATATGGATAGGCAAAATAGCAAAAGCCAGGCTATAGAGGAATCCCCATTGGTAGACGCAATGTTCAACGCCTGAGAACAACTTGGATCGAAAAAAATAAATAAAATGGGTCTTAATACTTTTTTCTATGCTATGACATTTTTCCTATTTGCACCAAGGTTAGTCCTATTGGATAGTAGTTAAAACACAAATTTTCAACAAGATCGGTCAAAAATTTTCTGAGTTAGTGGCGGTCAAAGTTTGACATTTTGGCCATACAGGTGTTCTTTCTCATCCATGTTACTTCCATCATTATACTTTCAAAATTTGATGTATTTAAAAAAATTATTAAAAAAAAGAATACGGGAATTTTTTTTCTTTTTATAAATAATTTTTAACATGAAAATAAAAAAATTTATGTTTATTTGTTTGTAGTGTTGTTGTTGTTGTTTCTAAATAAAACCAGTTTTTTTGACTTTTTTCATTGAAATATATATGAAGCAATAATAATTTAAAAAATTTTGTAGGATTTCTAATCAGGGCCTGATTCTGGCAGTCGTGATCGAGTGCTTTCTCGATTCGAAAGCAAATTAATATCTAATTATTTCAGTCAATACTGAACGAATCGGAATTATTTTTTCAGTGTTGTAAATCATTTATTTGAGTTTCACAAAACTGAAAAAGTAATTAAGATTCGTTCAGTATCGACTGAAATAAAATTGCTTTCGAATCGAGAAGGCCCTAGCATTGCACCATTTTAATTTTGGATAAATATTTTTTTTGTGTGAAGAGAATAGACTGGAATTATGTCTAGTCTACTGACTTAGATAAAGTCTAGAATATAGAGTAGAATATTGTCTCAAATATAGACCAGAATATAGGCTGGACTATTCCTTTAAATAAAGCGTAAATTTTAGACTAGATTATACTCTAGAGAATTGACTGGAATAAAATCTAGTCTTTTGACTTAGATAAAGTTGGACTATAGACTCGAATATATTAAAGACTATTGGCGGGCCATTAATTTGTTTTAAAAATTAAAGGTGCGCTATAGAGATAGGCCATAGACTGTAGTTTATAATAGATTATGGAGCAATTTATAGACTAATATTCTATGCAGGCACTACGCAGTCTAAAATACTTATATCACAATTTATTGAACACACCAAGCCAAAGTGTTTAGTTTAATCCACCTGCTCCTTAAACAATCACCTACACTTATTTCAAAAAGTAAAGCAAAAGCCACTATTGTTTGCAATAAAAAAATAAAGCCACAATAAAAAAATAATCCTATATTTTTATTGTTTGGGGATTTTGTAGGCCTAATTGAGTTTTCAAGTTTTGTTTCTACAATTCCATTATTGAACTGTAAGTTTTGCTGTTGTACAAAATAAAATAAAGAGAAAAAAAAAACATTTTTCGCTTACGTTTACGAATTTTCTGCTTCAGTAAGTAATAAATTACTACTGAAACGTGTGTTTTTTATTTATTTTTTTTTCTAAATGTGTATGAAAAAACCATTGAATTCCGAAAACAGTTCCCAATAATTTTCAACACTGAGTTCATGCACTCGATATTTCGAGTGGGAGAAAAAAAGGTTGCAAAAAAGTTTTTTTCTTTACTTTTTGTTATTTTAGGTAGAGATTAACTTTTTTTCTATCTTTAATACCTTGAGATTTATTTGAAACAAATTATAAGTCTAATACTCCTTGTGTTTTTTTTATATTTATTTACAATTGTATTTTGTTTTCGACTTGTATTTACTCCTGCCATTATTGAGTTGTATCTGATATTGACTAAAATATAGTTATATTGTTATTTTTTTTTTTTTATTATCCCAAGGATTAAAATATGATGCGCAGATGTTAATCGAATGTTATAAGAAGGAAATGTATCTAAAAAACAAAATGGAGAAAACAACTTATTCCTTAAGGACATAAGTAACGGTTTATTAGGTTTTTTCTTTTCTTTAGTAGTAGTGAGAGAATAAATAATTATGAAAACTGCTTATTATGTTTTTGACATGAAAACTAATTAAAGGGGAAAAGTAACTGAGGAAAATTGGTTGTATGTTGGAGCTGTGAAATGAATACATAAATAATAAAATCAGAAAAGTTACTAAATAGAAAGGAAAGTGTGAACATAAATAGAACACGAGTGTGTTCGATTTGAAACGATACCCTATTGCCTTTAAATAAATTTTTTCAATTAGAATTGAAATCAGAAAATAGGAAATTTCGTTGTCTTTTCTTCATTGAAAGGGCTCAGTAAGATCTATGTTACTTTGCAGAAAGACTATTATAGACTAAATAAGGGAATATTTTTTGACGAAATTGTATGATATTGCTAGACTAGAGGTAAGCTTTTGGTCTTGTCAGACAAAAGACTAAATTATACAAGACATTGAACTATTATGTAGGATTACAGCTAGATTTTGTTATGGAATGGGGCTGAAACTTTTTACATTGATTACCTTTAAAAAGGCCAAATCATCAAAAGCGATCGCTGCATTACCCAACTGTTGAGTTTGAAGAAGGAAATCGCAAAAAATGGCCTTATATATCGAAATGTTAGAAAGACGTTGGAGTGATTGTGTGGGCACAAATTTAAGACTTTCTTATTTGGCATAATTAAGAGCAAGCGATTTAATAGATTAATTTTGAAAGCTTGAAGGAGACTATGTTCGTGAATAAAGTCGTATTTTGCAAAAAATAGAAGAAAAATGGTTTCATCGGTTATCCTACAGATTTTGTCGGCCGATGGATAAGATAAAAAAGGAAACTAAACTGTAGACTAGATTATAGAGTAGCAAAGAAATAGATCATGATAGACTAAATAGACTGAAGACGAAAATATGGACACAGGTGTAGACCATACACTACTCTATTGGCTACATTCTAACCAATGGACTATTATGAACTGGACTTTAATATATAGACTTAAGACTATACTTTTGAGTTAACTGTAGTTCAGACTATAAACTAAGTTTTACTACACAGAAAAAGTTCTCCCCAATTTTTTTTCAACTAAACCATTAATCCAACATGAAATCAGCTTTAATTAAAAATTTAATCAAGTCAATTAAACATTTACTTATATCAACAACATAACCGCAGAAAATGTTGTTCATATCCAAAATAATTAATTGATACCATTAGTTTGTTTACTGTTGCAAATTTAGCTAATTTTTTAAATAATCTATATTGGCGTGGAAGGCGCCTCGGAGGCAAACCGTTTGCGTAAAATTATGGCTTCTTGCCCGGATTTCCCTAGCTACATTCAAAAACCTAATGGTAGATGGACTATAAATAGTCTGGAGACGTTGGGTGTGTTCATTGACATACAGTTCCCTGGTTACTCTCTTCCAAAAATTCGGGAGATCAAATACTTGTCAAAGCCTGGACCTGTGCCCATTTCTCTGGGTAAAAGTCACCTGGTCTGGGCGGTATCATTCCGGCTGACCTTCAGAAGAACGCGAACCTTCTAGTTCCTTGGCTATCTGCAATTCACACGTAATGTATAAGATTCTCGTAGGTTTGTACCCGCTGGACTAGGTCCCTCGCTTTAGAATGGAAAACAACCCACACCAAGCCTACACTGAACCAAAAAGTGTTCATAATATTAACGAACAATGTTTATTAAAATAGTTTTCGTTAGCTCAACGAAATATTCGTTAATATAATGAAAAATAAAATAATACAGGTATTGAAATTTTAGTACTGTTCATTGACACAATGAACATGCATTTATTAAATATTTCATATAAAATGTACGTTAAAAAAAAATGTTCGAAACATTTTTTAAGTCTTGTTAGCACAAATGCCTTTTAATTTTATAAATCTTTTAAAGAACGGTCATACATTGTTACAACTAAAAAATTCATTGGACGAAAATTAATAAATTTTTCGGTTGGTTTTCATTGGTTTTTTGGTTCAGAGTAAGGACTACAGGCCAATCAGCCTGTCGTCATTTCTTCTCAAGATCCTTAAGAGGGTCATTGAAATTCATCTGAGGATGTCTATTTCCAGCCATTTGCTCTCTACCTCGCAGCATGACATCAACAGGGGCAAGTCTGTTGATACGGCGCTTCACTTACTAGTCAGCTACATTGAGAAATCCCTTGAATTTACTCGCCTGTTGCCTTTCTGGACATTGAGGGAGCTTTCAATAATGTCAGATCCGCCTCCATCTTGGAATCAATGAGGGAGTTAGGTGTTGACGATATTAGTTGTAGATTTATTGGAAGTCTATTGGACATCATTGAATCCACCTACCAACAATCTTCTTAATAATAATCAACTCGGCTTTAAAAAGGGAAAGTCTACAACGGACACTCTCCTTTTTTGAGCATTTGGCTGCTAGTAGCATAGCGTCAAAAAATAACTGACCATAGTTTTACTCGATTTTGACAAGGAATACGATAAGATAGGAACTCACACCGTAAGAAACTAACTTGTGTCATGGAAAGTTAGACCTTAAATTATAAATTATATAGTTAACTTCATGAGTAACGGGAAATTTTTGGTCCGATTGCGGAAAACAAGGATCTCCCTTGTCGATAGTTCTCTTTCTCTAATTAAATCAGGGAATGTAAAAATCCAAACATTAATATAAGTAGTATAATCAACGATATCCTACAGTGGTTAAATGCATCGGGTGCTGTATTGTCAAGCACAACGTGTAAATTTATACATAATTATATGCCGAAAACATAATTGCAATTGCAGTATGATAACAAGCACTATTCAAATTCAAAAACCAAAATATTAGGGGCTATCTTCAATAGAAGACTAAGTTGGAACAGCTACATTGAGGACGAAAAAAATCCTTAAATAATCGAAACAACATTATTAAATGTTTGTCCTATTCAAAATTCAATCCGAATACAAATAGGCTCTTAACTGTAATAAAATCTCAAATAATATCTAAAATTAGATATGGATTAGGGAACAAATCTAGTTTACCGACGCAGCCTTAAATAAAAAAAGTACGTAGGGTGATAGAAAATTCAAAAATAAGAAGAAACAATTAGATAAGAAAATTGGCGCAAACGCTTAGTTTTCGAGTTATGGACGTTCTTAGTTTTCATAGAAATATGTAATATTGTATCATAATGATATCATTTTGAAGGTTTTGCCAAGATCTTTCTGGATATATAGAATTTATTCAAAAATGTTTAACTCTTAAGCTCACATTACAGTTTTTGTGTACTAAGTGTATAATTTATTTAAATAAAAGTGTAATACAAATTTTATAAAATAACAAACACCAATATCGCAAACAAAAACTTCATGCTAAGCCGGCCGGACGCAAAGAATTTCTTCCCTATGGTATTACAAACACCGGCTTCGCTAACTAAAACTTTTCTGAACCTAAAAAATACTTAAATTAACCTAAAGAGGAAAATCATATGCGAATACAAAAACAAAATACATATATCTACATATCGTGAGCAAATTACCTCTAATTTGAGTAACCACACATATAACTAAGTGGGCGCGGCAGTTTTTTGGTTCCAGCCCCCTTAAATTTTAATATTGGTTTTTTCCTTTTTTATTCTGAATCGGATGGATTTTTTTTATTTTTTTCGTAGCCCTCTAAGCTGCACTTCAGCCAAATCATATACATATTTCTATAAAAAATAAACACGTCCATAACTCGAAAACTAAGCGTTTGCGCCAATATTTTTATTTAATTTTTTCTTCTTATTTTTAAATTAACTCGATGTCCTTTTGGTGTTCTTCGGACTACTGCAATTAAAAATATCCACTTCGAAACCAATACTCTAAACTTAAAAATTTTCTAGAATTAAAAGGATCCATTAAAATAATTATTTACTACCATGCTACAACTAGGGATGCAAACGATACATCGATGTTTAGAAAACATCGATATATCGTTCATAAACATCGATGTTAATATCGATGTTTTGATTTACGACATCGTCCATTTATTATTTTCATTAATTTAATATTTTTTATAATATTTTTACCAATTTTAATTTTTATTTTTCAATTAAACCTTTTATTTAAAAATATAAAAAAAGTGTTTTTCAATGCATACGTTAAACGCAAGAATTTGAAATGTCGGTTTTTAATAAAATTTCTGTAATATAAGAATTTTATGAAAAATATTATATAAATATTTCTCTATTAAACAGAATTATAAAACAAAATTAAAAATATTTTATTAAAAGTGTATTAAAAACGACCTCCTAAATTCTTGCGTTTTACGTTTCCGTTTTGCAGCACACCCCTGATAGCCATACAAAGTACGTATGTATGTATGTACATTTTTTTTTTTTAAAGAATTTTTTTTTTTTTTTTTTAAATTGACATTATTTTTTTTTTTTTTTTTTTAAATTTCCTAAGCTATTCCCGCGAAGCTCTATGCTTGTCTGCAGGAAAGAAACCAGAGTCTCTGGCGGGAATCGAACCCGCAACCTAGGCGCTCATAGACTAGCTCGCTACCAGCTAGCCTACCGAGGGACTCTGTACTGTGCATTGCATAACTATATGTATGTATTAAGTTGCTTAAGTTGGCTCAAGCAACTGTGCGAATACATAAAAATCATATTTGTCAAACCATATTGCACTTATGGAAACTTTTTGATTAATTTTATGAATCTGTCATCTGCTTAAGCAAAATGCGAAACTGATTGCACTTTGTTTTGGTGTTTTTAAATGCATTTGACAGGGTTTTTGTTAATTTTTGACAAAAGCTTATGCAAGCATATGTATATTATAGTTGGGCATTAAGATTTTCAGTAGCAAAGAAGAATTAAAACAGTCCGTAAGTATAATTGCAAAGTAGGTTTCAACATCGATGTATCGTGTTTTTTACCGATGTTTTTTGACATCGATGCTTATCGTGAAAACATCGATGTCTTCAAACATCGATGTTTTTCAGAGCGATGTTGCATCCCTAGCTACAACGTTACAAAAAATTATCGAAAAATATGAAAAAATTAACAGATAATTAAACTCTTCTTAAATTTTGATGTTCCAACAAAAATTCCTAAGCCTAGACCTGTTTCTTATCCTCCATGGAATCTAAAGGATAAAGCCGTCGAGCTATCACTCTTCGCATATAAAAAAGAAGAAACCCTTCCAAACCAATACCGCGATTGAACAAAACATTATTTATACTTCGTTACTTCGCAACTAAAGTTCTGTTTTTACAGCTAAAATAATAGCAATATTTAAAGCAACCGAATACTGTCGAAAATCTGGTAATTTCACTAATGCATTGATTCACTATATGCAGTCCACGCTATTACCTCCTTAGACTTAGATTAGGTCATGCTTAAGCCACACGTAACCACATAATTACGGGCGATGCCCCGACTTTTTGTGATTGTGATAATAGTAGTCCATTAAACATTGAACACATCTAACGTAGGTGTTCTAAATTTGAACTAATTAGAAGCCAAATATTTTTTGATATCTATCCACTTTTGTTGCTATCGTTTCCCTCAGAACATTCCATTAACAAAGTTATGATTTACTTGAAAAGAATTACCCTTTATAACAAGATATAAAATATAAACTTTTTAAAAAATCTAACATCATCTTTTTAAATATTTTATTAATATAAGTATATTTTGTAAACTATATATTCTGTAACTACTTAATGCTAATTTCTTAGTCTGTGTTCATACGGCTCTTTTCTTATTGAAAAGATTGCTACTTTATAGGGCGAGGGGAAAAGAAACGAGTACACAGATGCATGTACTGTCTTTACGTTTTGCTTTTTCATTCGTTGTTTAATTTTGTTATTGTTTTCAATATCAAAAAAGCGCACATGCAAACGCACGACTATACAAAATAAAAAACATGGCGTAAACATGACATGAATAATTTGAACGCCAATTCATGTTAAAAGAAGAAAAAGGAAGAATCTTTTCAATAAGAAAAGAGCCGTATGAACTCAGACTTAGATTTTTAAACGCGTTTAAGCAAAATGTTGATTTGAGATGATAAAGATGACAGATGATTAAAGGCCTAACCATAATATGCATAGCCTTGCTTAACCTACTGTCAAAAATTAACAAAAAGTCTCTCAAATGTATTTAAAAAAACAAAAACAAAATAAAAAAACAATTGATTCCGTACGGAAAGTGCGATTAGATTCGCACCTTGCTTAAGCAAATGACAGTTTCATTAAACTTAGCAATAAGTTTCTTTAAGTTCAATATGGTTTGCCTTATATAATTAACCTGCCTTATATAATTAACCTGTATTCGCACATTTGCTAAAGCCAACTTAAGCACATTATGGTTGGGCCTTAAGAAAAAAAAACACACAAAAAAACAACAAACAAATGTATATTTCTTTAAAGTATTAAAAATGGATAAAAACACTTTTATAAAGTTATCAGAAGATTACTTTAATCATTTTAATGATAAAATTGTGAAAATTTATGAATTATTTAAGGAAAAATATAAAAACATTGAGCAGAAATCTTGGCCGGTTTTACACGATCATGTTGGCGATTCTACATTTGAGGTATGTTCAGTGGATTCTATGTGATTTATGAAGTGATTTAGTTGTAATCATGTCAATTTGAAGTGATTAACAAATCACTTCAATGTATAGGTAATCATCTCGAATTTGAAGTGATTAGAGCTTAATCACGTGCGTTTAAGAAGCCAAATGTAAACATACTATAAGGCATAGTTGTTATAGCTTATATAATTAAATTTAGCATATACATTTATGTGTTACATAATTAAATAATTACCAATGTTTGCAGATTGTTGCTTAGCGGTACTCTGCAAGGTGAGGGTGCTGTCCCCTATGTTATTATATGCTTAATTATATTTCGTTAATATAAGCTAATATCGAAAAATGTGTTTTCCCTACGAGTAGATTTTTATTATTTTTTATGGTGTCTTTTTCAAATTCTTCCGATATCATAAATCTTTTTTTTCAAACTTTTGTTTTCAATTTTTTTTTACCTCTACCAAATATGAGATTTGACTTTAGGCTTAATACTTAATTAGCTGAGATGAATCTATTTGTAATAAAAGTTATAAGCATTGGTAATTAATTAGACTATTAATTAGGCCAGGTATTTCCTTATTTTGGGGTGTTCGGCTGGAATTTATTATTAAACACAAACCATTTACTAAACTTGATATGTCAACCCCAAATGTAGCGTTTTACCATAATTAAAAAAATGTTAAGCCTTTGATATGTAATTCAAAAACCCTTTCAGGGATAAATAAATTTGATATACGACTTAACAAAACGAAAAACTATATAAAACCCTTTTAAATATAAATTTACACCTCAGTCTTTCCACAATCGTTTGAACATCTTAAACCAGCTTAAACAAAGTTTTAAAACAGCCAACCAACGTTAAAAGGTAAAAAAGGAGACAAAGAAACAACAAAAAAATCTTAACTAGCAATCATGTTATTAGGACGGCAAAAAGATTTAGGACAGCCAATAAAATCCTTCGATGGCCTCAAATATCTAATGATTTCTTGGACTATTATTGGCACAAAACCATTAGCTGCTACCATGTCCAAACACTGTCGCGTTCTTTACTATTTATATTCCGCAGTGATAAATTTTTTGGTTGGTATTTGTTTTCCCGCCACAATCTGAGCTAATCTTTGGTTTATTGACACTTGGCAAGAAATAGTGGCAAATCTTTCATTGAATGTCACCGTTTCCATGGCTTTATGCAAACAATTACCTGTGCTACTGAATCGTTATCGCTTATTAGATTCAATGGAGTATATAAAGGCTCTGGATGAACGCAGTAATCATCATTTGCAGGACCGTAGGAAAATCCTGGATGCTACATATCGTTGCCGTCTTATCTGTCTAATTTATTTATCAACATATTTCCTTTGGTGCTGTGCTTCCGCCTACATTGGTTGGTCCAATCGCCAGCTGGTATATAGTGCACGAATTATAAAACTTTTCGCTAGTGCTGAAGCAAATTATGTCGCTGCGCTTTTATTTCAATGTATGAGTCAATACTATTTAGTCTTTCAAAATGGCTTTAATGATTTTTATCCGCTGTGTTTTTTGACTTTAATGATTGCCCATTTGGAATCGTTGGCGGCTCGTATAATGAGAATTGGAAAGGATGAGATAAAATCTCGTACGCCTGAGGAAAATATCGAGGAGTTAAGATTGTGTATACTGGATCACAAAAATTTGTTGGGGTAAGTGAAATTTAAGGGATTTCACTAAAAAAAATCACCAAATTTTATTTTTCTCTAAAATTGATTTTTATTGGCGTTTTCTTTTATAAAAAGCATGTTTCACAGTTTTTTTACACACTCCACCACAACCAGTTGTAAAGAGCGGTATTCTAAGCTTGTCATTTCGTGTGAAACTTTTTTTATATTCATGTAAGATCCCATAGAGTACTGGGTCCTTGAGTAATTCTAAGTTGATTAGCCATTTCCTTTTGTCTGTCCGTCTGTTGAAATCACGCTTACTTTCGAGCGAATCAAAAGAAAAGAACAATATTGGTGTCACATTGTTTCAAGTTCTCCTAAGCAGTTTGGAATTGAAACCCAGCAAAATCGGTTCAGTGAAAAAAAGTTATGAACCAAAATGTGGAGCAACCACCCTTACAAATTGATAATTTTGTTACAAAAACTAGCATAAATAGTGGCGGATGCACGTACTGATATAAGATTTTGCACAAGTTCCATATCCTACGTTCCTAAAGACTAGAAATCATACCACAACATTTTGTGAAGATCGGTTCATAATTTACCATAGGCCTCATATAAAGTCCACACTCAAAAAACACTTTGGTGCGCCTGAAACCGTAACGTATAACGCTAATGTAATAAATTGAAATAACAGTGTCAACATAAGTAAAGATCGGTCCGTTAATTCCTATAGGCTCCATGTAAAGCCAACTCTCGGAAATTTCTTTGGTACGCGTAAAACCGTAACGAATAACGCTGTTGTAATAGATTTTGGTCTGTTGCAGTTCTTTATAACTGGAAATGAAGCTGTAAAATTTCTTGATAGTCGGTCCATTATATTAAAATAAAATTTGCCCAATCGTGGTTTTATAACACTAGAAATCGCACTGTCAACTTTTCTGAACACCGGCACATAATTTACAATAGGTCCCATATAAAGCCCACTAAGGAAATATTTTAACTTTAGGTGAAGAGTTTCAAAGATTCGGCACAGCCGAATATAGCACTCTTACTTCTTTTTATTGGTTTAAGTTTTTTTTACCGTAACCTTTAAACAATTTGTTAAAAGCTCGATAGAGCACTACGCGTTAAGAAAACGTATTTTTTGATATGGTCACCTCCAACATCTAGCTTAATATGTTTTAACATATTATAGTTATTTTAAACATATAATTGTTAGAAGAATAATACTTCTTAGCATAGTTAAAAAAATAATCGCGCACATTGTCACAAATTGAATCTCAGACTTATACCAGCCCTGAGTAATGAACAAGCAGGCTTCAGACCCCATAATTCTTGTATAGATCATGTCAATAGTCTTAGTGTTATAATTGAACAGCCAGTTGAATGGCGTTCTCCACTATATCTGTGCTTTGTAGACTTTGAAAAAGCTTTTGACCCTTGGGTCACAACGTCATATGGAGTGCGTTGTCGTGCAAAGGTGTCCCAGCAATCCTCATTACCCTAATAAAGATTATATCATCAGGCAACTTGCAGAATCCTGCATGAAAGGAAGCTGAGCAAGCAAATCTCAGTAGGCATTGGAGTACGCCAAGGTTGTGTCTTATCATCGCTTCTCTTCAACATTGTCCTAGACACCTTAATGGCTGTAACAATGCAAGATGGTAGAGGTATAAGGTGGGGTCTGAATGGAAGCTTAAGTGATCTAGATTATGCAGATGATATCTGTATTATGACGCACAACTTTGACGATATGGCAGCTAATCTGCAAAAACTTGCTGATACTACAGAATTAACTGGTCTGAAGATAAATATCGGAAATACAAAAACACTGCGGATCAATGAAGCAAGACAGGAAAAATTTCACATCGACTTCACGAGTTGGAAGACGCGTCCTCCTTCTGCTACTTAGAAAGCATTATTACCAAGTCGGGTGGCTCTAAGGACGATATTGATGACCGAATTATAAAAGCAAGACAAACCTTTGGTCGCCTATCTGGGGCTTTCGTATGCTTTCCCGTCGAGTAAAACTCAAAATATTTGATACGAATGTAAAATCCACCCTGCTATATGGCTGCGAAACATGGAACGCTGCATCCCAAGATACCCAGAAACTGCACGTGTTTGTTAACCAGTGCTTCAGCAGAATAATACGTATCTTCTGGCCAAATGTTATTTCTTATAGCAGATTGTGGTCGGAAACAAAACAACTACCAGTCTCAACAGAAATAAAAAAAACGCAGGTGAAACTGAATTGGGCACATTCTCAGAAGAACCCTAAACGACATTACCAGAAATGCCATCGGCTGGAACCCCCAGGGTAACCTTCTCATACGTGGAGGAACGAGGCAACAAATTATGGTTAAATTAGTCCTCCCTTTAAACACTTGTCGTTTTACCCTAATTCGGGTACGCTGAATCCAGTGGCGCTAGTCGTTTTTTAGATTAGCTCTGGTTTTCGAGATATACCGGTAATTCGAAAATGGAGGAGGTTGCACAATATATTTTCGCGTAACACAAAAACGCTTTAGCTTTTCGAAAAAACTAAAAAAAACAATAAAATTTCCTTTAAGAAAGGTAAAACTTTTTTCTAATATGCGCAGTCGTTTTAGAAACATAATTTTTTTTTTTTTTTTTTTTTTTTTTGAAAAATAAATATTTTTTTTTATCAAAATTTTGGTTTATTAAAAATTCATAAAAAATTGGAAAAGGCAGCTAGGCTTCTTTGGATTCAGCGTACCCGAATTATGACAAAACGCCATGTGCTCGGCTTGTCTAATTTTTCAACTAGCACAGTGTTATTAGTGGTACATAAATTATTGTTATTAAATTTTACCTTGTTCCCCAACAAATGTCCCCACGGTATTATACTTTTTGCCAACAAAACTAAGCACAAACGCCTTATTAATACATACATATGTGTATTGTTTTAGAAAAAATTGGCTCATTCGTCTTACAATTTTATCTATTCCAAATATATTTCCAATCTCCCTGAATTCGGCTTAAGAAAACATTTCCCTCAGTCACTGTAATAGTGTTGTGCAAGCATTAACAATTCCTTCGCACAAAATAAAGTCCCTTAATTCCTTTTCAAGGAAAATAAACTAAACATTTTCAATTTCCTTTAAATATTTTTCTTGAAATAAAATTTTTGCGAATCCAACAAAAAACAAAAACTTTTAATTTTTTAAATTTATATAAAATTTTTTTTTATTTTTTCCTTTAAATATTTATTTTATATTTTAAAATAATCAAATACTTTTCCTCATTAGCATGCAAATCATGCCTAACCAGGCTTTTTAACTCCCATTACTTTGAAGAACTTTGGTCGTTGGTTGCCATTGGTGATGTGCTGTGCTTTTAATTCATCGTCATCGTCATCGTCTTCATTATTATCGTTATTTGAAAGGCTCTTATGTCTTTTGCCAAGGAAAACAGAAAACAAAAAGCAGAAAAAAGTTTTTCCATTTCGAAACTACTTAACAAAAATATCACAGAAAATTTCAGAAAATCCTTTCGTCACTTGTGAACACGTCACATTGGCCGACCATTCACTTGGAGTGTGCTTGAGTGTGCCAAAGACTTTTCCTTAAGAGAAATATTTAAAGTTTCTTTTAATATTGTCTTTTGAGTTGTTCTGCGTTGACTATTATTTTCACTCAATTTTTTTGGAACACAAAGAGAAAAACTTAATATTACACATCCACTAGAGTAGTGGTGGGCAACACACATATAACGACATTTACGACTGTTAGACCCGACCAACCAGTATATTTTAAGCTTAAGCCGAATGTCAAAGTACTGGTCTGTATTTGGTGGGACGAACAGAAGGCTCTCACCTATAACGAGCCTCTGAAATCGGGGCAGCCGAACCCGTTTCCGTCATGACAACGGTTGGTCACATGTTGAAAGACTAGTTAAAATCTGCCGGCCTTATGCAAAAACATTAATGTGAACTAGAAGTGCATGGCAAACAAAACATAAGCTTGCAAAACCCCTCTTAACGAACACTTCTCATTAAGTTTTTTTTGCATAAGGGGGTATAATAAAAATTGTAAAGCTAAACATCGGCCACCTTATTGCTCAAACCTTGTTCCGTTCGACTAATATATTTGTTCCGATTGGTGTTGTATGCTCTCAATAGAATACAGGGTATCCGAAATATACCTAATTCGGGTTTGGCTTTAAAAAATAAGTACTCTTTTGGCGCGAAATCCACATGTTGCCAGTAAGATCGAAAAATGTGGCTAATACCATAAAAATATTAAAATTATTTCACCGCTCAAAAGTAGCTTAAAATAAGTAAAACGCTGAAAATTATCCCACCAATTCTAAAAATTTGGATATAAATTCTCTAATATAAGTGCCGGTTCACACACGTCAAGTTTGATTCGTCAAGTCTTGAGTATTTAGGAGAGAGAGAATAATAAATGGCATTCTTTTTTCCATTCTCTCCTTAAAGCTCAAGACTTTCCGAGTCAAAATAGAGCAGAAATTGAGCACTTATAACTGTACTTGTGTCGACAAAGCACAGGAAGAATTTGATTGCCTAAAAACCCTTTCACACTTGTAAACATCTTACTTCAATTTGCGAAGATGTTGACATGTCCCCATAAGATAAACATAGAGATTAAAATAAAAAGATGTTCCGTTCTCGTTTACATCTTCCTATTCTTCTATTAATATTGTGACATCTTTGGATTATTTTAGTGCCGCCACTAGAAAAGTAGAAATAAATTCTATTATTATTGTGGCATCACTGACAAAATGGCATTTGTTTTGAAAGCAGCGTTACCATTTGGAAATGAATTCCAAATACATTTTGGTGTTTTCCTTTTAAATTGTTGGCACTTTTGTATAAAAAGTTTTTTTTCAGAAATGTTGCCATTTTTGATTGATAGTAGATGTTGGATGTTTCTTTGTGAATGCATGTTTTACATTTTCATCATCGTCCATGCGTTCCTCCGAAATTTATGTAAGCAAGTGTCTCTAGAAATTAGGAATGTGCCCATCACTGCTCCTCCTAGTAGAAATAGTAAATGGATTTTAAATGGAAGGAATGGTTAATATAGTGAAAGATCCAAAAACAAAAACTCAGTATTTGTTTTGAACAGGAATTAGAAGTGGAACAAAAGTCCATGTTAGGAAATAGAATTTTAAACTTTTTTGTAGAAATAGGTTTTCAGCGAATAAGCTCGCAATTTTTTTCTATTATCTTATAATTTTTGAGTAAATTGTTTCTTAATTTTGTTAATTGCGGTAGATAATATCAAATTTTTTTTTTTTTTTTTAATTTTTGAAATCTGGCAAGGTGTGTTTTTTTTAGAGGCATAGAACTTTTTTTAAGAAAAAAAACACAATTGTTTCAAAGGAATAACTAACATTTTGGCTTTATGAGAATAATTTCTGGCAAATGGCCTCTGCGACTCCGTCTTATGAACGCCATTCTGTCGATTCAATTTTGCACCCTTTTTCGAGCATACCCGGCCTGGTCTTAGTTCGTCAATAGTGCGAGGAATGTTGGCTTCTTAATTATCAAACGTTTCTTGTTTATCAGGATAGATCAGAGATTTGAGTTACACCACAAAAATTTGTCCAAAGGTGTAAAATCAGGTGGTGGCCAATTAACAGGTCCATCCAACTTCATCCTTCCATTCACCGAACACAAGACGCAATTTATGGTCTGTTGGCTTTAATTTTTGCACCAGTTGTATCTTATGTGGAATCCACATTGTGGATGTAGGCAAAGATCTTTCTTCAATAATGTCAAAATAGAGGCGAAGTTTCTAAGGCCGGCCTCAGATCGATTAACTTTCAAGCAGAGATGGCTTCTTCCGTACGCAAGGCACTCTAAAGACAACAATTCATCCGATGATTCAAGTACGAATTATTCAAGTGCGAAATACTTAACTAATTCATATTTAATCCCGAATTCGAACTTGAAATAATCCGAAAATAAGATTGAGTCAAGTAAAACTAACAGGCTGTTAGATTAAATCAATCACAAAATGCGCTTGATTCAAGTATTATTAAGTTGATTTACTGCCTGGTCATCTATTTTCTAACGAAGACTTCGTTCGCTTTACTTACATTCAAACAAAAACCAAAACAATAATTATAAAATATTGTTTTTGTTTCACATGTAACTTAAACGAACGAAGTCTTCGTTCGAAATCGATGAACAGTAGTGGTTCAAAAAAAAAGTTGTGCCAGTCAGCCCCTAGAATGAAAAATATGTCAATGACGTTTCTAAAACAGGAAACAAATTTTTTGCCACGCCCCAAAATACAGCCCTTTTGGTTTTTTATATGTAGCGCTGCCATTTAAAGTCCGACCTCAGTATATCGCATACCCTTGTTCGTGGCTTGATAGTGGCTTTATATTTGTCTTCGGAATATAATTTGGGCGAAGCAAAAACAATTTTTTTAAGTTTTTTCAAACTTAATAAATATCCTTTTTATTCTAGGGCGTGACTGATGAAAATTTTTTGTTTTGTATTGGTTTAATGGAAAAAAGGGGCTTAATTTGGGGGAGTGCCGTAAAAGTGAGCATATTGAAATATATACATACGTTGTTATAGAAGGACTTTCTTGGCACTTAAAAAAAATTGGACATTTGGGGAAAGGATCCGAGATGGCATAAGCGGCGTCCAGAATTTGAGGTTGGATTAAAAAGTCACCAAAGACAAAAATAAAGCCACTATTAAGCCATGAACAACGATATGCGATATGATGAGATCGGACTTTAAATGGCAGCGCTACATATAAAAAACCAAAAGGGCTGTATTTTGGGGCGTGGCAAAAAAAATATTTTCCTGTTTTAGAAACTTTATTGACATATCTTTCATTCTAGGGGGTGACTGGCACAACTTTATTTTTTGTATGGAGGTGCACCCGGTCTAATGAACAGGCCAGGTGGCCATTCATCCCAAATTCGTACTTGAATTAATCCGAAAGTGATATTATATTCATTCCAACCTAAAACAATTACCTGAGAGAACCAGAGACGGAAGGAGAATATTTTTATGATTGACTTACTCACCCGTTTTACACGTTACCAGAACCATGACGACAGGTTTCTACTTTAAAATGTAAATTTTACTGAGTATAAACTAAATGGGAAAGTTTGCTTGTGATTTTACTTTTTAAACATGAAAATAATGTATGTTTTTCTTCTTGTTCTGTTGTTGTTTTTGTTTCTACTAGGGTATTCATTTAATCGGGCTTTTGCTTTAATCGGTTAAACGCTCGATTAATTAACCGAGGTTTTGGTTTAATCGGTTAATTCGGTTTTTGATCGGTTAACCGATTAATAAAGTCTTTTTTATAAATAAGTTAATTTCAAAAAAACAAGAATAACAATTCTTTATCTAAAACGAGCAAACAAAAAAAAATAATTCATATATATGTGATATGTATTTTTAAATTAATACATAATCAGAGGTGTTCTGGAAATCGAAAACGCAAAACGCAAGAACTTTTTATACGTCGTTTTTTAATAAGATTTCTGTAGCAAAAGAATTTTATTGACAAATATACAAATATTTCAATATTTTATAAAAAAAATTATAGATTAAAAGCAAGGCGAATTCATCCCAGGTAATCTCGGTACTACAACAAGTACAACTCGTACAAAAACCACAAGCAATTTGTTTTTGTAAAATCATTGTACAATGTCAAAAACAGAAATAAAACAAAACAGAAACAAAGATAATAAAAGAGAATAAACAAAATTTTGACATCCAACAGTGATTTTAGCTAATATCAGCAGGGCTTTTAAGACCACCTGTAATAAATTCGCCTTGATTAAAAGTGTATTAGAAACAACTTTCAAATTCTTGCGTTTTCGATTTCCAGAACACCCTTGAATATGTGTTTATTTAAAAATAGACTGTGGATCATTTTATTAGTTATTTTAATAGTTTAAGGAGATCTGATAAAATAATTTTTTGGAAAACAATTTTGGTTAAGGATTCATTTTCTTTAGTAGTTTTGACAACACTTGACTTGGAAAATTTTTTTTCACTTATCGTGGGTGTTGGAGGAATCAGAAGCAGCCCATAACGCAGAATATCTAATTTCTCTAAACATTGTTATAATAACTTTGTTTATTTTATTAATATAAGCGATTTTTTTATGTAAGCGATAAGAAAACAATTTAGTTTATAAAGACTGGAATAAACGACGTCAAGGTTTTTCTGTTTTTTTTTTTTTTTTTTTTTTTATTTTAACGATTTTTTGTATAGTATTTTTTTCAGTTCCACTGTACTTTAATATTTGTAGATTTAAAAACCAACACGTCGTCTTACTTAGACACAAAACTACAACTTGAATTGTTCTAAAGCAGCATCAGAAAAAAAGTCGTAATACAAATCCGAAAAACAAACTTTAAATGGGGGCATAAAGGATACAATTGTTTGACTCTCACGTGCAAGCACACACTTCATACACTGGCGTTTTTTACCCTACACCATCATAGGTGGAAAGGGTATTATGTACTTATGATGTCGACTGTAACATATCGAAATATTGATTTTAGACCCAACTTTTAGAATACTGATCAATTAAGAATCGCTTTTTAAATCGATACAACGGTGTCCGTCCGGTATTATGGCAGATTGTCCTTACATGTAAACCTTGTGCGTAAAGTAAAGGGTCCGGTTTGTTCAAGGGTTCCAAATCGAGAATTTATCTTTAAATTCTGAGATGTAGGGTATGGTATATGGTAGGGCTTGACCGACTTTACTTTCTTACTTGTTTGTTAATCCGTGTGAATATGTGTGTCTGACAATTTTTCGAGAAATTTTGTGGCTAAAAGTACTTAGCATATCATCAGCATTTAAAACAGGTGTCAGCCATACATAGACTTCTAAACATGTACCATTGAATGGCTTTTAACAGCAATTTTTAACAGTTTGTTGGTTAAATATCTATTCCCTGTAAAATATAGTGAGAAAAGAACAGAGAAATTGTAGAAAAAAAATGAGACGGGGTAAATAATAGAATGAAATGTGTATAAGTTTTTAGCAATGCAAAAAAAAAAAAAAACTCAAATCTGCACAACGAAAACAAAAAACTTTGTTTTTAACACCGAAATGCATTAAAGCATTAACTTCACTGCACAAATACTAGAGAAAAAAAGTTGTTCGACAAACTGCACTAAAATAAGGCACAGTGGTTTAAAATAATTTTTATTTACACATAAATTTACAACTAAATATCGGCCACTTAATCATAACCAGGCACAACTCAAAACTTAACAAAATAGCGACCACGAAAATTTCGTTTGCGTCACTGTCTTCTCTAACTTTTTGAAATTATTTTTTTGAAGTCCGTTTTCTGTATCTCCTAAATATTTTTGAATTTTAATTGTGCCTGCAGAGAAAAAATTATTTTTCCATTTCAAACAAAAATTTGTAGAATCAAAACATTTTTGTCTGAAATCGGTCCTACAAGCTCATATTCAAACAATTTATTTGCATTTCGTTTATTGAAAAAAAAACACTGATTTTCTCAAACAAATAATTTTACTGGATCAAACAAAACGTTTACTAAATTCATATAAATTTCTAAAAAATAATTTAGCTGAATCAAACAAAAAAGTTTTTGTACAAGCAATGACGCGCACACAAGCAAGCACTGTAGGAGAAGATGAAGGCAGAGCAGAGCGGTGGCTGGCTTTGAGACACATTTTTTTGTTGGTATATTTTTTGTTGGTATATCCCACAAGTGTGGAAAATCAGCCTTCAAAATAGACATTTAAAGATCTCCCTTCCAACGACTTTGGTTTGAAACCACAATTAGGATCCCCGAAGGGGCCTTATAAATTGTCAGTCTGGTGCCGTACCGCCAGTGGCAACACTTTCTTTCAATGTCTTTTGGTAAAATCAATATCAATTAAAAATATTGTTAAATTCAAGAGATAATTAATCAACACATTTTAGTTGTTTTGAAATAAATTTTTAATTAAATAACAAAAAATCTTTATTGATTTTTTTTGTTTAAAATAAAATAATAAACAAGGTTTCGTTCAAATGTGCTCAATTCCCATTTGATACTATTGATAAACTTAAATTTTTTGCTATTTCTATGCGCATTTCACTGGTTGCTTAGGCCAGATCGTCAGGAAACTTCATCCAAAGATTTTAGAAAAACTAAAGATATTATACAAATAAAACTGTTAAGCGAATAAGAATTATAAACCCCAGTTTAACTTGTGTTTATCTTTTCTTACAGTTCCGACTACAATTGGTTGATTTTTTGTTAACTCTAAGTGCAGTTGTAAGTGGGTAAAGAAAAAACAAAAATAAAAACAAATGACTTTATATTATTTTGCCAGTTCAGTTTTATTTACACTGCCACATGCATATAAGTATTTAAACTTAATAATTTGAACTTGTAGAATTGTTGTTGGGAATTGTCGAAACCTGAGTTATAGTTAATTAAATAAATTAACACATTGTTTGAAACGGCAAAGTTTTTTGATAATTTTTTTTTATAATAATTTTAATTAGGCTTAAGTTCATTAAATTTAATTTTCATTAAATTATTTTTATGAAGAAAGGAATTTTACAACATGAAAATCAATTAAAATTGTTATTGATAATCTTTCATTATTGACCGTGGCCGGGGCTCGAACCCAGGCCGGCAGGTTACCATGACATGTTTCGATCGCAACCACTCGATCTCCTCAGATGGATTTGCCGTTTTACACTCGCAGCCATCGACGACTGCTGACGTCAATAGTCAAACATCAATCCTTAAACCAAATTGTATTTTAACCTTTGGTAGATCGAAGTTTGCTTTTTTGAATGATTATCCATTTTAATTGATTTTACATGTTCTTCCTTACTTCTGTTTTTTCGTACTTTTGTCAAGAATTTTTCTTGAAGTCTAAAGTACATTTTTTGTTTTTTTTCATTTTTTTTTTTTTTTTTTTTTTTTTTTTTTTTTTTTTTTTTTTTTTTTTTTTTTTTTTTTGTTATTACAAATAAAAATATCAGTTATTGAATGAAAAATATTCACAATTTAAAATTTTTACAACTTTTAGTAATCTATATAATCGGTTTGGTAATAGGTGCAAAATCAACAAATTATTTGCTTGATTTGGTATGAATTTGGTGATTAGAGACAGTTTTTAATATTTTCTGTGTACAGAGATCTGTCTCTACCAAGAGTCACAAAACTCCTATCATAGCAAGAAAAAACTATAGTTTATTTAATGAAAATAATTTGTTTTTCGTCAAGGAACAGGGATGACTTTAAATTTTTGTAGGTTAAGGTGAAGAATATTATATGTAGCTGTTTCGCTAATCAAAAAACTCATAATAAAAATCACTTTTTTTATTTCACCCCACTGTATTATGGAGACGGACACAACAATGCACTAGCTCTTTTTAATCTGCCAAACTAAAATCCACAAATAAGATTCCGAATAAATTAAAATTATAAAAAAAAAAAAATTATTTATTTTAAAACTTAAATTCCTAATTTACAGTTTCTTTGATTGCATTCGTCCTATAATTTCGGCCACCTTGTTTTTTCAATTCATTATTACTGCCTTTGTACTCTGCATGACAGCCATCAATTTAATCGTTTTTGAACATGATTTAAGAGAACAAGTTTTGGTACTTGTCTATGTGGCCATCGTTTTGATGCAGGCGTTCCCCTGCTGTTGGCACGTCAATGTTCTAATGGAAAAGAGTGATTATTTAACGACGGCCATGTACAGTTGCAATTGGATGGACCAGAATCAGAAATTTCGTAAAATGTTAATCATCTTTATGCAACGTTCACAAAAGACAAATACAATTTTGGCTGGTAATTTGGCACCGGTTACATTGCAAACCTATTTGGCGGTAAGTTGTGGTAGTTTGTAATTTCTTCAGAGAAAAAAATATTAACAATTTTGGTTTTCTTTTTTTTGTAGATAATGCGTTTTGCGTTTTCGATGTATACAATTTTTAGTCAAATTTAGAGATCGGAAATTTGTTATATTTAAATAAAGAAATTTGTGGAATATGTTCAAGGAATCTATTATTTTGGAATGAAATATTAATAATTCTTTGGGCTCCTAGTCAATTTGAGAAATTTAGCTAGCAAGAATTTAGGCCTTCCTTTCCTAGGTGTATAACTTGTAAACGCGGATTCACACACACACACACACCAGATAATGTCTCATTTACGCGTGGTTTGTGTCTCCAATAACTTATATGGCAATTGGGAGGTTAAAATTGTTATTTATTCTCATACATCATTATTCTCGACATGTAAAATTTTGTTCCAACAAATTATAATTTGCCAAAAGTTTAGCTTAAGTTATCTAAGATCAAAGTAAAGAACTAAGAGAAGCTATCAAGACCAGATTGTCAGATTTTTTTGAGCTCCATCGCCAAGCCGGATGTCAGAAATCGCCAAAAATCGCCAAACATCAATTTTGTTCAGTTTTCGCAACATTTTTTTTTTAAATTAAATTTTGCATACAAAAAAATCTAGTATAATATTTCAGTCTAAAATCGCCAAAAACTGAGAAAAAATAAAAAAAGCCGTCGAAATTAAATTTTTTTTAGTGTCTTATAGTTTTTTTAAACATAAAATGGAGATCATATATTCAGTTAAAAAAACTAAAATTAAATACAGCAGTCTATAAGATTGTACATTTCATCCTCATCGATTTAAATAGTGACTGAATTAAAAATTCACTTAAAATTACAACAGGACAAAAATCATGTGGAAAAAAGTTGCCAGATATTTTTAATTAGTAATAATAATAAAAAATGACAAACTGTTAAAAAAATTACTAAAATAATATAAATGATAAAAATCGCCAGTTAAATCGCCAAAAAAAAAAGTAGCCAAAGGGAAAATCCCATTGCCAAACACGCTTCAAAATCGCCATATCTTACAGCCCTGATCAAGACTTCTGAAATTCATACATGGTGGCTAAATTTTTTGGAGCATTCAGAATAGCTCTCTGCCTTAAACTTCAAAAAGGAATACAACTAAAAATAAGGGATTTTTCAACTTAAGAACCAAATAAAATAAGACTATCTTGAAATATATAGTGCTTAATTATAAAGAGACCCATGTGTCATATCTTTTTAAATAGAGCTGATACAGAGATTTCAGTCGCTGGTTGTAAATCGTCATTAACAATTGGACAAATATCATATTGCGTAACCCAATCATCAAATATGCTGTTGTGCAGTGTTATTTGTGTTAAACAAATTATTGTTATTATTAAACAAAATATGTTTCGAGGCAACCTTATTAAGGTTGCGGATTCTTGATGGAGGACTAGTTTAACCATAATGTGGCTGCCGGTGACAGTGTTAAATTAAACATTATATCGAGTCGTTACCGCAAAAAAAGCTTAGGCGATATCATTTTCAATATATGTTTTTTTTTTTAATAAATGACTTAATTAGCAACATTTGCATCATCTCCTAAAATGCCATGGTCCCATAAGGTACCGTTTCGATTTTATAGCGAAAACAGTTTTATCTTAAGTGACAACCTTCAGACACAATTTTTATGAAATAAAATAAAAAACCATTTCCTGTAAAATTTTGTTTTTGTCGCTTAAGCTTTTTTTTGCGGTAAAAATTTGTCATTATTAAAAAAATTTCTTGAAGTTAACCATATGCAAAAATGGATAAAAGTTTAAAAAAAAGTGTTATACACCTTTGAAGAATTTTTATTAAAAAATATTTTATGAAACTTTCATTGAATTTAAGCTTTGTGTTTCACTAAAAACTACTCAAAAGTAATGCTACAAAACTAATAACGTTATATATGTATATAGTTGTTGTAATTCTTTAACTTCAATTATTATACCTTGAGAAATTATAAATAAAGTTTTCTTTAGTCAGTTAGTTAGCATCTGCAGCTGCTCGTGTTTTATTGGTTGGTTCTTGTCTTACGACACTACATATTGGCGACGAGGAACAAAAATATAAAATTATTTAAATTGAAAGATATTCAAGAAAAAAATTTTTTTTTGTGAAGAAATTTGTATATACAAATAGAAAAAGAATGCCTCCAAAAATGGAGACAGATCAAAGTGTTGCTCCAGTGACCGTGCTTCAAACGTCTAATGTACAGGAATTCAATGCAAGTGTGGAATCGTGGAATGTATGGAGAGAAAGATTGGACATTCATTTTTGCGAGATCAACTGTACTGATGAAAAAGTAAAAAAATCTATTTTGTTGAAATCGATTGGGGCTGTTCCCTACAAGGTGTTACATAGTTTGTGCAGTCCATCCTCTCCTGTGTCAAAATCATTTGAAGAATTGTGCGAAATTTTAGACTCCCATTTCACTCCACCAACAATTATTTTCAGTGAAAGGAAGAAATTTCATGGATCAACAAAGCTAGAAAGTGAATCTGTTGCTGAGTGGTATGCCAGGGTAAAGACACTGGCACTCAATTGTAAATTTGGTGATAGCTTGGAAGCATTTGTTTTAAATCAATTTGTGGTGGGTTTGCCAAATTTCATTTTTGAAAGAATTTGTGAAGAAGATGAAAAACTCACACTTCAAAATGCATTGAGAAAGGCGATGATATTAGAGACGAAGAGTATGGCCAAAGAGGTGAAAGGGGAAACAACAGTTAATTTTGTCAAAAAGCAAAAAACTTTTCAAAAAAACAAAGAAGCAAAAAGAAGTAATGGTGATAACGTTGACAGAGCTGGTAGCAGAGGCAGCGGTGTTGGCAGAAACAGCGGGAGAGTTGACAGAGGTATTGGTGGTGGCGAAAAAAGTTCTTCATGCTCTCATTGTGGTTGGAGAAATCATAACTCTCAATCTTGTAAATACAAGAACAGCAAGTGCCATTCGTGTGGTAGAATCGGTCATCTAGCCTCAGTGTGTGCTGATAAGAAGAGAAGTGTAAATTATGTGTCTGATGATAATTATGTATCTAATGATATTCATGACAAAGATCATAATGAAGATTTGTTTCACTATTCTATTTTCAGTGTGTCTGAGGGAAATTCTAGTGACGTGTACTCTCTGCCAGTCATCATTGATGGTATCAAACTTAATGCAGTTTGTGATACAGGTGCCCCGTGTACATTGTTGCCAATTTCGTTTTATGAAGAAAATAATATTAAAAAGGAACTTCGTTCTTGTACTGTTCCATACGTTGATTACAGTGGTGATAAATTGAAGCTGGTGGGTGAATATGATGCGGCTGTAACTTTTGAAGGTAGTACAAAATCTGTTGTTGTTGTTGTTGCTGACACTACAAATCCACCGTTACTTGGTCGATCGTTTTTACGTTCGTTTAACTTTGAACTGATGCAAGTTAATCAGATTAATCCAACTAATTCGTATGCTGCAATAGTGGATCAATTAAAAAGTGAATTTTGCGAAGTTTTTGAGGATAAATTGGGGGAGTTTAAAATTAGTAAAGTTTCGTTGAAAGTCAGTGAAGGCGTAACACCCATATTTTGCAAACCAAGGCCCTTACCACTTGCATGGAAGTACAGAATTGAAAAACAATTACGCGACTTAATTGAAACAGGGGTGTTGGAACCTGTTGATAATTCGGATTGGGGAACTCCGCTAGTGCCAATTTTAAAACACAATGGTGACATACGAATTTGTGGTGATTTTAAGGTAACCATAAATAAATTTTTGGTAGATTTTAAATACCCTTTACCAAGAATCGACGAGATATTTGCGTCATTAGGAGGTGGAGAAGTTTTTACCAAACTTGACTTAACCAATGCATACAATCAACTTGTTCTAGATGAAGAATCGCAGCTACTTTGTGCCTTAAGTACCCACATAGGGACATTAAAAGTAAAACGCTTGCCGTTTGGAGTTAAAACTGCTGCAGCTATATTTCAGAAAATCATGGAGAACGTCTTAAGGGGAATTCCGAATGTTGTCGTCTATCAGGATGACATCACTGTCACAGGTAAGAGCATGCAGGAACATATTAAAACGTTGAGACTGGTGCTTAATAAATTGCAATCCTCCGGATTAAAATTAAACATAAAGAAATCGGTTTTCTTTCAACCGAAAATTTCGTATCTTGGTTTTGACATCGATAAAAATGGTTTAAGCAAGAATAACGATAGAATTTCTAGTATAATCTCTGCAACAATTCCAAGTGATATATCGGAATTAAGAGCGTTTGTTGGCATGGCGAATTATTATTCAAAATTTATAAATAACTTTTCAAACATTATGTCCCCACTTTACAGTTTATTACGCAAAGATGTACCATTTGTTTGGTCGAAATCTTGCCAGGAGTCCTACGATACTATAAAAGAAGCGGTGACATCCGACCAAGTTTTGGTCCACTTTAATCCTAAATTACCAGTGGTGTTAACCACAGATGCTTCTAACAACGCTGTGGGGGGAATTTTATCACATAAATTTCCTGACGGCGAAAGGCCAATAGCTTTTGTATCTAGGGCGTTATCCACATCCGAGAAAAATTACAGTACGCTTGAAAAAGAAGCGTTAGCGATTGTATTTTGCGTTACCAAACTAAAACAGTATTTACTTGGAAATACTTTTATTTTGAAAACCGATCATCGCCCGTTGCTCACTATATTCGGTAGCAACAAAGGTTTGCCAAGCATGGCTTCAGCTCGTATGCAGCGTTGGGCAGTCATATTATCCGGATTTGAATATTCCATTGAATTCATAAAGGGAACCCTAAATGAAGCTGATAGCATTTCCAGAATGCCTCAACGTAAATTTAATAATGAAAGTACAGAAAATTCTTACATAAATTTCATTGAAAAGGAAAATCTATTCAATTTAGACTTCAAAGATATCGCATGTGAAACTAGGCGAGATCCAATTTTATCGAAAGTCGCAGAATGTATTTTAAATGGGACTTTATACAATTTGAAAGATGAACGTTTTACGCCATTTCGAGAAAAGTATACTCAACTCACTGTTGAATGTGGGTGCATATTGTGGGGTTTTAGAACGGTTATACCCGAAAAGTTCAAAACAAAAATATTGAATGAATTGCATTCTTCGCATTTGGGCATTGTAAAAACTAAGGCACTTGCCAGGTCTTACATATGGTGGCATGGACTGGACAAAGATATAGAGAATTTAATTAAGAACTGTATGCCATGTCAAAAATTGCAATCTAATCCTGAAAGAAGCAGTTTAATACCATGGACACCAAGTGGATCGGTTTGGAGCAGAATCCATATTGACTTTGCTGGTCCAATTAAAAACTTGTATTTTCTTATTGTCATCGATTCATTTTCAAAGTTCGTTGAAATTTTCAAAACTAAAGAGATGACAACAGCCTTCGTAATTGGAAGGTTAAGGGAAATGTTTTCGCGTTATGGTTTGGTGGATACACTGGTAAGCGACAACGGTCGTCAATTCACTTCAAGTGAATTCCAAACGTTTTTGTCCATAAATGGAATCAATCACATATTAACGGCGCCTGGCCATCCTTCCACCAATGGTCAAGCTGAAAATTTTGTCAAGACATTCAAGAAGTCTATCTTAGCAAACTTAGATCAAAACAAGGATGCCAGTTTAGATCAAATTTTATGCAGATTTTTGATGGATTATCGCAATATGGCCCACTGTAGTACAGGTGAATCTCCAGCAAAAATATTCTTTGGAAGACAACTTAAAACTCGTTTCAGTAACCTCAAACCACCAACAACACAAGAAAGAATTGTCCGTTCTCAACATAACAACGTAGTGAACCACAAGGGAAATCGGAATGAAACTTTCAAGTTAGGTCAAAATGTCATGGTGCGTGACTATCGTAACCCAAACCAGCCTGGTTGGACTCATGCAATTATAAAGGAAAAACTTGGTCCTCAGTCGTACTCCTGTGTTTTATCACATAACAATCACGTTATCAAACGTCATCTTGATCAGATCAGGAATCAGTTGATTTCACAACAACGACAACAACCTGTCGGAGCAGACATACAAACGTTACCAGACAGCAACACGACCTCAACATTAGAGCCAGACAGGCAGCCTCAGGTAGATGTTTCACGCACTAGAAGAGAACTCAGGCCACGAGAAGGAGGTAGAGTAGTAAAAAAATCAAATTTAAATTTATCACAACAACGACAACAACCTGTCGGAGCAGACATACAAACGTTACCAGACAGCAACACGACCTCAACATTAGAGCCAGACAGGCAGCCTCAGGTAGATGTTTCACGCACTAGAAGAGAACTCAGGCCACGAGAAGGAGGTAGAGTAGTAAAAAAATCAAATTTAAATTTATCAGATTTAGAAATTGATTAATTGTTTTTTTCTTTGTAACTTAAGCTTAAACTACAAACAACTATTGTACGTATTTAAATATTTTAGTTCATATTGTAGCAATTGAATATTTCTCGTGCATGGTTGAGATAATCCTTTACTTGTGAGCGTTCGTGATCGGACTTAAAAACCCGCATACGTGCCCAGCTCAAGCACCATATTTGGTGTGAGCTGAACAAATTAAATGCGGTCGATAATTATCTTCCTTCATTACAATAAAAATATAAGTTTATAACACTTATTTTTCTTTTTGTCATTTAAGCTCCTAAGGTTTTAGTTATGAAGCGCTTATTTCAATGAAAAAAAATCATTTGAAACAAAAAAATTTCTTTAGGCCACCTTATTAACGAAATAATAAAAAGCAGAATGTAACAAACTCGATAATTATGGAAACTAATTATTATGGATTTATCATGAAAATTAATTAGACAGAAAAAATCAACAAGTACAAAAAGAAAAAAAAATAGACTTTTGATTTCGTGAGAAAAGCAGTAAATATAAAGTAATAATTAGATAGTAATTAATTTTAATAAAACATTAAAAAAGAGGCAAGAACCAGAGTAATAATACGGAAGCTAAGTGCTTTTAAAAAGGTACCCTACTTGTAAGTTGTTCCGTACTTTATTGCTTCAATGAGTTTAAAACTACAACTATAAAAGAAAAGTCAACAATTTAACTATAAAGCCTTTAAAGAGCAACTAATAACCAAAGCGCTTATAAGAAAAAAAAATTCTTACAAAAAGCAATATGTATATTAGTGTGTCCCAAAAAAAATTCTTTTTTGATTTTCATGGGTGCTCAAGCATTATTTACAAGGTTATATGGTAAAGTATTTTTGCGATTTCTTTCAGATTTTTCGGAAGAGATTTAGAGGTCACTCAAGTCGATTTTTTGCCAAATATCTTGTTTGCCGGAATTTTTTGAGTTTTCTTCATAATTTTGTCAAAAACCACGATTTTCTTTACTTTTAAGGAAATGATTGAAAAGAAAAATGTCTAAGCTTTACTTTTGTGGGCAATCACTATAAGTTTTGGCAATGAATTCGCTCATTTAGGTACCCTACATTACAATTTTTCGTAATTTTTTCATAAATTTGGTAAATAACGCTTTATAACTGTAAAAATGATAATGAACTGCCTGTTTGTACAACGCGAGCGCAAAAGTGACTCGTTCAACTTACATTTAAAACAAAAACAAAATTTCAAAATTTGTTTTTGTTTTAAATGTAATTTAAACGAGTCAATTTCGTGCTCGCGTTCTACAAACAGGCAGGAAGATAAAAAAAAAAAACTAAAAATAATGCCATAATAATGCACCCTCATGATGAATTTTAAAAATAATGCAAAAGTATTGCATAAATTGGCATACAATTTAATGGGTTTTAAAATCTAATTCACTAATTTGATAAGAAAATAGCTTATTGCAAAAAATAGTGCATTTTAGTGGTTAATGACAATGCAATAATTTTGCACTTAAATGTTGTATAATCAATTTAATGGTAATACAAAATTAGTACACAGAAAACAATTTTGCACCAGTAAAAGCATTAATCAAAAATAAAATCAGTTTTTATTAAAAATTTAATTAAGTGGATTAAACGTTTAATCAATTGAATTAAACGTTTAATCAAGTGAATTAAACGTTTAATTGGAATTATGTATTAATAAGTTTACTGGTGCAAATTAATATTGTCAATTAAACGTTAAATTCAGTTGATTAAAAGTTTAATTCACTTGATTAAATTTTTAATTAAAACTGATTTTATTTTTGATTAATGCTTTTACTGGTGCACATTTTTTTCTGTATACAAGTCGCAGAGGTCGCGAACGAATCTTTAAAAACTATTGTGCCTTCAAAGTATTTAATACTCCAAAAAGTCTACAAAACTTTACATTCCAACCCAAGTGTAGTTCAGGCGATAATTAACGGAATCCACCCTCAAACACAAAAAAAAAACTAAAAAGAAAATAAAAGTCCAAAGACTATATAAAATCATTTAAAACTATAAATTTACACCTCAGTCTTTGCTCATTCAGCCAGCCAGGATATACATTGATTACAATCAAACTTACAAAGACAAAGGACAAAAGGAAAACACATACAAAACAGCAGCACCAGAAACTCAAGCTGCCATGCAATTAAAACGGCCCAACGATTCGGGACGACCATTAGATTCCTTAAATGGTCTTAAGTATCTTTGGAAAATTAGAACCCTTGTTGGTACTAACCGATCAGCCAACTTCAAGAGCACAAAGTGGCCTCTTTTGTACTACATGTATTCTGCAGTACTTAATTTTCTCGCTGGTATTTGCTTTCCAGCCTCCCTATTGACGAATCTCTTTTTCATAAACTCCTGGCAGGAATTAGTAGCAAATCTTTCTTTGAGTTTCTCTATTTGCATAGCGACTTGCAAACACTTTGCCGTGCTAGTGAATCACACGAGTTTGGTAAAATCGCACAAATATCTAAAATTATTGGACCTCAGAAGTAACAGCCATAGCCGAGATCGTAAATATATTTTGAAGGGATCACATTATTGTCATCTGTACTCCCTCGCTTACATAGGAATGTATTTAATTTGTACAGCTGGTTTCTCTTACATCGGATGGACCCATAATCAGTTAATTTATAATGCTTGGTTTCCAAAATTTTTCACCGATGAACGAAAGAACTATATAACAGCATTTATGTTTCAATATGTCAGTCAAACCTACATGGTCTTTCAGAATGGCTTCAATGATGCTTATCCCTTGTGTTATTTAACTTTAATGATTGCCCATTCGGAATCGTTGGCAAATCGTATAGAGAGAATTGGAAGAGCTGAAAGGAAGTCACTTTCCATAATGGAAAATATCCGGGAATTGAGATTATGTGTCCGGGACCATACAAATTTATTAAGGTAAGCTTAGCAATCGAAATGCCAATAAAGTGATTTTAGATTTAACGATTTTCCAGCTATTTCGCATGCATATGCCCTGTTATCTCGACCACTTTATTTATGCAATTTTTAATTACCGCCTTCGTGTTGTGCCTAACGGCCATTAATCTGATTGCCTTCAATCTCGATTTGACGCAGCAAATTTTCTCGTTTTTCTATTTGGGTGTAATATTGGTACAAATTTATCCCTGTTGTTGGATGGTCAGTGTGTTAATGGAAAAGAGCGACTATTTAACGACGGCCATGTACAATTGCAATTGGATTGATCAGAATCAGGAATTTCGAAAAATGTTAATAATTTTTATGCAACGTTCGCAAAAGACAAATAAGTTATTGGCCGGAAATATCGCTCCAGTGAACTTGCAAACGTTTTTGGCGGTAAGTCAAGAGAATTCTGCAAAATTTAATGTAAACCTCAATCTCTTTGAAATTATATTGCAGATCATACGCTTTTCATTTTCAATGTTTACGGTGTTAATTAAAATGTAAAAAAATCTTTTGAAGGAAAACGATTTGAGAGCTCGTGCTTCAGTTTTTTTAATGAAACTTTAAAATATAAACTTAAAATATTGTTGTAATTTATCATGGTGTATGAAGTGAAGCTCTATATTTTTGTTATTGGTGTTTAAAAGTTCGTTGTGCCTTAGATAATCAACAATAAATATCGTCAAATCATTAGTAGTAATAATTAATATTAATAATAATAATTAATAATGATTCCTTACTTTCTAAAACGTTTATTTATGACGGTTATTTGTGGATTTTTTTTAGCCGTTTTAAGGGTTAATGTGTTAGGGATTTTTCAGGAAACATTTGTATAAATACTACGTTGAATGATGAATCGTTTAAGCACATTCTAAGCATCAAACAAGTTAACGTTATAGATTAGGTGGCGGTAAATTAAAGCATGATACAGACCGAGAACAAAATACAACTCTCATGTGTGGGCCGGTGCTTTAAAGTCTATTTTGAAGCTTGTCGACCGCATGCAGGAGAGTGTGAATGTTATCATTGCTGATATGTAGTAGGGTTTACAATTCTATTGACTTCCTTGAGCACCGTCCCAGTGTGGGTTGTATTTTGCTGTTTCAGCGTTACTACAATGGAACGTGTACTGATTAAATCAGAGATCTGGCTCCCGAAACTCGTTCGTTTGTTCGTTATACCTGTTTTTCCTCAAGATCCCATCATTTTGTGTTCCGGTGCATCGTACAACGCATACATGGAAAATTCGTTCTTTAGCCGGACTTTTCGCATGTGGAATGATCTTCCTGCGGATGTATTTCCTCTCACTTTTAATATAAGTACATTAAAAAAAATATCCACAAGCACCACTCCCTCTATCCTTATTCCCACTATCTATTTTTCTAGCTTCAACACAATGCAATGCATAAATAGGGCTCATTCCCTGAATGCTGGCCTTCACAGCAGAAAAAAATGGTCACATAACTCCTGTATACGATTCATTTTTCTTACGTTTTATTTTGACTGTACCAACGACGTAATAATGTAATTCAAAGATTTGGTTGAAAATTCGTATTTCTTGTTTGTTTATTAAATGAGGAGGTTTTTCTTAAACTTGGTTATTCCACTTTGGGCAGAACTAATTTTTTTTTATTTGAAACATTGAAATAAAGACTCAGCGAAAATAAAATTGGGTCAAAACTCTCTAATTTTTCCAAAAAAAATTGTATATGGCATGATTTGGTCAAAAGCAGATTATTCAGGCACAGGGCTCTAGTATTTATCCTGCATGATCTTATCAGCTCATAATTGATTGGACACTTGAAAGGTCGCTCGGCTTCCACTCGTATGGTTTTCAATTTCCTTGCTTTGGATGCTGTGCGTGCTGTAGGAGAAGCTTGCATACGTTTTTAAATTGCTGCTTAAAGGGAAACGAATTTGAAAGCAATTTTTTATTAATTAATGCCTTCAACTCTTTATCCCCGAACTGTTATGGTTAAAATGTGCAGTGCTGTTTCCTTCATGCCAAAATCATCTGCACAAACTATCTTTTGCAAGTTTAAATCGATAAGACAAATTTGGAATAGCAATCGATGTGGTTCAGCTGCACTTTTGTCAATATTGACTTCAAATAATGCTTTGTTTGTACCAAACACACTGATTAGGTGAATGTAAGAAACATATATTTACCCTGCAAAATATCGTCGGCTTAATATGCAAACCTGCTAAATCCACTTTTGAAGTAAATTTAGATTTGATGCCGTGTGGTTGAGACAGATTCGCCACGTTGACCAGCATGTAGATTTTCTTCAATTTGAGTCTTGAATTGTATAAAACCAATTATATTGTTTTTCCAAACATGACCTAATTTTCACTTCATATGATTTTGATTTAAAACGTTGTGACCAAACCTTTTCATATCGAGACTTCAGAAACATTAACTTTGAAATGCTAGATGAGTATGTCTCAGCCATAAATTGGGATAATATATTTTATATGATATCTTCAAATCAGCAAACCACTTTTCTTGAGAATAACATTTCTGATCTATATGAACGCTTTGTTCCAATCAAAACAAAAACTGTCAAAGATAATACAAGGCCCTGGTTCAATCCAGTCATAAAAAATTTAATTAAGAAAAGAGATGTTGCGCATTCTCGCTGGAAGCGTTTCAAAATCCCTATTTTATACGATGAATTTCGTAGAATTAGAATGGAAGTTAATCGGGAAATAAAGAAAACAAAAACGACTTTCTATGCTGAACGATTTAAAAGTGCTATTGACAGTAAAACAACGTGGCGAACTATACGCGATATTGGAATCGGTAATCATACCAAAAATGTTGACAGCAATTTATCAGCGGACGACCACAACGTTATTTTTTTGTCAACACCCTCATCAAATGATGATTCACACACAAATGACTATATAAACTCATTAGAAGATAGTATAGCAAATATCCAATTTAATTTTCGATGTGTCTATAATGATGAAGTCTTAACTTGCTTAAAGTCTGTTAAATCAAATGCAATCGGATATGACAATTTAGACCCTCGATTTGTAAGATTATTGTTGCCAAGATTATTACCTTATTTAACCCACATTTTTAACACAATATTTACTACTAATGTCTTTCCAAGTAGCTGGAAACATGCTAAGATTATTCCGGTCCCTAAAAATAACTCGGAGTTTAGGCCTATTGCAATTCTGCCTTATCTTTCCAAAATAATGGAAAAACTTATGTACATACAAATAAATGAATTCATTGATCGGCATAATTTGCTCACGCCACACCAATCTGGCTTTCGAGCTAAGCATAGCTGTGTTACAGCATTAATAAATCTGAGTGAGGATATTAGATATGATATAGATATCGGGAAAGTTAATATTCTAGTTCTTTTGGATCACTCCAAAGCTTTCGATGCAATTGACCATTCTCTGCTCTGCCTCAAACTTAAAAAGCTATTTGGCATATCAGGGACCTCAAATAGGCTATTTAAATCATATCTCGGTAGTCGTTACCAGTCAGTATTTATTAACGGTAGTTATTCGTCTGCACTCCCAGTCACCAAAGGTGTTCCACAGGGATCAATTTTGGGACCACTTTTGTTTTCGTTGTATGTTAATGATCTTCCCCGAACTTTAACATATTCTAAATTACACTTATATGCCGATGATGTACAAATTTACATTGGCAGTTCTGTGGAAAATATTGTAGACAACGTACATAAATTAAATAAGGACTTAGAAAGTGTTTATAGATGGGCAACCGCTAATAGACTTCTAATAAATCCCCACAAATCCAAATGCCTTATCATTCACCGTAAGACGATCCGTTTTAATATAAACTTTGACATTATGCTTAATAATGAAAAAATTGAATGTGTACGCTCGGCAAAAAATCTTGGTGTTATATTCAATAATAATTTAGATTGGTCTGACCATATAAATAAAACTGCATCAAACATTTACCTACGGTTACGTGAACTTTGGCCTACCCAATACTTTACGCCCTTAAATATTAAAATACTTATCGCCAAAACATACTTAATGCCTCGACTTTTATATGGTTGCGAGTTGTTCTCAAGTTGCGACTTTCGTAGCAAAAATGTGTTACAGAAAACATATAACAATATAATCAGATATGTTTTTGGTTTAGGGAAATATGATAGTATATCCCAGTTCACAAATAAACTTTATGGCATGACATTTAAAAACCTTTTAGATATGAGGGTATTGCACATGCTACATAAAATAATATATACGAGGAATCCTCCATATCTGTACAACAGATTAACCTTTGCAAGGTCTAACAGGGGAAATAAGATAATTCCCTTTACACACCGCAGCCTGTTATCTGAATATCAATTTTTTATTCATTCTGTCCGTCTTTGGAACCTACTTCCCAACCATGTTCAAACAAACAACAATGTGAACAATTTTAGAAATCAATTAGTAAATTATTTAATAAGCCAAAACTTATAAAACTTATAAAACTAAACCAATTAATTTTGTTATCAAAGCTATTTAGTTAATTAGTTTAGTTTATTTTAATCTATAATTTATATGTTATACCGTGTTCAGATATACATATTTTATTGAGTCAATATTCTGTTTATTGACACAATTATCTTTCTGTTCACATATACACAATTTAGCTAACTCAATTAACGTTTGACAGCTTATAAAAAATAATATTGTTTATATTTTGGTCACGAGAATTGTGTTTTTAAATTTACAAAAATGGGAAAAAAATTTTTCGTTGTCCACGAAGACCATCCACTTTGGTGGGCCACATATCCAATAGGGCGGCTTCACTGGCTTCATTCCACCCCATTCTTCTTTTCTTTATTTTTACATCTGTGGATAATAAAAAGAAATTGGTTTTTATTTGATTTTAATTTTAAATAAAAAATTTAATATTTCAACTTACCTTCAACTGGACGCGACATTTTTTGCTTTTTTTTTTGTTTTCTTTTTCTGACATTTTAGCTGCCAAATGTTAAAACAGTAACAAAAATGTTTTGTGCAGTCATTCAAGGCGAATTTAAATTCGCCTTGGGCTCACTGAACATACTTGTGACAGTGTTGCATTTGAATTTTTACTCAATATTATAACAATTTCGTATTAATTGAGCAATAACTTTATTGCAATTTTATATGGAATATTGAGCTCAATAATGGCATTTATTGCGTAAAACTCAATAAAGGTGCATATCTGAACACGGTATTACAATCAGTCAACTTACAATTTAAAATTTAATCTTTCTTTAAATTAAATGTTTATTTCCTTTCCATTTTGTTATAATGTACTCTATTTTGTTTTTTTTCTTTTCTTTCTTTTCAAACTTAATCGTTTGAGTGTGATTACCCCATTATGTTTTAAAACTTATATAATTCCTGCACTTTAACTATAAGATTTATATCTTGTTGTGTAGGATAAGCAAGAAATTCTTAAATAAATAAATAAATAAATAAATAAATATTTTTGGTTTTCCTCTCAAGCTGCAAATATAAAATATAAAAAGTTTTTTGTCTCTCCTGTAAAATGTAATGAAAGGGAGTTGCATATTAAGCCGGCGATATCATGTAAGTTAGTGAAGACACAAACCATGTGTAAAAAATACTCCATCTTTTCGGAATTTCACATTTTTACCCGATAAATAAACATTTACCTTTAATTTCTGTTAAGCCCTTCAAAACCACAAATTTCTTTTAAATTTATTTATTTACTATTTTAGTGCAGAAACACCTGAATGCATTTATTTTAGTAAGAACAGAATTAAAATCCCCATACATGAAAGACAAAGGAAAACTTATTTTACCTTAAGCAATGAAAAAACAAATAATTGATATGGAATAAAATAAAACATCTCCTTATAATTGTATGGAATAATAATTTAATTTATTTAAATAAAGAGATAATCAAATGTTGCACCTGAATTGAATAGAAAACCTAACAGAAAGTTGCAATAAACATATATTGCTTGTTATACTGGGTAATTCATCAGGAGTTTTTTCTCCCAGACATTTTGGAAATCGGTTTATTATTTCAGGTTGTCCCTATACAATGGACGCACACTTGGAAATTAAGTCAAACAGCTGGATAAAAGCAGTTCAACGAATGCTCCATGGTATTTTAGAGCGTGCCTGTATGAAATCGAGTGAGTCGGCTAGTTTCCCAACTGTTAATTCTTATACGTTTGATTAAATAGCTAACTAGTGGAAGGATAATAGCCAAGTAAGAAATCTACTATTGGCGGAACTTCCGAACTGGCCTCATGTGTGTTGCCGTAACTAAGTTGAATATTAATGAAATCTCTCGATAGTTGTGATTACGCAAATGAAATCTCTCTAGGACTTACCTTTAACTCCGAAAGTTGCACCCATCTAAGTCCAAGCCTTAAGTGTGCTTTTGTATATACGATTTATTTATTATTTTTTTTTTTTTGTAGTAAAATATAAATACAGGCTTATCCATTTTTTGGTTTCAAAAGTATAGTAAATAAAAACACTTAAGGATATGAATTCGATAAAACTTTTATTTCATTCTAATGCCATTACACACGAAATACAATTTTATTTAAATGACCGTCTGTCTCTAGATTAGTTGCAGCAGTCGATCCATTTGAGGTAGTTTTCGACCACTCTTTCGCACATTTGGCGCGTTATATCGGTGATAACTGTTGGTGGTCAAATGCTACAACGTTGGGGGAATATCCACACAGACACGATCTTTGACGTAGCCAAACAAAAAGCCTAACGACGTCAAATCGCATGATCTTGGTGACCAATTGACCTCACCAAGACGTGACATTAAACGTTCTGGAAACTTCCAATGCAATAAAACCAATGCAATAAAAACTCTAAGCAGTGGAATCGACAAATTGGGATTTTCCGCAACACTTTCAATAACAGCAGCGATATATTTTCGGCGGTGCGCACATTGCGATGATGCACAGGTCTGACCACATCTGTAACGCTTCCAGTCTCCTCAAGTTTCTTTATAATCTTGCCAGTTCCTTGCACCGTAAGTCGATAACGACCACTGCAATCCACCGTGCTGTCAGATTTTTTTGAGCACCAACGCCAAACCGGATTCCAGAAATCGCCAAATGTCGGTTTTGTTTGGTTTTCGCAATTTTTTTTTTTTATTTTAAAATATTAAATGTTGCTTAAACAAAGCCAAAAATCGCTTAAACTGAGAAAAACAAAAAAAGTCGCCGAAAGTAAATTTTATTTAGTGGGTTTTTTTATTTCATAAATTATTAGGAACTTTGCATACTGATTATAATGTAGTAAAATATATATACATTTTCATATATTCGTTTTTTTTTTTGCCATTTAGAGAATTTTTTTAAACAGAGTTATGGCCTATTTCACCAATTGTTTATTAATATTAAATAATATTTATTTTTTATTTTTATTTGATATGCAAAACGAATTTTAAGCAAAAATATACATTCAAATAAAATGGGTGAAATAGGCCCGTATGAATACAAAAGTATCCAAGTATATTTTCCGCTTGCCCAATCCTCGTATTCCCATTCTTTTTTGTGGCGACGATCCAATTTGGGTAAACATATCGTTGCGTGTGTAAGGAGACCGAAACATATTTCTTTATTTGATGCTCACAAGAAATGTGTTCTTTTGATACATAAAGGGAGTTATTTTTTGTGAAAATTAACAAAATTGGTTACACTTTGTCTAGTTCTTTTACATATAAAAGTCTTTTAAAAAGTAATGCTTTTGGACAGATAACGACAATTTTAAAGGATATAAGAAAATATTTTTTATATATCAGCCTTTTATTGTACAAAGTTCTCTTAAAATAAAGTTGTCAAAACGGGCCCACACAAGATTATCCGTATAGAACCATCTGCATTAATGATCGGGATTATGGTGACTTTATGCCATGTACGCACGGTGCTTTGGATTACTTCGCTCTCTGTTTTTATTACTTATTTGAATTACCATGTTCGCACGACATTGTCCTAATCGGTTGTGACAGTTCTCCTTCTTCTTCTTTTTTTTATTAATTTTGTTTATTGCTAAATTTAATTGTTTGTTTGCGGTTTCTTGTATTAAGAATGGTAAGAAAAAGTAAGTAAAAAATATTATCCGCCAATTTTGCGAATAACCTTCTTCTTATCAATATTTTTTTTATAATTTCTATTTTTGATTTCATTCCTTTATTGGATCGTATTAAATTTTATAATATAAAATTACTTCCTTTAGTTTTGTTTACCTTTCTTTGTTTATGTTATATTTTGTTGGTTTTTTTAGTGCTTTGACAGCCGGTGATGAAAAAAACCGATAAAAATTAGAGATCACATTGATTTTAAAGTAATCCACAGGGTAATAAAAATTTAATTACGTACGAATGAGAGAATCCGCTCTCAAAATTTTGTATGACGAATCATGTAATTTGGATCATAATTAGGCTGTGAATTACGAATGAGAGAGTGAATTACAAAAAAACGCTGTCGTGCGAACATGGTATTAAGCTCATCGTTTATTTCTTATGGACATTGGCGTGCATTTTTTAAAGGCCTCCACAAAAAAAGGTTAAGCTAAATACAATCGGCACGATATAGGTTATTAACTTATGTCATATCTGTAAGAGATTTACTTTTAAACAGTGTTCTAAAATGAACCAAACATTATTTAGCGTACGCTACACACACCACAAGAAACGATATCTAGTTTTTCATGAAAATAACTTGTATTATTTAGTGTTATGTTTTCGTTATACAACTGAACAATTGTAGTGATTTTGCAGACATACATTATATTTTAATGTTCTTAATTGTTTTTTCACAGTGATGAAGTAATTTACAAACAAAAAATGTTAGCAAAGCTTCTTACTAGTATTGTTGTTGCCCACAGCTCGAATACTCAGTGCGTGTATTTGTATTGTGTACATGTTAAGTTTTTGTAAAAAGATTTTGTTGGCTGTCTGTTTTTTCTTTTAGTTAAAAACACACATGTATTTTGTTTTTGTGAAAAATAGTTTGTTGTGTTTACCATCCAAAAGGGTGCTGAGCACCTTGTTGCGAACGCAACAAAATGTTCTCATCTTTATGTTGACTTGGATTAGTACAGTATTTTTGTTTTGTACGAAGATCATAAACAGAGGAACGTTGTTTTTTGAGGTGTTTACTACACAAACACTATTGACTTGAATTAACATTGTATAATGTTTATTTTCGAACACTGCTTTAAAATTATTTATCACATGCTCCCTCACTACTAGCGTTGTTTTTTTTTGGTGCAGATAATTCTTGAAGCTTTTTTTGGGCCAGATCTTCCAAGATCGCGGCTGACCAAAAAACTGTTTGGTGCCGCGAAAGTTAGTAGACCACAGGGGATAAGAAGCAAAAAACATTCGAGCCGCAAATTTTGTAATAAATTTATCAAATAAAACCGGTAATGAACCTTAAGTAGCTGAAACAGCTTCTGAGTTTCGTAATTATTGTTAATATTATGGTGATTTATTGATGGCTGGTATTATTGTGGCCGTTTGGGATAAAAAGAAAGGTGGTCAAGTATATTCCATTCCTTTGGCAGGTATGTTGAAACGTGAACCTGTAACTTATGGTGGCCTTGTTTCGAGTTATATTACGACGGTAGCTCTGGTACATGCGCGGATCCAGCTTGAGCCTTAGGAGGGGGGGGGGGATGGTAATTTTTATGATACAAAAAAGTAAAAAATCTGTTTTTAAAAGTTTATTAAAAACAATATGTGTATATTATATTAAAAAAAAACTCAACAATAAGGTTAAATAAAATATAAGATCAGTTCAATATAAATTAAAATAAATTAATCTTTTTATATAAGCAATTTATGATTTCTTTGTGTGGCAAATTTATATTGTGCAGCCTATCTTCTGCCACTGTTGATCTGAGCCATGTTTTTATTCGACGAATGGTAGAAAACGACCTCTCGCTCGTAGCATTACCGACGAGCATTGAAACGAAAATTTGAAATATTTCTTAGATTTGGGTAGATATCTTCATCACAGTTTACTAAAGCATCTACAACGTTATCTGATAGATTTTTAGATATTTTCCATGTTTGTTGCCAATGCAACAGTTCAGGCCCAAATTTAGATGTCAGTAGGTGCCCTGCAAATAATAGGACCAGTCTAAACACGCGTGTAAAGAGTAGCCCATAAGGGACTAGGACTAGTCCAAAAGTAGCCCAAGCGTATGGAAAAAACATGGTCTATTTAACATTACGATGTCCTAGGGCAGGACCATATAGCCCAGCTTTGGACTACAAAGGAGTAGTTTTAAAACTACTCCATGGTATACTCAAGAGGATTAGTTTTGAAGTCGTTTTAAAACGAAAGCACGTCGGTAAAAAACGAAGACATGTCGTCTCACTACAAACACTTATTAACAATGACATGGTCCATGCTTGCATTACGTCGGACCAGTCCATGGAGTAGTCCATTTAATCAAAATGGATCATGTGGCCCAAAATTATTTGCAGGGTGGTTATCACTTTTATCAAATACAATCAGCTCATCAGCTAGTTGTGGTTTTTAAAGTTTTGTATCTGTTTATGACTTGATTACACTTTGAGGTAAAAGTTTAGGTATGTTCAATACATTTAGGATATCTATTGGGAAGGTGTTTTGAGATCTTCTAAAATAAATTCAAAAAGAGGAATGTAACCTACAACTCGATAGTAATCTTCAACATTTTGGATGTGATTATTTCGTTCAAATCTTGTCTTTTGGATTGGAAACTCGATTTAAACGCAAATAACTTTAACTTTTTTAAAATTCGCTTTAAATTGTTGTTCGGCTTTTTTTCTTTTCTTTTCAAGGCACATGATTAAATATTTGATAAGGCTTGATCCTTTTTGAAGATCTATATCGTGCTTTTGTAAAATGATACTAAGTGGCTGTGTTACAATAAGTATCACACTTAATATGTATATTTCGCAAATAAATTCAAAAGTACTAAGTGAGTTCCTTGATATAAAGGCAGCGATACTACCTTTCCACTGAGATATTTTTTCCAAAGCTTCTACTATATGATGTACACTTATTGCAAGTGTACCGAGTGCGTTTGCGTTTCTTTCCAATTCTTTTTTTTTTGTACTACATAGTAAGTGCTGAATGCCTATATGAGTAATGATTGCTTGATTTCTGGCTTTTTTGTTTGTATTTTTTTTTTTTTCTTTACCAAAACAATCATTGTCGCACCGAACACACAAACATCTTAATTAAAAAACGAAGCTAAACGATGGTATAAATAACAAAGCACGATGTGCATTATTTGAATGACTGCAAACCATCAGCGAATGTGTGCAGCTGCGCAAGTTTGATTGTATGACCGAAAGCGAGTGTATTTGTTGGTATTCATTAAATGCGATTTTTTTGCAATCGCACAAAGCCGTTCTCTGGTGCTTTGGCTTAGCAGCATTATTTTGGTGAAGGAAAAGTTAAAGCATAACCGATTTTTGCTTTGACACTGTTGAAAAAGTACCTCATGATAAGCGAGGCGATAAATAAAGTATAAAATAAATAGGGTCTCCTCTAAAGGTACATATATGTAAAATTACTGAAAGATACGTATGTATGTGTAAAGTATGTACAAATTGTATAAAGTTTTGGAAAATAACTTAAGTACATTTAAAATTTTATTCTAAATGTAATTAAAGTTTTCAAAAACAATTTTAAAGTAAAAACTTTTTATATATTAAAATTCTAAATCAAATTAATTTTCTTTTAATATTGTCCATTTCCCATTGTTTTCCATAGAAAACTGCTTTCATTTATATATGCAGTAATAATTTAAGAGATGTGATGCCACTTTTTTAAAAGTGTCTTTTAAGACATTTAACAATATACCTAAAATTTCTTATGTTTCCTTTATAACAATATAAAAGCGAACGCATGTCCTTTTTACATATGTAAACTGGTTTCTTTCGTAAATAATCCTTAAAATTACAGTTGTGCTAAATATAAAATTTCAAAGTAAAGAGTAAAATAAAAAAAAAAAATAAACTTAAATACATGCAAAATTTACTTCCTTACTGACTGAATAAAGAGCTTGTTCTGTAAGGATTTCTTTATTTTTTAGGACATACATACATGCGTATATATTTACAAGTGTATAAGTATTTTTATGTGTATGTGTATTTAAGCGAGGGTATAAACATAACTACAAACAATATCTGTTCATATAAACATGGTGGACAATGGACAGGATGTATAAAAGTAGAGGATACTTTAATATTCACACATCCTGTATCCTGCTATAAACCAAACAAGTAACACAATATTTTACACATGCATATTAAACACACATACTAAAGCATTTGCATTATTGTGTATGCATTTTGTTGTTGTACAATGCAAATACAATACAACCATGGTATGTATGTACGTACGTAAATATGTATTTTACAATGTACAAGACAAATTTTTTGTTGCATGTAGTATTAGTCGCAATTTATACAATCACACATATTATATATTCATAGCCGGTGTGGTAAAACTCCAAGGTCTTAAGTTTTATTTCCTTCATTAAATTTCAGTTTTCATGAAACTAAACCATTTTGACTGCTCTTTAAAAACTTAAGAGTACTTTAAAGGAAAATCATTTTTCTAGGATTCTAGACCCTGCAACGTAAACCTTTAAGCTAAGGTAGTTTAACTATACTGGAGCTATTTAAGCTGCACAAATCATTATCTCTTAATTGAGAAGACCTTCTTAAAACTGCGACGATAAATAATCTGTTAAGGCGTAAACAAGAGCGGTATCAAAACTAATATTGGATCTTTAGCACATGGTTTGTGTCATCAGTCATAAGTCATTTATTGATACTTTCTCAATAACCGACTTGTTTGCTTCAAAAATGTTTGATTTTGTTGCAGAAAGTTTTGCTTTACTTCATCAATTTAAAAAGAAGTGTTTAGCCACAATCGATTGCTAAGCAAAGCTTGTCCTGAATATGCTCCATCGATTTCAATGAGTAAAAGATGGGTCGTGTATTTTAAAAGTATTGATTTTGATTAGAAAAACCAAGACGAAAACAGTTTGAATATGATAAATAGGAGGCTTAGGTGAATTAAGATTGTTGTTCAACTGAAGAAGTGCATCATTGCTAGTTACACAAGTTGCCAAGGTAATTCTCTGTATTAAGTGGGACCAGAAAGGTTCCATCTGTTATGTCCTGCTGAAATTGGACCAGGCGATCATGTGGTACCTTTGCTATATACAATTGATACGCTACATTTAAAAGAAAATCAATCTTTCCGTACTTAAATCAAGCCGAAGCGATGTCAATAGAACAGCAACTTCGGATTTTCATAAACCATGTACATAAAGCTTAATGAACGGGTGAACGAATAAGTCAAGTTCACTGTACCTAAAATAACCGAACACGGGATTGACTTAAGTAAAAAGTGAGGTACAAATTCAAGAGTTTCTAATTTGGTTTATGCCCGAATTCTAACTTGAAATAATCCGAAAGTGCGATTGGATTGATTCTAACCTAAACTCTTACCCCAGAGAACCAGAGAAAGCGAGAGAGAATATCATTTTTTACTTACCCGTGTTGCACATGTTATGGTGTTTTCTTTTCTACAAAAAATGTCACATTTTATTTAAAAAAATGCAATTTGGTGTTCGTTTCTTAAAAATGCTTTGCTCTCTAAGAGGGCGGCGTGTTTTATTCTAAAAAAATTCGCCCTTAAATGTCATAAGGCATTGCACTTTACGCCCCGTATCAATCGAGAGTGTTGATAATGCCCTGTAAAAAGATGGCTTCTGTTTATATAAAGGGTTACCAGACGAAGTTGGGAAAAAATCTAATCAGGACAGTAAAATTTTTAAGTCTTAATAGTAATTTTGTCTATTATTTTATAGTAAAAACAAAAGAAAGCATTACATTTATTAATGGTAGGTTGTCAGTGACATAAAATTTAAATGGATTCGGTGTTAAAAAAATTTTTTTTAAAAAAAACCTCAAATCAAGAAATCGTAAAAACTTGGTGTTAATAATTTCGCAATCTGGCAAAGGTATTTTCTTGTTTACATATTTTATGAAAAACAAACTAAAGAAATTGGAATTTGGTCATTCATTTTGTTCATTTATTTATTTATTTAATATTAATATATTAACCAATTTTGGTTTATGTGTATTTTTTTTATATTTTGAAGAACATCCTTTTTGATTTATGTACATATTTTTTTGTATATTGAAGAACAAACTTTTTGTCAGCTGTTAAAAACAGGGCTATCCAATTTTGTGTTTTGTTCTCGTCAAATAAAAAATTGCATTATTACATGTAAGGCAAGACATTTTATAAATGCACCTTTTAAAATGTGGTATATTTTTTGTAGAAAAGAAAACACCATTAGTTTCACATTAATTTGCAGCAGAACGCTCAATTATAATACTCTACCAGCATGTCCGATATGGTTTTTGTAATCATTTTACTTAAAAAATTTGATGTATTTAACTAAATAATTTTTACAAATAGAATTTGGGAATTTTTGCTTTTTATTTCACATTTTAAACATGAAAATAACGTATCTTCTTGTGGTGTTGTTGTTGCTACCAAAAAACAGGTACATAATTTTTTTTACCTAATTGTGTAGTGTTGTTGTGGCTACAATAAACTTTTACAAAAACACGCGTATGTACTAGAACTGTCAATTATTCGCCTTTAAATAATTCATATAATTGTTTTTGTTCGTTCGATCAAACGATTAAATCAAAAAAATTATTCGATTAATCGATGAGAATAACGAATAAAATATAATATTTTTACAAAAAAAAATCCGTATTTTGAATTGATACATCCATTTACAACTATGGAAAATCTTCCATTTTCTACTTTATTTTTTCCCAAATACGCTTTGACTTCTTTCTCCTTTTTTAATGCGTAAAACTTTTCATCTTAACTCCATATCGTTGTATTACTTAAACACATCGTAAAATCCCTAATTCTTAAATAATCCGATATTATTTTGGATTTTCAAAAAGCCTGGAAGGTCTCATCTTCAAACTTCTGCATACAGTAAGTATTTTTCATACTTTATGTATTTTTCTACTGGACCAAGTTCAGCAATTTTTGATGTTTTTTGAAAACATAAAACACATTTTTGAAATACTATGAGTGCTTAGCACGGTTTTGCGATCAATTACAATCAGGGCTATAGCTAAAATATTTTTTAGCTTTCCTTCATTTTGTAAAGGGAGGTCCAACCATAATGCACATTGTGATTGTGAGTCGCAACTTAACGCAAGTTTTTTGGCCAACTTAATTTGACATTTCTTTGTTTCAGTGTTTGACAAATTTAACTATGGAGATGTACGCAATTGAGCAGCGCGTTAAGATTGTTGAAGTCTTTTACGAAAATGGGCCTTCAAATCAAAATGTATTTCGTGCACTTCGTGATACACACTTTCACCTCTGTATATTTGTTAACACGCAGAATTGCCGCATTTGGGGAAATGCGAATCCACCAGTGATTGTTGAAAAGCCGATGCTTCCACAAAGAGTGACTGTTTGGTGGGGTTTTAGGGCTGGCGGCGTACCTTTTCGAAATTGAAGTCGGCCAAGCATTTACCGTGAATGGCGTTCGCTATCGCGAGATGATAACAGAGGGCACGTTCCGATGAAACAAAAATTATAATTTTTTTATTTTGTGACTATTATTTTTGTGGAGTACTTTTCAATTTGTTGATCCAAATCTACTTCCCTGATATATATATAAACATTTGAAAAAACTTATATAGCATAGTGATACATTTACGAACATACCCTGATTTCTTGTAGCCAGAAATTGAGAATATGGACATGGAAGATATGTGGTTCCAGCAGAATGGTGCCACTCAACAATCAACGAAACAATGAAACTTTTGCGCGAGAAATTCAATGGCCGTGTTAAAAAAAAGTGTACGTCAATAAGCCAAGAAGAATTCAAGCGCTAAAGGATGAGATAACTCTGCACATTCACGATATTAAACCTTAATTATTTCTCAGTCGTCGAAAACATGACCATCGGAAAAAGGTATGCCACCGAAGCCTTGGCGAGCATTTGGCCGATATTTTGTTTCACACATATTTGTCATAGATCTTACTAAAATAATAATATAAAATATTGAGAAAATTCTCAGAAAACTTTTAGTTTTATTTACAACCAACATCAAGCGTTTTGGTTGGACCATTATTTTAAAATCACTAAAAACGTAATAAAATAATTTTCGATTAATCGACATGAATTAATCAATTAATTCGTTATTCGTAAATCGCCATTTTAAAAATATTCGAACAAAAGTTTGGTTTTGTTTGATCGATTAATCGAATTATTCTTGATGATCGGTTGACAACTCTAGTATGTACTAAAACTTAGTGAAAAAAATATAAATTTAGTAGGAGTTTCTTCTTTCTGTGAGCGAGTATTGGCCGCAAAACAGCCGGAATATGCGGCCAGACACGAAGCCATAATAATCTATCATTTAAATTCTCGCTCACATGCATAAGGAGCATTTAAAATCAACTGAGAAAATAGTGAGTAGGATGTTGTGCTTTAAACTGTCTGACAGTCATTTGTTTCGATCGATACAGAACTCTCCCACTGGAATAACTTTAATTTGGAAAACGGTATCCAAAATGGCTTGATTTGTTCTTGGCTTCAGTATGTAGTTATTATTTCCTGCTTAGTGGCTTTCTCTGCTTACCTTGGCATTCGTAATTATACACTTTATACACTCATTACAGAACTAATTACTTTGGAATATAACATAAGTCTTGTTTACTTTCTGGTATCTTTTGCCTTATGGATTTTAAATAGAGAAAGCCTAACAAAGTATTTGAACAAAAACCTACCCTAAAAGGTATTTTGTTTAGAAATAAAGGCCTCTTTGTAGGCATATTTCCTATATATTTCACCTTCTTAGAATATATTTGTCTTTAAACAAGCACAAAATTATATTTTTGTTGCTTTAAAGTTGTTTTCAGGTTGAATTGCAAAATTACATTTGCTTATGTTAATTTTGTATGAGCTGGTGCTTCTCGTCTTCTTCCTTTTTACAAACGTCTTCGTCTTACTTTGAAATTCTTTTGTTACACTAAAATTACAAACTAGAACAGGGAGTATCTGAATATAGTGTGGAAATGTCATACTTGAGTACTAGATAGAAACAGGGTTTTAGATATAACTTGACTCTTGGACATTAGTATTAGTAAATAGCTTAATAGAAATGCACTGTCATGCCGAACTGAAGATTACCCAAGTTTTTATTTTAAATGCGCCCAAAATATTACCCTTAATTAACATTTGTGCTCGAGAATTACTGTAAGATCCACGGACCAATACAATGCATTTATCAACTTCCACATGTTCAAGCATTTTATACAAAAATAGTATGAAATAAAAGTTTTTAGATCATACTAACTTTTCTTAGAAACTAGAGCAGAATAACCTCCGATGCAATTTAAGCTTTTTATGACAGAATATTGTGATCCTTGAAGAGGCGTTACCCAAACAAACGGGTAATTTGTGCATTTCTTACTCCGAAACGTGCAATCCCAGTATCATCTTGGGCACCAGTTATTTCCACTTATTTCTTGCCATTACGCACTGACCTTTTGGTACTTTAAACATCGAGTAGACACAATGCATCCAAGAGAGGAAACTTGCATATAGTATACGACCCTTACAATCATATACCTTCTGCTTGGTTAGGAATTGGAACCATCTTAAGCCAGTGCAAAATCATTTTATCAGAGGGAAGCTTAAAGGGAAATGTCCTTTATAGGGATCGTTGGTTTTAAAGTACCAAGCAAAACTTAGAAAAACGTTGAACAAAGAAAATCGTCCGCACTTCTTCTACAGCTTTCACTCTAGTTATTTATTTTTAAATTAGGCAACCATAAGATGGGACCTTAATTTTTAAACACAACATCTAAAACTGCCCATTCACGAGTGATTTGTTCGCGTACAATTTCTCCACACGCGACGAACAAATCACAATAACCTTAAACGTCAAAAAAATTCATTTTGATAATTCATTTGTGTACACAACACAAAAATAAATTAATTATTATTGTGGTTATTTTGTTGAACTATTTATGGTTTTTAATCCAAATTTTTAATATTTTTAATTAGGCTTAAGTTCATCAAATTTAATTTTCATTAAATTATTTTTATGAAGAAAGGAATTTTACAACATGTAAATTAATTAAAATTGTTATTGATCATTTTTTCATTCTTGACTGTAGCCGTAGGACAAATGTACACATAGAGCTCATGCCTTAGCGTTAACAATTATTAGTATTGTGGTTATTTTGTTGAACTATTTATGGTTTTTAATCCAAAAACTGATGGACTTAAGCCTTATTAAAAATTTAGATTAAAAACCATAAATAGTTCAATAAAATAACCACAACAAGAAAGTCAACAAGAAAAAGAAAGACAAAAATGGAAAAACAAAAAAATGTACTTTGGACTTCAAGAAGAATTCTTGACAAAAGTACGAAAAAACAGAAGTAAAGAAAAACATGTAAATCATTAAAAATGGATAAGCATTCAAAAAAACAAATTTCGATCTACCAAAAGTTAAAATACAATTTGGTTTAAGGATTGATGTTTGACTATTAACGTCAGCAGTCGTCGATGGCTGCGAGTGTAAAACGGCAAATCCCTCTAAGGAGATCGAGTGGTTGCGATCGAAACATGACAGGTAACCTGCCGGCCGCGGTTCGAATCCCGGCCACGGTCAAGAATGAAAGATTATCAATAACAATTTTAATTAATTTTCATGTTGTAAAATTCCTTTCTTCATAAAAATAATTTAATGAAAATTAAATTTAATGAACTTAAGCCTAATTAAGAACTTAAGCCACAAAGAGCGATCACCAAAATACCAGACTTTTTAAAAGTATTCATTTTATTAGTCGCGTTTTTATATAACAGAAATGTGTGTATTGGATTGTTGAACTTGCAACTTGAACTGTTAACATTTGCTTATTTGTCTGCCTTATTTATATGAATAATTCTGTGTTACTGTTTTAAATATAAAAAACTTTTACTAAGTGATTTAGAGTTTAAAAATTTAAGGTTGCACCCTTTAAAAATTTTTAAGATTTATCACATCAAAATATTTTTTTAAAAAAATAATTAGTATTGTGGTTATTTTTGTTGAACTGTTTATGGTTTTTTTATACAAATTTTGATATACGTCAGCAGTCGTCGATGGCGGCGAGTGTAAGACGGCAAATCCATCTGAGGAGATCGAGTGGTTGCGATCGAAACATGTCATGGTAACATGCCGGCCGCGGTTCGAGCCCCGGCCCCGGCCACGGTCAAGAATGAAAGATTATCAATAACAATTTCAATTAATTTTCATGTTGTAAAATTCCATTCTACATAAAAATAATTTAATGAAAATTAAATTTGATGAACTTAACACCATGTTCGCACGACAGCTTATTTTCGTAATTCACTCTCTCATTCGTAATCCACAGCCTAATTATGATCCAAACTACATAATTCATCATACAAAATTTGGAGAGCGGATTATATCATTTGTACGTAATTCAATTTTTATTACCCTGTGGATTACTTTAAAATCAATGTGATCTCTAATTTTTATCGTTTTTTTTTTCATCACCAGCTGTCAAAGCACCAAAAAAAAAACAAAAAAAATATAACATAAGCAAAGAAAAGCAGGGCTGCCAGATTTGACGATTTATCCTCATTTTGACGATTTTTTGTTCCGAAAATAGCAATGTGCCGATTTGCTGATTTTTTAAAAAAAAGTGACGATTTTTTTCAGTCTCCAAAGTCTGAAGAAAACATTACATTTTCTGAGAATTTCGTTTTTTAATATTGGAATGTTTAACAGCCCTACCTTAACAAGAGTGGGAGGCGGAACGTTTTCTTTCGCTTGGCTTTTACGCTGATATGCCATACCAGGAAAGAGCGTCAACGTTGTGTCACGAACAGTAGTGATAGCTTGTAGCTAAATATAGCTAAAATCTAAATAAAAATAGAGATAAAAACGCTAGATTGACCAAAAAATAGCTAAATAGCCATTATTAATTAACAATAGTGGCAAAATTCACTTTTAAACGAGCTGTCAAAATCGGGTTTTCCAATTCCAAAGCGATCAGGCCACTCTTTTCAAAATCCACATTAAAAGAAAAATGCTACATATATGTAATGAATCGTTTTCATAAAAAAAATTTTACTGGTTAAATGAAAATTTTCATTGTCCAAATGGAATTTCGTAGTTTTAATGAAGTATTCTCGTTAAAACCGATTCATTGGATTTCGTAATTACATTAAAAATTTTCATGGGATATATGAAAACTAAAGTTTGTCCAATTTTGCGGCCCTTTGTTCCTACTAGGAACCACAGGACATAATATATAATATAAAGTTTGTCCAAGTTAAACAAAAAATTTTAATTGGGCACATAAAAAACAATATACAAACATATATTAATACGAAATTATAGTTTCCTTAAAAATATGTTTAATTGGAATAGAACTATTACAAAAAAGCTTTATAAAATACATAACTAAAATGTAACTCATAGAATAAATTCGAAAAATAAAAAATGTTGAATGAAATTAAATTTCCACAATATATACAATTTGACGTTTCGTTGTACACCAAAATGAAAAAAATTTTTAAATGTTCCCGCACAAGGACACTAACACATCGAACAAATAACAAGAAAATGAAAATTTGCAATTACTTAAGAAACAGTTTATATTTAACAACAAAGAATATATAACATTTATTATTTCACCCTGTATTTACAAGTTTCACACAATATTGCCATTGTACTGGCGTAGACCATATCGACCAAATTAAACTGCATACCTGATGTTTGTTTCATATTCATTTGTATAAGGGTTTCTTCTATTGAGGAAAATTCTCAAAGTAAATACAGTTTATAAGCAGAATCAGGACTTAAAAAGGAAAAAGTACAATTTTTGAAAAAAAAAACCAAAAACGGCTTTGGGGATATAATGTTCGACTTGCTGTTCGACAGAATCTTTGCAAAATGTTTAACATCAGGAATGCCAAAATTTCTGATTTTAAGCAAATGATGGAAGGTATCAGTTCAAATATTTCACAAAATCTTTCTGAAAGATTGAGTGATGCAATGAGGAGACTGGAACAAGAAGCTAGCTTAGCCAATCCTTCTGCACTTTTATGTCTAAAGAATATACTCCAAACACAACAAACGCCTCAGCTTTCATTGAGTAAGTACGTTTTATTGCTTAAATTGTTAAAATTACATATCATATACTTCACAGAAAACTTCACTAAAGTTCCTGACAATGAAATACAAATTATTATCGTCCCCGGCAATAAAAAAAGTCTGGGAAATAACAAACCCTAATTTGTAAACTTCCTTTAATGCAACGGTTGTAAATAATCTTACAAACTTACATAAACTTTGAAGTCGTAACAGTTCCTCACATGCATTTTGAAGAATGTAGACGATAAATGTCACTGGACGTAACTTCTTAGAAGCTTTTGGGCGAAAGGTAAACGATTATACTTAATGTATATGTCTGACCGTATTTAGATTATGCAATTAACGTCGATTTTTTTCTCTGCGCGTAGAAGGCTTTCTGTGCGGCATGCGTACGTTCGTTAATTGAGAAGTGCAGATCGTTGTTGTTGCTGGTAAAAATAGTACCCGGTTATTTGAAAAAGCGTACCTTTTCAAAGGTATACAGTGGTAGTTTCGTCTATTGTTGCGAGTTTGTGCATTGGTTTCGAGTAATGTGAATGTAATTCGACTTTTTGTATTTATCAGCACGCCTAATTTCAATGATTCCGCCTTCAGTATGTTAGATTTTCTTCTAGATCCCTTACACTTTGTGTTAAAATCGCCATATCATCTGCATTCGCATAAATTATTGGCGACTTTGAAAAAATACGACTACCCCCATCTATTGCTGATATTGCATGGTTTAGCGCAAGATTAAAAATTGTCGTTGATAAGGCATCTCCCAGTCTCACTCCTGACTTTATTTTAAATTCCGAGGTGAGATTTTTCTGAACAGAAGCTTTGAAAATTGTCCTTTTCAATGTGAGCATCACCACTTTTTAAGAGTTTTTTTTGAATATCCATACTGTGAACATTGCTTCCAACATTTGCTTGTGATTGAATCGAATGTTAGTTTAAAATCTATGATAAGTATTTATATGTAAATCTTTTTTGTATTCGCATGGCAATTATAAGAAGCTTAAGGCCTTATTCATAAAAAATATTTCATGTTTATAACAGGTTTATTAAACGAATTTCCTATGAAAATATTTTTTTATTAATATGGGGGTTAAAATTGTAAAAAGTACAAAATTTAGGTCTGCTTTCTCCTCATGATAGTAAAATTTAAAAAAATTACAGTCGAACTTCGGTTTATTAAAAATTTTTAATAATAAATAATGAAATGAACTATGAAATTATTATAATTACACAGCTTTTTCTTTTCAAAATTTTTTACCCTAAAAGAGCCTATTTTACCAATTTTATTTAAATACCAATTCATATTTAAATATAGTTTTTTATAGGTACATATAATTTTATTTTTATTTGACATGAAAAACGAGAAAATCAAAAATTGATATTTAAATAAAATTGGTGAAATAGGCCTTAGAATAAAAATTTTACAGATAATTTATAAATTTTTATAACTCGTAGTAATTACTCAAAGCATTTCTATACAAAACAGTATTTTTCTTTTGCAAAAAATTTACAAAATTTAGAAAACCATCACATTTAAAAGCAGAAATACAACGTCGTGTTGCAATTTTTCCCTCCCCGCTTTCCTCCATGCACAAATCTTCCTTAAAATACATTTCAAATCCAAGTTCGTTTTTCATGAATACTGCAATTTAATTTGAAATTGAATTAATCTATTGCGTATCTGGATATCTCACTTGTCTTGAAACACTAGAAAAGTTTCCTAATTCCCCATAGAGCTCGAGGCTTATCCCTACAAAATGGTCGATAAGAGCTTTGGAAATTTACTGCCAAAGTCACGATGTCGACAGAATGCTATCTTTCGCACAAATACATTTGAAACAAAAGTAAAGTTTTTACCCAACAAACACGGACGTTTGATTTAAAATTAAAAATGTTTTCAAATTTAACCTTTTCTCAAACCATAATCGTTTGATAATGATTTGAAATTCATTTGAAAATCGTAGCATTCTCAACAAAAAGGCGAATTTATATTCAAATATATTTATTCTCAAATGTTTTTCGAATGCGGATTTAAACACAATGTTTTGCAGCATAGTCATATCTCAAAAAAAAATCAAACTTGGCAAAATGCGATTAAGGTTTTCAAAATGCACTTTTATATACAGATTTAATAAAATATATTTTGCTTTAACTTCGGTTCAGTTTAAGATATACATAATACTTATTTTTTTACATATAAAGAAGGTATGCATGAACACTTTTACTTAAGTAACTTAAAATTATTGATTTTTTTAAATATATGCATATGTTGCAATGAAGAAGCGATATATGAATAATCTTTTTTTTTATTTAAATTTAATTCACAGAAAAAATTAAAAATTTTCTCTAATCACCAAATTTATACTAAATTCATAGAATCAAGCAACCCATTTGTTGATTTTGCACCTATTACCAAAATGATTATATTGATTACTAAAAATTTATTGTTGATGGGATAAGCTATTCCTATGCGCATTTCACTGGTTGCTTAGGCCAGATCATCAGGAAACTTCATCCATAACGTTTTAGAAAAACTAAAGATATTAAACCAAATAAAACTGTTAAGCGTATAAGACTTAAAGCAACAGTTCTACTTGTTACAATATCAAAGCTTAAACAAAACACATCAACAATAAACAGTGGGTTTATCTCATCTTACATTCCCCACTACAATTAGTTGAAGTTCTCTCAACATTAATTGTAGTTGTAAGTAGGTTAAGAAAAACAAAATAAAAACAACAACAACAACTTTACAAAAGATGTTGACAATTAAGTGTTTTTTTAGGCCGTGCACTGCCTGTTTATTATCAAAAAGTAATTTCAATTCTTGGGAATACAAAATTTTAATTTCAAAAGATTTTGTTATTCGTGCTTAATTCCCAGTTTTTATTATTGATAAAAACACTTGAAATTTATTGTTGATGGGATAAGCTATTCCTATGCGCATTTCACTGGTTGCTTAGGCCAGATCATCAGGAAACTTCATCCATAACGTTTTAGAAAAACTAAAGATATTAAACCAAATAAAACTGTTAAGCGTATAAGACTTAAAGCAACAGTTCTACTTGTTACAATATCAAAGCTTAAACAAAACACATCAACAATAAACAGTGGGTTTATCTCATCTTACATTCCCCACTACAATTAGTTGAAATTCTCTCAACATTAATTGTAGTTGTAAGTAGGTTAAGAAAAACAAAATAAAAACAACAACAACAACTTTACAAAAGATGTTGACAATTAAGTGTTTTTTTAGGCCGTGCACTGCCTGTTTATTATCAAAAAGTAATTTCAATTCTTGGGAATACAAAATTTTAATTTCAAAAGATTTTGTTATTCGTGCTTAATTCCCAGTTTTTATTATTGATAAAAACACTTGAAATTTATTGTTGATGGGATAAGCTATTCCTATGCGCATTTCACTGGTTGCTTAGGCCAGATCATCAGGAAACTTCATCCATAACGTTTTAGAAAAACTAAAGATATTAAACCAAATAAAACTGTTAAGCGTATAAGACTTAAAGCAACAGTTCTACTTGTTACAATATCAAAGCTTAAACAAAACACATCAACAATAAACAGTGGGTTTATCTCATCTTGCATTCCCCACTACAATTAGTTGAAATTCTCTCAACATTAATTGTAGTTGTAAGTAGGTTAAGAAAAACAAAATAAAAACAACAACAACAACTTTACAAAAGATGTTGACAATTAAGTGTTTTTTTAGGCCGTTCAATTTCAAGTGTTTTTATCAATAATAAAAACTGGGAATTAAGCACGAATAACAAAATCTTTTGAAATTAAAATTTTGTATTCCCAAGAATTGAAATTACTTTTTGATAATAAACAGGCAGTGCACGGCCTAAAAAAACACTTAATTGTCAACATCTTTTGTAAAGTTGTTGTTGTTGTTTTTATTTTGTTTTTCTTAACCTACTTACAACTACAATTAATGTTGAGAGAATTTCAACTAATTGTAGTGGGGAATGTAAGATGAGATAAACCCACTGTTTATTGTTGATGTGTTTTGTTTAAGCTTTGATATTGTAACAAGTAGAACTGTTGCTTTAAGTCTTATACGCTTAACAGTTTTATTTGGTTTAATATCTTTAGTTTTTCTAAAACGTTATGGATGAAGTTTCCTGATGATCTGGCCTAAGCAACCAGTGAAATGCGCATAGGAATAGCTTATCCCATCAACAATAAATTTCAAGTGTTTTTATCAATAATAAAAACTGGGAATTAAGCACGAATAACAAAATCTTTTGAAATTAAAATTTTGTATTCCCAAGAATTGAAATTACTTTTTGATAATAAACAGGCAGTGCACGGCCTAAAAAAACACTTAATTGTCAACATCTTTTGTAAAGTTGTTGTTGTTGTTTTTATTTTGTTTTTCTTAACCTACTTACAACTACAATTAATGTTGAGAGAATTTCAACTAATTGTAGTGGGGAATGTAAGATGAGATAAACCCACTGTTTATTGTTGATGTGTTTTGTTTAAGCTTTGATATTGTAACAAGTAGAACTGTTGCTTTAAGTCTTATACGCTTAACAGTTTTATTTGGTTTAATATCTTTAGTTTTTCTAAAACGTTATGGATGAAGTTTCCTGATGATCTGGCCTAAGCAACCAGTGAAATGCGCATAGGAATAGCTTATCCCATCAACAATAAATTTCAAGTGTTTTTATCAATAATAAAAACTGGGAATTAAGCACGAATAACAAAATCTTTTGAAATTAAAATTTTGTATTCCCAAGAATTGAAATTACTTTTTGATAATAAACAGGCAGTGCACGGCCTAAAAAAACACTTAATTGTCAACATCTTTTGTAAAGTTGTTGTTGTTGTTTTTATTTTGTTTTTCTTAACCTACTTACAACTACAATTAATGTTGAGAGAATTTCAACTAATTGTAGTGGGGAATGTAAGATGAGATAAACCCACTGTTTATTGTTGATGTGTTTTGTTTAAGCTTTGATATTGTAACAAGTAGAACTGTTGCTTTAAGTCTTATACGCTTAACAGTTTTATTTGGTTTAATATCTTTAGTTTTTCTAAAACGTTATGGATGAAGTTTCCTGATGATCTGGCCTAAGCAACCAGTGAAATGCGCATAGGAATAGCTTATCCCATCAACAATAAATTTCAAGTGTTTTTATCAATAATAAAAACTGGGAATTAAGCACGAATAACAAAATCTTTTGAAATTAAAATTTTGTATTCCCAAGAATTGAAATTACTTTTTGATTACTAAAAATTGTAAAAATTTAATATTTCGAATATTTTTTTTTCAATAAATGATATTTTTAATTTTAATTAATAAAATGATCAAAAAACTTTGCCGTTATAAACAATGTGTTGATTGATTTTGAAAATTTCCAACAACAATTTCACGAGTTTAAATTATTTTATTTTAAAAGAAATAATTTTTTGTTATTTAATTATTATTTTAATTCAAAATTTATTTCAAAACAACTAAAATGGTAATTAAATCAAAATTATTATTTTAACGATATATATATCTCTAATTAAAGAATTTTATGACAAATATCATACCAAATATTTCTCTATTAAACAGAATTTTGTAACAAAAATTATAAAAATTTATTAAAAGTGTATGTTCCAGGACACCCCTAAATATGTTAATTTTTCTTTAATTGTAAACTTAAACTTTAATCGCCATTAATAAATATTAACACTTATTTTTCGCTGTAGTATTGCCAAGTTTATTTTTGATTTGAGAATCACATTTGATAACAATTTGATTTAGAATTGATAAAACATTGTTTGTCAAATATTTATATTCAAATCATTTTCAATTTGAATTCAAATGCTAAAGTCAAACAATTGCGAATAGCTTGAAAACTCTGCTTGATATCAAATGCTTAAGTCATTTCATATCTAAGATTTGAGTTCGTGGTTGTTATTTAGAATTTGTTTTTTTAAGTAGTAGTGCGTAAGAAAGAGTTCTCTCGTATTTAGTGAAATAGTCGGTTAATTCTAAATTCGGCTGTTCCAAATCTTTAAAACAATTCAGAAGGAATTGGATTTTTCTGGGAGTGGATCTGAAAATATTTATGAACCAATTTCAAACAAATATATCCGGGATTTTTCGCTCCCTTATGACTAAACTTTTTTTTAACACTGATGAGAGAAAATGCTTGTGGAGTAAAAATATTTCTGTTTTTAATTTTATAAGCCTTATGTGTGCGTGTGTATGTGTTTTTCTGAACATTACCAAGGCAATAATACTAAATTAATAACTTGGACAATACAATACACAATTACAACAACACAAACAATTGTAAATGAAAAATAAACTAAAATTCTCAAATAATACAAACGGGATTTCTTAATGTCTACTTTAATATTTAAATAGTTTGTTTTTCTGCTGGCTGATAATATATGGAAAATGTTTGGGTGTATCTGATCTTAGCCCCCTTGGCGTCGCCAAATCTTTACACAAAATGTTGTTAGTTTATATTGTACCATCATTATCTTTATTGCCATTATAAACAAAAGCTCTTCTTGATATTTCCTTAGGCCGCACAGAGGGATTTGTCCATACAATGTTTGGCAAAAAATATAAGGAGTGCTCGTAGAATGTTGAAATTTTGCTCTGAGCCTTTACTTAGCTCAATTAAGAAAAATATTAAGTTTCATCAAAATTGGCCACGCCCTCTACCCACCGCCCATAGAACCCAAAATTAATTTTTGGCCCAAAGTTTTTGAAATTTGGCACAGAGCCTTTGGTTAGCTTAATTAAGAAAAATATAAAGTTTCATCAAAATTGGCCACGCCCTCTACCCACCGCCCATAGAACCCAAAATTTTTTTTGGCCCAAAGTTTTTGAAATTGGGCACAGAGCCTTTTATTACCTCAATTAAGAATAAAATTAAGTTTCATCAAAATTGGCCACGCCCACTACCCACCGCCCATATAATCCATATTATATTTTTTCCCACAACTTTTTGTTTCATTACCAAAACTAATTATTTTATAAATAAATTTCAATACATGCATTTAAATATAGACTTTTATTCATCATCTATCATTTCTGTAACTATATCATCAAGTTCCATAACCTGTTTACGGGGTTGACATCTAATGCTACTTATAAAAGGATCTGACGATACTAGAAGTCGATGAAAAACATCTGTATTTGTTGCAACGCTATCACATTTTCTGGAGAACCTTAATCTATAATTTCTATAATCTTTATTTCTGGCTTCTTCGGCTTCTTCAGAAAGCATGCCAATAGGAAGTATTGCCGCATCCATGATATCCTTTCCGTGTATTAGTATTTTGTGTACTGTTACTGGCATATAATACCAACTATATTTTTCAACAAAAAGTTTTGCTGTATCTTGAGCAAAATTGTTGAACTTCAAGGAATTAACTTTTTTGCCACAAGTTATTATTTGTAGTATAATGCGAAATCGATCAATTAGTTGCTCCTCTACACCAGTCACATCGGCAACAAGTGCGGGGTTAGAAAAGAAACGCCTGGACGTATTTCCATCGTTAGTAGACCCAGTTCCTTGTTGAACTGCATCCACTCGTATACCCATCTGTTCCTTTAAGGCCTTCTGAATTCGAAGTTTGTTTTCCAGTTTAAGACTTTTGTGTTCGTCCTTGAGCGCGGACCATTTTTCAAATGGTTTGTTGTAGGCGATATGAAGTATGCACTCCATAAATTTTATGCGAGCATGTTAGGAGGAAACGCCCATTTTGATTGCTTCACCATCAATAGCTTTTCTTGAAACTAATTTAAGATTATTCATTTCAGTTGGTTTTGCTTTGCAAATGTAACAAACAGCTGCTGAAGATGTACCTGTAACAGTTTGAGCTGTCTTGCCATCTAACATTGTAAACACGAAATTATGCTTGCTCGAAAATTGCTTTCCGCATACTACAACTTCGGTATTTTTCAAAGCAGCAATTTCTAAATTAATTTTTTCAACAAGGCTTAGCACTTTTTCTTTTGTTATTTTGAATATTTTGAAGCTAATTCAGCTGCCTTGAACCTCTTTGTGCGAACTTGACAATATTCGAAATCTTTTGCTGGCCTTCCTAGTTTAGTTGAACAACTAGGCTCGCTATTAAGTGATACTTCAAATACATCTAAAAACACAATAGGAAAAATCATTTACACATATAAATTTGTATAACTCTTTAAACGTACTTTTTAACCAATCTTCATTTTTTTTAAAAAAATGGGATTTTAGTTTATACGATTCTTGCCACCGTTTTTTTGAATTGACCAAGAAGCCTCTTTTGAATTGCTCTTTTCACTATACCGATTTCTTCATCCTGAAGCATTGCATTTTTTGATGTAATGAAATCGGTTATTAATTCCAAACTTGCATTGCAATTAATGAGTTCGTAACTCAGTTCACTATATAACACAGAAAATAAACTCATTTTAATAATATCTTTTCCACTTCGATATTTTCACAAATTGTTTTATTTTTATTGTTGTTAAATCATATGGTTTTATTTTTAATCTATTCTAAATAAGTTATTGTTGTAACTTAATGTCATTATAACGCACGTGCCTAAAATTATGCAATATATTTTTGTAATTTTTTAAAATTAAAAATTTAATGAAATCGGAAACCAATTTTATGATTTTATAAAAGATTATTAATTATTTAAATTTTTTTTTTTTTAAATGATAGTATGGAGTCTTACCTTTCATTTTATTATAGCGAGAGCACCGAGCACGACCGAGCAACCTTTTTTTTTTCCAAGGAAGTTTGTAATCACGGCACATTATAGAACAAATTTTATTCTATCATATCTTTTAAACCATATGAGCGAATTTTAAAATTTTTTATTTTAAATACGCAGAGAAGGCTATATTTGAAGAAAATCACTATTTAAATCAGAGCAATAAAATTATCTTACGTACAAACACTTTAGAAGTGCGTAAACAGTTTTCAATATTTTGGACCAAAATTTACATGTGACTTTACTTCATTATTTCAAAGACAAATAAACATTTTTTTTGAATACTGTTTATGGATTCTTCATACTGAATCAATTTTCTACAAAACTGCATCATTACATTTTTAAATTTTATGTGTCGAAAAAATGACTTATTGCACAAAAAATCCCACTGTGGGCCGTATGGGAAGTAGGTTAAATAAATTTTAATGACAAAATTTATCTATTAACCGGATTTTTGTTTTACGTTTCCAGGCACTAACAATGTTTTCAAATCGGATGTGGTTAAGAAAATGTTAAATGATGTTTTATTCGGATAGAATAGAAAACATTTTTAAATAATTTAATTTGTGTACGTAAGAAAGAGTAACATAGAGAAATTGAAATTGCAGTGACCTGAAAATAAATTTAAGTAGATTTTGTACGAAATGAAGGCTTTAGGCGAGTTTATTAATTAAACGAATTATTTAAGAAAAAAATAAACAGATAAGTCCCAAAAAGAATTGCTTAATAATGTAGAGGGAATATTATCTGTTTGTGTTGATCTTTGTTATGCGTAAAAATGCTGGTCTTGCATTTACAGCTCGTCATTCGTTGCTCCGACATAATCAGCTACGTGTTTTTTCCTGGTTTTTCAGGACAGCAAAAAAAAGTTTTTTTTGTAGTTACCTTAGCATATATTTTTAAACTGAAACGTTTAGTTGAACAAATGTTAACATTGCTTTAAGTATTTCGTAAAATAAAACTACACTTATTGGCAGCTAAAACAAATTTTTTCGAAAAACTATACATAACTCATTTTGTTGGAGCATTTTTAATAAATGTCTTTTAATTTTTTTACACATAACTGTTTTGGTTTGAAGAAAGAATGAATATTTTTATTAACACTTAGCATATTTTAAGCAATATCTGTATTAAAATTTTTATTTGGAAAGTTAATTAAGATAATAGTGTAACGAATTTAATTTCAATAAACTAAACCGTTTTTGAATTACGCGAATATATGTTGTACAACCTCCTCCATTTTCGAAATAACGGTATATCTCGAAAACAAGAGCTAACATAAAAAAAAACGGTGGGCATCATTGGATTCAGCGAACCCGAATTATGCTAAAACGCCAAGTGCCCGGCTTGTCTAATTTTGCAACTAGCACAGTGTTATTAACGAAAAATTTTAAACATATTGTGGACTATTAATCATAATATAGTCACCGGCAACCATACTTTGGTTAAAGTAGTTATCTATCAAGAAGCCACAACCCAAGGCGAATTGACTAGAAAGTGAGGTCAACTCTACAAATACAATGCTTCTGTGGTCGGGTTGTCAAAAAAATTATTAGTAAAAAAATAGGTTTGTTTACATAAAAAACTAGTTTGTATACAAACTTTGACAAGTCGAACACCGAAAAAAAACGCCATATGTTGACTTGACCCCAACTTCTAGTCAATTCGCCTTGCCACAACCATATAATGGTTTCCTCCGAAAAAAAAACAACTGAATGAAGTTTGTTATGTGGTGTTGTAAGTGAAGAATATCGAAAAATAGTTTTTCATTATTTTTGGGATTTATCGACATGGGATGCTTAAGAAGCGTACACAAACGGGTTGGTCGATAGATTGTTGATATATTATTAATTTTTTAAGAGTTACTAATACAATTGCTAATAATGTTCAAACTTAATTAAACGAGTAATAGAAACGAAGGCCTTCAGCTCGTTGTTGTAAAACAGACCAGATACTCTGGCGGTCATCGAACCCGCAGCCATCGCACTGATAGGACAGCTTACTACCAACAAGCCTACCGGAGCACCTTTTTTTGACATAAAATAACTGAAATACTGGTTAAAATCTATATGTTGCGAAAACACTTAAGTGAATTTTTACACATAGCTGTTTTTGTACGAACATTCTGTTAAGGGTTGCACACAACTACTTTTGTTAACTTCTGAGCCAGTAAAGATATCATTAAACGGTTTGGTGGGTGGATGTATCTTTAACAATGGTTTCAAAGGGTGTAATAAAAAAAATTTCAAAATTTTGCCCATAGCCGATGTTGTCAGAGCAACGACGAGCTAGAATAATTCACAGAGTTGACACAACAGTCAGTTTTTTCAGGTTTATAAAAGGTTTATGAAATGAATTTTCTATAAAAATTTGTTCAATAAACCTTTAATAAATCAAAAATTTTTTTTATGAATATGGGGGTAAGTAAGTACGATATCCGTTTGTATTTAAGGTGACTTTAAAATGAAAGTTCATAGATCCAACCAATACCTTGTAAAACCCAAGTATGGCAATTTTTAGGTCTTAGCGTTTGAAATATTGTAACTAACAAATTTTCTTTTTAAGCTTCATTTACTGGCTCTCCATTATATTAAGGCCTGGAATCCGAGCAGGTGTTGGAACGAAATTTCGGCGGTACGAGATTAGCAGTGTTTCCAATACATGTGCAATTACACATATTGTGTGATATTTTTACTTGCCCATGTGTAATTAGTTCCATGTGTAAACTGTGTGTAATTTTACTTTAAGTTTCAAACATTAAGTTTTGGTAATTTTTTTCAGTTTCCATCACAGTCAAACTGGCTGTTTAAAACCTGAATTTATTCCTTCTCAACAATAAACATAGTCTATCTGCAAGAAGACTTTCATAGTGTGAACAACCCACCCACCCTAAAACTTTATTTAGCCTTTGCTGCAATAGAGTCATAACTCAAAAACCAGATTTTTGAAATATTTCTTACATACTGAACTCTAAAGAGAATAATTAAGTTTTAAGGTGCTAGAGAATTCAAATTTGAGTTATGACTCTATTGCAGCAAAGGCACGATATTTCCATGTGTGGACCGCAAAAATCATACATGTATAGCACATACGATATATGTATCGCGTAATAATTGTTCAAATATTTTTTGAAGAAATAATATTTTTGTTTGATTTTAATTTCTTTGACTTTTGTTTTTGTGATATTTAATAACAAAAAAGTATGTAAATTCTAGAGATTTAAGATATGTTTATATTGTGCAACTTATTCAATAGTTATAAGTAAAACGACAATTAATAAATATTACAATAAAGTACTCAATAATATTATGTAGTAGATGAGTACCTAATCAAAAGGTTTATTTGCGTCAAACAGAACCACTATTAGCGAATTTTAGAAATTAACGTTTCTTAGGTTTGCACAACAACATATTTGTGCTTTTTTTCTGCCGACGTTACCGCTTATGTTCGGAAATAAGTACTTCGCGTGAAATAAATAAAACTTGGACACTTTTCTTTTAAATTATTGCCTTAAAAGTGAAGAAAATCGTGGTTTTTAACAAAGTTCTGAGAAAAACTAAAAAAGACCGGCAAACCCGATTTTTGGCAAAAACTCGATTTGAGCGACCTCTACGCCTCTTCCGAAAAATCCGAAAAAAATCTCAAAAATACTTTACGATATAAGCTTTTAAATTATGCTTGAGCAGCAATGAAAATTAAAATAAATATTTTTTTTTTGGGACACACTAGTATACATTTTTTTTTTTTTTTTGTTTTTGTGTTTAACAGCACAAAAGGGCGCTGAGCACAACTGAAACAGACGAACATTAATGTGCTTAACCAAGCACAACGAAGCTTGTGTTTTTACGAAAAACCGAACTAAATAAAATGTTCTCATATTTATGTTGAGTTGGATTAGTACATTATTCTTGTTGTGTACGAAGATCACAAACAAAGAAATGTTTTTCTTAAGGTATTTACTAAACAAACACTATTATCGTTTTTGTGTTTCATATTTCTATTGTACCGCACTTTTAATAACAGTATATAATGTTTATTTTTGAAAACTGTTTTTAAATCCTGTTGGTCGAAACTAAATTAAAATTATACCGATTTGTTGCACTTTTGCAACAAAAAGATCTTTTAAGGCCAGTTTACACGGTAATACAATGTATTACGACTTTGTAGAATCAAAATATTATGAAATTCTCTCCGTGTTTAAAAGAAAAAAAAAAATAAAAATCTTTTGTAAGTATAATTCATGTTTACACGGATGGTATTAGTAAAATCAAAAATAATAAAAAAAAATAGATGGTTGCAGTTTTAAATTTTTACAAAAACAACATGAAAATTTCCTGAGTTGATTTTAGTTGTTTTTGTAATTGTATAAAAATGCTACCACCTTCAATATACTCCGTTAAAATACACCTCTGGTGTGATGAGAATACATAAGTTTCTAAAATGGTTTAGAAAAAAAGCATTTACCGACCGCTTGTCAGATTTTGTATCCGTATTCTCTCTTACTCAATACATTTTGCTTTTACATGATTAGATTTTTCTCATTCTACATAATTATTCGACAAGTCGTAATACAAAATATTACCGTGTAAACTGGCCTTTAGTAGATTCAAACTTAATTTATTTATTATAAACCACCACTGGTCGCAAAATCTAGGGATCATATTTCTATAGGCCCAAATGAGCTAGAACAAAAGTTGCGGCCAAATAAGTTTTGACAAGGTAAAACATCGTCTGTTTGGTCTAAGGTCTCAAATTCGAAAATCACTTAAACTCACAAGTACGACACTAATCCGTTAAGCTTCGTACATGGCACCATTGTCAGAAAAATGACAACATTGTAAGATCTGACCACCGTCTGTACGAAGCTTTAGTACCAAGATAAAATTCTGCCCTGTTAAAATGACAAAATGTTAAGGGATTAATTCCAAAGTAGGCAAGCCCAATCCTCAAATAACATTTACGACATTTACTGGGTTTAAAATTGCAGCCGAAAAAACTTTTGTGCATGATAAAACTTTTTTTGTTTTATATCCATAATGGACCGTATATACCATATTTAATTTTGCTGTCAAAAGTCCCATACTTATTAACGTTAGTATGGAGATAAAAAAAAACAGTTGAAATGAGTTGTATAGAATCTAACTTTTCGTCAGAAAAATGTATAATCAAAAGGCAATAACGATACATAAATCACATATAAGCAATCCTAATAAAACCCCTTGTACCGAGATCATATACATAATTCCCATAAAATACCACTGTTCACTATTACTTATCTTTTCAATATTATTTCTTAATTTTCATTAGCACTACTCTGGTGTGAAATCCAAAGAAACCAGCCATCATTTTCCTTTTGCAATAAATAACTTTATTCCCCTTCAGAAATTTATTTAAGAAATAAAACTACAACCACATTTCAATGCAATTATTACAAATGCATTTAAAACAAAAATGTGACAACAATCAACACGAAAAAGGAAAAAATTATTTATTTAAACAAAGAACTCCGAGTAAAAAGGAAAAACATAAATGTGTAAGTAAAAAAAAAGAAAAAACAAACAATCCTCACAACAATTGGAAGGATAATTAAGAGAACAAAGAAGGATAACATTCAACCAAATGAAGAAACAACTAAAAGGACTTGCTGTTACTTGGTTCTAACGAATGAATGAAAATGCATATACAATTAAGTAGGGATTTGAAAGAGGAAAAGCTAAAGAAATAATCAGTAAAAAGTGGCTTTAAGAAGGTACCACTTAAGGAAGAGATTTGAGATTTAATAAGGAATAACGATTGGTTATAATCAGGGTTGGCTGCGCACTGGGTTACCCAGAAAACCCATCCGGGTTTTAATGGGTATTTTGTTTAAAAAAACTCAAGTGGGTTTTTTTCTTTATATTAATTTTAACAAAAATGGTATAATTTGTAAATTTTTTTACAGACAAATCAAAGAAAATGAATATAAAATGCATAGAATGGGTTTATATGCCCATTTGTACGTATGTTGATTTAACGTTAGTGGGCTTTTCTCTTTTTATTAATTGAATTTAACTTCAAATTCAGCCTTTTCTAAATCTTATTCATTTTTAAAATCAAAATCAGGCTTTTAAAAATGAATTTGATTTAAAAAATGCGGTATATAATTTGTCAAATACACAATTTGATTACGAAAATTCTGAATTTGTTTTTCAAAACCCTGAATTTGATTTTGAAAAGGCCGAAATTGAAGTTAAAGTCGTATACATAAAAGAGCTAATGCATTTTCCAATCCAACACGATTTTTATTTTATATTAAACAATAAAGGCTAGATTACACTATCTCACAAGTCTTACGTATTCCATAATACTTTGTGAGATAGAAATCTAATGAGTTTTGTTGCGACTGTCAAAAATCTAATTTAACATGACAGTTTGTGTTCACACCATCACACAAACTATAAACACTCGCACATGAAATAAAATGCAACACTGATCCAATGAAAAGTATTATTGTTTAGAAAATTTTCAAAAAACGATGAAGTCGTATGGGATGTCAAACTTTTTTCATAATACTTGTCATTTTCGTGACACATTGCATTCACACTATCACACTTTGTCATATTACTTGAGTTTATGACATGTATTAATACTAGGGTATTCATTCGGTTAACCGTTAATCGGTTAACGGATTAATTACTACCCGATTAACTGATCGGTTAATTTAAAATTGGCTTTTTTCGATTAACGATTAAACCGGTTAATTTAAGTCGATTAACTGATTAACCGTTGTAACAAAAATTATAATATTTTGTGTTTTAAATTATGGATGAGTTCCAAATGATCGGTTGGAAAGCAACTCACTTTTTTAAATGCATTCTACAATGCAACCATGTACAATTTTACAACGATATCCGTACCAAAATTCACCAAAAAAGTTAACAAAGTGCACCAAAAAAGTTGTGTTCTATTTTTAAAATACAATACAAAAACAGAAATTAAGGAATTCGGAAATGAACTTTTTTGCAGATTGTTCGGTGCTGAGCTCTGGCAGGGTGAATTAGATGATGACCTGACAACAGAAGAAACCCAAACAATTAAAAGTGTTAAAAATTTTAAAAAATTAAACAGGATTTAAACGGCATAATGGAAGATTTTATATGTTTAGAGAAACTGCAGGAAAAAGATTTCTCCAACATCTACGATAAGTAAAGTCAAAATTTATCAAAACTAAAGAAAAGAGTCGCTTTTTTTTTTTTTTTTTTTTTTCACAATAGAGCGGGGAGGTTTCCCCACAGTGACAGGTACCGCGACCAGGTCAGGTCTATTGTACCCACTCCCCTTAGCTGGCCAAAAGTCCCTCCGCTTCCCATAGGAACCCAACCAGGGCCTTTGCCGATATATTACCGATTCGGGACGCACACATTGTACCATGCCCCAAGTGCCTTCTCCTGGCCCATGCCAGCGCCGGTCAGTCACACAGTACATGCTCCGTCGTCTCGTCCCCGTCTAGACATAGTCTGCATTCCTGATCCTCAGCCAGGCCCATCCGATAAAGGTGGTATTTGATCGTGTGGTGACCAGTCAAATAGGCCACCAGCAGTCGCAGATCCCGTCTGCCGAGACCATTCGTCCTCATTACATTCCCGGGGGAGATAAATCTCCTTGCCTGACGCATTCCCGGAAGCGATACCCAGTATCCCCTATGTTCGTCCAGAGCCCAGTCCTCCATGATGGACTGGACCCCTGCCCAACTTAGTCCACAGAAGGGCTCGGGACCTATCATCCGTGCGTTAGAACCAGCCCTGGCCAGCTCATCAGCCATTTTGTTACCCGGGATCCCTGAGTGCCCTGGCACCCAGCAGAGCGTCAATCTGCTCCTTGTTCCCAGCTCCTGTAGCTTTTCACGGCACTCCGCCACCAACCTCGAGGACATTCTCCAAGAAGAGAGTGCTTTAATGGCCGCTTGGTTATCAGTGAAAATCACATTACTGCCGCCAACCATTCCCCTATCCAGAATGTTGCCGCAACACACATCAATGGCGCAAATCTCGGCCTAAAAAACACTCGGCGATTCGCCCATTGCCATCGAGAGTCGTGTATTAGGTCCAAAAACCCCTGCCCCAACTCCGTGCTCCGATTTTGACCCGTCAGTATACCAGTGCAATTCATGGTTTCCCCGACATGGATTCCCATCACTCCAGGATCTTTCGTCCGGAACGATTGCCCTGAACCTTCTGTTGAAGACCAGTTCCGTGGTCATTATGTCTGCCCTCGTACAGACAGATAGACCCGGAGCCATGTCCATCAAGCTAGCATGCCCCTGGACCTCAGCAAGTCCCGATGTTAGCTTGATCCTAAGGAGACCGGACATAGCAGTCTTCCTTATATGGATGTGTAGTGGCAATATGCCCACTATAACCTCAAGTGCTGCTGTGGGACATGTGCGCATTACCCCCGTCAGGGCAAGCCACACCATCCGCTGCAGCCTGTTGCACTTCCTCCTTGCAGTCTCCTGCCGAATCTTAGGCCACCATACCAATGATCCGTAGGTTATTATAGGTCTGACCATCATAAAGTATAGCCACCTTACCATACTTGGACTAAAACCCCAAGTTCTCCCAAAGAAGCCCCTGCATGCCCAGAAGGCCCTTACCGCCTTTCCGAGGGTTTGATCCAAGTGCGAGTTCCAATTGAGCCGTCTGTCCAGAATTATTCCCAGATATTTGACCTCATTGGAATACTCAACCTCAATTCCGTCCACTACTAGCTTCTCAAGCCTGTAGTTGTACCTCCTCGTGAACGGTATCACGACCGCCTTGTTAGGGTTGATACTCAACCCCCTTTCATGGCACCATCCAAGAACCCTATTGAGAGCACCTTGCATCACCTCCGTGATGGTGCTCTCGAATTTTCCAGTCACCATTATTGCCAGGTCGTCCGCATAGCCAATGGCCCGAAGGCCATATCCCTCGAGCTTGACCAGCAGATCATCAATCACCAGGCACCATAATAAAGGTGATAGCACCCCCCCCTGTGGACAACCCTTAACAGCACTGATGCTGACACTAGTGTCATTCCAGGAGGCAGTGATTTTCCTTCCCCTCAACATAGCCCCGATCCAGTTGATCGTGAGCTCGTCTATCCGCTTAAATCCTAAACATTTTAACCAAATTATTTTTCTAAAAGATTATTTTTTAAGATCTTCTTAAACTAATTAAATTACTAGTATAATGATCTCACAGTTTATTTTTTAATAAATACATAATCGGCCTTGTTCTGGAAATCGAAATCACGACACAAACGACACATTTTATATTCTATCCTGTTTTTAAAGTTGATAAAAAAATATTTCTTTTTCATTACGTCATACTTTGAGGACCACATATCTTTACCAAAACTACTTTTGAAAGGAAAAGCTACGTTCATTTAAAAAAAAATTTAACTTAAAATATCCATACAATTTAATTTCACGTGAATTCGTTTTACAGGACGTAGTCGAATATGTATTAATTTAAAAATATGTATTACATAGTAATGAATTTTTTTTTTGCTCCTTTTAGTTCAAGAATTGTTATGTTATTGTTTTTTTTTTACTACTTAACTCCAAATAATAAATAAATTTAAATTTTTTTTTACTGAAATTACCTACTTTATAAAAAAAACTTTATTAATCGGTTAACCGATCAGAACCAAAATTAACCGATTATTAACCTAATAAACCAAAACCTTGATTAATTAATCGAGCGATTAACCGATTAAAGTAAAAGCCCGATTAAATGAATACCCTAATTAATACAAAGTATAATAGTGTAATCTAGCCTTAAGGGGGAAAAATGTTTTCTATTGTCAGGCCTGTCAGACTTGGGGATTTATCCCCAAGGTTGGGGATTTCATGCAAGCAAAAAGGACAAAGAAATTCATTTGGGCATTTTTTGGGGATTTAATAAAAATAATCGGCAATTTTTTGGGGATTTTGCACATTTTTAATATATTTTCCGTTCTTTTATTCTTTACGCTTATTTTTCTTTATTTCGTATATAAAATACGAAAAAAGTAGCAAAACTTTAATCTTACTCTAATTAAGATTATTGTTTTTGTTAAGTGTGTAAAAGGTACTTAATAAACTTTTGTTATTTTTTCTTGAGTGATTGTTTTAAAAAAGAATCTAAAACCGTTGAAATACATACAATTTTGGATTTTTTAAAGACAATTTTCAAGCAAATATGTCTTCCCCATAAACAAGTAAATATGAAAGACAATATAATAAAGTTTGGGAAATAGGTATTTTTATAGCTGATTTTAAGGATGGCTTAAACCGATTGAACAAGCTCCAAATTCTTATAAATTGACTCATTCGTCTTCAAAAATAGCATATTGTTCTGCTTGTAATTCCTCATTGTAATCGCATAAAATTTAATTTTTTGGGGGCAAAGAAAAAAGTACCTGGCAGCCCTGCCTATTGATGCTGAACTAGCAGGGCTATTTATTACCGAAGTGCAAAAATCGTAAAAGTTTGCTGGTAAAAATTTTAAATTTTTAACCATTGTTGTTCAGTTCAGATTTTTTTGATTGCAAAAGTGGCAAATTGCACTTATGTTGAATATCTTTATTATAATTTAAAAGTTTTATTCTTGTCAAAAAAAAGTAAAACAGCCTGTCATCTTATCATTACGTCGTTAATGGAAAAAGATGATGTATATGAAAATACAAAATGGTAAATGGAAAAAGCTTTAAAAATTGCAATGTTTCAACTTTTAAACCTAATTGTTTACACTTGATTTAAGGTTGTTTTTTGAATTGCAGCTTTTAGTGTTAATACTTTTCCCTGTGTTTGTTGTAAAAAAATGCATTTTTCCATTTTTTTCAATCAAATAAAATCTGAACTGAATACCGTTATTGTGAAAAATATTCTGCAACTTAAATTTTAAATGCCAAACAGGGTGCAGGAAATGAGAGGTGCTTTTGACTTATCCATTCTTCTGATATATACGCTTTCTTGACTAATAAGTTTGTATATACACATATTTGGGATGCATCATATTCGCCAAATAATGAGTTGCAGTTAGAGTTTTTTTTTCCCGGACTTTTTCGATTCCCGGGAAAGCGGGAACATTTTTTAAATTTCCCGGGATCCCGGGATCCCGCTCCATATAAATAATACAAAGTAAATTTTGTTATTAATTAATGAAAAAAACTTTATAATTGAAGATTGAAAAAGGAACTTGAATTGTTATTACCTCACGCCTTTATTCCCTATTATTATGCTTTTATTCAGTATTATTATGCTCTGGATACAAGATAAAAAGATAACATAAACATAACAATTTAATTCATAAAGCAATAATAAAAACAAAATAAAAATTAAGATACTCAAGATATGAAATCAAAAAGTTAATTAATAAAATAGATAAAATATTTTAAAGAAATAGATAACATTTTTTAATGGCTTAGGAAATAACTTTCTGACACATTCAAAGCGCTTTGTAAGTCGTCAAAAAGTATATTCCTGATTTTATTTACTAGTTATCATGTTTCCGATTTCGTTAATTTTTTACCGAGGTTGGACAAATAGTTAAAAGTGCATGCTTCGGATTCACAATCAGAAGTATTTTTTTCTTTTTTATAAACAACGTCTATATCAGTCAAATGTATATCAATGTTTATGCAAAAAAAAAGCATCAACCGGACTGCTTCTTACAAACCTTTTCATTTCAATAGGTCCATTTGTAATCTTTAGGACAATGTGTTATTCAAGTTGTATGTTGTAGTATATTACACGAGTTTCCAAAATGTTATTTTATTTCGGTTTCCCCGCACTTCACGGGTATATAAACCAACACAAATTTAAATTTAAATTGAAAATTTGTGTTTATCACCTAATAAACATATCGCTCCTTCATTGCATCATAGTCATATCTCAAAATTTGAAGTAACTTTAGCAAAGTTTTCCTTCATACCTTCTCGTATTATATCTCAAACTGAACCGGAGTTATAGCAAAATATATCTTTAAATCGGTACATTTTTAAAACTTTAGTCGCATTTTGCCAAGATCGTTTGTTTTTGTAGATATGACTATGTTGCAATAAAGGAGCGATATGTTTAGGTATCTCCTATTTTTAAGACTTGTTCATGGACAATGAAACTTTACTGCCTGCATCTTATTTTGAATTAATGTACTTTATTAACTCTTCACTTCACTAAATGTAATAATAATTATCAACTGTTGCAATGCCCATTCTGCTTTTAGTAGATTTATTGCATCAGGAGACATTGATTTAAATACATGTACATACTCACTTCTTGTAATTGATCTAATCCACAACCCATCCACAGATGCTAATTTTTAGAGAATAGAAAACTAAATTTCAAAGTATAAATAGCTATTTTCTGAAATTATGAGGAATTTTTTATTTCCCGGGATCCCGCAAGAAAAATCCCGGGAAAACGGGAAATAAAATAATTGAAATTCCCGGGAATGCATTTTAATTATGCTTTACTAAGTTCTATTGCAACTTAATTAGTTTTATTTAAATAATTAAAAAATTGTATCCTGTGTTAAAGAAATAAATATTTAATTAAGTTATTAAAAATAAATAAAACAGTTTCCTTTCGAATTCATAACTGTTTTATTTACATTTTCAACTTGCAGATTTTATAAAAAAAATAAATTCCTGTTCTTATTTTATCTAAAGTTCCTTATTAATGTTAAAACAATAAAGTTACTGTTGAACTGAATAGTTGACATTTGAATGGCTTAAACTACAATACAACACACTGTTACGAAGGCAACACAACAACTAAGACTGTCAGTTTGCCATATTATTTTTTTTTTATTTTTATTTTTAGGTTTTCAATTAGAACAATGAAAATAGAGAAAAAGAGTCGAGAGAACGACAAGGAAAAATTGCAGTTGTCATAAATAAAAATGTCTAAATAAAATTAAGTTTGTAAAATTGCAATTTAATTCCTTACAAAAAAAAAAAAAAACACAAAACAAAAACTGGAATTGAAAGTAAGGACAAGTAAGTATTAATGTAAATCTAGTTAACCCATTGTGCAAGCATTTTTTAGACCTCTTTCTTAAATCTGCGAACAAAAGACCGTTACCAGTAGATTAGAATTTTACAAGAAATGGTGCAGGACTCAAAGGATTTGGAAAGTTATGAGAGTCAAGTATAAAATTATGTAAATTTTTTAAAGCGGTAAATAAAATAATATTTATTTACAATTTGAACTTATTTTTACATTCTTTATAAGTTACAAGAGAATATTTTAAAAAAATGAATTTTTTCTTATTCGTCGTATTGTTATTTGGTTTTTCTTTTTGTTGAATCATAAATAAGGGTTTTCCGAGCCCGAAAATGTTGTAATTTAAGGGACTAAGCATAAGTGAATTAGAGCTTCTTCGTTTTTTGTTAACTGCGTACACTTTAGTATATCCAATAATCATTCTCTTTAGCTGTGAGACAAATTTTGAATCCTTCTAAATTCGAAAATCTTTACCCAAAAACGAGGAATTTTGCTTAATTATTTTTAAACCACCACCAACAAGATTTTACTTGATATATAGGCTAAGTTCCAAAACAGCATAATAATACTTTGCAGTCAAAGTAGGAAATATATCACAGAGTTAAATGATGCAAAGTTTGCTTAACGTGAAACGCATCAACAACTTTTGTGGCGTACTTTGGGGCAGATAACATTGTAAAATTTTACACGGTTGCATTGAAGAATGCAGAATTGCAATTTTTGTTGCAGCAATTCTTAAGTTTATTGGTGAGAGAGGTGAGAAGATTAAGGAGGGGTACTCAGTTTCATGTACTCTGCAATTCTGGTTTGTTATGTAAATCTCACACTTTTCAACTTTAAGTTAGCTGTAGGTGTATTTGTATTTATATAAAAATTCAATATAAAAAGATAAAAATACAAAAATTGCAACCCAAAAATGTCATCAATCTGGACACTAGTAGTGAGCCATACGTGTGCATTGTATGATATGATATAACTATGTATACATTGCAATGATAATTGGATACCTAATAAAGTATATATATAATTAGCTTTGAGTTCTTGTACGCCAAAAGCAATATTGTGCTGCGTGTAGGGGTGTAAGGAAAAGAAAATTTCATAAGTTAAAGCATTTTCTGATATCCGGTTTGTTTAGTATTGAATAGTGCATTAACACCTACGCCATAAACAGGTTATAAATTGTTTATGATGATAAACTAGTTTGAGAAACTTGTTTATCCATACAAATTATAAACACGTTTGCAACTAGGTTTTGGGATAAACTAGTTAAGCTTCGTATACGCGGTGGTCAAATCTTACAATGTTAAATTAACATGAATTATAGTTTATTTTAAAAGTTATTGTAAAATCAGGTTGAATTAACATGAAAAACGTATGAAGCAAAATCACCACCGAAAAATTTTAAATCAACCTTGTTTTTTACGTTTTTATCTATAAAATACAAATTAGCAAATCTTTACAAAGGCTGACCTCACAGTTGCCTAACTTAAGTTAAATCAAATTTTTGTTTCTGAAATATTATTACGCTTACTAAACTGATTTTCAGGAGGGTATTTTTTATTGGGCTTATCGTAAATTTCTAGCTACATATTGCTAATATAGACTTAATTTTACCACAATATCTATATTTCTTACGATTTTAGTCGTTTACTACACTCAAAAGAAAAATCAATCCAAAGTGATAAAGGGTCCGCCAAATAACTTTTTTTTTTTTTGAAAATGCTATAAAAAAAACTACTGAATATTTTCTCAAATTTCTTTCTTTATTTGAAAGTACAATCCTTCCGGTTAATAATGGAAAATAATTTTATTCAAATGGCTGCCTCGGCTGGCCATGCAGTAGCCTACACGATCGCTCCAATTTGTAAGCACATTATCGATTGTGTGCAGCTGTATTTTACCAATGGCTTCACGAATATTGTCCTTAAAAGCGCAAAATGTCTCTGGCTTGTCGGCGTAACACTTATCTTTGACGGCACCCCACAAATAATAGTCCAACGGTGTCAAATCGCAGCTCCGAGGTGGCTAAACGACATCAGCTCTGCGGCTGATAATGCGATCTTCAAAAACAGGACGCATTGCGCCTTCCTGTAGAAACCAAATGTTGCCAATATCCTCCTCTTCAATTTTTGTGAACAAAAATTCGTTCAACATGGCCCGATAACGATCGCCATTGACTGTAACGGCCACTCCTTGCTCATTTTCGAAGAAAAATGGCCCAATTATGCCTCTGGACCAAAATCCGCACCAAACAGTGACTCGTTTTGGGTGCAACGGCTTTCCAATGTATGCGTGCGGGTTTTCTGTGCCCCAAATGCGACCTTTTTTCTTGGTTACAAACCCGCCAAGATCAAAATGAGCTTCATCTGAAAAGATGATTTTTTTGGCAAAATCGGCATCTGCTGTAAGTCGATCGCAGGCCCACTTAGCGAAGCGAAAACGCATTGGATGGTCAGTTGGCTTCAACTCCTGAACCATATGGACTTTGTATGGCGTCATACCAAGGTCTTTATGCAAAATTCGTATCAATGATGTCTCCGAAATGATCAATTATTGAGAACGACGGTGAATTGATGTTGATGGCGCTTCACGCACACTTTCTGCAACAGCAGCAATATTCTCGGGTGTACGCACTGCACTGTTTTTGGCTTTTCACGCTTTGGTTTATCGATGAGGATGCCAGTTTCTTTCACTTTTTTTACAAGATAACGAACATACGGAGCTGACTGTGATTCTCTTCTTCCAAAATCCGTACGCAATTTTCGAACACATTCTGCAACATTACCATGATTTTCAAAGTAATGTCGCAATATTTCCCAGCGTTGTTCAAGCGTATACACAGCGGAAGGATAAAACAAAATCTGTTAAATCAGACATGAGCTAAGTGTTACCATTAAGAAATAAGCACTTGTTGAAAAAAAACGTTAGATGGCGGAACCGTTATTAATAGTATGGTAAGTAAGGATTTTCTTAAGTCAAGTACAGAAAGATTAATTCAAGTACGGATTTTCAATCGCGAAATACTTAACTTATCCATATTTAATACCGAATTGGTTAAAGTACCAATAAACCGAAAATGAGATTGATTCAAGTAAAACTAAGATTGAATCAATCTCAAAATGCACTGGATTTAAGTATTATATTATAAAGTAGATCTCATCCCGAATTCGACTAAGTTATATGAGATTAAAACCCTCACTTTGTAATTTTACTCTCAGAGTGGCACTACCAACGAAAAGTTCAATATTTTTTTTTACTTGACTTTAGAATTTTATACTTATTTTAAGAAATTTTCGGAATTTATCCTATTTAGAACTGTTTTGAGTAGGTTTTAGTGTTTTTCGTACTTAAATGTTTGAGTCCAACTCGTGCTTAAAGTAAGTATGAAAAACTTAATTTATCCCGAATGTTTTTCTTTCTGTGTACAGTGGGCTATGGTGCCTATGGTAAATTATGGGCTGTTCTTAACGAAATTTTCCATAATGATTTCCAATCTTTTGAAACTATGGCAGACAAAATTTACAAAAATAGCCTTATCGGTTACGGTTTTAGGCGTTCTAAAGTTTTTTCCGCAAGTGGACTTTATGTGGGTCCTATGGTGAATTAAAGGCCGATCCTAACCAAACTTCTTAGAAGAACTACAAAGAATTTGGCACTATTGCTCAACTTCTCAACGCTCGCACTCTATCGGAAGTATATGTATATGCGTATAAATATTTTATGAGGTCTGAAATAACTATTAATAAAGTTTCACGCGGAATGACAAACTAAACGGTACGGTCACATATGGCAAACATTTCACAGAAAATGTCAAATATTTGTTTGCCTTAATCTGACCACAAAATATTTTTGAGGGGCAAACAGAAAAGCAGCTGATTTTGGGCAAACAAAATTATTTGTCAGCAAACAAAAATGTGACCAAGTCAACGTCAAATATTTTTCTTGCTTTTGGACAAATGAATTTTTGTTCTTACAAAAATTTTGTAAGATCAAACAACGTCAAACAAAAAAGAAGAGATAAACTCACAGTTTACTGTTGATGTTTTTGTTTAAACTTTGATATTGTTACAAGTAGAACTGTTGCTTATAATTCTTATACGCTTAACAGTTTTATTTGGTTTAATATCTTTAGTTTTTCTAAAATCTTATTGGATAAAGTTTCCTGACGATCTGGCCTAAGCAACCAGTGAAATGCGCATAGGAACAGCATCAACAATAAATTTCAGTGTTTTTATCAAGAATAAAAATTGGGTATCAAGCACGAATAACAAAATCTTTTAAATTAAAAAACTTTATAATAAAAAATTGATAAAATTAAGAAAATTAAGCCATTTTTTAATGAAGAAAAAGGAGATTTTTGTAAAAAATTATTATTTGTGCCGACCAATTTACTGACATCGACATCTTTTTGAGATTCTTTTAATCTCATAGTGATTGTAGGGTTTCTATGGGATATAGACTCAATTTTTGATCTGCCAAGACAAAATTTTGACGTGACATACAAACTACAATAGATAGATATCGTCAAGACCGATATTTGTAAGGTAATAACGGCATTAAAAGCAATGATAAAATATCAGAGCTATGGCAAAATATAGACTGATTACAATTATATTTGGTAAGGTGAATAGGGTTGCAAATTTAATCTAAGTACCAACTTAATGAGATGTTTTATGGGCACAATGGCTGGTTTAATGGGGGCAATGTAAAACTATAAACCAATTTTTCCACTTCTAAAGACAATTTTTTTTTTTTTTTTTTAATTTCCTAAGCTAATCCCGCGAAGCTCTATGCTTGTCTGCAGGAAAGAAACCAGAGTCTCTGGCGGGAATCGAACCCGCAACCTCGGCGCTGATAGACTAGCTCGCTACCAGCTAGCCTACCGAGGCACTCAATTAAAACGTTTACACCAAATGGCATTATATTATCTCCAAAATTGCGACCAGGGTCCAAGCTACGGCATTCGATATCGATCGAAATTACAACACAATTTGAATGGGAATTTCGATCGATACCGAATGCCGTAATATGGCCCCTAAACTTTGCGAATAAGATTAAAATGGACTGCCAGTTATGGATACAAATGTGAAACAACCTTCCGCAAAAATTGGAATGCTTTAATTGTCTCTAAATATTTTACAAACTTGACTTTCATGACTAGATATCATACCTGCCAAATTTCGTAAAGATCGGTCTATAGTTGACAGAAGGTTTACTGTCGGAAACACTTTATTACGTCTAAGACCATAACGAAAAATTCTTTAGTGGTGACATACGGTCTAATTAAGTTTAATAAGATCGAAAACTATTTCGCCAAATTTCGTGATGATTGGTCCATTATTTTCCATAGGTCGAATATAAAATACATTCCTTAAAATTACTTTTGTTGAAATTAGGTACAATTAAGTTTTATATTACTAGAAATAAAATAATGAGACTTACATTTGTATATATTTATATATCGTCGCCTTGATGCAAACGGGCGTAACTACACATAAATTCTAAGTGGAGTTTATAATTTATTGTGGTTCGTTCTATTAAACTGCATGCTGAGACATGTTTTTAGACCCCTGTGATAATAAATGGCGATTTTATTTAAGATATTCAAACTCCAAGACGATATGACGATATGTACATTAGGGCAATAACTTTTTCCCACTTTTCGCGAATATCAAAAAATATGATAATTTTTTCGGATTGTTAAAAAAGTTCAGGCAGGGACCGGGTTGAAGTTTGAAAACTACCATTTTTATCTCACGGAAATTTTAAAAAATATACACCTGATATTTGTATATATTGCTATACGTATCACTTAAATGCAATTTTGGAATTTATCCACTGCTTTAGACTTAAAAATTTTCCTACGGCTTACAATTCATCGCGGTTCAAAATTTCTTGGAAGGTTTTAGAAATTTGCTTCCCTGAGTGAGGTTTTTTTCGCAAAACGACGGGAGACAGGTGTTTTAATTACTAAAACATTCTTGGCCACTCCTTGGTACTATGCCAAAAATTTGGTTATTGCCCTAATGTACATATGTATAAATGTAGGTTTCATATACAGCGTACTAACGGAATTCCACTTAACAAGACAAAAAGCGTGATATACCCTTATATTAGGGTTCATAATTTATTAAAGTTCCCATATAAAGCATCCTGGAATATTTTAATTTTCGGCACAGCCGAATATAACACCCTTTCATGTTTATACCAAAAAAATTCTGGTAATTTTTTTTTTGGTTAATACCAAAAAACTTCTACTAAGCCAAAATTTCAAAATTTCTTTAAAAATGTTTCCTTCCTTATCCCTATATTTATTGTCTAAATCCACTTATATTTTTAAAATTGCTATTCTCGCTCTCTTGTACCATAAAACCAAAAAAGTTTCATTTTTTGCATCAAAATGTTGATTTTTAATTTCAATAAAAAGTAAATTAATTTCAAAATTTTCATATTTTTCGATTGTGTATTCTTAGTCAAATTACAAATTTTAAAAGTTTTTATACTTTAATAGTCTTAAGCTACGGTCAGACTTATCAAATATTTGACGAAAAAAACGGGACCAACAACCAAACTAAAAAATCATTTCGCTTAATATCAATATTTATTTTGATTAAAATACCACATCTTACAGAAAACTGTTATTTTTTGCTATGTCTAGTAGTATAATTAGTTTATTTTGTAATATTAAGACCATTTTAAATCTCACTAACTATTAACAAAAGTAGGGGTTACGCTTTTTTGATCAAATATTTAATAAGTGTGACCGTAGCTTTACACCTTCAATATTTTCCATGAATATGTTCTATGCACTATAGATATATCAGAATTTTCATTTGTAATTTAATTTAATTATTATTATTTATTTTTGACAATTTGTTCAAATATTGATTTTTAGGCAAATATTTTTATATGTGAACACAGGTTGCCCTGTCATACATATTCTATTTGAAGCTATTTAAAATCTGTTTGTACAAACAAAAATGGGCAAATAAATGTGCGTAGTGTGACAAGAAAACAAAATTTTTATTGTTTAAAACACATTTAAGGTAAACACAGCCAAAAAAAAAAATTGGGAAAATATTTGACATATGTTACCGTACCTTTAGTAAATCGTCGGCATAATATGCAAAACTTATTCACGACTAGTAGTGGAGGGTATAACAATATAGCGTAGGCTAAGAGTGAGATTGGTAGGCTAGTTGGTAGTAAGCTATTGTCTTATTACGAGGGTTGCGAGTTCGATTTCTTCTAGACAGTTTCGTGTGCTTCACTCTAACGGGCTGCAGGTTTACGTTTAAATATGGCTCAGAAAATAAGTTATAACAAATGGTGTGGGGAGAACACTTCTTTTACATTATTTTGCATAAATATATTTTCAACTTAACTTTTTATTTAGTAAAAATTTTTTATAATTCTTATTTATACCTTAAGAATGATATTTGCATTGCCAGTTCAGTTCATGCTAAGAACTTTTTGAAATTTAAATTTGAACGCATTTATATTTTGCATGACTTTCATGGGTTAATTTTCAACCTTCTTTAGAACTTTGTAAGCAAAGAATGAATATGTTGTTTCCTTGTAGCAAAAAGTGCAAAACCCTCATTTAAGAAAAATAAAGACTAAATTAAAATACAAAACTAATATATACGTAAAGTGCAACCAAATAAATATACTGCATTTAAGCTATAAAATATTGCCACAAAGACAAACTTGCAAACTTTTGAGAGTAAATGCAAATTCTATATGACAACTGCATTTTGCATTTAATAGAATTCAACTAAAACACAAATGTATTTGCATAAATACATCCAATAGACACTTTTGTTTTTAAGTAATATTGCTAAAACCACAAAAGGATATTTCGGAATACATACATACATGCATACAATAAAATATTCAAATCTTTACATACACATTTATACATACTAGGGCTTAGGATTTCCCCAACTGAATTCCTAGAAAGACATACAATTTGAATTTCTTGAATTTCTGATAATAATTTGTACTGTATTAAATGTATTTCGTGCTTAAGAGACGAAATGTGTTCTCAAATTATGCCTTTTGTTTCAGAAATCTGTCCAACAAGTTGGTATAATTTTTTATATTCCCCAAATTTAGCCGCTCCCTTATTTTAACTCTCCATTGTATAAGAATACCTTAAGTATAATCAAATTGGTTTGCTTTAATGGCTATACCGGTAGGCTAGTTAGCAGCGAGGTAATCTATCAGTAAGAAGGTTATGTGTTCGATTCCTGCCGCAGACTCTGGCCTGTTTGACTTCAAGGAGCTAAAGGTCTACATTACACTGAAAGAATTTTCTTCACAGATCCAATGGATTTTGACATTAATCCAATGAAAAGTTACATTAAAATTCAACCTATGTAACCCTTCATTGGATTAATGAAGAATGTTACATTAGCCCCTATTAATGAAAAGTTTCATAAAATCGATACAAATTTTAATTTGTTCAATGGCATAAATTCATTAAATTACTGATTTAATTTGTTCATTTTTATGATAGTCTTTTAATAGTTTAATGATTGTTATGGTTGTATATTTATGTTCATTTATTTCAGCCATTTTTTTTAATGTGCGTTTAAAGTTGTTGTGGACTTAATTTTTTTTTTTAATTTTATTTCGTTTATATATTTCTGTACATCATGTTATATATTTCTGTTACATCATGTTATGTTCTACGTGTATAAGCTTACCTTTTAGTTAATTGAATTTAATTCGTTTTCCAGCTCTGGACGACCTTCATCTTGCTTCTTTTCATTTTGCTGGCTTGTACTACTACGTAAATTTTGTGTATTTAAATTAACAATTAAAAAAAAAAGAATGTGAGAATTGTTTCCTCTTGTTGTTTCTTTCTCGTTGTTTGTTTTTGAACCAATTACTAACGTTAGATGGCGGACCCGTTAGTAACACTGGTCTAGGACCAATATTCTAAGATGTAACAACCATCAGCACAAACGCATAATTCCCTCTCCACACTTGTGGTGTGGCTATAAATATTATTGTTTGAAAAATGTATATTTTTCCAAACTAATACTTATCTAGTTAAAAGTTTTTAAGACATTTTTTAGCTTTTCTAGTAACAATTTCTGTATATGTGACAGCGCATAGTGAAAGGGACCTAAGGGTAAAAAAAAAATCAATTATCACTTTTTTTTTTTGATGTGAACAACATCTGAGCATCGAATGAGACCGATCCCATGCCCCAAAAGTATTTCCTCCCAGAGATATGCGCGTTTTATGAAATTGAAGTCGACGATTCTAATCGCAAATAGAAAGGGACCTAACGGTAAAATTTATTTATTTTAATTTATTTATTTTTTTCCTTATGAACAATTTAAAAAAATAGAAAAATCATTTGAATCGACGGTTCTTGCGAATTGGTTCCTTAGAACTTGACGGTACCGGTCCTTTATTTTTTCGATTTCTTCTTAACGTCTGCTGCCTCCACTTCTTGAGGATTGTCCACTTCCACCGAATCTTCCTCTTCGTTTCCATTTCCAGAGACCAAAAAAAGAGGAGCAACCGAATCTTTTTTTGAATCGTCAAAACATAAACCCCGGATCTCTTTATACAAGTACCATTGACGCTTCATCGATAACCCTGGTGACGGAATTATAATTGGTTTGTCATCGAAACTGGTATTGTTACTCAGATGTATGTTTTCATTTATGATGGCTGAATTCGCAAACAGTTTACATTGCACTGGTGACTGAGCAATAAATACAATATTCCAATTAAAGTTTTATATTTAGTGGAGAAGTATTCGTACCATTTCCTCCACTCAACAACAGGCTCACTTGAGTTTAGAAGTCGAATGGGTGCAGGAACATTAAATCCATTGCGTGATGATTTTCTAACACAATTAACTACATCGATGAAGCAGTCGACATTAGTTTGGGCATATTTTGATTTGAAAACTCCGATTAACCATCAGGTGAAAACTTTGTATGTCCGCTTAACAAAAAGTTCAATTCAACTGACTCACTTCTGGAAGTATCGACAAGGTGCTGTAACAATCGCATTGTTTTTATTTTGTGAAACACCGTTATTAGCGAATATCACTAATTTTTAGTTGAATGCACTTCTCGTAGGTAGTAATCAAGCATTGATATTACTAAATTCGGACCTTTTCCAATGGAATCGCTTTCGTCAATACAGAAGATGTGTTGAACATTTTGACGTTCGTTTGTAATTCCGAAAATTGCTGTCTTGCGACCTGATTTAAAGTAAGCAGTTCCTAATTGCTGTGGACCCAACGGTAAGCTAACATTTTGAGCATAATCCATAGATATTACTAGATAATCCTCCTCTGGAATACCTGGATACATGGCATTTGGATCAGGCTTGACTAATGTTCTCAAGTCGTTATAGTACTCTCGCTGAGTGCTGGCAATGCTGGTTCTTTTCGAACTTCAGTAACGTTTACTGCATTAACAGCATCTTTTGCAAGATTTCGACACAATTCGCACAAATCGTATGCCGGCTCCATAGTGACGATGTAGGGACAATATTTCTTCCACAGCGTTTGGAAAGTGCAAAGTTTTACGATTTCGACGCTGTTGGTATATCTAGTGTAAACAGAAGTCTTACTTTCAGTAGTTGGAAGTTTCAATAAACGATAATCACGATGATTTGGTTGACGTCCAGGTAAAGTGATAGCAACAGTTTCAGCAAAACGGCAGATAAATGAAACAATTTCTTTTTTTTCAAAGTAGTTAAAGCATCTGTACGATTAATTTTATTCATCATGCCATGTTCGCGAGGATAAACACCATTTTTGTTGCAATGTTCGATTAGATTTTTGTAGCGTTTAATTCCCATTGTATACAGGAAGATGAACATATCACGGCATATCGGCAAACTTCGAAAATAATATATCTGATTGTACCGTTTCTTCATAGCTCGCGATTGATCACCAACTTTTGACCTGAGCATTGCATCGCCACGGTGAGCTGCCAGATGTGCGAGAATAACTAAATCTTGAGATTCCTTGTCTAAATTCATGAAAGACGTACGAAAATCCACAGCCATCCTCTTAGGAATCACTTCATTGCATTGATTTGAACAACACGGAGGTATTTTTAAACCATAAAGTCGAGCAACTACCTTTTCTTCGCGTAAATCAAGATCAGTTTTATCAAGGTACATATTATCGGTATCATCTTCAGAGTCGCTATCCGATAATTCTGAGAAGTGATCGTCATCATCCTCGTCATCAGGGAAGCGATAAAGTAAATCTACTTCTTCGAATTCGTCCACCATTTCATCCTAAGACAGTCAGTAAGAATGTTATTAGTTTTAAATTATTTTCGCGAATAACATAATAAGATTATGTGAAAAAATTTTCGTACTAACAGAGTGATTTTCACGATTTAAAAGAATTATAAATGAGTATTTATTATAATTCACAATTAATAATTTCAGAAAATAAACCTGGATTCGAAAAAACGCGAGCAAAATTGATATCAAACTCATGGAAACAGCGCGCTAGGTAGAAAACAGTAAAAACCAACTTCACAAAACAAGAGGTAGGGACGACCTACGCGCGTTTTCAAGGTTGACCAACACGTTCCTGACGTCATGAGAGGTGTCGCTTTCAAATGAGATCAATACTCAGTGATGGTACACCAAAGATACACGTATTTAAATCTTTAAAATGGCTCTCCTGAACAAAACCGGTTTTTACCCTTAGGTCCCTTTCTACTTTGCGCGTCACATATATAGAAATTTGTTTATGTGTAAACATTTTTTTTTTTTGTGAATTGTTGCAGGATTTAATACATGAGAATAAATACTATAGAAATTACTTATGTATAAAGACTATGACAACAATATACTGCTCCCTCACACTTTATTACAAAAGTATTTAGTATTTATGGTCATGTAAATTTGTACTTAACCATCCGATAAAGTACACACTTAAACACTTATGAATAATTAAAGACTTCTTTGTGGTAACACAAACTCATAGACAGTTCTTAGCCGAAATATATACACAATACATTCATGCATATGGAATTTTTGCAGCGATGCCTGCAATTTAATGCAAAAGAATAGGAATTTGTACAAGCACATCTTTAAAAGGTTTCTATTACTCACATCCTATTAAGTAATTCATAACGATATCTATTAATTAGGAAAATAGACTATTATTAATTTCTATTGAATACGAAAACTATTTGCACAAAAATGTTTGTAAAAATTTATCATTATTAACTTATTTAACAGATACAACTAAAATAAATATTTTTTAACTAAGAAAACTCAAAAATTAAGTTGTTTTTAAATAAGACTAAAGTTTGCTAAAAAAAAAGAAACTCAGGCCATTATCCTAGTTTTACATTATGCAAGTAGTAAATCGTGTTTTTTAAGCCCAATAGAACTTACAAACGGGTAAGCTGTCAAACGCACTGTCATACTTCGCGCACAGGACCCAATATACTCTAGTAAATGCAGCGTTTGGTGCGGTTAACGCTGGTGCCATTGTACTTTTATTTTCAAAAATTTAATATTAACTAATTAAGTGCGTTATGATCAATGAAGATGAATTGCCTCAGCGTCACTTGGAAATTATTGAGGCGAGCTGGCAAAATATTTACTGTCTTTAACTTTTTGCAAAGAAATTTTATAAATCGAAAGAGAAAAATTAAAGTAAAACAAAACAAGTTAAAGTGTCGTTCGAAAGTGAGCGTAATTTCAACAGACGGACGGACATGGCTAAATCGACTTAGAAACATATATGTAGGTGGGAGAAAACATCAACATTTTGGAAATTTTACTGGACATCGCAAATACATTATGAGAATCACAATCCCTGTATTAAAAATTTGTCTGAGCCCTAATATTTTATATAACTCTAATATGTATATGTTTTTAAGTCGATGATATCATTAATAAAACTACTTCATAAAATGTAACCGTTACTAGTTAAAAGGGACCTGGTGTTCTATACGTCCCATGATGATATAGGTTTTGTTCCTTCCTTCCTTCCTTCCTTCCTTGAAACATACAGCACCAAGCCCAAGAAAAAAGTAGTGTAGTTTTAACCTTTAACTGTGGAGGTGAAATTTTAGGACATACCTTATGACGTGGTGGTAAATTTTACCCCTCTAAATTTTACTAAAAAAAAATTAGTAAAAAATATTTTTTGATAATTATTTGTTTTTGAAAAATAAACTTCTACATTTTTAATCACAAAAAATAAAGAAACCAAAAATTATGTTTATTTGTTTAAGCAAAACATATACTTTACTTCACACACCTTTTTTTAATATAAAAGAAACGATACATCAAAAACTTATCAAAAAAATATGAATATATATATAAAAAAAAACTTAAAGGGCATTTTTGCATAGCCAAATATATACTTTTAAAGATATAAAAGAGATTGTGAAAAAAAATTATTATGTGTAGAAACTACAGGTCAACCATTTTGGAGGTTTCTTACTCATCAAGATCCGCATCCCATACACATTGGCCTACTACATTGCAGACAAATTGGCAAGACCTAAAGTTTCCAACTTTGGTCGATATATCTTGGTTATCAATACACAACATCTGGGCGGGACTGGAGAAATGGACGTGGCTCCTCCAAAACAGAGACCTTATAGATATTGGGGTATCTGAAGAATGCCAAGAGTCAAAGTTTCGAAATAAGGTACAAGCATCTTGGTAAGCAATACACATCCCACCAAATGTGGGTGGAATTAGAGAATTGGGCGTGGCATAAAATACATTTTTAATATCTAATGAACGGTAAGAGAAAATTTGTTCAAATTTGATACACATAGCTGGGTTATCAATACACAACCTTTCTACAAAAATGGCCGGGATTGGAGAAGTGGGCATGGCATAAAGCAGATTAATTTATATCTAAAGAACGGTAAGAGAAAGTTATAAACGCGGTAACAGCTTAAATTTGGGAACAAATAGCTTTGCTACTAATATGCAACATTAGTCAAAAAGTGGGCGGGATTAGATAAGTGGGCATGGCACAAAATACAATTCCGCATATCTAAATAATGATAAGTGTAAAATTTTCCAAATTGGTACAAATAGAATGGTTACTAATACACATCATCTGTCAAAAAGAACAAGAAAACGGACGAGTGGTAAAAATAATTCCATGAAAATATTAAGTTCATTTTGATGTGAGGTAAATTTTTTTCTATTAAAAACTTACGCTAACGCTGACATGGTAGTAAAATATTTTTAAAGAAAAAATTACGTCAATGATGACGTGCTAAGTCGAGCTCAGCCAAAACAGAAGAAAATAACAAGTATCACGATATAATAAGATACCTGGAGAATTAAATTGATTGAGCGCAACAGAAGAGAGTACGTTTGAAAAATATAAAGAGGGGGTAAAATTGACCCCCACCTCCACAGTTAAAGGTTAATAGAAAACAAATTTCGCATTTAATTCCAAATATTTAGAATTAGCTCAGAGTTCTTATCACCGCATACGATATCGAGCAAAATTTATCGAAGTTTTATATTCTTCACTCGATAAAGAATGAAATGTATCGTAGTTTGAGATGATATCATTCGAGATCAACTAGAAACATTAAATATCTTGAGTTTTCATTCCAACGTCAGTGTCTATCGTATGCAGAAAAATACACTAGTTAGCTCGATATCGGATGTGCTGATTAGACCCCTGAGTTTTATTAGCCCTTAAGCAAACACAAAAATAATTTTAAACAAACGAACCCCAGGGCCTGGCTGGGACTTCTTGTATTTTGTATGGAGCTTTTTGTGGCTATAGAAAAAACTCACACTAACGAACCCCTGAGCATGGCTGGGACTACTTTATGTATGTATGGAGTTTTATGGCTATAGCAGGAACATTTTGTTGTCAAATAGAAAAATTTTTCGAAAAATAAGTAAAGGAAGGATTCTTATATGTTGCGTATGCTTTTTAATACGTTTCGTTTTGATTTTATTTACTACAGTACAAATATAATAGGGTTGGGCTTGACCAGGCCCAGGTGGATACAATATGCACAAAATTTTTATTTGGCCAATTGCCACGCCCACGGTTTTTAAATACACAATTTTTTCTCAATTTATTGTAAAAATCATTTTGATTGAAGAATACATAAAGTTTCGTTCTAATATATTTAATAATTTTATGAAAAAAACTGAAAAAAGTCAAAAAATGCCTGGCCAGGGCCAGGTATACCCTTAAGGGTTAAGAAACGATAGTTCTAGTACAAAAATGTGATTATAATATAAGACCGCAGTTCAAATATAAGACGTATTAGTATGAAAAGATTATTGGTTTTGCTAAAGTAGAAGACAGAACTTGTAATAAAAAATTGTAGCAGTTATAAGACACCACCCTGCGGGAAATTTGTGCCAATTGTTCCAACAGACTAGTCCTTGGATTTGTGAAAAAAGAATCAGTTCAAAAAGAAAGAACTCATGACCAGTGAAAGAAGATTCAATCATTTAATTGGTGTATGACACCGGTGGTGTTACACATTTTTTTTTTTGGGACTTTTTAAAATTTTGTTCTTAAATAAGGACTTGTTTTATTGAAATAATACTACATTGAATTTAAATAATACTACTTTGTAGAAACCAACACTAAACTGTCAACTGGTGTCAATAGATCCCTCCAATTACAACCCCATGTAAAAGTGATAGGTCCCATTCATATAAAGACCTATCACGGGATTACGTTGGTGTCAGTTCGCTTCCCTCTAGGATAATTTTAAAATATGACCCAGCTTTAAAGTAAAATCGTTGTTTTTCATAAGGTTGTAATTTTTTCTATAAGACAGTAGTTTTTATATAAACGATGGATTCATGAAGGAATTATATCAGAACATAGTTTTATTTTATTTTTAGATTATAGCAGCAGCTTTATTATAGAATGGTTGATTTAGGATAATATGATAGTTTTACACCAATACTGTAAGTTTAGTATAAATCTATTGCTTCATATGTATAAGACGCTTGTATAAGATGCCGGTTTTAGTATTAAGAGAAGAAGGTTTTTTATAAGACCGTGGCTTTAGCTAAAATTGGTTATCTCAGTAAGTTTCAGCAAAAAACAGTTGTTTTGTATAATGTAGTTATATATATGTAGTTATATATATAATGGAAGTTTAAGTAAAAAATCGTAAGTAATGTATAAGACCGAATCTTTAACATTAAACGCTGTTTTTAGAACAATATTGTAATTTTCGGACAAGACTTTATTAAAGGTAAAGCTTACAATAAATGCTTCGGTATCTCTTGTTCTATATTTAAAAAATTTGGTTGTTCCAAATTTATTCTAGATCCCTCTCCATGACCTACAAAAGTTTCGTATACATACGTATATTGTGTTATGTTTAATAAAAAAATATCATCACTGGTCTTCTCTCCATCATTTTAATCGCCTGTAGGAAAACTAAATTTAATATTCTTCCTCATGAAAATCTGCCAACAACACAGCGTTCCATTTTAAGCTCCTCATAAAACCAATGTAGCACAGTTTTATTTTCCAAACATATTGCACAGGCACTTTTCAAAGCTTAAAACAAAAAACTCCTGTACACACAACAATTGCCCAAAGGCTGTGGCAACAATTTAATCTCCCACTCCAACTGATGAGAAGAAAGGATGCAAAAAAGGCGCTACAAAATTAAAACTACATTATTCTTTTTTTTTTCTTTATTTATTTAATTTTTAACACAAAATAAAAATAATCATTGTTGGTTGCCACATAGTAAACTATTGTGGCATGTTGCAGTAGCTGCAGCAGTATGCCGTCATAAAAGAAACACAAAAGCAACTCAGTTGCAGTTAAAAAAATTACAAACAGCTGGGAGAAGAAAAACAGAGATACCAAACTACAACCGCAACCTTCGAAATAAGTTCCCAATTTTCTTCTTTTTCCCCCGTTTTTTGTTTTGTTTTTGCTCAATGCCTCTACTATTTTCCGCGCTTGTATGATGAGAACGCTGCGGTTCTCGAATCTGAAAATGTTTTACTTTAAGGAATTCACATTCATGCAAACAAAATCCTTAACCATACAGTAACATATTTTCGTACACACAATCAAATGTATTCGATTTACATTTATATTCTTTGATACTTCACAATAAAAAAAAACCCTTAAGCCAATCTATCGGCAAGCAGAAAGGTGAGAGGAAGGACGACAGTGAGTGAGTGATAAAACCACGAAATGTTCTGTTGGATTTTGCATTGAAAACTCAAATAGATTCCCTCTGAGAAGTGAAATCTACAGTTGGGAGCATAATCAAAAAGAAATTAATGGTTAAGATCATAAGTGGATCTGTTTTAGTACCAAAAGGATTTTTAGAACATGTAAAAGTATAAGCCAAAAGTTTTATTAATGGCCTGTTCAACGACTTCGTTCGGCTTAACCTACGTGAAAAACAAAAACACAATTTTAAAATTTGATGAACTGGCGGCAGTAAGTTTGTCGCAGAGTCATTTATTTTTTCTACTTCCGGAAACGTATAAAAAAATTCTTGGCATTATCGCTAATACATGATAAATACATGGCAGAAATTAAGAGAATTTAAAAGATATAAGACCTCCTATTGTAAATTATTTACAATAATTAATATTGTGGTTATTTTGTTGAGTTATTTATGGTTTTTAATCCAAATTTTGCTATTTTAATTAGGCTCAAATTTAAGTTCATCAAATTTAATATTCATTTAATTATTTTTATGAAGAAGGAAATGTACAACATGAAAATTAATTAAAATTTATTAATAATTTTTCATTATTAACTGAAAAAAACAGAAGTAAGAAAGAACATGTAAAATCAATTAAAATAGATCACATTAAATAGCTTGGAATGATTATAATCATTCAAAGCTAATTTCGATCTACCAAAGGTTAAATACAATTTGGTTTAAAGATTGATGTTTGACTATTAACTGCCAGCAGTCGTCGATGGCTGCGAGTGTTAAACGGCAAACCCCTCTAAAGAGATTGAGTGGTTGCAATCGAAACATGTAAGGGTAACCTGTACGTAAAAGCCTGGGTTCGAGCCCAGCAGCAGTTAAGAATGAAAAATTATCAATAAATTTTAGTTAATTTTCATGTTGTAAAATTACTTCTTCATAAAATTAATTTAATGAAAATTAAATTTGGTAAATTATTTACTTGAAATTAAGGGCAGTCAGATTTTCCAAAGTGTTTTCAAATAAGAACGTTTTTGTATTTTCCCGCTGAACTTGGCTGCCTTCCTAAGCGTCTGTATGCAACGATAAATCAGTGTCTAAATCCAGCAATTATACTTTATCACACTGCAATTTGATGTATTAAACTGCCCTTGGGGATTGTAGGAATCATCTTAAGGATATTTCACCTCTTAGTATTATATCCTCCGAGGCATAATCCAAAATTCAAAGATCTTCAGAGATCGTGAAGATCTGACCAGAGATCCTCTCTGGTCCAACAGGAGACAGCAGCCCATAATATTTGTTGCGATGACCAAAGAAACTAAAATTCAAAATGGATTGTATGGTTATGTCGTTATGGTATGGTTGGTTCAAACAGCTGTTTTGTATGTTATGGTTATATCCAGTCTAAATTAAATTAAATAACTTTTAATTTCAAAAGACTTTTTTTAAGTATAATACGTTAGATTTTTCCAAATAAGTAGTTTTTCTTACAAGGCATTCATTTTATTATTAGTTCACTAATAATAATAAGGCAGGAGTATCACTATCAAACGAAAATTTTAGTGTAAAGTAAGAATTTCAGAGTGTTATTTAAAATGGTACAGTAGTTAAATTTAGTTAAAATTACATTTACTTTGATATAAGAGCCTACCATCTCTAAAATTATAGAAAAATTTTGTATGTTTGTTCTTAAGAAAATCGGGTTTAAATAATTTTAGAAATTCTGTATAAGCCGTTATGTTTTATATACCCTTTAGTTTTAAACTTTTGAAAGCCCATAAAGATGTCCTTTATGTTACGTTCACGTTGCGGAACAACTGTTACGTTTTTTATACCAACCTTACATATATATAAATATGTATTCTTACGTAAACGTCACGTTGCATTGTGGATGAAGTTTTACGCCTTTCTTACGTAACAGCTGTAACGAAAAGTTGTACAGAACAAAGAACATCGACAGTCAACATGTTCGGAAGTGCTTGGTTTGACAGACTGAAACTTTTGATTAATCACGAAGTTCACGAAGATGGCACAGGATGAAAACCCACAACTTTTATTTTTCATGGCTTAGACATTCACCTCGAAATTTTTGGTTATATTAAGGTCCCATTATAATAAAAACTAATTGTTTTTCATTAATAAGATTTCTCTTTATGGCGTGCTAATTGTTTTTCATTTACAATAACTTTTTGCTTACTGTATTTCGTAAAACACTTTAATTTTCACTTGATGCAAAAAAGTAATTGTATTTTCACAGTAATAAACTACAATAAAACAATTTTGGTTTTGTGTATGTTTTTCTTGAATGAAAATACCGTTATTCGAGTCTAACTTTGTTACATTAATGAATTAATAGTTTGAAATTACATGCATACTTATGCATACATTAATGTGGCATCTCTTCTTATGAATATGTATCATCAATTATTAGCAATACCATGCTGCCATTAAATATAAAAGCGTCCAATATGGCGGAGTCTTGGAAATCGTGGAAGAATCAATTTCAAATTTTTATGAGGGCATCTAATTTAGAAACTCAATCAAATACAAGAAAAGTGGCATTAATGCTACATAACATGCAATATAGCAATGGAAAGACACAAGTTTTTCATGCGCAAGCATTGATGAATATGTAACAGTTCTAAAAAATTTAAGTTTAAACTGCAAATTTGAAAATTAAAGAGAAGATTTAATAAATGACATTTTTATTTGTGACCTGACTACCCAAAATTCATACATAAAAGAGCGCTTACTTGGTGAGGGTGAAATTAAGTTGGTGAGGGTGAAATTAAGTTGTTTAGATTTTATGTTCTTGATTTGATTTGCAGTAATATTATAGGTTTAGATACGGCTGTGGAAATGGGTCTTATTGGTAAGATGAGTTCTATAGGAATGAATAAATTTTTGGATGAATACATGGATGTGTTTTCTGGGCTGGGTCTGTTGAGGGATACTTGTTATTTAAAGTTGAAGGACAATGTTAGACCAGTTGTTGATCTCCCGAGGAGAACCCCATTTTGTTTACATGATGATTTGAAAATTGAATTAGAAAGGATGGTACGGCTTGGAGTTATAGCTCCGGTTACGGAACCACCAGAGTGGGTAAGTACAATAGTTTTGGTAAAGAAACCCAATGGAAAACTGCGATTGTGTTTGGATCCTAGAAACCTTTATGAGGCTATTCTTCGCCCTCATTATCCATTCCCTAGTATAGATGATTGTAAAGCAAAAATGGGTGTTTCAAAGTATTTTAGGAGCTTGGACGCAAATTCAGGTTTTTGGATGATTCCATTGAGTAATGAATCATCGAGACTGTGCACATTTATCACCCCATTTGGGCGATATAGGTTTCTGAGATTGCAGTTTGGAATAAACGCGGTACCGGAAATTGTTCATGGGGAAATGATAAAATTATTTGAGGACATTAAGGGTTTGATTATTTACATTGATGATTTCCTAATTCATGCATCTACTTTGGAGAAGCAGAATAATATCTTACTTAAGGTTCTCAATAGAGCTAGAAACTTTGGTCTGAACTTAAATAGATTAAAGTCAAAGTTGGGTGTGAAAAGAATTAAGTTTATTGGCCATATTTTTGATGAGAGTGGTGTTGGCCCGGATGATGAGAAAATACATTCAATTGTGAAACTACCAGTGCCAAAAAATGCTCAGGACCTGCACAGACTCTTGGGCATGGTAAATTACTTAGGTTGTTTCATAGATAACCTGTCCAAAAAGAACCAGCACTTGAGAAATTTACTAAAGAAGGATGTACTATGGCACTGGGAGTCGGCTTAGCAAGAAGAGTTTGAAAATTTGAAGCGTGAATTACTAACATATTTTGATAAAACAAAATAATTGGTCTTATCTGTGGATGCCTCGAAATTTGCTGTAGGTGCAACAATTTTTCACGATAAACATCCTCTTGTATACGCCTCAGCCGCACTTACAGACTGCCAGGTAAACTATGCACAAATCAAAAAGGAGTTGTTTGCAATTTTATTTGGTTGCAATAAGTTCCATCAGTGTTGTATGGTTCTAAAGTGGTATTTGAGACGGATCACAAGCCTTTGGTAGCGTTTTTTAAAAAAGCCTTTATATAAAATTCCCGCAAGATTGCAACATTTCATGCGTATAATATTAATGTTAGATACAAACCTTGGAAATATCTTTTCATAGCGGATTCTCTATCGCGCGCACCAATGCCTAGTGAATTGGCTAATGTTGATGACGAAATTCAACTTCATTGTAACCTTATAATGCTACACCTTTTTCAAGCTGACCATAATCTGGAAGAAATTAGAATAGAACAAAGTAAGGACCGAGTTATGCAGAAAGTTACAGAATATCTTAAAGTTGGATGGCCAAAGAACAAAAAGCTAGTCAATCAAGAAATTATGCCGTACTATAAGATCAAAGATGATATCAATGGAATAATACTTAAAAGCAATCAGATTCTCATACCGAAGATCTTACCTAGAAAAATATTGAACAAATTGCATGAGGGTCACTTCGGAAAGAATAGATGTCAGAGCCTGGCTCATAGAACTGTATATTGGCCAAGTATGAATAGCGATATATTTAACTTAGTAACAAATTGTGAAATTTGCATGAAATATCCTAATTCTCATCCTAAAATAAAACTTATGTCACATGAGATCGTAACCATGGTAAATGGTTTAAAGTTGGTTCTGATTTGTTTGAATATCGGAAAAAGCATAATTTGTTAATAGTAGATTATTTTTCAAAATATATTGAAATTGAATTGTTGCCTGATGGATACACAAGCGTAGAGGTCGTGATTAGAATGAAGTCAATTTTTGCCAGACATGGGATTCCGGAGCAACTTATTCCTGACAACGGACCACCATATAATTCAAGTCCGTATATGCCAAGGTCCAATAAGTTGGCAGGCTGTTCTGTACAGATTATAAAACGAATGTTAACGAAACGTTTGGAGGATGGAACTGATCCTTACATAGCTCTGTTACACTATGGAAATACAGAGAAGGAAATTATGCCAAGCCCGGCCCAATTACTAATGTCCAGACAATTGAGGACAAAAGTTCCGTCCGTTGGTGCTAATTATAGACCTGTTACAGTGGATTTAGAGAATTATGAAAGACTTCTTGAAAAGAAAAAATTAGCATGCGAAAAATACTATAATAAGAAAACTGTTGATTTGGAACCAGTATTTCCGGGTGAAAATATCATGTTCAAGCGAACGCCCACTTCGGATTGGTGTCCGGCAAAGTTGGTCGAAAAATGTGAGGAGCCTCGATCATTTAAGGTTTTTGATGATGGAGGGTTGATATATCGTAGGAACAGGGAACATGTTAACAGGATGCCGGCCACTAAAGGTGATAAGGGAACTGGAGTTGAGATGGGGGAAGATGCAGAGGAAAGTAGTGAAAATAGTGGCGCTCATGATGAGAGTGGTTGCATTCAGGATAGTGGGGGGACTGTAAGACCACCGACAATGGTTTACATTCGATGCAAAATATCATAGTTTTTTGTAAAATCCAACAACAAAACACACAGAGATTTCGTTATATTTTATAAAAGTGCTACGATATTTCTGTGGTTTTCATGGGCAACCGCGTATGTCTGAAAACAAATTGTTCAGGAAAGCCGAAAACCCATTCTAGATCAAACTATGGGCTAGGTATTGCACATTTTAAACTTTGTCATTACGTTACAAAACGGAATTGATCCATCTTTTTTCAAAAAAATATAAAGAGCGTTCAAAATTAGGCAATATGGCATCAACATCTTAAAATCAAAAAAATGGACACACGCGGTTGCCCATGAAAACCACAGATTTTTCATTTGCTCTTTTGCAAGCCTTATATTGAACTCCGCTATTTGATTGACATTAAGAAAAATTGTAAAAAGCCACAAAATAAAAAATCGATTCAAAAATATTTGAATTTATTTTGTATTTTTATGACTGATATGAAAGGTGCTGTATCATAATATGATTGCTTCTAAATTTATTATGATTAACATGATGATAATATGATTACTTCTTAGCTTATTATGATTAACATGACAATAATATGATTAATTTCTTAGCTTTTTATGATTAACATGACAATAATTTGATTACTTCTTAACTTAGTATGATTAACAGAATAATAATATGATTAAGGGAAAAATATTATGATGACATATTACGAGTATATTGAGTCATAATATGCTTCAATAATAATCTTAATATGGTGACTACAATCATAATTCTTATCATAATATGTTGCTCTTAGATTATGTTTACCACAACCATGTTTTTTCTTTGCGTGTATAGCCATGGAATAACTAACCCGAAATTCATAAATAGTCTATAAAACGACACAAAAAGAAATTAATTTTCTAAATATTTACAAAGTTTCAGTACTCTATATTAAATTATTTTGTAGCTGCAAATATTTGAAGTAGTAAGTGAACAAATGAGTTCCCGGTTATGCATTTTAGGCGTACATATTTAATTTTTGTTTTAGTATAAGACTTTACTTTTAATACAAAACGCTAATTTTATTAAAACACGATAGAAAATAGAAAAAATTCATTAGATAAAATGGGAAATTGACTTTTACATAAAAATATAATCAACTGATTTGAAGAACAAATTCTGCCCGCTACTGTTAACTAGTTATACAAATATTCAATTGCTGCATATTTCTGTAAATTTGTATATTTTCAGAAATACGAATATGGTTTGCTTGTTACTTTTTATTTTTATTTGTGTAACTACTATGGCAATACAAAACCCCCTCTCCTTGGGCAGGTGAAAGAAGTTTTAATAGTGTAAAATTATTGTTGTAGTAGTGGCTGTATAAAGTCTCTGGTAATTGGTTGCACCGGAAATTGTTATGATTACAATAATAATTCTTTTAATTTGCTTCACCGCCATTTTATATCCACCATCTTGTTTTATTTTTTATGCACATTTCTTTATAATGTTCACAACACATGCATAAATGCCACAAACATATGCATACAAATATATATGTTAGTGTTTGTGTGTATACAAATACACATAAGTACTTGTAAAATTGTATTTTTACCTGCAAAAAGATTTCAAGTAATTTGTAAAAATGTTATTTTTTACTACAGTATGAGTGTTTTTTTTTAATGGAAATGCGTATGTGTTTGGGTATAAGAGATTTCTTCTTATCCATATTTATAACGTTATTCATTTGTGAATTCAAATTGGTTTTGGTGCCTTTCATACCTTTTTCCGTTTTTTTTTTTTTTATTTTTTATATCTGGCATGATTTCAGTTGAGTTTATTTTATTTGTTTTTTAAATGGCAACTGTAAAGAATTAAAATTGAAAATAATTTCTTGTTATATTGTTTAACAGGGCTGGAAAAATTTTATTTTAAAACTAAAGATTGATAGAGAACAATAGTTTAAAGAATTGTTATCAATATAAAATGCAGTATAAGACCGTTGAGTCACAAATTCAGCGGACTTATTCTGTAGTTTTCGTTGCTAAAGCTAAAATCGTTATTGTGTAAGTCTTGTATCTTAGCTGATATATAATATTTTCGACCTTGTTAATTTGCTCTTTCGCTAAATAGATGTTTAAAATTTCCAGCGATAGAGATTAATTTAAGCAAATTACAGCTTAAGGCTATGGTAATTTAAGTTTAAAATACTTTTAATTATTTCGACGCGATTGTTTTCGTATAAGACTGTTATTTAAGTATAAGACGACCGACTTTTTAATAGGCACACATTTGAGTACAAAACAGAAGTTCCCTTATAAGGCTACAGTTTAAGTACACCCAGAGAAAAAACATGTTTAAATATGGTCACCTCCAACAATACTATGTTTAAAGACAATTTTAACCATATTGTGTTAAATTTAACCATGTTATTGTTAACGACAACCATATTATGGTAAAAAAAGTCCTTGATCAAGAAGCCACAACCATATTATGGTTGCCTCCGAACATATTATGTTTAATAATAACTAAAATATGTTTGACACTTATAATAGCATGGTTGCTTTTCAACCATAGCATGTTGCTCTTGAAAAAGAGGAAAATACTATTGTTAACTTAAAAACAAATTATTGTCATATATAATCATAAAATGTTAAGAGGCAACCATAATATGGTTGTGGCTGCTTGATGGATGACTAATTTAACCATAATATGGTTGTCGGTGACAAAAATATGGTTAAATTATACATATTATGGTTAAAATTTTCTTTAAACATAGTATTGTTGGAGGTGACCATATTTAAACATGTTTTTTCTCTGCGTGTAGTTAGAAGTAAGTAGATTTAGTTAAAGACGGTAGTAGCCTTTTTATAATACTGCAGCTTTTATTTTGGGCAGTATTTTTTAAATAGTTTCAGTATAAGATTATACGTTTATTTTTTTAGTTTTGTAGGAAAACATATTTTTTTTTTATTTATTCTAATATCTTTGGCATTTTGCCAAAACATCTTAAGCAAAATTTAAAAAGTGGAAAAAAGTATGTTAATCATACGATTTTTTATTCAAAAAACATTTTTATTTTCGTTTTTAAAATTTTGTATTTTAAACGAAATTTTTCTTTAATTTTGGTTAATATTATTATTTGATAAAAAGAATTTTATCGCCGAGTTTTTTTAAAAACTTGTTTGCTTTCTCATTTCGACTTAAGATGTTTTGTCAAAATGCCACAGATATAATTATCACTTCTCTGCGGTAAAAGTTTGTCATAGATCGGAAGAAAATTTAAGTTTTTATTCCAAATGTTATTGCACATAAAAAAAAGAAAAGTATAATGTAACAAATACCCAGGAAAAACTATTTGATTTTTAGTATTAGGTGGTAGTTATTTCATACGTTACTTGGTAAGTAGTTGTCATTACAATTGTCATTATTCTGAATTATTTTCACTACAGAATATTTGCTTACTAATAATTAGCTCAATAACTACTAATTACTCAGTTGTGTTGTTTTTAGTACTAAATATCTGCATACTGGTAACTTATACCGTGTTCAGATAAGCACCTTAATTATTTCTTCTAATTTTTATTAAAGCTGAAAGCATAAAACTTTCTTTAGACTTACCCAGTGTTCGAAAATAATGTTTGTGTAGTAAGTCATTAAAAAAATAACGTTTCTCTGTTTGTGGTTTTCAAACAAAAAATATTTTTCTGTACTTATCCACCTAAGATGAGAAAATTTAATTGCGTTCTGGTTTTTTTAACCACAAACTTCGTTGTGTTCGGTTCGGCATATTAATGTTTGTTCGTTTAAGTTGTGCTTTGCACCCTTTTGGCTGTATACAAAAACAAAATACATATAAGAAAAAAAACAAAATCGCTGGCTTTTTTACACAAACAAAACATGTGCACAATACACACAAAGCTATTCATGCCATGGTCGTTGCTAAAATTGATTGTGTGCTTATTTCTTTCTGAATGTAAAAAACAAACAGTATAGAACATTAAAATATAATGTATGTCTACAGAATCACTACAATTGTTCTATTTAATAACGAAGAACAGAACACAATATCATGTTTGTTACATTCTTGAAAAAAGTTACGAACGCTATTAAAGGTTGTGTTTGTATACACAAGCGCTAAAAAAATAGATATCGTTTTTGGGTGTGTAAGTCGTACCATGGTGAAATAATAAAGGTGGCAGCACTACGCCAGATGACGATTTTTTGCTCTTGCATTGTTTGTCTAGTCTTATGCCAAAGTTTTGTTTATGTTTACAAAATGTCCACGTTTTGTGCTGTGATTATTGAATTTTATTAAAGTTGTTGATAATTTTTAATGAAAATAAATAAGATATTGACCACAATTAAATAAAAATTGACTAAAAATTTATTTATTTCATCACGTTCAGCGGCACGCTTTGATTTTTGTTTAAAGTATTTTTTGACGTAAACGGCGATTGATTTTCCATTTTGTTGCAGTGTTGTATTTGTTGCCGTAACGATGCCACCTATTTATTCCACCATGAGTCGTACGTTAAATAATGTTCTGTTTATTTTCGAACACTGATTTTGACAAATTTTATTAAAATAAGATATCCAGCTCCGCTCTTCAATAAATATTTTATACATCAAATGTAACGTTTTAATTTAATACATTTTCAATGTACAAATTAAATATTCTAAGCAGCTTATAGCAGTTATTTGCCAAGAAAAAAGATTTTGGAAAAACTTATAAAACCAATATAAAAAAGGTATAAATTGCAAATAACCTTAAAAAAAGAAAAGAACCAAATATAGTAGTAGGATTTAATAATAAAATAAAACATTAAACACAAACACACATGCAACAATGGTGTAGAACACAGATGTAATTCACATAACATAATCCTTAAAATACATAAAAAGATATTTTAATTTTTAAAATAAAAGAAACAAAATGGAAGAAATTACTAAAATAGCAAACACATTTTACTGAAGTTAGGAAAATAAATCATTTGAATAAATTCATTCAAACGATAAAGGGATGTTTAATTTTTTACTAATACATTTACAATAAAACAATTGACTAAATTTGAATATTCTCTTGTAACCTCCCCTTCCCCAAAACCCACAAACACACAAGGCAGGCTCGTGTGTCTGTTAGCCTGTCCGTATGTCTGTCTGTCTGTCTGTATGTGCCTCATAAACACCTGCTCATCAAAATTTATGTGTTAATAAACGTCAGCAATGTGTCAGGACAATAAATGAATGCATGTACATTGAACAGCAACAACAGTTACTACAAATAATAACAAGAGACACAAGAACATGCAACAAATAACGCCTACCAAAAAATAATAATGAGACAAAAGAGAAATGTATGCAAAAACATTTACATGTTACAAGTCACAATTTTAAACAACACATTTTAAATTTGATAAGCATGTTCGATTTTGTCATTCCTTGGAAACTAAATCTAACCTTTTATACTAAAATGACATTCTTATACTAAAACTGTCATATTATATTTGTAAAACAAATTCTTTTTTATACATAAAAAATTAAGTTTATAATAAAACAATCACATTCAACTAAAGCCAACGCTTTACACTCAACAAGGTCTCTTATACAAATTAACAAATAATAAGTTAAAAATACTAAAAATAAAGGGTACGTTCGCAAATGCAGTTGTTGCGTATCAGTTGCGCATTAGTAAAGTTGAATGTTCATTAATGCATCACTTGTAAGAAACTTGGCATTACTTTCATGTGTCAAAAGTTTTTTTATGCAGTGATGCCGCAGGTCTGCAGCAAATATTGGCAACTATTGCATCAGATAATTTTCTGATGCAATAACTTTTAACATTAAAGAAATCGTTTTATTTTTCTTTTTTGATACTTTTTCTTTTAATTTATAAGAAAACTATTAGTTTTGGTTAAATATTTTCAATAAAATTTGCCATCGCGATTGTTGATAACATATTTTTTTATAATTTTATGTTCGCTCATTAAACTTTTTAAATTCAGCTTGTGTTCAAAAATTCAAACTTTGCACAGCTGTTGTGCAATAAAAAAGCATCAGCATCACAAGTGCAACTGGTGATCACGCATCAGCAACAAAATTTTGCATCACTGCAGCAGTGATGCACAGTTTTGATGCATTTACGAACGTACTCAAAGTTCCCTCATTCCATTAGTCATAAATACTGACAACGCGTCCGGAGTTTGAATGTGGGAACCAAACAATTGTGAAATTGAAAATCAAGTCAACAAAAGTGTCAACTTACAGCACATGTGGACGACGAGTGCACAACGGCAGCGACAACATTTTTAGAATATAATCTTAACTTTTACTTTATTTCTTGGCTTTTTTAAAAATTTATTTAAACTAGTCTTGTTTTAATTTACATAAACACCGTTTTAACTAAAATCACCGCCTTATACTAAAACTCTCGTCCTTTGTTAATATCTCCATTTTCAACGGCAGTTTTATACCGAAAATATCCACATCGCATATAAGAAAGAACCCCTTATAAAAAATGGGCCAAAAACAACATATATTTTTCTGTACTTTCCATAGAAAAAATTTTCTATAAAAGAAAATCGTATATAAGAAAAAACCTTATATCCATATATATCGTCGGCTTAATTTGCAAACCTGCTAACTCCTTTTCAGCACATTTTACTTTTTATATTTATAAAACGTGTTTTTTAGAGTGTTACAACTTTGAGTTGGCAACACTGCTTTATATCAGCACCCATTTAACTGCTGATAGTTGCTTTTTGTTTAGTCTGGGATCACACTATGAAAATTTTCTTTCAAAAAGTCGGAGTTAAATGGTGAGAGGGGAAGAGAACATGATTTTCTTCTCTCCTCTCTTACCCATAAACTCAGACTTTCTGAAAGAAAATGTTCATAGTGTTAACCCAGACTTATGGCCAATTTTCAGGATTGATATTAAAACACATTTATGTTTCAAATCGTTTTAAATACAAAATTCTCTTCTTCACTAAATACTAAATCAAACTTAACTGGTACACTTAATTTCAACTTAAGTTTCTATTGTAATATTTTAGAAAAGTTGCCTCAATATCATGACAACACAACAAGAAGAAGCAAAGCAATAACAATCAGCGGTTTTTTGAGACCACCTTGTAAATAATTATACTTTTTTGTGATATTTTTTTGTATTTAGTAGTGCTACCATACTTTTATCTTATTTAAATAAGACTTTTAAAATAAAACTCAAAAAAACAATCCGTATTTAAATACGATTTAAGTTTTTATGAGAAATAACTTAATTTAGATTTAATTACTATCCTGAAAATTGGGCATTAGTAAGTCGATTCATAATAAAATTTCAACATTATGAATCGACTTACACCAGACCAACGGGTGCAAATTGTTGAAATTTTTATTAAAAATAATTGTTGTATACGCCAAACTCATCGTGTACTTCTTCTATTTTATGGCGTACATCATCGTCCTTCAGAGCGGCTAATTCGAAGAACAATAGATTGTTTTCGGACCACATTTACTGTTACTGATAATGTGCATCCCGTAAGATGCCGAACATTGCGCACTAAAGAAGCTGTGGGAGTCTAAGATGGCAGTCTGATGGGCCTTGCAAGCCATCAGATCGGCATCAAGTTCCTTGTTCCGCCTCCAGGCGGCGGCTCCAGTTGGCTAAGCAACAGGGCTAATGTATCAAGAAACTATACTATTCTTCTCAGGAAGGGTAGATAAATACTTAAAGGACCGCTTACCTCTTTGTAATTATAGCGCATGATTAGATTAAAAAGGTCCCAGGACTGGGTTCATATGTTAAGAGGGATCCCCTTTTAGTAAAGTCGATGTTCAAGGCCGACAATCAGGAAATTGGTCATGCCTGGGTTCCGCAAGGAACCTAAAGGTGGTCTTATATCATGAAACACGGTGACATGCTTGGGGGATATGATTGTTTGATCTTAGAAGACCTCTAGTAAAATTTGATGCAGAAAATATTCGTAAAACATTTTAACCCTCTAAGGACAAAAATGACCGCTTAAAATTAGTGTTACAGGGTTAATATATTCTAAGCAAAGAATCGCCATATAGTTCTATATGAAGACATCTGAAATAGTATTTTAGCTCAGAAGTACATTTAGTATATTTTTTGACTTATACCAAAAACTTTAAAAAATTTAGGGGCCGATATTTGGGGAGTCCAAACTAACTTTTCAAAACCTTTTGGCAGATTTGCTATACTAAAAGTCTTGTTTCAGTTCACGTCGCAAGTATTGAGGCTGGTTTTTTTTTTTTTTTTTTTGGTTACACAGTGTTATCGTTCTCTTAAGCGGCATACTAACTATCGACTTATCGGCCGACAGGTTTTACGTTTCTAACGTAATCAATCCATTTATTTATTGTCAAATGCCTGTATTGCCACAACAACAATTCCACAAATAAAACTCTAGTTTAAAAATAAAAATCGATAAAACATATAAATACAGCCATAAAAAGCACTCTCTGCTACAAACTAAGCAGAATAGAAAACTATATACTATAACTATAATAAAACTTCTGTCAAGGCGAATTCACTAGAATGGGGGCAAGTCAACAGCTGGTGGTTTTCTTTTCGGTGGTCGGTTTGTCAAAGTTTGTAAGCAAACGGCAGTTTTTATGTAATCATCTTTGTTTACTAGGAATATTTTTGGCAATTGGACCACAAAATCAGTGTTGTTGTAATTTTGACAACACCTTCTAGTGAATTCGCCTTAACTTCTGTCTTATACAGAAACTTTCGGCTTATACGAAATTTCAATATAATACTAAAACACCTTCATAAACCACGGTCATATTCCTACTGCAACTACCATATTGCACTTAAGCATGCAATCTTATAGAACCATAATGTACTTAATTTCTTTCTTATACTAAAAGTATAATCTACTAATTAAGGCTAGATTACACTATTTCACAAGTCTTACGTATTCCATAATACTTTGTGAGATAGAAATCTAATGTCAAAAAATCTAATGTAACAAAACAGTTTGTGTTCACACCATCACACAAAGTATAATGAAATAAAATGCAACACTGATCCAATAAAATGTACTATTGTTTTGAAATTTTTCAAAAAACGATGAAGTCGTATGGGATGTCAAATTTTTTTCGTAATACTTGTCATTTTCATGACGCGTTGCATTCACACTATCAGACTTTTACATATTACTTGCGTTTTTGACATGTATAAACACAAAGTATAATAGTGTAAACTAGCCTTGACATATGACCCCTTCAAATACTAACGCTGCTTTCTTAAAACAAAACTTAAACTGCCGTCTTATACTTAAACTCCGATTAGGATGTGCTTACGTATCTCTTAAAAAGGGTGGCCCAAAAAAAAAGAAGTATGTAGATTGAATAGTCTTTATCCTTATGAAGCACCATTTGTCAATGAGTTTTCACAGCTGTGTAGGGCATCCAAAATTCGGGATGACCTTAAGCTGCATTGTGTATTCTTTAACCCCCTCTCAATTTCAAACGAGTGCAATAAAATAAACCCTTTATTTGAACACATCCTTAAATTATTCGAGTTTAAATTTTATATGTCGTAGATAGGCAGGGTTGCAATGCACTTATTCCAAAATTTTTCAATTAACCTTTTAGTTTTCCGCCAACTGCTTGAAATATTTTATATGCTATAAAAATAAAGCAGTTTTCAAAACCCTGTATTAAAAATGTTTATAACGTAACGTTGTCCTGTTGTTGTTTTTAAACATTTTACAAAGCGTGTGTTCAAACTTAAATTTAAAAAATATTTGTTTTAATGTGCAGGTTTCAGTCCATGTGTTTAGTCTTTTACATGAAGAAAACAAAGTTTATGAAATTGTTTTTTATGTTTTATTGTACGAGTATTAAAGAACTCTGGCTTTGGAAGGAAAAACTCTTGCATGTGTTATTTTCTCAATCCAAGGAAATTTCTGTTTTTTTTCTAGAGAAAATTTATGCCAAGTTTATTAAATGTTGTGTCTCATATTAACATGACAAGTAGGATGGCTTTTAAAATTGTTAAACATTTCGGGTTATAGAGGTAGAGTGGACACGAGTTCACAGATAAAAGCAAATGGTTGAGAACTTCTGTGGGTTTGTTGTTTAGTTTTGATGGCTATTTTGTTTTTGTTTGTTTGTTTTCGAGAGAGACATAAGAATAAAATGTTATTAGATTGAATATTTATTTTGTATATCCTTAATAATGGTTCGTGAGGATGTGAATAAATTTGTCTTATTTTGTGCACTTTTTTTTTGGTCAAATTGTATATATAATTTTATTTATTTTTATAATTTTATATTTTTTTTAATATTGTTGAACAGATTCTATAATATTTCCTAATCTTATTATTCAAAGTAATACAAATTAATTGTCATACCCTTATATCCAGACAGTTTTCGTTATTATTGAACAAATGGCCTAAGCAACCAGTGAAATGCGCATAGAAGCTAGCTTTCCCTCAACAATAAATTTCAGTGTATTAATCAAATATGGAAAATTAGGAATTAAGCACGTCATACAGAAATCTTAATAATAAATTTTGTATTCCCAAAAATAACTCTGATAACAAATTTTAATTGCAATGGCTAGTTATACAGATAAAATCGCTATCAACGAAAAGAAAATCAAAGATGTGAATAAAGTTAAACAATATAATTTCGATAAACACCATTTCTATTATAAGGAACTTATGAATAGTTTAATATTTAAGATAATTCTAATCAATAACACAATATTTTATGATTTTAATAAGTATAAAACTTTTGAAGTGTTAGTTTTGTAATTGTAACAATCGAAAGCCGAATATACAAATAAAGGAGAAAAAGATAATTATTAAAAAGCTTTTGAATAACAGAAATAAAATTTCTCTAATGTAATAAACGAATCTTGTATTAATATAACGTGTTCTTTGCATTTGAATGCTATTAAGTGCAGAAAGGGGTTTATTCATGTACCATATTTGAATATTGCTAAGGAACTAGTGTAAAAAGTGTCATCTTAGACAACTTCAAATAAAAATCTCTTGTCCCTCTACGAGTTATATGCATTTGTTATAATCCATAGTTAACTACGCTGTTTCAATTGATTATCTCAAAACTATTGTTTTGTAGTACATAGTTCCCTTTCTGCACTTTACGATTCGCTTAAATCCCTTTATCGATGATTATTTTAATACTGATACACTTCTTTATTATACTTTTATGTATTATGCTATTATACTTTAATACTTCAATATTTGAATACTTTTATACCTTTGAAGTTTCATATTTTTTTATTTTATTCTTTAATACTTAAATAACTTTGTACATTAACCCCCATATTCATAAAACATATATTGTTTTATGAAAGTTTTATTGAACAAGTTTTCATAGGAAATTTGTTCAATAAACCTTAAATAAATCACAAACATATTTTATGAATATGGGGGTAAGACTTTTAAGTTTTTTTACTTCAATACTTTTATACACTTACGCCTGTATTCATAAAAATTTTTTAAGTTTAATAAAGTTTTACAAAACAAGTTTTATATGAAAATTTACCTTGGTAAACGTTTGTTAAATTTTATAATCGGTTTTATAATTCTTTTATACTTCTATTTTAAGCTTTTATACCTTTATACTTTTATTTTTTATACTTCTTTAGTTTAATTTTTTTTATTCATTTATACAATAATATTTTTTTCCCATTTTTCATTTGATACTTCAATAAGGAAATAATTTTATACTTTAAAACTTATTTACTATTTCCAATATCTTTAATTAGGCTTAAGTTCACTCAATTTAATTTTCATCAAATTATTTGTATGAAGAAAGGAAATTTACAACATGAAAATTAATCAAAATTGTTATTGATAATCTTTCATTCTTGACCGTGGCCGGGGCTCGAACCGAACTGAAACGAAATGAACTTAAGCCTAATTAGAGATATTGGAAATTTGGATTAAAAAAACCATAAATAGTTCAACAAAATAACAACAATACTAACTATTGTTAAAGCTAAGGCACGAGCGCTATGTGTTCATTTGTCCTTCAAGTTGTGCTAAAAAAGGTCAACAGGAAAAAGAGGACAAAAATGAAAAAACAAAAAATGTACTTTGGACTTCAAGAAAAATTCTTGACAAGGGTACGAAAAAACAGAAGTAAGGAGAAACACTTAAAATCAATTAAAATGGATAATCATTCGAAAAAGCAAATTTCGATCTTCCAAAGGTAAAAATACAATTTGTTTAAGGTGATGTTTGACTATTGACGTCAGCAGTCGTCGATGGCTGCGAGTGTAAAACGGCAAATTTATCTAAGGAGATCGAGTGGTTGCGATCGAAACATGTCATGGTAACCTGCCGGCCGCGGTTCGAACCCCGGCCACGGTCAAGAATGAAAGATTATCAATAACAATTTTAATTAATTTTCATGTTGTAAAATTCCTTTCTTCATAAAAATAATTTAATGAAAATTAAATTTAATGAACTTAAGCCTAATTAAAGATATTGGAAATTTGGATTTGAAAAAAAAACTTAAATAGTTCAACAAAATAACCACAATTCTAATTATTTACTATTGTATTTTTATTCTTTTATATTTAAATACTCTTATGCTTTTATACTTTTAAGCTTTTATACTTTTAAGCTTTTATACTTTTATAATCGTAAATCTTTACACTTTTATACTATTTCTACTTTTATTATTTTATTATTTTATAATTTTATACTTTTATACTTTTATACTATTATACTTTTATATTTTTATACTTTTATAATTTTATACTTTTATACTCTTATACTCTTATACTTTTATACTTTTATGCGTTTAAAATTTTTTACTTTTATACATTTATACTCCTATACTTTTATACTTATATTCTTTTATTTTTCAATACTTTTATATTTTTATACTTTTATATTTTAATTCTTTAATACATTTATACCTTTATACTTCTATACTTTTAAACTTTTTTACTTTCATACTTTCATACATTTATACTTTAATATTTTTCTACTTTTATACTTATATGCTTTTAAACTTTTATACTTTTATACTTTAATAGTTTTTAACTTTTATACTTTTACACTTCAATACTTTAATACTTTTACACGTTTGATGTGTTATACTTTGGTACTTTTATTATATTATGCTTTTGTATAATTATTATATTCCGTTTACTTTGCAAAAAAAAAAAACAACATACATACAAACTAAAAAAAAATCACCAAAAGGAATTGAAAAAGCTAATTTTACTGATAAAATCGTTGAAATGGAAAAAAAGTCGCTAAATCGGTGAAGTGTTCGTAAAGGTCTAAAAAGATTCTGAAGTAAAACACACCGAAAAAACTTTTTAATGAAAAAAAACCGTTAAATGAAGTGGAAATAAAAAACTTGGTTTAAGTCCGTAAAGATTAAGCTTCTAAAATTTATAAAATCGCAATCAAAAAATGTAATTTGGCCCTGTTTCCTAACGTCAGAAAAGTTTCCAAAAAACAAAAATTTTCGAAAAAGTCGTTATAAAGGAGAATAAAATCTGCTAACTGAAGCAAAAATAGGAACATTGATTAAGAAAAATTGAAATAAGATTATTTTGTTATACATACACCTAAAAAAAACCTCCAAAATATAAAAAACGGAAATGTAGAAAATAACTTCAAATTCTAGAAAAAAAACATCGGAAAAATTACAAAACAAGTGACGATGGGAAAACTTTTAAAATATACCAAAGTATGGCCAAAATCGCCAATTTCACAAAATTTTCCATTCTAGCATTGCAAAACTTAAAATTTCTTTACCCCTCCAGCGTCTGCAAAAAAAAAAAAAAAAAACAATAATTTATTTATTTTATCAAAGACAAAACTTTTGCAATTGTCAAAAATGAAGTAACACAAGAAAATAATAAATAAATATGGAAACATGTGTCATAACATCAACATCAAAACCAACATTGTCAGTAACATCAGCTGTTCCTTGCAGGGCATAATATTGTTTAAATATGGATGAATGTGTGCGTATCAGAACTAGTAACCCCAGACCCATTGGATATATTAACACCCACTCTTACACAATCGCTGTAGAAAATAGTTTACAACATTTCGTTTTGTTTTTCAACCATTCGTTTGTTTTTATTTGTTGCTTTTTATGTTGCATTTTTCTAACCAATTTTCTAATTTTTCAAATTGTCCAACAGAAGAATTTAAAATTGAAAATTTGGCCAATTGATAGACATGTAGTTAGACAAACAAAAGGGCAGAAAAACACATTCAGATATATATACAACAACCAGACAAACAAGCCAATGGCAATTTGAGACAGACATACAATCAAGTAATTTTTAAATGTTTGTAGCCAGAGTTAGACATTCAAATTGTTTATTTTGTTGTAAAATTGTTTTGAAAAGGGCGGGGGCAGGGAAGCTAAGTTTGAAGTATAAACTAGACATGATTTTCAAAAGCAATTAGATACACATATGTACATTGTACATATACCGAGAAAGCTTTATGTACACCAGTGAAGTTAACATGTACTTTAGTCTATATAACACACACACATTGATACGGTTTTTTGCAAATAGCAAAAACCTTAAATGACAGTAACATGAAATAGGCAGTCATATTATTGCTAGTCCGAAGATAAACTTTTGCTAACAACATTTGTACACATGTAGCATCATTCGAGCAGTTCATGCCATAAAGTATATTATTTTTTTTACCATGCCCCTAAAAGTATGCCTATTGATATTTGTTTACTTTTTCCTAGTAATACTTTTATTAGGTGTATGCAAAAATTACAGACCTTGAGCAAATTTATTTATAAAGATGTAAAACTTATATATTTGCCTGTGTTGCATATTTGACCGCCTCCACCAAAAGTAAAAATTTTCCGTTAAAGGATTTTATATCGAATCGTTAGTAAAGTATAAAACAATCTATATAAAATATGAAATCACATTTTCTTGTCATACAAAATCCATGTGCAAGAAAAAGTGTTTCCAAGAGTGGAATTTAACAGTAGAAAAGCGCACTTGTTATTTTGGCCTTATTTCAATGTGTTATTAACCACGGGGTAAATAACCAATGCGTTAATTATTTGCAATTTGAGTGTACAATACACTCGCCCCTTGTTTAGGTTCCGGAAATATCAAAGCTCTATTCCATTAGAATTGTCGACAGCTTCTGTTCGATAGCAAAAGCTCCTAGGGATGATTTTTCCCTTAAGGCGAATTCTCCTACAAGTGGTAAAAAATCAGCCTATGAGCAGGCTTTTCCGAATCTGAATTTGGGTTTTAACTACAACCACCACATGATCCTTTAACTACTGGTTCCCGTGGTACTAGATAGGCTCCCTGGTTAGCCGCGATCTCAAGAGATCTATCAAATTTGAATTCCTGCCTCATTTTGATTGATAACAAAAAATTTAATTTTTTTACCAAAAATTGACTTTTTACTTATGCTGTTTCTAGGTGACAAACAATCACTCAGTTTTTTGAGTGCTTTTCATATACATTTTTCTACACAATCAATTGCTTGTCACCTGGAAACAACACATTAAAAAGTAATATTTCACTTTTTTTCCGATACTCAATTTGAAATATCGCCGATATCGATACCGATACGAACATTGCATATTGAGTTCAAGTTTTATGTGCTGTTTCCTGGTGACAGGCAATTGATTGTGTAGAAAAATTTATATGAAAATCACTCAGTTTTTTGAGTGCTTTTCATATAAATTTTTCTACATAATCATTTGCTTGTCACCGGGAAACAACACATAATTAACAAAACTCAAGTAGAGTAAATTTTTTACTATAGAAAATTACAGTGTAAAAATGTTTTAATATTAAAAATTTAAAAAGATTTAAAAAACAAAGAATTAAATTTAATTGCATGATAAAATTAACAAAAAATATATTTTTTCAAAAATAACAGCGTAAGAATTAAACTATCCCTTTCCGACCCCGGCTACACATATGTGTAGGTAAATTTAACGTATTTTGAAAAGAGAAGTTTATATATAAATATCTAACTTTTCTTACTTCTTTCAGTCTCTACATGTTATGTGTTATCTCTGAATCGTTGTCTTATAAGTTTTTGCGAGGTTTATTTTAGTATTTGTGTAAACGCGTGCAAAAAAGATGATCATGTTTCGCAATGCGGAAGACAAGATATGAAAGTATCATTATTTTGTTTAAATTACACTAAATATATGAATATTTTGTTATTATTTTGTAACAAAAGCATCATACATTTAAATAATATGCAAATATTTTAAAATGCACAAAGAATTTTTATGTTTTTTGTGAGCACAATGTGTACCTACAGATATGTGTAATATGGGTTTCTACTACCTCAATTTTGCGAAAGAAAACTGTGATTAGGTGCAAGCGTTTTTTGAGGACTTTGCCAAATAATTCCTTAATATATTTTTTGTTCGGTATTTTACCAGCTTACTACTTTTGGAGCGATTGGCGGAAATGAATGTGCATGGAACAGGCACAATGCAAACAAATCGTTAGCGGAAACTAAAAAGTCATTTTCGCTTTTTGCTTGCGAAGGATCATTTTTTTGAAAAAATAGCCCATAAAACAATAAAAAAACATAATTAAATCAAAATATTTACAATCGTGAGCAAGTTACCTTTAATTTAAGTACCCACACAAAGATATAAGTGGAGGGGACACTCTTTTTTTGCCCCATAGGGCCCTAAAAGTCCCGCTCACTCCAAATTGTTTTCCCGTACAATTACCTTTAATTTGAATACCTACACATAACACTAAGTAGTCGGGGCCGTTTTTTGGATCCAGGGTGCTAACGGGCCCCCTTGTTTTTTTTTTGTTTTTTTTTTTTTTATTTCCAGAGGGGTAACAAGTTTTTTTTCGTATGCCCCGTAAACTACACTTTTGTCAAAAAAGAATAATATTTTGCCCAAGTGAAGTCCCAAGGTACACATATGTGTATGTCCTGTTTCTAAGGGCTTGGGCTTTTTATGTACATTAAAAATTCATTTTTACGTTATCTTAGGGCGAAAATTTCATTGAAATCCGAAAACTTTGAAATTGCTTGGGTCGGAAAGGGTTATTTATATTTAAATTGACATTAGCCAGACCTTTGTTTAGAAAACAAAGTATTCTCAACTTTAACGGAGATAGACGATTTCGCGCGGGAAAATAGTCTCTCAGATGCGACGTAAGAATGTTTGCGCTATTTTTGAAGTTTGGGTAAAACATGTCATTGAGCCCGTAAACGAGTGAATCTGCGTCTCTAGAAATATTAGAAGACCTAAGGTCTCTTTCGACTTCCTTCTTAGCAGAATCGCAGCTTCAAAATGTTATTTTAGACTTATCAGAACTTTTACCACCTGTTAGGGTGCCGTGTTTTCAACACTTTTTGAATGCAGAGTCATGTTAAGTAGCTCAATAAGAATTTATTTCGATATGATTGAAGTCGAATGTATTTGAAATAGTCGAGCATTGCCTCGAGGGTCAAGAATTGTAGATAAACAATAGGTTTCATAATTTTTAAAGCCTCAAGTCTTTTATTGATAGCTAATGCTTAGTCAGCCGCAAAATTTTGGGACTGTGAACTATTCTTCATCTTCGTTAATTTATTTTTTATATGAAACAATTTCATTATTCTGTTTTTGTTTTATGCTCTACTTGATGTGTTATTTCTCGTGTCGACAGCAAAGTATCGCCGACACTTATTTATCGAAAAATCTGACGTATCGCCGATATACCGCTTTCGGTATTCGTTACGTCCCACAGTGCGGCCGATTGCCAAAAACCTGGCCAAAATTCGAAAAAGTAAGTAATTTACTCCAAAATGGAATCTTGGGGGTTTTTGGGGTCGCTGATTACAAATTGTATGTCAAATGTGCGGAAATTCACCCCCTTCACCCCTAATCGACCACCCCCTGCGGTATAATATCATGTATTATTTATCATAATCAAGTAACATATCGTTTTTGAGGGGTTTGGGGTCGCTGATTACGAATTTTCTGTCAGAATTATAAAATTCGAAATGGAAAATACAAGATGGAGTCACCCAGGGCCTTTAAACCCCATACGGGCCAACCTCACATATGTCAGAGCCTTGCTTTTTTATATCTTTTTTTAACTCAACAGTCTTACTCAACCAATCATAATTTTTTCTTACTTGAGTCCCATCTTGTTTTTATCTTATACACCAAATCTGATATTTGCCGTTTTGGTTTTCAGATAAAAATTTTTCAATCCTTTCATAAATCACGTTGTTATCATCCTTCAAAATACCTTTTATTACTTGGAATAATTGTAACCTTGGTAAATCACCAGTAGTAGACATACTGCAACCTAAAAATAAGATTATTTTTTTAGTTGAGAGAAAATTCTGAAAAAATTCATATGAGTTTTCTTAAAAATTAACGAATTCGATTTGTTTAAGAAAGATAATAGCTCATCGCAAAAATTGTTGAATAATTGTTGGTTTAAACAGTTTATAAATAACTTTTGGGCAATATTATTATTGATAATTGTTGTTTAAGGCATGGCAAATATTTCCGAATTTTTTAAAGTACGGAAATTTCAATAAAATTAATTTTTAGACTGGGAGGTTTTGGCAAAGCATCTCTAGAAAACAACCCATAACAATTCAGGTGGCAGGAGGTGGCAGCTGAATTTTGGCTTAATCGATAGTTAATACTTTTCCAAGTAACCTCCAAAAGGTTAGAAGACAGCATTTGACAGCGTTTTATTGTCATTTGATTTGAAAACTCAAATTTTATTGGAAAAAAACGAAAAAAAACGTACCCTTTTGATTGTGCTGCTAAAAATTTTCTGTCAAAGAACTGACATTTACAAAATCTTTTACGCACTTAACTGACCTTCTGACGTACATTCCATTTGGTTTTATTAGATTTTCTTTGCTGCACGCGCTTTCACACGTTTAAAGGTTTTGCCGAATAATTGCACCAATAGTGTGCTTGAAAAAAAGTCCAACCGAAAATAAGAAAAGATTTGGGATATGGGACGTTACCCTTAGTAATTTATACTTCTTATAGGATCCCTCTAGCCAACTGCATGCTAAAAAATCTTATCTAGACACTTTTATTTTTCGAGCTTTGGCCAGCTTTTTAGCAATCGGCCGCACTGTGCGTCCCTACTAAAATGTCACCTTTTTTAATAAAATCAACTGTTTATAATTTTTTTTTTTTAATAAGTCCAACAAAATGCTTCAATTCACTTTTACACCCCCCAATATATTTTTTTGTTTGCAGAAAGAAATGACTTCCTAACATAATGAAATAATGAATGCAATTGTTGCAAATGTCAAGTTTTCAAAATTGTAATAGAAATTCATCTCAAAAAAAAAACTTAAACTTCATTCAAAATATTTTAATTAAATACTTTGCTTTCTTTCATTTTAAGCCTGGGACATTAAAAGATACAATAAAACAATTTGAATAATATTCAAATTGCATGTCTTTCTTATTATTTATTTAATTATTCAGTTTTTTTCTATTATTCATTGTTTTTGTTTTTATTTTCAAAAATATTTCCTTATTGTCGTCCTTGTTGTTAATTTTCTATTATTAAAGTCCATTGTCGTTGTTGTACGGCATTTCGTTAAAGCGTAAAGGTTCAACGCCATTTGTCATTTTCGCAGACTTAATTTCTCTTTCGCTTGGCAGCCACTCTGACAGCCGCAGACATAATGTTTCATTTCATATTTTTTCCACAACATTTTAGTCGTTTTTGGTGTATCTGGCTTTTGGGTGTAAAGTAAGTCTTCTGCAAAAATATAAAACAGTCAACATTATTATTATAATCATAATTTAAATAGTAAATGTCCGGACTTAAGGGCCAGTTGCCTGCCAGCCACCCAGCCAGCCTGTGAGTTTGGTATGTATTGTTACGGCTTTCTTTGCTTTCTGCTACAGCTGTTATTTTGTTGCAAGTCGCTTATGGTTTATAGATAATTGCGTTAAGCAGATACAATGCGTGCAGAGATAAAAGAATATGAAAATAAATAATGTTGATGCAACGGCTAAAATAATTGCAACGTGGGTGCTGGTACAGTGATTTAGTGGAATCTAATTTTACGTTATGTCATCCGAAAAAATTTAATTTCTTTCCGTTACAATAATATTAAATATTTTACAAAAAGTAAACTTTTTTGAAATAAAATTTTTACAAAAATTACCTTTGCTAACAAAAAAATACCTTTTTTTAACAAAAAGTACTTTTTTAACAAAAAGTTTTTTTTTTATCAAAAAGTTCCTTTTAATAAATAAATTACCTTTTATATAAAGTTAATTTCTATATTATAAAACGAACTTTTTCCTAACAAAAAACCATAAAATAACTTAAAAAAGTTAACAAAAAAAAAAAAAATTACTTTACGACCAAAAAATTACCCTTTCACTAAAAATATTAACTTTATTTCCCAAAACTCGCTTTTTATCGGCAAAAATCTCTTTTACACCATAAAATCATTTATTTTTTTTTTTCGGTGTAAAGACAATAAAAATATCACACCTCATTGTCACAAGCTCACATAGACATATAGACGGCCATATGGCAGAGCAACTCACCATCGTCTCTCGTTTAAAATAATACCAGGCATAAAATATATTCCTTTATGACACTGCAGCAGTACCACTCAAATCCCCTCGTTTCTCCCGTTATGCCATCACTTAATAAGTCTTTTTCAAACATTCATTATTATAATTATTTTCTTTTTTCTCGGGCTCTCTGTTATTAAAAAGACGACAACGCACCATTTTCAGTGGCAAAAGTATCTCATTCATTCAGTTGTACGTTCGTTCATTTCATTTAAAAAGGCATTAAACAAACGGAAACAGGAAAATTAAGCCATGATTTATAATTCTTTCACATTTTCGTAACACTCTCAGATACATTCATTCCATAATGCGATTTTTAATGGCGAAAGCGAGAAACTTAAATATGACTTTGACTAAATGTTCTAGCATTTCAATACTGTTTTCAGCTTTATTTTCATTTGTTTTTTTTTTTTTTTTTCTTTATTAAATTTAAAATTTGAACAAAAAATTATTTTTTTTTTATGAACATTTTTGAAAACAGAAACTGAGTAGCTGTGAATAAACGGTTGGACGGACGGGCATTCTCTTTTTGTATTCATTGCAGGTTGGTTTTTATATATTTTTCCTTTTTCTATGTATGTTGCATAAAATAGACTATAATTTAAGTAACGGAATGAAATAATCATCATTCATATTTTCATTTGCATTCATTATATTCATTCATTCGTTTATACACTTTTAGTTACAGATACATTCATTTGGCCTTTAATGGTTTCATCATCAAATAAGTTTATGGATTTTTTTTTTGCAGTGGTTTGGTTATTTTTTTTTTTTGTTTTTGCTCTTTTAGAGTTGCCAGACTGTATATAAGTCTATAGCGCGAACTATGTTTTGCCTACAGAATAGGACTATCATCGGGAATAAAGTCAAGACTTTAGATTGGCTTACCTTCGGCTTTTAACAATTCTTTGGTTGGGACTATAGATAACACTATTGTCGGCAATATAGACACGACTGAAGGCAGGGCTATAGAAAGCACTATAGTCGGGACTATAGATAATACTATAAACGAAACTATGAATACTTTAGTCAGGATTACAGGTAACACTAAATCGGGAATTTAGACGACACTCTAGTCGGGACTTTACATAACAATGAAGTGTTGACAACACAATATTTGGGAGTTTAGACAACCCTACAACTAAAACAAGTAAAAAAGTATAGTCGGTCAAGCCCGAATATATGATACCTACACCACAGTATTTAAAAACACATTTACGAGAGTGCACCCTATACGGGACCCATGAAAAATCATGCTTATGTGTCCATATAAATATGGATATATCTATGTTTTAAATTTCATTAAAATCGGTTTGAAAGTTTGTGAAAGGCAGAAGTTGCCCCCTAACATCCCTTTGTGGTCCTATTTTTGAAAAACTTCATAGCTTATGTATCCATATAAATATGGATCTATCTATGTTTTAAATTTCATTAAAATCTTTTTTTTTCAGTTTATTTTTTCTTTAGAATGATGTTGATGTAAATAAAACAAATTTATTAGATTTCACCCGACGTTTCGTCACTTTTTTGTTGACTTTTTCAATGGTCGTCTATTTAAATAAAAATAATAAAAGGTCGACATTAATAAAAAATATTTTTCACAACAAGCAAAAACAACTTACAAAAAATATATACTATTTTACATTAAAAACATCGACAGGTTTTTAATAAAATTTAATTGCACAAAAACAAAAAACAGTAAAGCACAACTTAAACTTATTATCACAGAATAAATTATATTGCGGTTCTATAACAAGCGCTAGTGTTGTCAACATTTTCATTGTGGTTCATTGTTTTTATTATGTTTTGTTGTATTTTTAAGCTTTCTATCGTAAATCACTTTCTCTCCCCTCGTTCGAAATCCAACACTCTCACTTGTTCTGTTTCGAAGGAGTGTGATTCTGAAATCATGTGTTGTGATAATGCACTTGTTTCTCTCTTCTTTAATATATCGTTTTGATGTTCTCCCTGTTTCTTTATATTCATTTAAACAAAGATGGTATAATTCTCACATTTTTTTTACAAAAAAATAAAAAAATTATTATAAAATGCATACAATGGGTTTATGTGCCCATTTGTACGTATGTTGATTTAACGTTAGTGGGCGTTTCTCTTTTCATTAATTGAATTTAGCTTCAAATTCGGCCTTTTCTAAATCTAATTCATTTTTAAAATTAAAATCAGGTTTTTTCAAATGAATTTGATTTGAAAAGTGCGGAATATGATTTGTCATTTACTAAATTTGATTACGAATATTCTGAATTTGTTTTTCAAAAACCTGAATTTGATTTTGAAAAGGCCAAACTTTAAGTTCAAATCCTATACATAAAACGTGGCTCAGATTTTAAAGGTCGATACATTTTAACAAGAGCTAATGCTTTTTCCAATCCAACACGATTTCTATGGTTACTTTATATTAAACAATAAGGGGAAAAAATGTTTTCTATTGATGCTGAACTAGCCGGGCAATTTATTACTGAAGTGAAAAAATCGTAGAAGGTTGCTGGTTTATTGTTGTTCAGTTCAGATTTCTTTGATTGCAAAAAAGGAAAGTAGAAAATTGCACTCATGTTGAATGTCTTTATTGTAATTTAAAAGTGTAATTTTGTTCATATTTGTCGTGTCAAAAAAAGTAAAGCAGCCTGTCATCTTATCATTACGTCGTTAATGGAAATAGATGATGTATATGAAAATACAAAATGGAAAAAGCTTTAAAAATTGCAATTTTTCTACTTTTTAGCCTGATTGTTTTCACTTGGTTTAAGGTTGTTTAAATTGCAGCTTTTAGTGTAAATACTTTTCCTTGTGTTTTTCAATCAAATAAAATCTGAGCTGAATACTTATCCATTATTTTGCTATCTACGTTTACTTGACTAATTAGTTTGTATACATACATATTTGGGATGCATCATATTCGCCAAATAATGAGTTGGAGTAAGTACGCTTTTCAACAAAATTCCGTTTTGACAGTAGTATATCATTGTTCAACAAATTACATCAATGGCAGTTTTGAAATTTTTGAACTTTGATTAACACTTGTTGGAGATTCAAAGCTTCTTTATACAACTGAACGTTGTTTATAATTCTGTGAATGTCATTGTCAAATTCACTTATATGTTCCGATCATATTTGGGCATAAAAGTTCAAAAAAGTTCCACTGTACATCACTTGGCATATATGTTAGAACTTATTTAAGTCCTAGCCATAAAAAATATTGAAGATTTCCCTGCTAAATCTATACCTAAATAAGGTGAGTTGACAACATTGCGTAGACCAATTATTATACTATTACACGAAATACCCTTATACCCTTTGTACACTTGCATACATTTCGGAGGAACGCATGGAAGATGTTGAAAATGTGAAATACGCGTTCACACTTCAAACATCTAACTTCTACTATCAATAAAAAAGTTACCATTTCTGAAAAAAAAACTTTTATTTTTTAAAATACTTTTTTTCTATAAAAGTGCCAACATTTCAAAAGATAACACCAAAATGTATTTCTAATTAATTTTGTTTAATAATTTTAGCAAAATTAAGCAAAATAAGGCTTGCAAAAAAGGAAAAACTTGAGAAATGTTAACGCTGCTTTTAAAGCAACTTCCATTTTGTCAGTGATGCCACAATAATTACAGAATTTATTGCCACTTTTCTAGTGATGACACTAAAAGAATCGAAAAATGTCAAAGGGAACAAAATGGTATAGTAACATTCTGTAATGATAATGAAAAATTTTGATTTTTAGGCCTATGTATTTCTTATGGGAAAATTCCAAAATCTTCGCAAATTTATGTTAAATGTTAAATGTTGACAAGTGTGAAAAGGCTATTACCTACATTCATCCAGAAAAAAGGAGTTATAGAAGTTGTTATGGATGCCGTTATAGAAGAAAGCTACTAAATAATTAGTGATAGAAGCTATTCATTTTCAAAAAGTAAGCGAAGTTTTAACTGGGTATATTGTCTTTCATATTTACTTTTTTTTAAGGAAGACTTAATTATTTGAAAATTGTCTTTAAAAAATCATAAATTGTATGTGTTGTCAACGGTTTTAGATTCTTTTTCTAAATTCTTCTTTTTTAAAACACTTACTCAAGAATTACACACTTAAATTAACAAAAATGGTAATCTTAATTAGGACCCTTTACACCGCATAAGTTGTTGATAAGAGTAAGATACAAGTTTTGCTACTTTTTTATATTTTATTTACGAAACAAAGAAAAATAAGCGTAAATAATAAAAGAAAGGCAAATATATTAAAAACGTGTAAAGTCCCCAAAAAATCCCCGAACTTTTTTTTAACCCCCAAAAAAATCCCCAAATGACTCTCTTTGTCCTTTTTGCTCGCATGAAATCCCCAACTTTTGGGGTAAATACCCAAGTCTCGTTGTTCTCCCATTTGACGAAAAATGTATTGAAGTTCGATGGCACAGAAAAGTTGAAACGACAAAGATCGAACAATGTAAATATCAGACCGACTTCAAAGAAGAAACAACAACAATCGCAACGACAAAAATCGTATAATGTAAATGGGGACTTAGTTATAACTGCACTTGGTGAAATCGGGGTTAAGACTTAATATTCAAAAAGTTTTCATAATAAGGCAACTCTTATAATAGAAGCAGGTGTCGTTTTTGAAACATTAAACTCGTCTGCTAACTGCTTTTTATTTGTCTACATGCTTCCGCTTTCGTTACCGCTTTTTTTCTTTCCTTTCTAAACAAATATTTGCCTTTTTTTACACATTCTGCTGCTCTTCTCATCTTTTCTGTTAACAAACATTTTCATTCAATTCATTCATTTACATGTTTATTTACGGTTATGATTGTTTGTTTGTCTTCTCTTCCAATGCTCCCTTTTTGTGCGGCAGCATTTAAAAGGTATTAAAACGTTTCGGTTATAAAAATGGAATTCTCTAAAAGTAGCTTTCATACACTTAAATTTCTGTCGGCTTAGAAAAACCCTGTTAAAAATGCTGTGGCATGTGTTTTGCATTTGAATTCAATGGCATGAAGCAGATGCTGTTTGCAAAAATTCACTGCTTTTGCTGCTGCGATTCGTGGTTGTTGCAGCAGCCAGTTTTGCTGCCACCTTGAATTGCAATGCAATTAAAATTGTGCGCTTTTATGAGCTTACAACAGCGTATTCTTCATATTCATTTATTCTGTGTATAATTTTTTGTGAGAAAAGAGTGTTTTTTTTGTTACATCTTTCATTATTTTTCATTGTACTTTTTTTTTTTTTTTTGCTTTTTTTAGCAATGAAAATTGCCAAAGGAAAAAGAATTGCTCGAGGAATTCTCGTTTTTCACAAAAGTATATGAAACAACATTCCAAGGAAATTTAATTTTTCTTTAATTGTAACGAAACAAAAGGATATTGTTTTTCTTTGAAAGAAAACGAGAGAAAGAAAAATTATTCAATAATTAGAATCTAAAGAATTTTTTGCAGAACATATTTAGAAAAAAAGAAGAAAAAAATATATATTTTAAGTTTAAAAAACGAATTTGTGAAAATATAAAAAAACTATTATTATAGTAAATTGTTAATATTTCTTTCTCTTTTTCAGGATAAACTTTTTCTTGGCTAAGTAATTAAAGAAACTGCCAAAAAGTGGTCGAAATAGACTCTTACTAGGTTAAATTTATTTTCTTTTCTCAATTAAAAGCCAATAAATGAATGATTAATGAACTATTTTATTATCTAGTCTAATCCATGATACAAATACAGAAGGTAGTTCCACTCTCTCTTTTTGTCGCCATATTAACGTTCTGACGTTTATTGGAATTATGAAAATGTGTGCTACCATATTTTATTAAATAATCCCATTTTTCTGTTTCTGTTTTTGTTTAGTTTTTTCTTTGAAGTTTCGAAAAATTAAATATAAATTTATATTAAAAAGCTTTAAAATTTGTTAATTTTGAAAATGAGAAGCTATATACATACATAAATAAAATATATTTTAGAAAAGTAAAAAACATTTATCAAACGTTATTTTGTAAGTACAACTTTCGATTTGATGTGTCCAACACATAAAAAATATTGGTTCTAGACCAAGTTTAAGTCTACCAATTAACTTATAATCTCTTTCTGAATCAATCTAACGATGTACGTCCGTCCGACCGGCTGGCTTTCCATGCACACTGTGTGCGAAAATTTAAAACGTAAAAAGGACGCAATTTTGAAGATAATTTAATGAAATTTGTTATATGAAGTTCTAATTGTCGCAAGGAAGAACCTTTTTATACCCACAACACAATATTGATGAGGGTATTATGCATTTGTTCTCATGTTTGTAACTCCTTAAAATATTGGTCCCACCTTTACGTATCACTTTCTGAGTCGATCTAACGACAACCGTCCGGCCGACTGGCAGGCTGCCCCTGTAAAACCTGTGCGCAAATTACAGGTCCCAATTTTGATGATAATTTGATGAATTTTGGCACATATGCTCTAATTGGCACAGGGGCCAAGCCTGTTGATCGGTCCATAATTTAATTTATCTCCCATAAAAGAGTTCTTTCTGGAATAGGGTCTTTGAGCTCAAAAAGTATCTAATTATGTTGCTATTAAGATTAAATTTGGTTCAAACAAATTTTATTGCAATTAATATTATCTTACCTAATTAAATAAAGGAAAAGAAATTCTATATAGATGAAATAATCTAAATAAAATTCGGCACTGAATAGCAGAATTTTGTTCTGGCAGGTCCATATAGGCTGCGCTGGCAAAAATTTGTTCTTTTATTCTGTGGTGGAAGGTCGGGCTTGACCGACTTGACCGACTTAATACCTCGCAGAAGAACATGCAATTGAAAATCTATGGGAAGAAATAAAGCTATTAAATTATAGACTTTTTATCTAAAGGGGGGCTTAACAAGCCAAGCAACGATTTTTTGTCTAAACTTGAACAGCTAAATTCAACCTTTGTCCAAACTAATAGTGATTATTTATATAAAGGGCCTAGTTTTATGAAAAAATTATATGTAATTAAAATTTAGTATTAGATGAAAATATTATGAAAAGGTTCTTATTGGGTGAATCTTTTTTTAATACATAAAACAATCTAAACTTATATATGATCAAAGATGAAATAATTGTAGCTTAAAACTTGTTTAATAAATTTTTATTTCTTTTTAATAAAGATAGACCATACAAATTTTTTGTTTTTTTTTTTTAATTTTCGCAAAAAAAAAAACCTATTTATGTTTATAATTAGTAAATTACATTGTTTTTAATTTTCAGCTCTAAAGCAAATAAAAAGGCTTAAAAATTTACATTAAAGCTGTTAATACAAATTACACATTTTGTCTTTTAATTTCCAAAAGGAATTTTTTGCCTTTTTCATATGTGGCAACGATTTTTTTAATAGTTACAAAAAACAAACTTCAAATAATTCTGATAAACTTCAAAAAAATAATTGTGAGAGAGAAGTGGAACTACCTTGTGTATTTGTATCATGGTCTAATCTATAAATAAAAAAATGAAAAATGTTTGTCGGTTTGCTTCTTGACTTTATAGACTTCTAAACTACTGAACCGACTTCCAACAATTTTTACAGAAACAGCAGGTGAGCCCCGAAAATAAAATAGGCTACTTATTTTTTCGATAGAGGCAGGGTACCCTCCATAGGATACCAATGTTAAATATCGCATATCTTAAAAACTATTATAGCGAGAGTCTTTAAACGTGCTTGAAGCTTTTATTATGGTAAACTGTAAAACTAAAACTGGGCGGGGTAGACGGGGGGGAGCAGTACCACCTATAGAACGAACATATTAAATACCGATTATCTAAAGACAAAAGACTTCAAGCTTTGTGGGACCCACCCATATGATAAACTACACCTTTCAAAATAAAAATAAAGGGGGTAGGTGCAGGCATGGTGAAATAATACAGGTGGCAGCACTACGCCAGACGACGAATTTTACTCTTGCATTGTTTTATTAAAGTTTTTAAAATTTTAAAATTAATTTAAGTAAGTAAAATTTTATCACGTTCAGCGGCACGTTTTGATTTTACATAAAATATGTTTTGACCTAAGCTGGGACCTTAATTCCATGCCACCTGCATTTCACCAATGGTGCAGGGGGGGCAATAAGTAATTATTAAATGAAAAAGCGTATGTGTGTGTGTTCCCTATATACTCCTTAACGACTGAACCTACTTTCCTGAAATTTTCACAGTAGTTTCCTGTTAACACGGCGCTTAACATAGGCTATTGTTATAGGCTATTTTTAATTTTTAAGTGGGCGTGCCACCTCTCAAACAATGACGATATGAGCTGCGCTCGAGAACACAAAAGTTTTTATTATTTTTTACTGAACTTTACTGCATTTTTCTAAATTGCGTTCGAGTACACAAAATGCAGTAAATGAGAGCATAAATTGAGAGCGTAAAGTGACAGTTCTTGTCTGAGTATTTACAAATTTTTACTGCAGAAATTTTTGCAGTAAAATTTAGTAAAACAAAAAAACATATGTTTCAAAAGGTAAACAAACAAAAATAACAAAAAATAAGCTTACAAATGGTGAAAAAATTATTAAATAAAAGAAAAGTTGAAGTAAAAATTAAACCAAAGCAAACAGTGAATGAATATTAATTAATCAAACTTGTTTGGGAAGCATAATTACCAAATAAGTTAAATACAAAAAAGATCTACATACACACAGATAAAAAAACTTATTTTATTATGGTCACAACCAACAAAACTATTCTTAAAGAAAATAATTTAACCAAAATATGGTTGTCGGTGGCAATAATGTGGTTAAAGTAAACATAATATGGTTAACGTTTTTTTAAAAATTGTTTTGTTGTTTTTTCTCTGGGTGTATGTATTAAATATATTACGAAAACACTTATGGACTCAACGATTTTCTCCTCTATGCTGTAACGAGTACTGGCTTCGCTAACTAAAGCTCCTAAAATATGCCTTGTTTCCAAACGAAGGTCGACTACGCAGAGACGCTTTAGTAAGAGAAGGCGGTATTGTTTCATATAAGAGTTATTTGTGCTGAATATTATCTAGATACCCCAAATATATGAGATATTTTGTCTTAAAGGAATTAAAGAAAAGGTCGCTAAATTTTAAATTATATTAACATTAAAAATTATAAAATAACTTGAATTTCTTAGGGATTGATATTTGAATGGAAGCTGAATGTTTAAATCGGTTAAACCATATTTAATTTGCAATACGATATTTTGATTAAATGGTTTATGGACATAAAGAAAGAAACTTGCATAGGGACTATGTGATATTAAAGACCTATACTCACAATTTACATAGGTTTCCTTCTTATGACAATTAAAACGAATTTACCAAACTTTATCAAATTATTTAAAAACTGCTACTTTTACTTTCCGCAAAAAGTTTACATGGACAGACAACCAGCCAGATGGACATTAAACATTTCAAATTGTATTTCAAATTACCAATTTCTTTTTTTTTTTTAATTCAAAACTTTTCTGAACCAAAATTTGAATTATTTAATTTTTTAACTATGATTTTCTTTTAATATTGAAATTAAACAAAACAAGTAAGAGTGCTTTATTCGGCTGTGCCGAATCTTATATACCCTTCACTATTGTGCGAGCAGAATACAGAGCAACTAAATAATTTTTACATATACATACATATATACAATACCTAAAACTTCATTATAAATGAAATTTAAAAAGCGAAAACTGGTAAATATTTTTTTAAAATTGTTTTGGAACATAACAATGTTAAAAAAATATTCTTTTTAAAAACCAAGATTCGAACCAGGGAACTCACAGTTTCTAACTTAACACACCCCCTACCATGAAGGAACGCTGTTTAAATATCATTAAAATGAAATATAGACCGTTTACTGTTTACAACTCCACACAGTTTTTTGTTTGTTTTCTTTTTGTAAAGGCACTGTTGTCATTTTTTATCTCTTTTGGCGAGTTTTTAAGTAGCAAAAAAACACAAAAATTTCTAGTTTCTATTTGTTAAAATTATTTCGTTAAATAGATGAAATAATAAACGAAAATCATATTGGGCATTATGCTAGTATATGTAAACAAATGCCGGGGGGGGGGGGGGGGGGGAGAGATGAGACGACAACCGGATTTGAACTTCGCTTTTCATAAGGACCCAGAATATATATACTTTATAGGGTGCAGGACCTTCGATGAAGGGTATAAAAAACAAACTTAATTGCAAAAAAGAGTAATTTTTGGGATTTCAGTATATTGGTCATAACTCTGCTATTTCTGAACCGATTTTAAAGATTTATATACCGACGTGTTAAAGAAGAAATTTGCCATTTATTTTGGTTGTAAGACTTGGACTCGGGAAGATCTATGGTTCCCGAAAATGGGTATTTTAAAAAAAAAATAAATATTTTGGTCATAAATTTTTCGTATCTGAACCGATTTTCCCGAGTTTTTCAGAAAATAATTTTTATTAATTAAATTTCCGATCTTTTGATATATAAGGCGTAACCATAGGTCATATAACAGTCAAAAAATTCAGGTTTTTATACAATTTTTAATACTTTTTGTATGGAAGGTACCACACCCACTTCTCCAATCCCGCCCACATTTTGTGGAATGGTGTGTATTTATAACCTTAATGTTTGTACCAAATTTGAAAACTTTGGCTCTCGCCGTTCTCCAGATATACAGAAAAAAGTAATAAAATACAACAACCACAAGGGATTTTTTGGAAAAATTAGAGGCAGTCGTGGTTTTTTCGTCATATCTCAGCCATTGTTGGACCAATCTGGCTGAATTTCAATAGCAAGAAATGGTGGACTATATGTGACATAAATGTAATACAACCTAGCCGCTATCATGTCTGGAGTCTCCGGAAAACACATATCAAACGTAAGACGGACAGACAGACGGACGGATATCGTTAAATCAACTTCTCTCCTAAGGACCCAAAATATATATACTTTACAGGGCCTAAGATCAATATTGTAGAAATTACAAACGGAATGACAAACTTATATATACCCTTTTCCACCTGTGGTGAAGGGTATAAATATCAAAGGGAAGTTATTAATTCACAAATTCTTAAGAAGCATGAAGAAAGGATTCCATGTAAGCAATATAGTAATAGGTTCACATCAGGCATGAATTCACGTTTTCAGAAAAATGCATGATGGAAGAGCTTTTTTAATTCAATGCAAGCTGCAATTGTAAAGAGACATGAACGAAGCGCTTACAAATAGCTGTTACTCACACATGAATGTAACGAGTGAAAACGCGCTTCTTTTTTCAATAGGTAATGCTTCCAAGTGGGAATTCGGCATATAAAAATCATGCCTTCTGGAAGCAGGTTTGTAAGGGGAAAAGTAGCTTCACTCCCTTACAAACCTGCATTTTTTACTGGGTATATACAAAATTCGTTTGCGAAGCAAAAGGTGGCCGATGCGCATATTTTATTATTATTTGGATAAAGCGCTGACAAATGCATGGAAAAATTTACAAAAGGGTTGCTGAATACAAAGGGCTTTCATCAAACCGATTATCATCAGCAGATTTTCGCCAGGAGGTTGCTGTGACTCTTTGCAAAATGGGTGCAAAATCAAGTGTTTCTGGTCGACGATCATTGCAGGCCGAAATTGATGCCAAAAAGCACAAAGGACCGGCGCAGCATGTACCTCCAAAGGCAGTCCGACAAGACCAAATTGGGCACTGGCCGCAATGGTCTGATAAGATAATTAGATGCAAGCTCCCCAAGTGTGTTGGATTTACCCATAATCTATGTAAAAAGTGCGGGGTAGCCTTATGCTATACAAGCACAAAGAATTGTTTAAAAGACTTCCATCTTTCGTAACGGTCATATAAGTTTTGACCACAAACCTCAATGTTGCCTAAAAGCAACACGCCCTTTATTTCAAATTTTTTCTTTAACCTTCATAAGGCCTTCGGGTCAAATCTGACCTATTTTGAAATAAAAGTTAAATTTTTTCTAAGAGTGGCCGACTTATATTTTTTATATTTTATAACATTTATTAAATATTAAATGCCAACAACAACGTTAGGTTTTCAGACAAAAATATTGGCGAAAAAAATATTTATAAAATTTTTTGCACTTAAGGTCTTTCGGTCATATTTGACCGGTAGCAAAATTCTAGAATTTTCGTTAGAAATTTTCAGTTGTTATTTATTTTTTTTCACCTCCTATGACATGCGTTATTTTGCAGTTTACTAATAATGCAGGTAAATTTGTATTTGGTCTTGATTGGACTGAAGTGGCGACACCGAAATTTCGCATTTATTGGTTCTTTAGTTAGCTGAATTGTACAGATCAAATAATGAAAGTGCAAACAGTTTGTGGGATGTTGGGAAGGAAACCCTATTTTTAGAGCAATCTTGCCGTTGAACAGAATAAAAAACCTTTCGAGAGTACTAAGATTTGACAACAAGCATACTCGCAGTGAACGCCAAATCTTAGAGAAGTTTGAGCCGATACGTGAGCTGGAATATAAAACCATAATAAATAGGAACTTCGCCTACAAATAAACAAATGTAAGCATGTAGTTCTTGATTTGACAGTTGGTTTGAAATATCACAATATGACTGTAGACGATTGTTTTACTTTAGTAGAAACTATATGTAAAAAGAAGATTGAATTTCCACGAGAGCTTTTGGCAACTTATGGCCATCATTTACATCAGCTAAACATGACTAAAACGAAAACTGTTTTGCCAAACGTTGAAATTTCCTAGAAAATTTAGGTCTTCAACTTGCCGCGCCCTATATCAAGCATTCAAAAACATTACCCAAAGACTATTTTTCACGAAAAATGTCAAAAAAGTGCATATAGTAGCTGAGCAAGAACAGCACCCGTCATCTTCAACCAAAACCTAGGAAGAAATATGTTTAGCAGTCAAAAATAAGTCGGTGCCAATTATGTTACAAAACATATACAACCACTTTATGTTAAAAGTACTTTTGTATTCGCAATAAATGTTAACAATTAATACAGCTTCAATATACTGAATAAATCTAGAAATAAAATAACAACTTTTAAACATACTTAATTGAAAAAAGTTAGTTTTTATATAAAATTTTCTATTTGGGTCAAATTTGACCCGAAGACCGTTAACGTCAGCAAATTTGAAGACCATTGAATAAATAAATTAATAATAAATAAAAATCAAAAAATACGAGTATTTTATTTTGTTCTTTTCGTCCCTTATACAAAAAATTAAATAAATCGGTGTTCTTGATTGATAGAGGGTTAGAAAAACATTTTATGTGGCTTGCAACAATAACGAATAATGTTATTGTTATTGTGATTACCGGTCCCTAATTTGCAGTAGGTCCCATATATAAAGCCCACTGTAGGAAAACTTAGAAAGCTTAAGCAGCTCTTAAATTGCGACAAGTAATGATGTTGTGGATTTTGAGGCTAAAACTCACACGATCTCCCTCCCAGATATGCTTAAACTTTACTATTATGACGATTAAGAGTGAAAGTGGGCTTCTGTCAATAATTGTGAAATTGTAGTGTCAGTTACAGTTTTGCCAGCATGTGATAAAAAATAAACAAGACGTAATAGCCCAATTTTTATGTCAGATTCAGCGCACCCAGATTAGTAAAAAAACATGCTTCGTTTCTGCAGAATATTTTTTTCCAAATTTGTAGACCAGTGTAATTCTGCGAGGCCCATCCAACCACAATTCCTATGTAAAGCCGATTTCTGATATATTTTAAGTCTTAGTGGAGGGTATGAAAGATTCAACACATCCGTTTCGTAATATTGACCGCCTCTTACGTCCTTTTTTCTTATCTCGCTCCATACAAATGTCCTCTGAAATTCCAAGATTTTTAATGTCACCTTTCAAAAGTTTTTCTATCACTTACTGATGTAAATTGTGTTTTTTATAGAGTGACACAAGTTTAAATCATAATAAAACAAGGAAATATATTTTAAATATCAATGAAAAGGGCTTTATTGGGAAGAAAGTTTTATGAAATCAATGTTTAAATATGATTGCTGCCATATGGCCGCCACGTCATTTTTAACAACTTTTCGCAGCATTTGCGGCCGTATTTCGGCCAAATAAGTTTGAGGAATAGAACAATTATTTTGATTAAAAATTTCAAATATTTGCACGCGTTGCTCTGGTGTTAGTCGTTTCAAAATGAAATTTCAAAGCAAACTAAACAAAAAGCACAATCAGCTGTTTAATGGGTGCTCAAATAAAGCAGTGATGCCAACTCAAAGTTGTGATACTGTAAGAAAAGCACGCTATATATTGCATAGAAAGTGTTTTTCCTTACACTGCCTTTACACATGAAAGTTCTTTCATGAAATTTCTGTATACGTATTGTAAATAAAAATGTCAATGAAACAGATGACTGTCTTGAAAATTTCTTGTTCGATTACACAGGAAAGTGAAAGTTCATTTGAAAATGTCGTCAAAGGGCAAACTTCTAACAAAAATGTCTCTTCTTCTTCTTTTATTATTTTGCCTTTTTGAAGTTTCAGAGTTGCCAAGGCAATTACTCACGCCGAACATCAAATTAATATTTTTTTAAATTATTTTCATGATATTTATACATTTCAGTTAGAATAATTGTGTTCTAAATCCTATTTAGTTGAAAATATATATTAGATTCTTTATATATACGCGAAAAACAAGTTGCTTTCACGTGAAAAGTTTTACATTGGCAACACTGCTTAGTTTATTGTCATTTGCTTTCATGAAATGTTCAAAAAATCGCTTTCTTGAAATTTTCACTGAAAGCTAGCTAAAAGTTGGGTTGAAAGTAAAAAAATGTAAATGTGTTAGTGAAAAAGTGTGAGTGTATTGCGACTTTCATGAAATTACTTTCACGTGTAAATGCTAGGTTAAAATTATTTAAAAACAAGCGCTTTTAAAATGGCTTAGTTATAAAGAATTTTAAAGTTTAAGCAAAAACCTTAAAAGTTATTATAAAAAAAATAAATTTTGAGTTTTCAACATTTCAATAACGATTCAACAATCGTTTTATAAACACTATTCTATAGTTAGAATTTAATTGAGTCTACAATTTGAGCTCTAGTCTTAAGTTAAAGTTGTTGTTTTTCCATCATCATCTATTCTATTTATCTAGTTCATCTGTTCTCTATTTTGTGGCTCGTTCTATTTTATAATCTATTATGCTAAAAAAAAACACTTTCTAAACAACATTTCGTTTATGAACTTTTTATTTTTGAAATTTTACCAAAACGAATTTCCTTATTATTATTTTATATTTTTGTTGGTTTGTTTTTTTGTTAATCTCAGCGGTCATATTATAAGAAGGACTAAAGTGGCAAACAACTCAGTATTCTACATCTGTTTTGTTTGTTTCGCTACTTTAGCTTTCATACATTTTTATGTTTTTTAAACAAACATTTTGTTCCTTAAAAAAAACATGAAACTTTTTTCCACTACAGAGCTGCACCGCACTATTACTCTCTATGGCGTACTTATAGGAAAAACTTACCAGACTTCAGCAAAAAAAAAAACATCAAAAGTTTTTCTCCAAAATTAAAAAAAAAAACATGTTAGAATACTTTATTCGACTATGCCGAAACTTTGATACCCTCCACCGTCATTTCGCAACAGTTAAAATATTTCAGAAGTGGGCTTTATATTCGACCGGTGGTAAATTAGGCACCGATTTCTAGTCATTAAAACTTTGACAGGCCAAAATTCATTGCAATAGATTTTTTCGAAATTATTACGAAATTTTACAGCGTGATTTCCAGTCGTAAAGAACTGCGACAGATCAAAATCTATAACAACAACTTTGTTCGTTAAGGTTTTACGAGTACTAAAGTGTTTCCGCAACTTAAGTGTTTTTAGAGAGGTGCTTTATATAGGGCCGATGGCAAATTTTGGACCGGTCTTCACAAAATTTTACAGTGTGGCTTCTCGTCATATGAAACTATGACGGTCCAAATTTGATTACAAAAACGTTATTCGTTTTGGTTTTACGCATACAAATGTGTTTTCCCAGAGTGGGTCTTATATGGGGCCTATAGTTAATTAGACCGATCTTCACGAAATTTGATGGTATGTTATCTTGTCGCATAGAAAGAATTTGTGCAAAATCTTTTGTAACCAAATTATTAATTTTTTAGGGTGGTGGTTTCACATTTGGACTCATAACTCTTTTCCTACTAAGCCGATTTTGATGGATTTCAATCCCAAACAAAAAACAGTTTGACATAAATACTTTGCGTGCCATTGGAGTTACCGTCTTTTCAACAGACGGATAGACAGATGGCCATGGCTAAATCAACTGAAAACTACACAAGGACCCAGATTATTTGTATAATTTATGTTGTCTTAGATGAATAATAAAAAAGTTTCACACGATATGACAAACTTAATATACTCTCTTCACAACTAGTTGCGGAGGGTATAAAAAAACGAAACAAAAATTAAGGAAAATATGAGCATCATAGAGAAGATGTAACAACGAGTCTACAAATGAATTTCATGTTTATGTTGGCTTCGTTATTTTGTTAAACAAAAACTTGAGAAAAAATAAAAATAATTTTGCTACTGAATAGTTAAACTGAAAATCAAGAAGAAAAAATCCCGACAGAAGCACCAATAAAAATTTGTTATGAGTTTTTCTTTTAGCTTTTTTTTTTGTGAGAAGTTTTTGGTGTTTGAATGCTGAGAAAAAGAAAATGTGCAAAGAAAAGAAAGCCTTTTTATATTGAACAAATATTGTGTAACAAATCTCTTAAAGAAACACATTTACAAATATAAACTTTTGCCAACAAAAACAAAAAATTATTTACAAAAATGCAAAAAGCAAAAAACAAAATTTACACAGTAGATTGTATTTCTTTCGCAACAAAAATGAACTTAATAAAATAAAGTTTTTTCCTATTGTGAAGGGCGATAATTAAGTTTATCGGCTGGCTTGTAGCTTGTATTTTATTTGAAATATTTTAGTAAGAGCATTGCACATTCATGGACCAAATTAATATTAAGCTTTAAAATCATCACCCTATCCCAGTAAAAAATGGAGTTTACTGGTAAGCAGTTTTGTGAGGGAGAGAATCTCAATTCCCCATTACAAACCTGCTTACAAGAGACTCGATTTTTATATGGCGAATTCCCACTTGGCAGCACTGTTTTCTTTTTCTTTGCTAAAAAAAATTTCGGGAAAATCTAAAATTTCCAAAATAGGTACAAGCATCTTGCTCATCCAAACACAAGATCTGACAAAATCTGGTTGGGATTTTAAATGTGGGCGTGGCACAAATTAGATTCATTTCTATCTGGAGAACGTTAGGGAAAATTTTTTTAAAATTTTGTACACATAGCTGGGGCCTGATTCTGGCAGGCGTGATCGAGTACTATCTCTTATTTATTTATTTAGTCAATACTGAACGAATCGAAATAATTGTTTCAGTGTTGTAAAGCGTTAATTTGAGTTTCACAATACTGCTTCGATACCAATTGGAGACATCAAAATAAGGTGAGCGGGCTTGGAGAAAAAGAAATCATATTTGTAAACCTAGAGATTAGTAGCGGGGTTGCAAATCGCAACGGCATAACTTAAAATTCCAAAATGTTTAAGGCAGAAATCTGGCTTAAAATAACACGGTTGCAATTTTTTTTTTTTTAAATTATGTTAACAAAATGTTAAAGAAGAAAAGTAAAAAAAGACATTTTCGTTGTCGCTATGGATTTTATTTGTGTTCTCTACCTCCGGCGTCGAGAAACTTTCCGACTAAAATATGAGAAACGAAACAAAAATGGCGTAAATTCAAACAAACAAACAACTGTTTTTCTAACTTAACTGCGTCTGTGACAAATTTTGGCGAGTAAGTGTGTCTGTAAAATTTTTGTGAGAAAGTTCCCGCAAACAAACTCCAGAATAAAAACGGGGTTAAAAAAAATTTAACACTCAAAAATAAATTAAAAATTAAAAATAACACGAAAGAGGCAAGAATTTTGTTCTTGGCAAATTTGTTCATTGTTTAATTATATTTTGCTTTCAAAAATTTTTTTTTTTTAATATACGAATGTTTCCAAAGACAATTTGTAACCCCAGGTCTACACCAAAGAAAAATATCTTAGCAGCTTAACAATAACGTGGGCAGAATAACAGAGCAATATTTCTTGTATCTCGGCTTATATTAAAGGCATGGAAAAATGTATTTATGTTTATTCATAATTTGAAAAATATCAAGGAAGAAGGTGCAGTGTAAAAACTGACGCCATCTTGAAAAAATTATTTTTATTAATATAAATTATTTCTCATATAAAAAATTGTTTATATGTATTACATAATTTAATTTTTTTTTTTTTTTTTTTTTTTTGTTAAAATAAAATTAGTATTAAATAGAATATGGGAACTAATATCTCATGGTGAGCACAGTTTTTTTATATAAATTCTCATATTAATTCGAATGTGTAGTCTAAGTCAAATTACAATTTTAAAAGCTTATATACTTTTATAGTCTTATTCCTTGAATATTTTCCACATTCAAATTAATATGAAGATTTATAAAATTAATATTTTTATATAAAAAAGAACTCATGATTAAACAAATTAATATAAATTTAAATATAGAATAAGAAAAAAATGTTATTAACAAAAATAATTTTTGCAGTTTTATTTTAGTATTTATTAAAAAAAAAAATATTTTAGTATTTTTTTTAATTCTTTTACTTTTTACAATTTGCTCTTATTTTTTACTGCGTTTTTTTTCAATTGACCACCAATATTGACGTTTTGTGTTAGCAATAATTGTCAACGAAAATTAATTAAAAATTATTGCAACATAAATTGCCGGCAATAAATATGTACAAAAAAGTGCTGTCTACATTAAAGATAACATACTTTTGACATTCACTGCAACAGATGTCGCAATATTTTTTTTGGTATAGACGTGCAATAAAAAACAAACAATAAAGTCGCAATTAACGTTAATTGGTATAGCCGATGGTTGTCTTTGCGCCGCTGTCGTTAAAAAATTTTCAATTTGTGTGACAGGCGTTTTTAACGTCTGCAATTTCACATCGACGTAATCTCTTTGGATAGTTTTCGAAATGCGTTACAGACACACTTTTTCTTACTTTCGAGAAACTGTGGAATATTTTGTTTCACATCTTTTTGATGCGAGTAATTCTCACCAAAGTTACAGAGCATGGCAACTGGTTTATGAAAAGAAACAATTTTGAGTTGTGCCTGTTTATAATTTAGTATGCGATATATATATTTATTTATTTGTATAACTTTCTGTTCTTATCGCACCATGGCGAAGGGTAACTAAGATTCGGTATAGCCGAGTATGGAACTCTTACTTGTTTTTCTTCAGATTTTCAAGAAATATGAAAAAAATATAATATTAAATATTATGCCACTATATGATAAAAGTTGAATAGGGGAAGGCTGAGAACGAAATCATATGATAAATAAGAAGTAACGATTAAAATAGCAGCTCATCATACAGAGCCAAGTTAAAAAAAAACTGAAGCATCCGAAGGGCTTTAATTGAATTGCACACCGCCTAAAAATTAGGCAACATAAAGAATTACGGTTTGACTATTTTGAGAACTTCAATTTAAATTAAACTATTTAAATATATACGATAGAAAATTGGACTATATAAAGAACGATATCTATTTTTTTAGTGATTGAGCAGACGAACACATCCCTTAATACCGTTCGTAACTATTTTCAAGAAAGAGCCGAACATAATATAATGTTCTGTTCTTCGTTAAAAAACAGAACAATTGTAGTGATACTGTAGACAAACATTATATTTTAATGTTCTATAATGTTTCTTTTTTAACATTGATAAAGAAATGAACCAAGAAAACATTTTAACAACGACCGCCGACAGAACAACTTGTATGTGTATTGTGTATTTGTACTGTTTGTGTAAAATTTTTTGCTGGTTTTTTGTTTTTTTTTTCATATGTGTATTTTGTTTTTGTAAAAAATTTTTGGTTTTTTTACCAGCAAAAAGCGACGAACATTAATGAGCGGAACCGAACAAAATGAAGTTTGTGGTTTTTAAAAAAAACCGAACGGAATTAAATGTTCTCATCTTTTTTTGAGTTGGATAAAAACAGTATTTCTTTTGTGTTCGAAAGATGAAAAATAGGGAAACGTTGTTTTTTAATGATTTTCTACACAAACACTATTAGCGTTTGTTTTTTCCACAAATCTACCGATACGAACACTAAGGAGCGATATTTAATCTTTATTTTCGAATACTGATATAAAGATCCAGGTTGAAACTGACTTTTTAAATGGAATTCCATTTTTTTTTCACTTTCGGTGTATAACTTAAAATTTTACAAAACAAAACAAAAACTTTGTTAAATACACTAATATGTAAAATTACTAAGTCTTAAGTTAAAGTTGTTTGGCCTCCAAAATGCCATATAAGTTATTAAAGACACAAACCATTTGCAAAAGATATGCTATCAGTTGTAGATACCGCATTTTAAAGTTTTACAAAGTTTATAGTCTATATTTTATATAAAAAAAAAGTTTACACTGAAATTGCTTATGAGGCATACGTCCCTCTTTGCCAAAAATATTTTCTATATGTTTAAGTTTTCCATTCAAGGCTTTTCACATATAAATTGTGTTTATATGAACGTGGTTGAGTGTAAGAGAGCATTTTAATGTTATTTTCAGGAATTGATAGTTTTTCTTTACTTGTATGTGTGTGTTTTGGTATTAAACTTTATTTTTTCCACAGTTGCTTCATTATTTTTAGTGCATCTTCTAGCACAACTTTATAAAAGCCGGAAATAATGCACTTAAGTTTTTTTTCTTAACTTTTTGTTTCCTTTTTTCAAGTTTTAGCAGTTTGGCTTAGGGTGGTTTTTATACGAATTACTTGCCATTTTTGTGACATTGGACATAAACAGAAAAAAAAATTAAAGGAAAAAAAGTTGATGATCAAAATAATTTTGCAAAAAACGGGTTTGACGTTTGGGGGTCAGGACAACCAATTTTTTGTTGACAGTGCATCTGTTTCTCTGCCGCCTGTCTTTTATTGCAACAAGGTTAGAAGTATAACACGGTTTTGATTTAGCACTGTGGTGGGTACAGGGGGTTATGACTCTTCCCCTAGGATTTTCGAGGACTAGTATTCAAAAGTCATAAATTAGAGTTGGAGGCTGTTCTGTCAGAATTTCCACTATCAGATCTACCCTCCCTCCTTTACTGATTTCTGGATCCGCCCTTGGGGTATATACTAAGTAGTAAGTGGTATAGAATTGAAAAGGATGTGCAAATCAATTGAATGTGTCTAAAATGAAAGATTTTTTTTGTAAAACCTTAGAAAAAGCAAATTTTATAAAGTGCAAGAAATAGCATTAAAAAAGAAAGAAAATCTTGCCTGCAATCGACAAATTTTTGAGTCAAATTAAAACAATAGGGAAAATCTAAAATTTTGCACATTTTTTTGTTATACACATAAATTTCTTAACTTACAAAATAATTTTATTACCTTTAAAAAAAATTTATAAAATTTCCCTAAAGATGTCATGATCTCTCATGCTTAAACCAGTAAAATATCCAACTCGTTCCAAAATATATTTACTTATGTTATTCTTTCGTTATTTACTTACGCATCGAACAGTTTTTTTTTCAAAAAAACATCAACAAAATTTATCAACAATAGTTTTTCTTTTTGAAAAGTTTTTTTTTCAAGAGAAACAGTTTCTTTTGTTAACTTTTTTCTGAATACAAAACAAAGTTTTTGCCAATACGAGTACGAATAAGAACATTTTTATTCGCAGAGCACAAAGTGTTACCAAGTTTATGTTATATTTTGTTATTAAAAAGTTTACTTCTTATTTATTTGCCCTTTTTTCTTTGTTTAAATATTTTCAAAACTGTTGCTCCGGCTGGTTGTGGAGCCAGTTTAAACTGGAAAGTTAGAACTCAACCAGGAAATGGCAGTTGTAGTAGTTTATTGCATCTTTGTTTAGTTGGATATGATTCCTATTAAGGATAGTCACAGGACGAGTACACAGAAAAAATTACGACAAATCAATTGTCATATTGAATACCATAGTCGTCAATACAATTAACTTTTTAATTGAAAAGCCACCAACAACTTAATGTGTAAATACAAAAAATTATTTTGTTAATTAATATTGTTAAAACTCAACAAATATTTTTAACAATGAGTTTGTAATATTGAATAAAATATTTGTTAACAATTAGATATAATTTTTTATTGTAAGTTTGTCATATTAACAAAATATTTTGTTGCTAACTAAGTTGAAAAAAAAGATGCAATTAAAAGTTGTTTTTATTTATTTTTTTTAGAAAAATATTAAATAACATCACTGATAACATTATACTTTATTTAAGCTATAAATTAAGACCTGGATGCACTGGGAGGTTCATACACTAGCACAAAACGGAATCACCATTGGCACCATTATCAGTAATATTTCAAAATCTATAATTTATAAAATAATGGCTAAAAATTATTTATAAATAATTTAATATTAATGTTACCTTTTATATCATCTTTAAGAATACATTTTTTCACCTTTTTTTTACCTCGATGTCAAAACCAAAATAAATCATTAACAGAAAATAATACTTGAAAATTTTAAAATTAAAATATATAAATATTTGCAAATCGTACTTGTTCAACAATACTGTATTAACTCAAAATTTCAAAATTTTCAGTAAAAGGAAAACAATTTTCAATTTAATATGGAAGGCATATTAAAAAGTATTTTTAAACGGCCTGTTTCTTTACCAAAAGGTACACAAAATAGCTCGATATTTTTACAGCGGGTAGATATGAATAATACCTGTAGATTTTTTTCCTAAAAGTGAAAAACTAAAAATTTTGAGTTAATACAGTATTGTTGAACAAGTACGAAATATTCAATAGGGTAATATCGTAAATATTTCTCGGCATATGTTATTCATTTGAGAATTTAATTTATTTTAATTTACAGATATCTAGAAAATAAACTTTAAAAAAAGAAAATCTGAAAACCGATTAAAAAAATGAGAAGAATCTGTGTCGGCCACTGTAAAAATTTTACAATGTTATTTAATTTTCCAAACAAAGAAACTGACCAATTAAGGTTTAAATTGAAATTTGTAAAGGTTGTTTACGTTGTTATGCATTTTTTTCCAAAATACATAGATTTTGGCCAGTTATTCACAGGACATTTGGCTGTAAATAAGTTACTGCCTGTTTTTAGAACACGAGCGCCTCACTCGTTCGTTTACCTTACATTTCAAACAAATACAAAATTTCAGAACTTGTTTTTGTTTTAAATGTAAGTTAAACCAACGAGTCAGGCGCTCGTGTTCTAAAAACAGCCAGTTAATTTGTCTTTATCAAAATGTTCACTTATCTACTTTATCATTGAATAAGCTAATAATCCAATTATATTATTATTTTTTTTTAATATGATAATTCCTAGTTGTAGAATTTATTTTTCTTTATAATAAAAATGATACTTTGTTATAAAACATATTAAAAATAACGCATTTTTTACCTAATTCTTCGTAGAAGAGCAACTTGGTTCGAATTATTCAACATTAGAGATGCTAAAAACCTATTCGCTTGTTCAAATCACTTTTCGGATAATATGTTTTCAAATCGATATTTAAACAAGTTAGAGTGCTATATTCGGCTGTGCCGAATCTTTGATACCCTCCACCGACAGTTCGAATGTTTAAGGAGTAATATCTGTATGATGTCTTTTTATTATTATTATCTTAAACTGTGACGATTTGTTATTAATTATGGTTTTAGGAGACTAAACTGTTTTCCGGGAGTAGTGTTTATATGGGGCTTAGGGTAAATTATGTACCGATCTTCACGAAATTTCACAGTATCATTTATAGTCCTATAAAATTGTGACGAGCCAAAATTTGTTATGATTGGATTATTTTTTACGGTTTTATGCGTACTAAACTGTTTTCCGGGAGTTGTGTTTATATGGGGCTTAGGGTAAATTATGGACCGACCTTCGCGAAATTTTACAGTGTCATTTCTAGTCGAATAAAACGGACTTGTGCAAAATCTTATGGCATTCCGTGCATTTTTGCATCATTTATGTTAGTTTTTGTAACAAAATTATCAAGTTTTTGAAGGTGGTGGTTCCACATTTTGATTCATAGCTCTGGTCCTACTCAACCGATTTTGCTGAAATTCAATCTTAAACTGCTTAGGATAACTACAAGCAATTTGACACCTAGTTTGTTTATTTCTTTTGAGTTTTTCAAAAGTGAGCGTGTTTTCAACAGACGGACAGACAGACGGACATGACTAAATCGACTTAGAATTACTCAAGCAGCCAGAATATATATACTTTATGGGGTCTGAGATGAATAATAAAAAAGTTTCACACGGAATGACAAACTTAGTATACCCTCTTCACAACTAATTGTGGTGGAGGGTATAAAAAAACTACAGTCTGACCAAAATCTGGAATGTAATCTGTGTGCCCCTCCATTATAAAAATTATGTATGCCATCTAAAAACAACTTAACTTATATATATAATGGTAACTGTAACTGCAATAAATATTATCATATATTAAAGAATTAGAAATTAGAATTAAGCTTTTAGAATTAGAAAAAAACAATGGAACAATGTAATTTAAGCATTTAAAAGGTTTATGTAGACTTTGTCAATTTTTGTTTTTTATCCCTTTTTTCAACACATTAGTACTAAAATTAGCAATACTGATAAACTAATTTAAAATCTACCATAAAAAAATTTTAGGTCAAAAATTATAATTTTTTTTTTTTATTTGTGCAATAAGAACTGATTTTATCTGCTAAAATGTGAAAAACATTTATAAAAAATTAAAATAATTAGATGTGTTATAATAAAAATCTGGAACAACCCCAATTTTCCAAAATATTTGACGCAAAAATTCGTGACATTTGTTTTGTTTTTGTTTCTCTCAAGTGTGTTAAATTCACACAGGAGATGTACATGTGAGAGAATAAAATTTAAAAAAAGAGTCGTGTTACTTATTATACTTTGCCAGTAGGTAAGAAATACGTGTTAAAATTATGAAAAATTCGTTAAACCATATATATCTATACACAGCTACATATATAAAGGGTGTTTTTTATAGAGTGATACAAGTTTAAATCAGAATAAAACATAGTAGTATTTTTTTGATATTAATGATAGATATTGGATAGAAAATTTTATGACATTAATCTTTAAACATGATTTCGGCCATGTGGCAGCCAGGGCTGCCGCGTAGAAAGTGCAATCTGGAACACAAATTTTCAACAACATTTCGCATTCTGACCATCATCATTTTTAGAGACATATGGGCCAAACATATGGAAATTGTGCTTCAGCACATTCGCCGAGTTATTTTGATTAAAAATTTCCACAATTTTCAAACGTTGCTCTGGTGTAAGTCGATCCATAATGAAATGCCAAAGCAAACTAAGCAAAAGGCAACTGTCCGCTGTTAAATGGTTGGTCAAATAAAGCAGTGATGCCAACTCAAAGCTGTATCACTCAAAAAAAATAATTCTTTATATGTAGAAATTATGGACATCAGTCGTAGTGAACGAATCATCATTGTTGAGTTTTCACAATAATTTACATTCGTTCAGTATCGACTGAAAAAATTAGAAATAAAATTGCTTTCGAATCGTAAAAGTATTCGGTCACGACTGACAGAATTAGCCCCCTGATCAAATGAAAAGTATTATTGCTTAGAAAAATTTAAAAAAAAACAAGTAAGAGTGCTATATTCGGTTGTTCCTAATCTTTGATACCCTCCACCGACATTTCGAATATTTCAGGAGTGATATCTATATGATGTCTATTTAATTTTAATTTATTTTTATAAAAACAGACATCAGCATTAAAATTCGTTGCGGCTTAGACCTATATTAAATTATTGACCGACAATCTTGAGTAATATATCATGATTAGTAACAGTTTAAGCCGAACTTAAATGATTTTCAGGAGGGGGATTTATATTGGAGCCATGGTAAGTTATGAACCAATCATCCTTAAATTTCGTAGAGTGATTTCTGGTATTAAAAAACACAAATTTCAATGCAGTGGTGAAATTAGTTTTAGCGCTTACAGTGAATTTTAGAAGGCTGCTAAATATGGGATCTAAGGTAAATTATGGACCGTATATCACAAAAATGCATGACATTTTTGCTGGCCATATGAAACCAAGTTGGAAGAAATTTTACCACAATAAATATATCTGCTACGCTTTTAGGCGTTTTTAATTAATTTAAAAGAGTGGGATTTATATGGGGCCTATAGTAAATTATAGACCGATCATCACGAAATTTATTAGTGCAATTTCTCGACCTATAAAACTGTGAAGTATTCAGTTTTATTCTGATACCAATATAAATTACGGTTTAAGGCGCACTTAACTGTTTTCGGGGAGTAGGGTTTATATGGGGCCTACTGTAAATTATGGACATATCTTCACGAAATTTTACAGTGTCATTGCTAGTCTTAAAAAACTGTAACGTGACAAATTTTATTCTGATACCATTATAAATTACGGTTTTAGGCTTACTTAACTGTTTTCCGGGAGTAGGGTGTATATAGGGCCTAGGGTAAATTATGGACCGATCTTCACGAAATTTTGCAGTGTGATTTCCAGTCGAATAAAACGAATTTTTGCAGAAAAACGAATTTTTCCACCATTACTGTCAGTTTTTGTAACAAAATTATCAATTGTTTGAGGTGGTGGTTCCACATTTTGAATCATAGCTCTGATCCTACTAAACCAATTTTGCTGGATTTCAATCCCAAACTGCTTAGGATAACTGCAAGCAATTTGACACCAAGTTTATTCATTTCTTTTGAGTTTTTCGAAAGTGAGCGTGTTTTCAACAGACGGACAGACAGACGGACATGGCTAAATCGACTTAGAATTAAGCTAGATTTACACGATTGAAATTTTCTTCAAAATTGCTCTTCAAAATGCTTCAAACTCGTGTAAACAGCAAAATTTTGAAGAAATTTGCTCTTCAAAATGCTTCAAACTCGTGTAAACAGCAAAATTTCTTCAAAATTTGGCTGTTTACACGAGTTTGAAGCATTTTGAAGAGCAATTTTGAAGAAAATTTCAATCGTGTAAATCTAGCTTTACTCAAGCAGCCAGAATATATATACTTAATGGGGTCTGAGATGAATAATAAAAAAGTTTCACACGTAATGACAAACTTAGTATACTCCTTTACAACGAATTTTGGTGCAGGATTTAGAAACGATGAAGTGGTATGGGGTGTAGGTTTTGTTCACGATATTATACTTTTACACATTATTTAAGTTTGTATTAATGGAAAGTATAATAGTGTAAAGTAGCCTTAAGCTGAACCCCAGCTAAGGGGCTTATCCTTTCCGGATTCTCTTATATTTTTTCACAAACTTATCAGATAGGAATGCAGAGTCATGTTAAGTTCAATAAGATATTTTTTCGATACGATTGAAGTCGATTGACTTTGAAATAGTTGAGCGTTGTATGGAGAGTCATGAATTGTAAACAATATTTTTCATTATTCTTTAAGCCCTCAAATATTTCATTCAGAGTAGGGATTGCAGTTAGGTTTTAACCAAAAAACCGCGGCTTTTAATACCTAAAGCCGAAACCGAAAATCGACAAAAAAAATCGGTTAAAGCTTTTACTTTAACAATCTATTTATGCTTAAAACAATTGCAAATCATTCAAATACAAAAACGTTATACATTACAGCCTGCAACAATGGCAAAGTATTTCAAAATTCTTAAAATAAAAAAAGTACTAGGAAGAACATATTTTACCTTTTTAACTCTTAAGTAGACAAATAATTTGTGTGGCACAAACGGCCACCTGGGCCTGGCTGGGACTTCTTTTATATGTATGGAGTTTTATGGCAATAGCAGGAACATTTTGTTGTCAAATAGAATAATTCTTCGAAAAAAAGTAAAGAAAGAATTCTTATGTGTTGCGTTTGGTTTTTGATAAGTTTCGTTTTGATTTTTTTCACACCAGTCAATATACCTGTATTAAACAATATGCACAAAATTTTCATTTGGCCAATTGCCGCGCCCACGGTGTTTAAATTTACACTTTTTTCTCATTTTCTTGTAAAAATCCTTTGATTAAGAAATATATAAAGTTTCGTTTTAATCAGGTCTTAAAAAACTGCAGTCGAAGCCAAAAACTGTGGAACATAAAACGAAAATTTGTGTACAACTTTTCGCTTTTTGAGTTGTTTTGACAGCGAATGTTTACATTTAATGATAAAAAGTAATAGCAACAGTTTTTTTTTGCCATTGACAAATGAAGAAGTGAAAGGAATGTCAGTTTTTCTACTTTGACTGCAGTTTTTTAAACGCTAGTTCTAATATACTTAAAAATATTGTTTAAGAAAAACTGGAAAAAATTCAAAAAATGTCTGGCCAGTCCCAGGTATACACTTAAGGTGTATATTGTATTACATACAAGAAAATATATATGTATATGTACGTAGTTTAACTTTGATATAGTCAAAACCGAAACAGACCGGTTTCACATTTTTACGTTTTTAGCAAAGCGGAATAGCGTCATACAATGTAGCAGTGGCTTTGGTTACCCTTCGTCTATACGCGCAATTTGTATTTGCTAACATAAACAATAACGTCGGCAGAATGACGTCACAGAAATGTTTTATGTTTAACATTTTTTTCAGAGTGGAGTAAACGTATGTCTAAACACAAAACATGAATTTGTATGTAAATAAATCTTGCATTTTCTGTGGCAATCAATTTATTTTTAATTATTTTTTTAGTATTAATTTGTAAATTTTGTATTTAAATTTTATACGTTTTAAGTTAAATTTTTTTTCCTTTTTTGTAACTGATAATTGATTTTGGCAGCTTGTGTTAAAATGTTTTATAACATTTGTTGCTGAACATGTGTTCAAATATTTATGCAGTCCACACGTTAATATCTAGTGTTAGCAATAGAATTTGATAGTTGCTGCGCCAATAATTCCCAAACAAATTGCTTGTATAGACTAAAGGTTATGGATTTTGTATCCTCTTCAAAATAGCCAAAAACTTTTAGCAAAATGATTTTTATTCTCACCAACATTAATGAAAATAAGAAGAAAAAGCTTCTATAGAAAATTTTGACATTCTAAAAAGTTTCTATAGACAATTTTTATGTACTGAAAATTTTCTGTACAAAATTGTTGCGTTATAAAAAGTTTTTATGTGGCAGAATTTTTTTACATATTTTACTTAACTTTTTAAAAAATGTTAATTTAATTACCAGGTTTTTGTTAAAAACTCCCAAACTGTGATTATCCCTTCGTTTTTAGCAAAAATTTTTATACTTCTGCTACGTCCATACTTTTTGAATTATTAGAGGTTGTTGATGATAAATACAATTGATGTCGTATATTTGTATTTATTGTTGCAACAGTTATTACTTACACTTCTACAAGTGCGGCAAGTTGTATTTTTGTTGCAACTGAAAAATTGTGCTGTTGTTGTTGCTGTGTATTGCTTAAATTGGATTAACAACTTTTATTTCTGCTTTTTTTCTTTATCTCTCAATCATTCTCTGATGTTATCCTTTCGCCTTTATCTGCCGCTGCTACAAACTTTAATTTTTTTTCTATTGTTATTTTGTTGTTGTTTGTTGCTGGTGTTGATGTAGTTGCTGCTTAACTTATTATTGAAGTTATTTTCTTGTTATGTTGTTTGCAACAACATTAGCAACAAAAACAACAGCTATAACAATTGCTGTAACCTCGTAGCAATTTCATTTATTGAGAGAACGAGAAACTTGTGCAAAAAGAAAATTGTCACAAACTCAATTTACTTGTGTAATAAATAGAGTGGAAAATGTGTTGTTAACTTTTTCCGCAAATTTTCATTTTATTTTTTTTTTTTTATTTGGTAATATTATAAAAAGTTTATCATTTTGATTTTTTTTTTGTTTGTTTGCAAAAGTATTGTAGATTTAATTTACACTGTCAAATTATTTTAAATAAAAATTCGTGTTAAATTTTTATATATAAATTTTTTTGTCGGATTTCGTTGAAAATAATTAGTATTGATTGCAATTACAACCAATTACTCATTACATGAAATTTAACGCAATTAAGGCCTCTTATATCGGATTTCTTGTTTGTACATTCCCCTGAAACGATAATAAAAGTAATAATTAACGAATCTCTCTTTTTAATTTGTTTACAAATTGTCTACCAATTATTAATATTTAAACAATTAAATTGTTTAAAAAACGAATTTTTTTTAACAAATTTAAATAATCTGCAAAAAACATCACTAAATAAATATTTATACTTCAAATAATAAAAAAACTTTAATAAATATTTTACATCATAATTATGCAAAATACTTTTAGCACATTTTAATTCAATAGAACAAAACAATTCAGAGGCCATCATTTACCTGAATAAAAAACAAACAATATTAAATTGTGACATCACGAAAGCAGAGATGAAAATAATTTAAAATAGAAACTCTTCTTTATATCATAAAATCTATGGATATTTTTATAACGTAGAAACTCTACAACACAAATTTTTAAAGTCATTCTTAAAAACTTTTTAAAACGTAAATCTTTTTTATAGAAAATATTTACCTCAAACATTTGATATATAAATTTTTTTTAAAGGAAACATTTTCTACAAAATATTATTATTATATATTACGTAAATATTTTCCACAGAAAATATTTAGAAAACTATTATAACGTTAAAATTTTGTATAGAAAATTTGCATAAGGCAAACATTTTTTATAGGAAATTTGTATAACGTATACATTTTTTATTAAAATAATTTATAACATAAATATTTTTTTTAGAAAATTATGTATAACGTAAACATATTGTAATAAAAAATTTCATTACGTTAAAATTTTCAATAAAAACTTAAAGAATATAAAAATGTTCTATAGGCACTTTTTAAAACCATAAAATATTTTACAGAAACTTTTTCGAACTTAACATTTTTCAACAGAAACTTTTTCGAACTTAACATTTTTCTAAAGAAAACATTTTTAAAGCTATAATTTTCTACGCAAAACGTAAACATTTTTAAATGTCAATGTTTACTATAGAAAACTTTTATAACGCAAATAAATGTTAAAGAACATTTATATAACGTAAGCATTTTTATAATGTAAACCTTTTCAATAGAAAATTTTGTATAACTTTTCTAACAGTTTCTAATAAAAATGTTTATAACGTAAAATTTTTCAATAAAAACTATTTAGAATGTAAAAAGTTTTTACAGAAACTTTTCAGAACGTAAAAAAGTTCAATAGATCTTTTAAGAAAGTTTTACATAAAAAAAAATTAATAGCGTAATCATTTTATATAAAAAACATTTAAAAGTTAAAAATTTTGAGGGTTCAACGTTTTTTATAGAAAACCTTTTAAAACGTAACAATTTTGTATTGAAAGTGTTTATAACGTTATCAATTTCTATAAAAACAGTAAACTTTTTACATATGCAATTTTTATATCGTTTTCCATAGAAGATTTAAAAAAAGTTTTTGAAGCTTATTTTTAAAGAAATTTATTACGTTTGTTTTAAAAAACTGCGTTCTCGGTAACAAACTGCCATGTGTAGTAACCAAATTTGGATAGAAATTACTTAAGTTGTAACATATTTCGTTTGAAATTGCTTATGTCGTGATAAATTTGTATTAAAAATATTTATCTCGTAACAAAATTCTACAGAAATTTTTTTAGTTCGCCAAAAATTAGTTCAGAAAGTTTTTTGACGTAACAAATTTATATCAAAACTTTTTATCTACTAACAAATTTCTTATGTTTAACAAATTTTTATGGAAATTTTTTATGTCAACAAATTTCTATAGTCATATTATTTCGTTACAAAATTTAAAAAACCTTTTGTGTCGTAACAAATTTTAATACAAACTGATTGTGTCGAAATAAATTTTTACAGAAATTTTTTATGTCGTTACAAGTTTACAAGTAAATTGTTTATGACGCAAAATTTTTTATAGATATTTCTTATGACGGATCAAATTTCTATAGAAATTTTTAATGACGTAACAAATTTCTAATTTAAAATTTTGATATTTAGTAAGGCTTGAGTTCATAAATTTAATTTTCATTAAATTATTTTCACTGAAGAAAGGAGTTTTGCAATATGCAGTGAATTAAAATTTTTTGATAATTTTTATTTTTGGCTGAGCTGAGGCTAGAACTCGGGTTGAATTAACGTTTCGAGAATAGCCACATACTCATCATCAGAATTCTTTGCGTTCTACCCTCTGCACCACTGCGGTGCCTGCCAGCCAACAGTCAAACATCAATATTTAACCAATGGTATTGGTGGTTCGAAATTTGCTGTAATTAATTATCATTTTTCAATTTTTTTTACATGTTTCTTCCTTTTCTTCTGTTTTTTCGTACTCGTCTTTCTGTCAAGACTTTATCTTGAATACCTGAGTACAGTTGTTTATTATGTTTTTGTCCACTTTCGTAAACATTTTTGTTTGTTCAACTTGAAGTACAAATTAAAACATATAGGGCTCGTCTCAAAGCTATTTTTAGAACAATTGGGATGTTTTTGGTTGAACTGTCCATTTTTAATTTATAGAATTTTTAAGACCGCAAAAATATTTTTATTAAAATATTTCATGTCGCAACAAAGCTATAAAAATGTTTTATGTTGTATCAAATTTTTAGCAAATGTCGTGACAAATTTCTATTTAAATTTCAATATTCGTAACCGATTTCTATAGAAATTCTTTATTTGATTACATATTTCAACAGATATATTTTGTGTCGTTAGAAATTTCTTATGACAAAACAAGTTTCAATAGAAATTTTTTAAGACGTAACAAATTGATAAATATATTTTTTATGACGTAACAAATTTCCATAGGCATTTTTATGACGTAACGAATTTCCATAGAAATTTTTTATGCTTAACAAATTTCTATGCAAATGTTTTATGTCCTTAAAAATGTCTATAAAATATTTTTATGTTGCAACAAATTTCTATTAAAATTTTTTTTGTTGTCTTAAATGCTTATTTAAAATTTTTTTTTTAATGTAATAAATTTCTATATGAACTTGTAATGTGGTTACAAATTTCTATAGACATTTCTTGTGTCGTTAAAAATTTCTAAATAAATTTTAGAAAGCTTTTTGTGTCGTAACAAATTTTTGTAGAAATTGATTATGTCGAAATAAGTTTCTATAGAGATGTTTTAAGTCGCACAAATTGCTAAAAATTTAATTTTGTAACAAATTCTTATAAAATTTATCATTTTCTATGTCGTAACAAGTTTCTAAAAATTTCTATACAAATATTTTACGTCGTAACAAGTTTTTATTGAAATTTATTTACGACGCAATATATTTTTATTGAATTTTTTTGTGTCGTAGCAAATTTGTAAAGAAATTTTTTATTTCGTAACAAATTTCTATAAAAAAATTTTATGTCGTAATGAATTTCATAGACAGCATTATATATCGTTTTTCTTACTTCTTAACAAATTTCTATTGATATTTTCTATGTTGTAACAAATTTTTATTGAAATTTTTCTTTAAGCAATTTTCGAGGCGGTTTTATGAATCCATACCTTTTTATCTCTGCTATGAATAATTTGATTGAAATTATATTGAAATGATAAATAGTATGTTTATTTAAATTTGTTTACTTAGAAAATTATTAAATATTCATGGATGTTTGCGTTGATGTTGTTATTAACAGATGTCTAACAATAATAAAAATAGCAATTTTAATTACAGCCAAAAAAATAGACAAAGAAAATAATGAATAATTGAATAATTTAGAAAAAAATCAATTATGCTTATGCTTGATTAATTAAATTAATAAAATAGCAAAAATTTCCGTGTTCACAGAATTTAAATTTTAAGGTTGGTCTAAGGTTTGGTTTTTTTTAATTTAAATTATTGGATTTTTTTAAAGGCTCAAGTTTTAATGAAACCTATGTATTTTTAAGAAATAATTTTTTTTATTTTCTTAATCAGTGTTGCCAATTTAGCCATTTAGTGGCTAGATTTAGCAATTTTCCACCCTGTTTAGCCATTTTTCAAATTAGCCATTTTTCAAATTTTTTTGCCGCTTTTCTTTTAAAGGAATAATTTTTATTTTATTATAAAAATTTATAAAAGTAAAACAAAAATTTTTAACAATTCAAACGCCTTTAATTTAAATCACAACTTTTACAAATGTTGAAAATCGCTATAAACGATGATGATGAAACATGTTTCAAAATAAAGGAACAGTATTCCAATACTAAATTTATAAAATGGATCACCACAAATATTGGTGTTTCTTTCTGGTTGCAAGTATTTCAGTAAAGAGATGCAGGCAGCAACAAAATTTTTTTAGAAATCTCAGAATTGACTATAAAGTTGCGCTCACTTCCATGGTATAATGCTGAAGTAGAGAGGGTATTTTGCCAAGTAAACATCGTTTAAAGTAATTTGAGAAATAGGTTTCATTTAGCAACCGTTAATTCGATTTTTTTAATTAGGTAAAGAATTTTACTGTAACAATAAAATATTTTTACCAACACCACAACAGTGGAGAGGGTACTATGCGTTTGTGCTGATGTTTGAAACACCTTAAAATATTGATACTTAAGGTATGTTCAGACCTAACAAATATTTGACAATAAAGTCCAAAAAAAGCGTTGCCAGTAAATTAATCAAACTTGAGCTTTATTTTTAACAATTTCTATTTACTTACAAAACTTTAATTTTAAAATGATCATTGTATAATGTAATTTAGAAACTGTTAAATAATGTTTGCCCTAGCCAAACGTCTTGCAAAAGCAAACAATTCTTTAAGAAAACTAGTGGTCACGTGTAGGACGTCAAATATTTTATAGGTGTAAACATAGCTTTAGCCAACCTTTACGTATACCGATTGACTCTGAATCACTTTCTGAGTCGAATTAACGATGCTTGTCCGGCTGGCTGGCTGGCTGTCCATGCACACCTTGTGCGCAAAGTACAGGTCGCAAATTTAAAGATAATTTAATCAAATTTGGGACATAAATTATAATGTGGTGTACGGTATCATCTAGTAAGGGTTGACCGACTATACTTTTTTACTTGTTTTTTATTGTAGATCTGGACTCATAATGTTGGGTAAATGTTGTCGTGATTATGATTTTCCTTCAAATTATTTAAAACTAATAGGTACGAGCGATTCCTATGAGATGAGCAATAACGACGAATTTTTCGATGATTTAATTTTTTAAATATCTATCAAAATATTAATTTACGTTTATTCTTATTTAAGAAATTGATCTTAACTTACAATTTCATCGTAAACAACTTTAAATGAATTATTTCTGTTTTGTTATAGAATTTTTATGTGTTTTTACTTAAAAAAAAAGTTTAGCCATTTTTTAGCCATTTTTTCCCGTAAATTTAGCCATTTTTCGTCACCAAGTTTTGGCAACACTGATCTTAATGCTATTAGTCTATTACATAAGCCGCGGCTGGCTCGGATACAGGGCATTCTGGAAAACAATTTTTCATGATTTTTGAACGAGATCAATCCAATAGTCCTTTTTATATTTCTCCTTAAATCTATTTCACATAACTTTATTATTAACAATATTAACAGATCAGATAAAAGCTAACGGAAGAAAAGAAGAAGCCTTTAAAGGATGTTTCAAAAAAGGTAAACAGGTAGTATTTTATTAATTAAAAATATACTTTTTGAATTTTAAACACTTTTTTTGTTTTCTAAGCCCTTAGAAAAACTTCTTAGGAAGTTTTTTACTGTCAAATTTATCATTCTTCACTCTGGTTTGTTTGTGTGTATCTTTCAACTGTTTGAATTTGTGCGCCTGTGTGGCTCACTGTCTGTCTTTTTATTTTTGGCATCTAATTAGTTTTACCTTAACTAATCGATTGCATCGCGTTACAAAAACGAGCTTTTTTATGTCCTATGAACCAAATATACTTTTTCGGAAAGGGGAGAAAAAATAATAATACACGTGTATCGGCGATTTTCATGTACACGTCAGAATTTTTTTTTGTCCGTCTGTCCGCCTGTGTGAAAGAATTTGGATAGATTTTTAACCCTTTTTCCGTGATCCAATCGAGCTGAATTTTTGCAGGCAGACTCGTGGAAATGTCTGTATTACGTCAAATTTTTAAAAAAATAGATTTTTATCAAGTCTCAGATTTTCCAGAATTTTTTTTTTTTTTTTTGAAAAAATGGTTATCGGTTTTTTTGTAACGGTTTCAGTTTGTTAAAAAATCGAATTTCTTTATTAATTTTGAAACTGGGAATTAACTCCTTTCGTAGGTTACTTTATATTATATTCAACATTTTTTATTTTTCGAATTTATTCTATGAGTCATTCCTAAAAATTTAAGGAATAGAACTATTACAAAAAAAGCTTTATAAAATACATAACTGAAATGTAACTCATAGAATAAATTCGAAAAATAAAAAATGTTGAATTTATTAATTTTGTTACATTAAAATTAAAAATTGTTACATTAAAAATTTCAATGCTTTTAAAGAAACGTAGGCCTTTTATTTTTGCGTTTGTAAGCATATGTGTCAGTATTGCGACAAATAGACCAACAGTATTCGCCAAGCATATGCGTAATGTCTTGTCCTTTAAAGTGCTTTTCAATAGCCGCAATGTCCTAAAGGAACCTTTCGCCATGCTCATCGCTACAAGCTCCTAAATCATCAGGGAAAAAATCTAAATGATTGTGAAGGAAATGGATCTTTTGCCACATTAATATGCCCATTTCGCCATATACCGAAATCATTTCTGCGACAATATTTTTTTATAATTGTCAGCTCGTTTGTTGCCAAGAAACTGCTCAATAACGGCAACTGTGCCTTTCCATGCACGTTGTTCGATAGCATTCAATTTTGATGAAAATTCATCACTTGCAACTATTTTTTTTATCTGCGGACCATTTAAAACACCTTAAATCATACACATTATTAAAAAAAATAAAGTTACTGAATGACTTCTTAAAAAAAAACCTGCATGAATCTTTGCGCCGCTCAATTTCGGAAAAATTTTGCGCAAACTTGCAATCGCCTCGCCCTTACGATCCAGTTTTTTAATAAAACTTGATACGAGACCGAGCTTAATGTGTAGTGGTGGCAAAAAGGTTTGAGATGGCTGCACCAATGGTAGATTTTCTATACTTTCTACGCCTACTTTGTAGCATGTTCGCGGCTTCCACTTAAATTCAGTGTAATGCTGATCTCTTTTGCGACCTTCCCATGTACACAAATAGCACTGGTGGGTTGGAAATCCACGCTTAACACCCATGAGTAATCCGACCACTTTCAGATCGCAGCATATTTTCCAATTATGCTCTTGGTACTTTATCAGCTGTTATATTAATTGCATGCCTTCGTATGTTTCTTTGAGGTTTGTGGCATATGCGATCGGGACAGATGGCTGTTTGTTACCGATATGAAGCAGCACGACTTTAAAGCTGTTGACCGATGAATCGATGAAAAGTCGCCACTCCTCTGAAATATGAGGGTAACGAATTTTTGCAAACACCGAATCAATATCATAACAATAAGCCAGGTTTTTTTGCCGATCTTCGTGCAATTTAAAAAATTCGTCATATGGAATAGTGCTAGTTCGATCACGAGGGGCTGTTGTTTTAAAATCAGCTGCCACTGTATTCCACTGCTTAAAGAGTGATGCAAAGAGTTCCACTGTTCTCCTCGACAAATTTCCGGCTCGTACAAGGTCATTCAGCTCGATTGGATCGCGGAAAAAGGGTTAAAAATCAATCCAAAGTCTTTCACACAGGCGGACAAAAAAGAATTATGATGTGAACATGAAAATCGCCGATACACGTGTATTATTATTTTTTCTCCCCTTTCCGAAAAAGTATATTTGGTTCATAGGTCAGAATGTGTGTAACGCGGTGTTATGAATGGAATGAAGACTTATTTTTTTTTTTTTTGCTTGGCATAGTTATAAATAACTAAATAATTGTGTTAAAGAATTCTTAAGAAATTTTAGACAAAATAATAGAAAAAAACTGTTAAAACCAGCAAATCTTTTAAAAGCTTGCAAATGAAATAAAATGAAGAGAAAATAAACTTTTAGATTTAGTCAATTAAAAATTTCTACAGTTGCTGTGGAGCTTTGTGATTTTTTTATACATCAGATATAAATAAACATTTAAGTCAAATGATTGGTTCAAGATTTACACAAAGGCTTTGTTTGGGTCCCGATCAGTGTTGCCAGTGGATTTTTTGAAAAATACCTACGCTGGCTAAATAAAAATCCGATTTCCCCTACACGTTGAAAAAATTTCCCCTACAAAAATCCCTACGCATTATTGTCATTAAAACAGAAGACAAAACATTAGTTAAAAAATATTAATTTTATTCAAATATGTATATTTAAATATAACTTTTTGTTTGACCTTTTTTTTATTTAATTACTGATTTTACTATTTAAGCTCTTGGTCTTTTTATAAAAAATTTTTAAAAAATTATTTATTTTTTCGATATTTCGCTAACCATTGGTTAGCATCTTCAGGAAATTATAATTATTTAACAATAAAAACTAACAATAACAAAATTATTGAAAAAATTTTTTTTTTTTTCTGTCACAAATTATTTTATGACAAAATAGGTTTTTGAAAATAATTTGTGACAGAAAAAAAAAATTTTTTTCAATAATTTTGTTATTGTTAGTTTTTATTGTTAAATAATTATAATTTCCTGAAGATGCTAACCAATGGTTAGCGAAATATCGAAAAAATAAATAATTTTTTAAAAATTTTTTATAAAAAGACCAAGAGCTTAAATAGTAAAATCAGTAATTAAATATGTATATTTAAGTTTTTACAACAAATAAGTACAAAACTAAATAAAATATGTAATACATATCTTAATGGTTCCTCTAAAGAGAGCCAACTCAAAAATTTTCAATTTTCATTTTTTGCAATAAATCGATGTGCAGTGGTCATATATACGCACTGTAAAAATCATAGATCAATTTTTCTAGTATCTTGCCAAAAAAAAATACAATTGTATCCCCCTTTGTAGTATAAGGCTACGTATAAAAATAAAACAGTTTTTTGTCTCTACACAGAAAAAATTATAGCTGAATTATTTTCAAAGAAACGCTTGTTTGAAATTTTTTTTAATTTCTACAAATTTTTTTACTGATTCAACTAATATTTTTGTTTGAATTTTATTTTAACCAACAGAAATGTTGCCAACTATTTAAAAATATAATATACGCGTTATTGGTTTCAGGTTTTCATAATTTTGTATGAAATATTAAACGCTCTTTAATGTTTTCGTTTTTTTGCATTTTTCTATATAAGAACAACAACAAAAAACACATACAGTCTATTTTTGGACGCTTTAAAAAAAGTACAACAATAAGAAAGATGATAAAATAGCGTCGCGAGGTTTGTAGTAAAAAAAAGAAACAAAAACAATATAAGGTAAAAAAACCTTTCACTCTTTTTAAACAACAACAACAACATTAGAAGCAACAAAATAAATTTTTGGTTGGTTTCAAAGTTGGTAAAAAAGAATGAAAAACAAAATCCCGTTTTCAATTTTTTAAAAATGTTTAGTTAAATACCTACATCAAATACAATAATAAAATGATGACGAAAAACATGTCGAGTCGGTCTGCTGCCAAGGAAAGGATACAGCAACAGTGAGTGAAGAAGAAAAACATTGTGTGTATAAGCAAGACAAAAAAATGTGTCTCACAGCCAGCCGCGCCTCTCTGCTCCTGCCTTCATCTACTTCTACAGAGCTTGCTTGTGTGCGCGTCATTGCTTGTGCAAAAATTTTTTTTGTTTGATTCAGCGAAATTATTTTGTTGGAAATTTATATGATTTTCAGTAAACTATTTGTTTGATTCAGTTAAATTATTTGTTTGAAAAAATCAGGGTTTTTTTCAATAAACGAAATGCAAATAAATTGTTTGAATATGCAAATTTGTTTGTAGGACCGATTTCAGACAAAAAATGTTTTGATTCTACAAATTTTTTGTTTGAATTGGAAAAATAATTTTTTCTGTGTACTGCAAATTTATAAATTTTGTGTTAACCCCCTTTAGAGGAACCAGTGCGATATGTATGTTCTTTCAATTAAATTCAATTAAATCTTTCAACATTGAATGATATTTAAGAAAAAACATATACATAAATATTAGCGTCGCCAACTTTGAAACCACAACTCTGAATATATATTTTTAAGCGATTTTAGAGAAAAGAAAAATTTTTAACCGTTTTGGATCATGAAACATCACTAAAAAAACTTTTTTCTGCATTTATCTCATAAATACTGCGAGATGACGAAAAATCCCTACATTCTGGAGATTATAAAAAATCTGTCCCATTTTCCCTACGCTTCTATTTTACTATAAAAAATACCTACATGTAGGGATTTCCCCTACTTTTGGCAACACTGGTCCCGATTAAAAAGAAATTAGAGAAGGCATTCCATTTCCTGCAAAAAAAGGATTGACGTTAGTCTACCGGGGGATTGACGGAGAAAGTAAAATGTTGTCTCTTTCTCCTATTCGTTATGTTCAAGGCATGGTTCCTTCCCTATCAACCAGTTATACCTACTGACCGACATTAGTGTGCTAGTTTGACCCCTTGCAACCTTTAGTAGTGCGCCGAGGTCTTCCCTGCATCATATCTCAACCATAGAGTTTTGCCCAAAGAACAGGTATTTTTAGCTTGGCATCTCGATTTTGCCTTCCTGTAAGAGTCCTGCAGCGAGCCATTGCAATGCCGACCTGGTTGTCTGGAAGCGTAACTTTGTAAAAACATTTCTGTTTGGCTAGGACGTGTGCACAGTGGCAACCTCGACAGCTACTGCGTCCTAAGATCCATGTGTTACCTTAGAAAAATTCGCATGCATGTTAAGAGATATCCGACATTCTGAAGATAACTTTAATTTCGTGAAGACACGCGCTAGAGTTTAAAATGCATAAATTTCTCGATGTAGCAGAAATTTTTAACCTGCAAAAACAAGGTTTGCAAACTAAACAGACCATTTTTTTTATTTGTTTAAAAGAGAAAGAGCTTTGCAAGTTAAAATTTAAATTTGACTTGAAAAAGCGCTTTTAAGAAAATTAAATACTCGGGCCAGAAATCAGTTCCGATCGAAATTGATTTCTGTGACACTATAAAAAAAATTCATATTCTGGCAAGAGTGTGCCAGATTTCATGTTGCTCTTCGTATCTGCCTCATACTGAGTTCTTGTGTAAGTGTCCATTCGCAGCTCCTCATGCATTTGCATTTTGTATTTTTTGCTGCTATAGCCTGGGGACTTTTTAATCTTAAATTGCTGTTGCCATATATGTAAATATTTGATTATTCTGTAGTGTGCATAATATAACAAATAAATAGCCAAGCTGGTAACACTTTTCTTAGTTTTTCTTTATTTAATCGGCAAATGCTTTTAACAAAATATGCAAAATAACTTTGATAACAAATTTGCAGGTGCCCGTGCAAAAAAACTGAACTGGCGAATCGTTTTATTTTGATTTTCTTACGAAAACAATAAAATGAGGCAATTTGTTATTATTTTTTTTTTTTTCTTTTTTACCCACTTACAACTTCATTTCGAGTCGGAGAAAGACCAAACAATTGTAGGGGAATGTAAGAAAAGATAGACTCACTCTTTATTGTTGGTGTATTGTCTAAGCTTAAAAATCGCTGCAAGAAAAACTTTAGTGGTTGTAATTCTCATTCGCTTTACAGTTTTATTTGTTTAAAATCTTAAGCTTTTCCAAAGTATTTGGTAAAAGGTCTCTTGATGATCTGGCCTAAGCAAATAAGTGGAATGCGATAAGAACTAGCTTATTCCCCAACAATTAGTTTCAGTTCAGTCATAACAAAATCTTAACGAGCACAAGTTTTTAATTTAACCAAAAAGAATTTATTGATAAAAAAATCCCAAATCGGTAACACCGTTTTTGAATAACATATCAAAAATAAGAAAAAAAAAACAAAGACAACTGAGAAATGTCAAAGTTCTATCCTTAATTTTCATTTCATGCTACTTTGCTACCCCTCTAGCTTTTCTTTAAACCTCTCGCCAATAAACCAGTGTCGCAGGTTTTTTGAGACACGGACAAAGTGCAACGCGTAAATTTCCTCTATGAGAAAAGGAAAAACTAGTTTGTAATTTGGAATAGAAAGACATTAGAAGACATCTGCTGATCGGTATTGCTATGTCAATTTCAATTAAAATACAAAATTTCTTTAAATTGCCTAAACTATTGTTGAAACTTTGTGTAAAAGAAGGCAGATGTTAAAAAAAATGTACAAAATTTTTATTATAAGATTGGTTTTTTTTTAATTGTACCACTATTTACAATAAATACTTAAAACTATTCTATAGCAAATATATGTATGTATATACAAAAAGCTATTTTATTCTCATACCACCTTCTCTTCATATGTGTCCAGGGCAGGCAGCTTTTCCAATTTATTTTTGGTTAAGTACTTCATAAAAGCCTGTGCACTATCGAAACTTTTCAAAGGATATTTACCAAAACGTCCATTGGTTTTCGCAACCACATAATAAATTGGATAAGCACCGGGGGTCACATGAATACGTAAAGTTTTTGATAGTAAATTACCCCCAGCATCCTTTTGAAAATGTAAATGTTTCTTTTTTGGTTGATGTTTTGGCTTTAATGTCTTTTCTGGAGAAGGTATTAGAGAAATGCCTCGAATAATAATAGGGGTATCTGTGGCAGCAGATCGGGATTCAACTTCATTTTGTTGTTTGGTTCTTCGCATATTGATGTATTTCCTTTTACCTGTGTAGGGTGTTAAGGATTGTATATTGTAGAGAGATGAATCCATGTTTAAAATATTATGATCGTCTCTAAGGGGTGGCAGCTCCAAGGGGTTTACTCTTATGATCATTTTATTATCTTTTTCTATTTTATCAGCTATAACATCATCGCTTATTGACTTTAATTGGGGTGTTTCAGAATTATCAGCTTCTGGGAGGAGTTCAGCAGCAGCAGCTTGTTTTGCCTTTGACTGGTGATTTTCCAGCAAAACCAGCGTAATAGCAAAGAACTGCAATAAAACAGGGGAATTATTCATTAAATTATTTAAAATGTATTTATTAAAAAAGTTAATTAAAGAAAACAATTTTTTTGAATACATTTTTTTATCAGTGCTTCGCAAAGATTTTCCTAGTGGCGGTATTTTATTAAAAAAAAAAATTCATTAAAAGTAATTTAGTAATTAAATTTGTTGTGAAAAATTTTATTTTTTCCATAAAATAAGTTTTAATTAAGGAACTTAATTTATTTTTAATCTAAAGGATGGTCCAACAACAATGCACGATGTTAATTGTGAGCCACATCTTAACTTCAAGTTTTTCGGCCAACTTAGTTTGACATTTCTTTGTTTCAGTGTTGGATAAATTCAATCATGGAGAGGTACACAATTGAGCAGCGCGTTAAGATTTTTGAAGCCTTTTACGAAAATAGGCGTTCAAATCAGAATGCATTTCGTACACTTCGTGATTTTTTTGGTCAGCATAATCGACCAAATGTGTCCATAATCGGGAGCATTGTACGCAAATTTCAGCAAACCAGGTATGGAGGAAACGTGAAAACACCTGTTTGGTGCGGCTTGTGGGCTGGTGGCGTCATCAGGCCATACCTCTTCGAAAATGAGGCCGCTCAAGCATCTACCGTGAATGGTGTTCGCTATCGCAAAGATGATAACGGAATTCTTGTGGGCAGAAATTGAGTATATGGACCTGGACGATGTGTGGTTCCAACAGGATGTTGCCACTTTCCACATAGCCAACAAAACTATGGCTCTTTTGCGCGAGAAATTTAATGGCTGTGTTATCTAACTTCGTGGCTATATTAATTGGCCGCCAAGATCATGTGATTTGACACAGTTGAATTTCTTTCCTTGGGGAAATTTAAAAAAAAAAGTGCAAGTCAATAAGCCAAGAACAGTTCAAGAGCTAAGATATGAGATAATTCGGCACATTAACGACATTGAACCTCAATTATGTTTCAGAGTCACTGAAAATATCAACCAGCGAAAAGAGGTATGCCATCAAAGACGCGGCTAGCATTTGGCCGTTATTTTGTTTTGCACATAACTGCCATAGATCCTTCTTTAATAATAAAAAATATTTAAATAATTCTCTGAAAACTTTTTGTTTTATTTAAAATTAACATCGTGAGTTTTATTTGGACCAACTTCTATGTATCGCACACTTAACCATGAAAAGGCACAACGCAAAATTTATATATAAAACTGTTACTTTACTAGTGGCTCACTGCTGGACTGGCTGATTCATCATCTTACAACCTAAACGCCTGAAGCTAAACACTTGAGGTTGGTCTCGCCCCATATGGATTCTTAACGCTGGGTATCCACGTAGCAATATTTATTGCTAAGTACAAGCAAAAACGTCGGCAGAACAATGACAGAACACTGGAGCAATAATTGCTGATTATATTGCTGGAGAACACTTGAAATTGCTTTGCCATAAATTTGCAATTTTCACCGCGAGTAGTTGTCCAAAGTTTTGTGGCTGTATTTATAACAAATGTTTTATGTTGTGTTTTCAAGTGGTTGTTAAATTTTCTTTTTTCAATTAATAAATTTACTTAATAAAATAATTAATTGTAATTTTCGTAGCTGTGTTTTGTATTACTTTTTTGTTTATTTGCACACAAACACACAAATAAATAAACAACCGTACAGAGAAATAAAATGTCAGAGAAATAACAACTGATTTGACATCAGATTGCTAAGCAATAATTGCTCAAGCAATCAGAAGAGCATTTATTGCGCAATAGATTGCCACTCATGGCAATATGCGGTCTATACGTCGCAAATTTAATGGAGCAATCAAATTTGACGTTTGCCGCAATAAATATTGCTACGTGGGGACCCGGGGTAAAATGAGAGATTTCAAATTCCGGTATATTAGGAAGTTAAAATGGTAAAAACGATTAAATTTGCTTACCTCATTTCTTCTTAACTAAAAAAAGTTTAAAAAAAGTAAAACTAATTGTTGTTCATTAAAAAAATAAACAGGACTGCTTTCCGGTACTTTTCTGAAATTCGGGACTTTTGGGGAGTAAACGGGTAAAATCGATATTTTGGATGTTTTCTGTTACCCCATATATATTTTAAACCAATTAACATTATTGAAATGTTTGGTACTCTAATGGGCAGAAAATAAGTCTCAAAAAGGGGAAAAATGAGAAAATAAATTTCTTTCTTTTACTTTTCGGTTCTACATGTGGTCCTTTTTTAAAATTAAAAACATAAAATTACAGCGCGGGGTCCGAAGTAAATGAGACCTATAATACCGTGTTCAGATATACCATTTTTATTAAGTCAATATTCGGTTTATTGACACAATTATCTTTCTGTTCACATATACACAATTTAGATAACTCAATTTATATTACCACTACATACAACATTCAACGTAAACAAAAATGTACATGTATAAGCAACATGTAAACAACTTTTGACTTTTTTAGGAATAAACATCTGGCTTTGGCGCAGACCTAATAGATGGGCCTTTGTTTTGTTGTAGTTTCAGTTTTCAAATGTCAAAGCACTTTGTTTATTGATTTGTGTTTTGCTCACTAAACACACTTGTGACAGTGTCGCATTTTAATTTTACTCAATATTTATAACAATTTCGTATTAATTGAGCAATAAATAAATTGCAATTTTATATGGATAATTGAGCTCAATAATGTCATTTATTGCGTAAAACTCAATTAAGGTACATATCTGAACACGGTATAAGATGAAAAATTGTACTAAAATGTAAAAATTGTACTTTTTTGTTGAAATCTAGAAGCATAAACTTTGGCACATAAATATGTCCATGAACGAAAGGGAGACACTAAATGCTTGGATGGTATAAACTTTAACAAAAACTATTGAACAACTTTTAAAATAATTAAATTTCAATATTGTTCATTACAGTGACTTCTGACATTTTTGAAAAGAAACAGGCAAATCATCACGCTTGAGCAACGCATTGAACGCCACTAAATTTTCTTTGAAAATCCGACAGACGATTTTAAGTGTTCAGCGATGAGGCTCGTTTTTAGCTTAACGGGTTCGTTATTATACAAAATTGCCGCATAAGGAGTAAGACCAATCCACAACAGACCCTGCAGACTATTTTACATCCAAAAAAAATGCACCGTTTGTTGAGGCTAACACGCTAGTGGCATCATTAGCTCTATATCTCCAAAAATTAAGCCGCGTTAGGTCAATAGAGATCGTTTCTGCACTATGATCAATAATGTTTTGTTTTTATATATAAATGAACATTGTTCGTGTTGTTCGTAGCATATGGCCAGTTATGCTCGACCTTTCCAAATATTCCAAAAATTCTTTCGAGCTCGGGGCCAGTTATTAAGTTCCTTACACAGTACTTTTCGCTTATAGTCAGTACCGTTTCTAGTCACAATGGTAAGTATATAGTCCATTTTATCTTTGGTTACTAACGCTATAAGAAACTTAAATAGAAAGTATTTAGGTTATAGTCCATTTAGTGATAAGCAGATTTGCCATAACTATCTATCAGAGGCTAGCAAAGGCAAAAGTAAAGCAAATTATTAGCGTTATAGTTACAGAAGCACCATGTACGAAGTTCCTTTTAGTTTTTGAAGCCACAAACCATACGAAACGAATAATTATTAAATCGTTTAAGTTTTGTCCATCAAATCTCCACTCGAAAAAAAATTGGTTTTTGGTTTAAATTTTAAACTTTTTTTATTATGCCACTATGTTCTGTCGGTGTAAGAAATGTGAATTTTTTATCTTCTTTATTCACATAAACTGATTATATTCAAATTCGGTTATGTGCCTCATAGAGGCATTTATGTGAATTATTCTTACAGTCACACTAGCGATATAGTTTACGATTTGGCTGCAACTAAAGGATGTGTCTAAAAGCGATTTATTTTCATTATTAACAGGCCTGTACTGAAATTCTGTAACTTTTTAACGACAAAAAATTGTCGTTAAGTAGTCAGAATTCGTTAGCTAACGATAATTGTCGTTAAGAACTATTCTGTAATGAAATTTTAACAATTTTTATCGGCAAACAATGTCGGTAGCTAACGATACAAAAAAAGTTCTTGTTAAATAATACCGATAATAAATATACTGTTAAAAGATTAAAAATATAGAGTAAAGAAGCCAAGTTTTTTGAACAAAAAAAGGAAAAAAGTATAGTCGATAAAGCTCGACCCTATATAACAGTATTTGGGCGATCATGTGTCCGCAAAGAGAGTATGTTGTGAGGTTAAGATTCACATAAGAAATTTTTGTGCCAAATATAATCTAAATATCTACTACTAAATATAACTACTATGAGATAACATAGAAGCTATTATTAAGGTAACTTATTTTAAGTGTATTCGTATGGGAGCTGTGGTCAAATATGGACGGATTCTAATATTGCTGATTTATGTAGGTTGCAACAAAATATTTTTGGACCTAATTAAACCAAAATGTTTATAAAACAAGATGGTTAATGGGCAAAAAAACCCTATTCCGGAAAGAAGTTTGCATGTGGGCTATGAAAAATAAAACCTAACCTAATAACCTTGTGGCATTAAAATCATATGTTCCTAATTTTATAAAATTATTTCCGAAATTCGACCTGTAATTTGCGCACAAGGTTATCTTGGTCAGACAACCAGCCAGCCTGATAGAAGGACGGGCCTCGTTAGATGGATTCTGAAATTGATTTTGAGTCAATCGTTACACTAAAAGGTGGGTCCAGAATCTATATTTAAATGTGTTACACACATTTGCACAAACACATAATATCCTCTTCAGATACAGTAGTGTGGGTATAAAAAGTAAGAGCAGAATGTTGTGCAAGAGTGGTTAAGGCACCTCGAACTTTTTCCCTATGTATAAAAAGATTTTAAACCAACATATTTGTTTAGAAATATAATCAATATTTACACTTTTTCATTCATGTTTTGTTAAAATAAATTTTTTACAAGCAAATTTATTTTATATTTGTTATTAATTTTAAAAATTTTAACTTTGACGTTCTTACATTTTTACCGATATTTGTCGTTATTTTTTCTTATCGAATACATTTGTTAACTTAAAATAGAGAATAACAAATTCGTTAAGGTGACCGAGATTTCTCGTTACTTAACGATATCGGTAGTTAAAATAAAAAAGTTACAGAATTGAGGTACTGTTCTGAAAATCACATTTTATGAAAGTGATTTGAAATCACAAGAAAGGTGTTCAGGACATATTATTATGTGATTTCCAAACGTTCAGTTACGTAAACAACTTTTTGAAATCACTTTGTTTTTTTTTGTACAGAATTTGTACAGAATAAGAACGAATGATGCACTTCAGGCAGCACTAAATGAATCATTCATCTCAGTTCTAATTAG